>JAYRCH010000062.1:0-1200000 GCA_037179445.1 Phengaris alcon alcon
TATTGGATTTTAGATAGTTTATTACCAATACATCTAATATCGTTTAGAAGAAAAAAAAATGTAAAATAGCCTATTCTATGATAAGGACATCCTTATGAAAAATCTATTTTACATTTGTAAAATTAGAATAAGGTACAGTACAACTACGTTCTTAATGTCTTACGGGAACCATTTTTTTCTCATACATCGTCTATTCCCATAGAAAAACGATGATTGCCGAGAGCCTTTAAGAAAGTAACTTTGCACTGTAAATCCCAGTATAAACATAACCGAAATCTATTCCCATAATATACCTACTTAGTGAAAGTATTTTGCGATCACAATACACAGAATTGTGAATAAACTAACTTGACTAAATCGGCCAGCGTTTTCCTGGGCATGAGGCAAACTCTCTCCATGGCGTCCTCACAGTACGCCAGGTAGTAGAGGCATATGGACACGCCCGTCGCCGCCACCGACGGCCGCGGCACTTCCAGAAATTTCTGTGAAATAAGCACATTGGAGTAAACAAAAGTTATATGCAACTTAGTTGTATGCGGTCTGAAAGTACTCAAATTACGTATCCATTCTTGATTAAATAATAAAATTATGTATAATTGACTTGAATTGCAATAAAGTTTGCGTTTGCATAGTGCGAAATTATGTATCATTCACAAACTTTTAATTGGGTACTTGACAACGTGTACAAATCTAGTTTTTTTACCCGACTACGGCGAAGCCAAAAGGAAGGGTGATGATTTTGGCAGTCTATGTATATATGTGTATTCATGTATGTTTGTTCCCTCGTAGCGTCTAAACTACTGTCCGATTTTAATAAATGAGGTGTCAATAGATGCGTAATGATGCCGCGGGTAACATAGACTATATGATTATTTTTTTTAATTTTGTATTTCGAAAATTGAACCTCAGAATCTAACATCTAAAAAAAATAAACCGAGATAATCATCACGTGTTTGGTATCAAAAGAAAGGTCTTGGCGAGCGCACCACATATATATTTTATATTATACATATTTGTCGTGTGCTTGCACAAATATGTCAAAATACACGTTTAAAATACGGTCTGTAGGCTCGCTCCGCGCTTGTGGAGAAGATATTTTTAATTTCAAGTGTTTTGATAAGTAACTTATTAATATTATTCCAAAAATATGTTCTATTGGGAACGGAAAAATACGAAATTAAAATAATAAGTTAAAAAAACTTTAACCCGACTACGTGAAAAAGGGGTCTAAAAAGGCCGAAACAAAAGAATAATTCAGATAGAAATCCCGAAATGCATAGGTAAAAAAATGGTCAAGTTAGAGCCGTGGTCGCACTCACTTTATAAGGTTCGTCACAGTCGATGTCAAATCGCAGCCTATCGTATCTATCTTGGGGTATAACTCTAGAAACTTCTCTAGGCCTTAGGGTCAGCTAATACCTAGACGCAAATCTGAATTATTTTCTTGTTTCGGCCTTTTTTTTAAATACATTCTGAAATTATGAGGTAATACTACTTTTTGTGTGTGTAGTTCTGTAACTAGATGCATTAGAAAGTTACAAAAAAGTTAGAATATATTTTTAGTACATTAGTTAAACACCCGACATACAGATAAGCATTAACATAAACGCACAAACTTCGAAGATATTATAAATTTTGTCCTGTATATGACCATGCATACATTTCGTAGTGTGTTGTACATGCTTGCACGCGCAGCTTACCTGCAGGCCACCCATGTTGATGAAGTCTATGCTGAATTTCTTGTGGCAGAGCAGCGCGGCAAGATATTTGAGGGCCTCGAACGCCAACCTCGAGTCGCGGGACTCGCGTACGTTCAGGTACCCTAGGATCAAACCTAGGGCGTTCTTTTCGAACACGTGCGATAGGAACTGTAAACAGACCAAAATATTACTTACGTCTTACACTAACGGCTGCGCCTTAAAAAATAATGTTGAGTTTAAATAGTTTAAAATGAAGTAAGAATGTATTCAATCAACATAGTCCCAAAAACAAGTTTCGGCCGTTTTTAAAAGCCTACATCTAAGCTAGTACGGAGCGATTATTAGATAGGAAAGTAAAAATGTCACTCACCTCTTGGTATTCACCCATGGGCGTGAGGTACCGCAGGATAAGCATTTGTTTCGTGGCATCCGTCGGCGGGTGGATTTGTATATTACCTGTAAAATTTATAAAATTAAATATAAATATAGTATTGAGTTTAATTTATATACCAATAATATCAGAGTGCAAATATAATATTGCATAAAGTAAGTCAGTACGCACGCGCCGACATATCTGCGTACGCAGTGGGTACAAAGTCAAAGTAAAAAAATGCGTGTGGCACTCGGGGACTGCCGCGGTAAAGCTATTGCATAGTAAGTCTACACGCATACGTCTAGTCGCACGCACACAAACACCGTGCCGAAGTCTGCCGAACTGAAACGACGTTAGACGATGCACGGCTTTCAACGCCGCACCGCTGTGCCGGTCGGAATGGGGGGTGTTAGGTTTATTTTCGTTACGGAATTTCTTGATTCGGTCGCCGCGCTCAAAGCCCGCGAAAAAATCTATGCAATCGCTTAAAAAATAAATCAAAAGTGGTATTTTATACACTTTCTGGACGTCGGTCTACATGATGCCCACCACCGGTTCGGAAACTAGCCCGGCGAGAAGAACCGGCGTAAGCAAACATTTTTTTTTTGAAAAGAACAATTTTCGCGAGTTCTTTTCAAAAAAAAAATATTTTACAATGTAGTAACATAATCTATATAACAGAAGAAATAAGTACATAGAACATACTTAAGTACATAAAAGCAGCCTTGCAGGGGGGCACCTTATTCCCAAGGTGTTCAATCGTTAATGTAATCACTGACCTTATAATTAGCTTTAGCACACAAACGTTCTTTAACAACTTTTTAAAATTTATGAATGGAAAGATTTTGAACGATTTCTGGGATTCTATTGTAAAGGGGTATATATTGACCTTTAAAAGATTTACTTACTTTGCTAAGTCTGATCACCGGTATTTCTAACTTGTTACTAATTCTAGTATTTCACATTTTTGTTTTACCAGATATAGTATTATACTTATTCAGTATAACAACATTACAATAGGTTACATACATGTTAGATTGAGAAGGTAAGATTTAGTTACGTAAATAATAATTTAAAGATTTTCTTTTGACATTTACATTTCATAATGCTTATTTTAGTAAGTATATTATTATATTATTGTGTGTGTGTGTGTGTGTGTGTGTGTGTGTGTGTGTGTGTGTTTAGACATAGAAAACTATTTATTTAGACCCTTTTATATGAGTAATTAACAGGGACTTAAACTTTTTTAAGCTTTTACAGTCTTTGATATTTTCTGGCAGTGAATTATATAATTTAGCACCTTTTTACCTACCTGCGTACTGACTTGACATATCTGCGTATGCAGTGGGTACATGCCTGCGTACTGACTTGCGTACGGGGCGTTTCAACTAGCGAATGGGATATTTGATGTACTAACAGTAATTAGTGACGTCATACCGATAACATAGGTCTCCATCTCGGCCCAGCTGGAGTTAGATGATGTCTCGTGCGCGAGCGGCGGCGGCGGTGGCGGCGGCCGCGCGGGCGGCGACATCAGCCCGCGCTCCGGGGGGGATGGACCTGCAAAATACAAAAACCGGCCAAGTGAGAGTCGTACAAAACGGCAACTAAATCACGCTTGTTGTATGGGAGCGACCCCCTTAAATATTTATTTTATTCTGTCTTTAGTATTTGTTGTTATAGCGGCAACAGAAATACATCATCTGTCAAAATTTCAACTGTCTAGCTATCGCGGTTAAGGAGATGCAGCCTGGTGACAGACGGACGGACAGACAGCGATGTCTCAATAATAGTATCGTTTTTAGCGTTTGGATACGGAACCGTAAAAAATATAAACGTCAACGCACCAACATGTATACATTTAATCAAACAGAACATGTCAGCAATCATCTCTAAGAGACCACTACTGCATAAATGTCCTCTGCGCACAAAAGGTTTACCCACTATGTGTGTCGGTGTTTCACTTCTCACATTTTACTCAGTCTTACAGGTCAAAAATAAAAACAATTAATCAATTTAACGGGCCATTTATTACCCCGAAAACCCGTACATACCGGCAAGGCCTCACGCGGTGACTGCCCGTCATCACCAGCATACGTCGTCTCTCGGACACAAAACTGCTGACACTCACACATTCACACATACATGGTCCCTACATATATATAAATTGTTTCCACATAGTTTTTTTTTTACCATGGGAGAGCTTCAGCATAAGCGAACCAGCTCGACCAGATCGATACCATGGCCGTACAAATAACCGGCGTTAATAACACTTGCGTTTTTTTTTCAAGTTGAGGGTTAAGTAGGTAAAGTTGTGATAATAAAAATAGCTCACAGTTATAACTCTTGACGGGTGTCTCGGGGTCTTTAGTTACGAAGGGTGGCGTTTCGTCCATCAGCTCGCCCCCCCCGCCCGCGTCTCTCTCGCGATCTGAAAGTATAATCAGCAAGTGTTTGAAATTACTATCGGGGGATAGCTTATGACTCGTTCGAAAAAAAAATGGTTTGAAACAAATAAAGTTTACAACTGAATGTATGCATGTAGACTTCGTTTGTCTACATACATATTTTAGTTGATGTTTCGTATTCAGTTGGGGGTTTTAGTACATTTGTAATAAAATCCCGTGGGAACCGTACATGTCGCGATAAAAAGTAGCCTATGTCCTTCCACGTGGTCTGATCTATATCTGTGCAAAATTTCATCAAAATCGGTCCAGTAGTTTCATAGCCTATTCAATGCAAACAAACATACAAACAAATCTTTCCCCTTTATATTATGGTTCCGTTTGAACGTCCAAAGTCCTCTATGAGAGTACATCGACTCCTTTCCGCATTACAGCCGCTAGATGTCGTTTACCGTTACAGATAAGCTCCTTGCGCAGCTCCCTCTTCCGGTAAGTCTGTGAACTAGATGAAAACCACAAGCCGCCATATTTGATATAACTGATCATTGTTGCGTCGTTTTTGCAACCATGCAGTCGCTAAAAACAGACTTATTTAAGTTCAATTATAACTTATTTTTTTTATTTTTAAGATTCTTTTTGAGTCTTTTATAGTCGTAAAACCGTTACATTTCGTATTTAGAGTTCATTTATAGCTTTTTTTTTATCGCGGTCGTAGTATCGGGTAGACGAAAATCGCGCGATCGGGTAAAATGTTCGTCGTTTGAACTCGTTGTCGGCGGTTACTTCAGAAGCGCGTTCGCGGTAAGAAACGTTCATAAGAAGATTTGGACCGAAGCAAAGGTTTGCCGCAGCATTTGGTGAGTCATGTCATGTCATGTCATTTCACGATTATGCGAGGCAGGTAATAATGATCAATTGCATGAGATCGTGGTAACCTGATTCGGTGACCTACTATTACATTTGGTGAGATCCGAATAGTTTAGAAGTAATTATTTTCCCTTTTGAACTTTAAGGCTTAAACTGTAATATGAACATAAAACGTACAGTAGTACATACAGCTTATTACATAAACATCGATCGAGACGATTAAGTACATTTCCTTCTTAAACAGAACATCTGAAGGCGCGTCTCCTGTTGTTTTTTTCGAAACATTACACAAAACATCGAAACATCGGCGCGTGGCTATACACATTTGTGTAAGAATATGCAATGTTTTAGTCTTCCGAGACGGACGGAAAACATTCCCCGCGCGGGTAGAGAGGGGAAGGAATGTTTCATTTCTTATCAACTGTTACACCACTCACATGACCATTAAGCATAGAAATACGGAAGAAATTATTTATAGTTCCCAAATCGGTCGTCTATTCGTAACTCCTGATACATACTAAAATTACGGGTCAGTAAATATGGCCTAACTCGAAATCCGGAGGTCTAAAAAGGCCACTTTAAATGTTTCATATACCTATATTTTTCCATACAAAAATCGTGAAATGGTAAAATCGCTACATTCATAAGAAAACATACATTTTGACAGTTTTCAATAGAAATGCGTAAAATGGCGCACATAATATGAGTTAAAAAAATATATAAAACACCTAAAATAGCCTTTTTAGACCTCCTGTGCTTACTCCTAGATTCTGCATCTGCAATAGCTAAAACTGCGAGTGTTTACGTCTTCCTCATTGGAACTCATGATCTTGTCTACACAAAATGTTTTGTTTCAATCAAAAGCATTTTCTATAGCTGGACGCAGCTTGTGTATGAAAACAAATGTTTTTGTTTCATGTTTTCTGTGTATTGTTTCGAAAAAATATGAGCAGGAGTCACGCCTTTACCAATACAATCATGCTTAAACAATTCTAAAGATTTTGAGCTTATGCTGGTTGTCATTTACAAATGTCAGTAGCTTACCAAGGACATTGAAATTTGTTAACATTTGTTGGCTATTGTCTACACAGTGCTCACTACATTAGTTCAAGGCTATACAATTAGCTTCATGACCTTCATCTCTATCCGAGGAAGGTTTGTATCGCCGTACACTCACACGCCCCGAGAGCAATTTTATGGAATATACTTTACTATACAAATTCCATATTGAAAGTCAATAAGTACGGAAAATTCATTACAATTTACGGACTCTTTAGTCAGCAGCTGGCTCTTCAAGCAGGTCTTACGCCTCTTGGAGTATAATATCAGTTTCGCAACAACTCCTGGTATAGTAGCATTGCCGTAGACTGCAACGCCAGGCTTTCAACCAAAACAAATAACAAAGCAATAAATACGAGATACTCGTAGATACCGTAAAAGTAGGTACGTTATTCGGCATTTCTCACATCGCGAGTATCGAAGACGCGGACGTACTGCGCGTTATTATATTGACATTACATTACCATCCGAAAGACACTTTGAAAGATTACTAGGGTCTATGGAAATCAGCGCAATCAGCAGTTGTTCAAACTGGTCCAGCCTCATAATGTTATGCTTCAACCGTCATTTCACTTTGGGAATGATAACTTAACGACGCTTACATACAAAGTCGAGAGGTTTATGGCACACATCATATTACGAAGTTCCTATTGAAAACCGACATATCGAATACGTGCTAGAACACATGTACTGTCTCTGCAGTCGGGAGTTGGCTCCAGAAGCAGGCCCAGACTGTTAAGGTTACTCGGACGCTCGCACACTAGGTTCAGATAAATTAAACTCATCGCAGTGCGAAGTTCGTGTCAAAAAGTAAGATACTGAGGACGTAATGCATTTTGCAGCTTATGGAACTATTATTAGGATTATCACAATTCACAACACAAATTCCCTATTGAAAAGTTCTTATAAGTATATACGTGCACTATGCAATGTATACGTGCTAGAGCTTATGGAGTCTCCTATGCAGCCGACGGTTGGTCCCTCAAGCAGGTCTTGCCTCTTAGGGTTAATCAACTTCGCAACCTTCATCACCCATCCTGCGTGGAAGGTTGGTTGCCAAACGCACGCACGCTACAGCTTCAGAGAAAGTGAACACTCATCGCAATATGTAAAAGTTCCTGTCAAAAAGTAAGATACTGAAGACGTAATGCAGCTTATGGACATCTATTACTATGGAGAATAGTCTCCAGTTGCTGGTTGGTCACATTACCAGATCCAGCATCTTTCTCACGCTCTTGTAAAGGTATCAATGCGACACGGTCGGTAACATAACCATGACACACAACACTTTTTTTTTCTCGGGAGTTGGTCCCGAGTTGCTGAGGTTCGTCTATGTACCGGATACCTTAGTACATAGTGCATACCTGTACTATCGAGCTGTTATTTGTTCATAGAATCGAACGTGGCACACGATCGCAACGAATCGTAAGTAACTTTTTAACTCTGCAAGACGTTTCGGAGGTTGTATTCAGCCCTCATCACCATCCGGGCGTGTACAATACGGACGGTGGTCATCTTTCATAGATAGTGGCAGGTAATTTAATCTTATGGAGGCGTCCCGTAATACCAGCGCGCCGGCCTGCGAGCGTCATACTGAGGCAACGCACGCGCGCCAGGCATATTTGTATGCACAGCCGTGCATATCTCCATCTCGCTCTAACAAGGAGAGCGCGACAAGGAGCCGTGCCGAAACATCAGCCCGCTGGAAGCGAGAGCCGCATTGAGACTCTTTGCGCCCAGTACTCGTACTGGGCGCGTCATCCCAATTAGAGGGGCTATGCCCCTGATGTTGGTTTCCGCCGTAAGGCCCTTTTCAGGGGCCCGGCGTCGAGCGAGAAGAGTCTCTTTCTCAATCAATCGAGCCGCATTGAGGCATCGCGCATGCGCCTGGCATGTTTATATGCTCGGCTCGCGCATGCGCGTAGAGCGTAGCTATCTTGCTCTAGATCATACAGTCGTGACGCAGCACCGGCCCGTTAGCCAGTGAGCATCGCACTGAGGCGTCGCGCATGCACCTGGCATACTTGTATGCTCGGCCCGCGCATGCGCATAGAGCACAGCAGCTGCAGCGCCACCTGACGTCAGTCGAAGTATTAAAAAGTTAAAATTGTGTATAAATATCGTGCGATTTTTGAATAAATAGACATTGCTACTTGACCGTGCGTTTAAGTAACAACTTTACCTAAGTCCGTTACAATCTGAACCACAATACGGTACAGGTATAATATTTGTTTTCTGGTGAACTCCTGGGGCATGTATGAGTTTGTCTTTCAAAAAACGCATGACGCGTCGTAAGAAATTAGTTTTCAAGGATCTTAGCTTGTTCGTATTACATTATACCAAACTGAGTTAATTGTTGACACCTGACTGGCGAGAACGCACTCTTTTGAGTGTAATTCTTTTACAAGAAACTAGTCTTAGCTGTAAAGTCAAATTCTTATAGGATTAGTTTATAGAAATAAAATAAAAATGGGATTCAATCGTGATGCAATAAACACAAGGCCAATATGGGCCAGCATACCCATATAATGATTGTGTCGTATGTAAAGCTATATTTATATTACGGTACGCCTTGGAAGCTAATGATCAGCATTCTTTTTTAACCGACTTCCCAAAAAATGAGACGGTTATACATTCGGCTGAATGTTTTTTTTGTGAGCTTATTCAAATTTATCAACGGCTAAGTTGGTTTACATCAACAAAATTTTATCTGATAAAATTGAAAGCTCGAACGGTTTCGTCACATCTCATAGATAAACTAGTATACTCATAAGTATTACTCGAGTCGTTTTTTTAAATCTTTTGTTACTTACAATCTTACAATTATGACATTGTTGCATTATTTACGAGCCACCAGGAGATAACAGGTCTCTCATAAAGGACTTTGGACGTCAAACGGAACCATAATATAGAATTTTACCTTCCAATTAAATGGCTATTATGTTCCAAGATGTCCAAAGTCCTGGTAAGGGCTTCCTGGTGTTCAGCCTCATCATTATGAGACTCTTAACAATAATCAGTTATATCAAATATGGTGGCTTGTGGTTTTCATCTAGTTCAGACTTACTGGAAGAGGGAGCTGCGCAAGGAGCTTATCTGTAACGGAAAACGACATCTAGCGGATGTAATGCGGAAAGAATACGATGTATTCTCATAAAGGACTTTGGACATCTTGGAACATAATAGCAATTTTATTGGAAGGTAAAATTCTATAATATTAGTATAGATAATTTGTCTGTCAAGTGACTTTTCCACCATATCAGACAAAGACAGCAACTTTGAATAGCTAATCAGGTGTGTAAATATTTCTATTTTTTCTATTTAATATTTCTATTAAATATTTCTGTTATTTCTATTTGTATACATATCTTAGATATCACATATTGCGCGAAGTTTTATATATTTTTTACCATTTTTATCCGCCGTGGGTCCGTTGCTCTTGATGTCGTGATTGTGTCGCTTGTCAAACCGCGCGAAGTGTCTCGTCTGGTTTGGCGGCGTCACCAGATTTGTGCTCGGCTGGCAACGCCAAATTTAAAAAGTTATTTAGTAGAAGCGACATAAGCAAGTGACCTAGTAAGAATTCTATTTGTTACTAACAATCATAATTATAATAAATGTAACAATAAGAAAAATGCATTATATGTACCTTCTCTTCTTGTGTTTTATTCCGAAGTTCATGTAGCCTCTTCAACATCAACGGCACTAGCATTGCATTTAATTCCCTGTTAATAAAATTTTCACTCCATAAAAATGTCTTTACAGTGAAATCAGCCTGCAAATGTATTTTATGATTTGTATGAATTTACGAATTTCGTATTACTGACCTAAAGTTGGTGGCAATTTCTTGCACCTCCATGGCGGCCGCCAGTAGACCGGTGGCGTAACATTGCAGAGGCTCCTGCGAGTTGGTTGCCCAATTAACTAGCCTGTGGATCAGAGCCTCATTGTCCTGGAATAATATTGTTGTTTAGCATTTAAAATAAGATTCATTGCTAATTTATGTGAACTGTAGACCTAGATAGTAGAGAGAACATAATATTATGCTATAATATAATCTGTCTTCAAAGTCTTATCGTTTTTGCTACAACTTAAATTAACAATGATAAGGTTTGGATGGGTTTTATATAATAAGAAAAATCTCATTTAAAATAGAACTAAAAACTCAGCATGCCGATTTATGATCAAGGGTCAAGAAACTGGCAAATATGATACAAGTATCAATAACTACCTTTTTCCCGCGGCTCCGACCGCGTAAATATAGTATCGAGTATCCCACGGGAATACTGTACTCTTTCGGGATAAAAAGTAACCTATGTTTTAAGACTACACTACATTGAAATCTGTTTAGTAGTTTTTGCGTGAAAGAGTAACAAACATCTATACATCCATCCTCACAATCTTCCACATTTATAATAGTATAGTAGGACATTACATTCCAGAATAAAAGAAATAACTCACTTGAAAAACTACACTCATCTCCAGTCCTGGCATTAAGTCTAGCGTCAGTCTACATGCTGCCACATTCAACTTGTGCACATCTCGGCCTGTGATGTTCTGTCTGGAGTAGTATGTGTCTCGGACATAGTCATTTACCAACTGAAAATAACACAATACTGACAATATATTCATTGTTAATAAAACATATTATTTTATAAAATACTAACCTCCTTACTAATAAATATATTTACACAATGGTAAGCTACAAGCTACAATGTTTGGTCCTTCTCTGATACGTTGGAAAAGTCGCTTGACAGACAAGGCCAAAACATTAAATAGCTTATCCACTGTGTAAATATTTTTATTAGTAAGGGGGTTAATTTTTAACATTTAGGAATGCTTCCAAGACATTATCAATCTGTCATTCATTCCTGCAATAATCATGCTTTAATTACAAAAGCTTACCTTTGTCATAAAATTATCTTTCTTAAACATAACTTTGAGCGCATGTCCCAGTGCACACTCAGGATCTGTTCTAGACGGATGTCGTTCATCAAATGGGTCAGGATCCTTCTTCATAAAATTTTCTGTTTCTGCTTCTATTATTTCTGCTATTCTGTAGTATTGACAGAAATTATTAAAAGTCAAGTAATGATCAATATTTAACAGAAGTTTCAAATCACTAATTAGTGACTGATTTATTTTTTGGCATGTACAAAAATGCATAAACATGTTGGACATCATCGTTACATAATAAAATTATATAATATATTTTAGCATAAACTTAATATTTTTTTCATACTTTATTATTGCCATAATCAATAAATTTAACTAAATTAATGTTTTAATACAAATTTAACAATCAATTTAACATTAGAAGGCACTGCTCCACTACGATTAATGATGTTCTTGTTAATAAATACTTGTACCCACTAATGTTTTATTGAGTTTTAAGAATTGAGAAACAATTCCACCAAAAGCCTGGCTGAATATAATTGCAATTACTACTAGACACACTACATTTTTCGAGGAAAATTCTTGAAAAATTAACAAAGGTTTTTTATTTTGTATGGTTTATGGAGGTACATTACAACTAGATAATATTAAGGTACACCAACGTAAAATTGTAATTAAAAATACAAATACAGTGAACCCCCGGTAATCTGGCCCCTGTCTAATGTGGTACCCTTTGTAAATCAAAAACAGGTTACAACTACGGGCCACCTTTGGTTGGTGGCTACAGCTTTGGTTTTACATTTCAACAATGTCAAGATTTCATTATTGTAGTATGTACTTTTGTGTACAAACAATTATTTCATTATGATTTACAGCATCATTGACATTAATTTTATAATAAAACTTAATTTCTATGAGTATTACATATATAAATCATTGGATCTGTAATTTGTCGGTTAATTAAAAGGTACTCCTTTGTAAAAAATTCGGACTACAGTGGGTCTTAGGCAGTACTCTATAATCCTACAAATGAGATAGTTCGACACTGTCTAGCAAAATCTTTGTCGGGTTACCGAGGGTCGCCTGTAAAAATAAAATTGTTAAGTAAAGATTGCTGTCTGAATTACAGATACTAAGCACTATAGTTCAAAAACAGATTGCTCATTGAACTCTAGTTAAGAAGTGTTAGCTACTCTGCATTGTGTTTGTATGTGTGTAAATAAGAAATGGTGCTTATGGTGCTTGCGAAATAAATATATCTTTACTAGTAAGTATTAAATAGGCTAGATGGCAATTTTTTTTTATTGCATAAATGAATAGTACTCTTAAATATGAGTAACTTCTCAGAAGAAACAGTATATAAAAATGACAATATTTTCAAAGGTACAGACAGGGATTTGTATACAAAATTTTGCAAGTCTCGTGAAAACGCTCCATACTAAAGTCGTACCTAGCTGTGACGTCACACCTAGGTTAAAGTGTATGAAGTATACGGCCGCAGGTGTATCTTTGTAAATATATCTGATATTTGTGTGTTTAGGTTCATACTTACCATGATAAATGTTTTTGTATATGAAGTAAGTAAACTAATGATGTAGGTTTTGTTTACTAATTTAGCCAAAAAAAATAAACTTTTTTGTACTTTTTAGATGTATCGAATTACTAAACTACATATAAAATATATATTTTTTTTACATTTACCAAGTAGTAATGTCTCAATATATAAAGTCTAGAAAAATTTATTACGGATATTTCAGGCACATGCCTTGCTGCTTATGTGAAGATGTTTAGGCAGAAAAATGATTGTCCTTCTGGAAAAAAATTTTCTTTATATGGTCGAGTTTGCGTTTAGCGCAGTCACCCATACATGACATGATTTTTTACTATGAGTATGACAAATATTTATATGCCTAAACATCTTTACACAAGCAGTGAATCATGTGCCCAAAGTATCCGTAATTGATTTTAGGAGACATTATATATATATAGTAATGCCTCAATATACTCAGACGAGTATATTAATGAAACTAAATAGTTTATATGTAGTCATCATCCCTACATCTTCTTAGCATAATTATCAAGAAATCATAAAGTTATGAGCTCTAATGTTCATTAATGCATTGAAGTATAATAATTTTGTTGATAAAAATCTTGACTAATTCTATATATTGTTCAATATTATGAAATACATTGGTGAGAATTGAGAGTAAAATACCTTTAAATAACATTCTACCATAGTCGCTTATCTATTTTATGACTGTTTTTGGATTTTTACTTTAGTGAGGCACAGAAGTAATGAGGAGGATGGTATAAAATATGTTTATTTTTGGAAATATGCGATAAGTTTCGAATATTTTGTAACTTAATGCACATATGCAAATCTAATAAGTTTTGTGTACCTATATATTAAATATAGTATTTTTCTATATATATATATATATATATAGAAAAATACTATATTTTTCTTGATAAATAGACAAGCATTTGTACACTTGTTGCCTTAAATTATCGCCTGCAAGTCAGAAGCATGCTCAGGAGATCAACAATGTGCGAAGTTTGACAGAAGCTGATAACAACTCAACTACCTTGTCAAAGTTGGTATAGGATCGTAGTTTGGCGACGTATGCTGCTCTTCCCATTCTTTCAGAAGGTCGGTCACTTCCTGGGCTGGTGGTGAATCCATTACACTTCACAATGCACTGACAATTGAAAAACTACACAATTAATTATTGTCTAACCTCAATGAATTCCAATCTGTCACATACGCTACGACACTGGGGAAAATTTAAATAAATCAGTTTGTAAATACAAAGCGATCTAAAACGTATGTTACATAATTAAATTAACAAATTCTATTTTAATCTAAAATATATTTTAATTATAGTTGCTATTAACTCCCGTTTTTAACAAAAGTCGTCATTATTAACACAAAAATCACAAAATATGAATTAAAATCTAGTAAATAGAGATACCAATTTAAAAAATGTAAATTCCCTACAAGTGTCATTTTTTTTTGAAGATTTAATGGCCTGGCAACCTACAAGTGACATCGACATGACCATGGAGAATAGAGTAAGGATACGTTTCTTGCGGTGGGGAAGTCAAATGTCAGATTTGATAACTCTACACGATTTTCAACTCAAATATTTATTATTTATTTATTTATTTTTTATTTATTTTCAAATACAAGGATCTATACCTAGTAGGACCATGGACCGCGCGCCGAACCAACGTTTCCATCCTGAAAGAACTTAACATCCATGAAATATTATCATCCTCCGTGCAATCGCGAATCCTCAAGTTCTTTGGTCATATTACGCGTAACGAGGACTCAATGGAACGATTGGTGGTGCAAGGGAAAGTGGAGGGAAAAAGATCACGTGGGCGCTCTCCAACACGATGGACAGACCTAATTAAATCTGTAACGCACTCCTCCATAAACGACTGCTCTCACTCCGCCAAACATAGAGCTCTATGGCGGGGCATTACAAAAACGGCGACGCGTACGACGGAGATGTGACCACGACCACTCTGCCAAGAGTGAACGACTAAGAAGAAGTGTCAAGCACTAAATAACATTAAAAAAACAAGCGTCGCTTGAATACAAATGACATTTGTCGTACACTGGCTGGCTGTTTCCTTTGTGTGTTTGTGTGTATGCCTGCGTACAGTTTATGTTTCAGTTTGACTATATTTTCGTGTGCGTGCGTAACGACGTGATTGAAAATGCATTAGTGTGTAATCACTATTTGTGTGCGTTCCTCGTCCCGCCCGCAGAAAGTAGCAGATTTTTCACATAGAAATTAGCTGTCATTTCGTCTCCGTTTGGTTGGATGCTCTAAGCTATTAGCGCACAGTTCTAAAAGCCACGAGTATTTTTGTGGTCGCGATAGTCTGTGCTAATACGTATGTTACCTAAAATATTTTATTTCATCTATTCGATGTTAATAAGCAATCTAGAACCCATTTTTGTAGATACATCTTTAAAAATAACGAAGATACAAACAATTTAAAAATACAATATTAAAGAGAGATATATATCGGCTTCTGACGTCACGAGTTGCACCCGCCATACATTTGTCATTACCAAATGTATATGTGTATGGCGGTAGCAACTTGTGACGTAACAAATCGTTTTGCGAGAAAGATATTGGGGCAATATTTTTTATTTGCTAATAATTTTTAATCGCGTCAATCTAAATACTTAAATTTATGTATCTATAATCAATAATTTTAAAATTAAATGTGAATAAAACTAATAAAAATGTGTATTTCACACTAGGCAACATCCCTTTAAAATCGAGCTGAAAATCGAAGTGATAAGTGTCAGATAGATTTTTGACGGGGTGCCGTCAATGGGTGACGTTGTGGATTTTGTATAGTCTCATAAATTTGTGTTATTTCGGTTCATAATGTGTAATATTGGCAGAATATTAACCATTAAATATTCGTTAACGTGCAAAAGTGTGGACAAGTGGTACAACTTCTAAAAACGTGCTATTTTGAGTTTCCCTCCAAAACTCCCTAGGAACTTTCAATAAAGCTTCTACCACTTTACTGAATCGACTGACATGACTCATGGACTGCACTGACTATTTATTTGGACTTTGACTAGACTTTAGACTTGGCGATTTAGGAATACGGTGTTGAAAATTGAAACGAAAGTTCTTTTTCCCACCTTTTTAACTTGACACTGGCAAGTGATTATAAGCCGACGCCATATATAAATTTAAAAAAAAACCTTTATGGTTGTCACTTGTGACTTGACAGCTAAGGCGGTAGCGTTTGTTTTGAAAATATTTTTCTCAGAGCGATAAACATATTAATTAATAACTAGTAGCAAAAACGGTTAACCAAAGATTTCACTCGCAATAACTATTCTCAGGTATAAGTACTCATCTATGATAACTATGTAATATAGTTATCATAGATGGTTTTTTGGTTTGATGGTTTTGGTTTGAAACAAACCAATTTGATCGTCTCTTCGCTTTCGTCCCTTTAGTTTTCCTCTATTCCCAATTAGTATAATACGCCTTTTTATTTAAGAAATTGTATAGCACTTACCATGCCATGTCGTCTTTAAACGGTACTAGAAGTAGCTTGCGAAGTCATGATCGAAAACTTCACTATCGTGCTTTACTTGAAGACTTGTCAACATTAGGTAAGAAATTACGTTTTTTACAAAAAATATCATAAATATAATATTATTTTTTAGTCTTAGGTGGGATAAGCGTAATATTTTTAATGTTTTCAAAATCTAATAGTTATTGTTTACAATTCCTATTATTATATTATTATGGTATTGTTATGGTATTGTTTTTATGTAAACAGTAGTATGTACTTAATATTTATAATTCTTTAATTACAGAAGATGAAAGTGATAATCAGATGCGTATTCAGAAGACTGAGAATGCTGTAAGAGAAGTACAGTCCCTTTTAGCCGATGGTGGAGTTGAGGAGAGAGTGAAGCATCCTGGTGTGTAGATTTATTTGCCCGAGACCTCGTACGCGCAAAAGAAAATCTCACTGGCACTGTACATTTTGTTGCGATAAAAAGTAGCCTATGTCCTTCCCCATGGTCTACTCTATATCTGTGCCAAATTCCATCAAATCGCTTCAGTAGTTTCAAAAACCTATTAAGGAAACAAACAAATCTTTCCTCAATGTATTTGAGTATACTAATAAATAAATAAAAATATAAACAAATATGAGACATAAAATTTGTTTTGCATCCAAATTAAATTCATGGTGATAGTCCATGTGATGAACTTTGAAGGAAAACTATAACGGCTTGTATAACTTTGTTAGATCAGGAGTTATAGAGACCTAACTTTAAAATGCGCTTAATAGGAAAACTTCGTACATAAATAATGTACAAAAAACATGAAATAATAAGTAAAAATTGGTATAATGATACTTGGCCTGTTTTCTACCCTACCAGGATTTTGTATATTCTACTTGCATACTAGAACTAGATATAAACTTTTTCATAGCATTTATTAATGTAAAAATTACAGGGGAGGGATATTTGGACTCGAGAGTTCTTCGTGCGACAAGCGATTTGGCAGTAAGATGTTCGGAGTCAGTCAGTGGCAATGCCAATCTGTATGACCGACATGAATTCTCACAACATATAGTGAGTATATTCAGTAATTTCAATACAATTCAAACATAACTGGACTTGGTTGGTATATTATACCAGCCTCTGTAGCTCAATAGGGGTGTTGTCTGCAAAATATTAAGTGCCATTATTAATCTATATATACATATATAAAATAGGATATAAAAGTTTAAAATCTAGTATATTAATACATATAGGTATTATATCTTGATAAATGTAAAAAAATAGATTACATTTTGTGTAGTTTTATGAGATACCATCTAAAAATTGGAAAAGGAGACTTTTCGAGAAAGGATGCTTTTTTCAAATAAATTTTTAATATTATTGGATTATTTATAAGCAAATTTTATATCTGCTAACTTTGGGTATTTTTAAACAAACAAAGTAAGCTATAAAGCAAGCAAGCAAGTAAGAGCAGAAAAAATATCCTAAACACCTATTTCTGTAAATTCTAGGTTAGGACGAGGTTCTGTAAAATTGTTTATGCTGTACTAAAATCTTAGATAATGAAATATTCTATTGTTAGTTTTGTAGGATTTGGTTTCATTTGGTCACAAAAACGACTAAAATAAACAGTCAATTTATGACAAATATGTAATCACGCTGACAGCTGTTTTGCTCCAGTAAATGGTATATAATTTAGTTGAATTCTCTTCATGCATGTGTTTTCTTTTCAGAAACACAATCCCAGTTTCTGGGAGCTTAGTTTTCCATCAGAAGTGCCAGTGTTGTCATACTTGTACGGTACTTTCGCTCCCACACCGCAGGAACAGAGGCCCAGGGCTCCGAGACGACATGTTGAACGTCAGCAAGCCGCCGCATTGAAGGCCCCAGAGTCTGTTGACAGGTAATATCTCCGTCTCCGATTTAAAGTTAATGTTATTACAAAATGTGTAGAAACACATCGTATTGGCATTGCCTACATTTGGTGTTGCAGAATAAAATTATGTTTATGGCTTTTGGCAGAGTATGTAATTGGGGATGTGAATGGATTAATATAATAATGTTGATGTACGGTCGCCAACAGATCTGGTGTACCACTTTTCAACCTTACTGCTTGGAAATAAAGGACAAAAGTGATACACCATATTTGTCGGTAACCATACCTACATATTCCTGGCTAGGGAAATTGTTTCGTTTAGATTTTAGAACCTAATGATTCAGTTTTTATTAAAATCAAGCTTATAACTCCTTTCAGAATATTTCCTTATTAATTCTAATAGTTTCAATTTTGAATTTAAATTTCGCCCAATAATTGAATAATTCACCATGTATATTGATATGTCTGTTCGTTTGCTGCCTCATACCATAGTAAATTTCTTTACAGAATAGAGAAAACGGAGGAGGGTTCAGAGATGGTGAGCCGCGTGCACCGATTCGTGAAGTCCGCATGCGGGCGCGGGCCGCTCAGCTACTTCCACTGCGCGCTCGACCCCACCAGTTTCAGCCGCTCCGTGGAGAACATATACCATCTGTCCTTCCTCGTCCGAGATGGACTTATCTCTGTGCAGCTGGGTAGGAGACAATTATTCCCAGGAGATGATGTAGAACTGAAATATGACGTCATAACTTAGTATTTCTTCTTAAGATAACATCTTCCTACCATCTGTCCTTCTTCGTCCGAGATGGACTTATCTCTGTGCAGCTGGGTAGGAGACAATTATTCCCAGGAGATGATGTAGAACTGAAATATGACGTCATAACGTAGTATTTCTTTTTAAGATAACATCTACCATCCGTCTTTCCTCGTCAGAGATGGACTCATCTCTGTGCAGCTGGGTAAGACAATTAAACCCAGGAGATGATGTAGAACTGAAATATGATGTCAGAACTTAGTATTTCTTCTTAAGTTAACATGTACCATCTGACCTTCCTAGTCCGAGATGAACTCATCTCTGTGCAGCTGGGTAGGAGACAATTATTCCAAGAAGATCATTTAGAACTGAAATATGACGTCATAACTTAGTATTTCTTCTTAAGTTAACATGTACCATCCGTCCTTCCTAGTCCGAGATGGACTCATCTCTGTACAGCTGGGTAAGAGACAATTACTCCCAGGAGATGATGTGGACGAAAGCAATTCCGCCTAAACCAAGTATAAAATTCAGTTTTACCACGAATGTTTGCAATTCACAGTGATAATAACGGTCAGTACATCCCGCAAAGATTCGCGACACCACGCGGCACTTGTGATTACAAATTTTTGGTTTTAGACGAGGAGCATGGTCTTCCGTTTATCAAGCCCGTGGCGGCTGAGGAGAGAGACGAGACCAGACCAGAGAACCAGTTCATTGTCTCACTCGATATGCAGAGGTGGAAGGTAAGCTATATTATATCTCAAATGACCAAATATTCCATTCCGATTCAATGTAATCTAAGGCTGGGAGTAGATAATCCGGAATCCAGAGAGCCGGTGAAAATTTAGAGCACTGAAAATAGAACTCTACGCTAATACAATATAGTTGAAAATGAAAGTTTCGAGTGTCGAGCTGTCATGTATGACGTTGACATTTGACTCGACTCATGTATTCGATTTTGACTCTCGTTTTTTCGGTCTAGTGCATAAAAAAGTGTTTTTTTTTTATATTTTTGTTTATTAATGCATTTTATTATGTTGTTTTGCTTGATTTTTACTGTTGAACTTTCTTGTATTGGTTGTGGGTGTCTAATTTTTTGATCTTCTTAGTGTAGGTGTTATTTTAATTAGTCTTAGTTAGTTTATAACCTAAGTGTTACCGGCGTGGACGCCGAGCCGCCTGACCCGGAAGGAGGGGGTTCTGATATCCAGGTACGCCAGTATGTGACAATATAGGCTAAACCTAACCGCTAAAAGAATGACCCATAAATGCTAATTCCATCCCTTCTATACAGCTAAATTATGTTTGTTCCCGACTATGAAAACAAAAAAGTATATAGTATAAATGATGTCGCACCATTCTTGGTACATGATTCGAAGACAGAGTCTGACAGTGGACCTACACTACGACCAATGGAATTTGGACAGTTTTTTGTACAAGAACAACATGAAAAGTGTAAAAATGGATGGGATTTAAAAAATCGGTTGAAATCGCATCTCAATAGAGTTTTTAAGCCTTTCAGTAATCACCAGTGCCGGATATGTTGTTTCGATTCCGTCGTTCAGCATATATCGCATGAATATAGTACGCAACGTGCCCGTGGACTGGTCCATGCAGGAACTCGCAGATAATTTGAATGTCCCTTCAGTTTATGGGGCGGTTATCAAAGCACGGAGACTAAGTCGGAAGATTTAATGACCAACAGCAACTTATATGGATGCCAACCTGATCAGTTGTCCTGACTTTCTCAGGACAAAAACTCCCTCCTCATGTATATTGTTATTTTACATCATTACCTGTTGAAACATACCTCCTTCAAACTATCCAGTGAAATAAGTGTTGTAATTTTGGGCACATTAAAGCCCAATGCAGGTCACAGCCTTGGTGTTATAAATGTGGACAGTCGCATAAGGGTGAAACTTGTATGGTGTCAAATTCAACTTGTTTGTTCTGCTCGGGATCACATACAGCTAACAATTCATCCTGTCCAGAGCATGCTCGGCAAAAGGAAATCAAACTTGTCATGACGCAGGAGAGCATCTCATACATGGAAGCTTCGGATCGATTTCCCCATGTGAGACGTTATTTTGCAGACTCGGCCAAGTCTTCTCCCTCAGCGATTACCACTTTGAACCCTAGATCACAAACGAAATCCCCTGTCACAACATCGTATCGAAAAACAGTGTATACTCCCCGCCGTCCTATTACCCCTGTGACTACTGGGTATGATCACCGACACAGGAACATCATTGAGGAACCCACCTCTCAATTGCCGAATTGGAGACGATTACCCCATAGTATAGATATCTCCCCCAACGACAACCTTATTAACTCCCTCATCGACACCCTCATCCAATTAGTCTCCCAGTTTAGCGACTCCGGGCTACCGAACAAAACTCGTGCTAACCTGAATCAGCCCCTTAATACTGTACTCAAAAATGGATCAGTTCTCAATGATCCAGTAGAACTGTCGAACTACTATAAGAAATAAAAAGCAGGACATTTGTAACATAGTTAATTGTTTTAGGGCATCAAATATTGCCGAGCAGGAGACGTGGTTAAAGTCCGGTTCTCGGTTTCGTGTCCTGGGCTACTCATGTTTCCGGGATGACAGAGTTGATGATAAGGTTGGAGTAGCCATTTTGGTCTCCAATGTACATATTCTTTATTCCCTCTTCCTGTACATAGTAGTTTGTTTAATATTGTGGCTGTCCGTGTTTTAAATACTGTGTATATGTATGTATATATCCCCAATCCTAATCCTTCTATCCTTTCCGAAGTTTCGTCTATCATTTCCTCCATTTCTTTTCCCCGGGTTGTATTGGGTGATTTTAACATTCACCACACAACCAGGGGCTCCTTATTCAACGACTCCAACTCGTCACTATTTATGGACATTTTAGATGATAATAACGATAACTTACTCGACTAGACAGACAATAGCCCCTAATCCAACACAAAAATACAAGCTCGAATAGGCGAATTGGGCCGAATTTGCAATAGCTACAAACTGAAGCTAGTCTTGTTTCTTATACAGACACGCAACTCCTATGTCTGAGAGTTTTAAATGACATCTTTCAGTCGGAGGTTCCTCCGGATGAGTGGCGTTCTCAAATTATTTTACCTATCCTTAAACCGGGAAAACCTGCTAACAATCCATCTAGCTATAGACCCATTACTCTTTCGGCTACATTAGGAAAAATTCTAGAACACCTGATCAAAAACAGCTTGGAATGGCTATGGTCGGGGTGTGTTGTCTAAAACACAGTTCGGTTTTCCAAACACAATCCGGGTAACCGATATTCGCATAGGTTTTTGGAAAATAGAACATGTGGTAGCGGTGTTCCTGGATGTATCATCTGCGTACGACAATGTCAGTCTTCCGGTGCTCAGGCAAAAACTGCAACAGCTGAGTGTCCCAGCGAGGATGACCAAACTATATTTGCAATTCCCTTTCCTTCAGATCTCTTATCACATCTTCCTAAAATTCCCAACTATCCCCTAGAATGATTTACAAAGGCTTCCCATAATGTAATGTCCTCAGTCCGCTCCTACTATATATATACCTCTGACCTTGAACTTACTGTCAATAGCTTTTGTGAGGTCCTCCAGTACGCAGATGATTTAGCCATGTACATTCTTGTACATTGCTTCAAAAAATATAGCGGAATGCTCCCCGAGCCTCAACGCTGCCATTGGCTATCTTAATGACTGGATGGATAGACATTGGTTGTCCATCTCTATCACCAAAAGTTCTGTTGTTGTTTCACTCGTTCTAATATTATACCAACCATCACAATTCAATCCAATCAACAGGTTTTCCCGGTTAAGGATAAGTTGAAGTTTTTAGGTGTTTGAATGAATGAATGAATGAAAAACTCTTAATTGCACCAAAAACAAATAGGACATACAGAACATAGAAAAACTAAACTTATAAAAGCACAAAAGGCGGTCTTATCGCTACAAGCGATTTCTGCCAGACAACCTTTATAATCATGACACAATATGTTTACATGTAATATACTGGTAGGTGGCTTTATAGACAGGTAAAGAGAAAATTATTTTAATACATATTGTAATTTAAGATTTCATAATACTTTTTATAAAATATATACTATTTAGGTACACTACTTTATAATATTTGTTAATACATACACAAATACTTACATATCGTACTATAGAATAAATAAATAAATACTATTATTAAAAGTAGAAATAATGCATACAAATTATGGATTTCTAGTAAAGCTCACCATGTTCATTGTGACAAAAAATGTTCCTTAACTCCATTTTTAAATACGTGCAAAGATTGAGCACGTCTTAATGAAATTGGTAATCTGACACATCAATCCACAGACTGACTGCACGAGCTGTGAATGAAGGTTCAAAAAATTTTGTATTTCTCGTAGGGGGTTTTAATGATATATTAGAATTTCGAAAAGATTTTACACTATCGTCCAAAAAATTAAACCTTTCTTTTAAGTAAGGTGGCGACTTGGGGTCACTTGGGGTACAGTATACCATACAGGTGGGACAGTATATGAGCATTCCGCCGAAGTCGGATTGGCAGCCACTTGAGTTTGGTACGAAATTCGGATATGTGATCATATTTTCGTAAACCAAAAATAAATCTAATACAAAGGTTTTGGAGACGCTCAAGTTTATTAAGCTGCTCTTCTGAAATATTTGTGAAACATGTGTCAGCGTAATCTAATATAGGAAGGATAAGCGATTCAGCATGCAGAATTTTGGTCGGAATCGGCAGAAAATGCTGCAAGCGCCTCAGAGTACTCCACGCACCAAAAACTCTCCTACCGATCTCACCAATGTGCTTAGACCAAGACAGTGTTGAGTCAAGATGAATTCCAAGATTTTTAACGGATTGTGAGAATGGGATAATGTTTGCTTCGACCATTACTGGGCAAAGATCCTGTAATCGAACCCTTGTCAACAACTTTGGACTGCCGATGATAATCGCTTGGGTTTTCGTAGGATTGATGACTAATCCATGAGATTTACTCCAAGCACATATACTTTTTAGATCTTCATTAGTTCGTGCAATAGCTGACGGTAAGTCATTAAGTATTGCGTGGAGATAAATCTGCAAGTCATCAGCATACATGTGAGAGCAGGAGAAGATGTTTTTGGCGATGGTATTAATGAAAATGCTAAACAGTAAAGGCGATAGGACACCGCCTTAAGGGACACCGACACAGCCGTGACTGTTGACCACTCAGATACGACTTCTTCCACCGCAACACGTTGAAGAAAATTACATAAATAACCACGGAACCATGCAATCACGGTAGGTGAAAAATTTAGAGATATCATGAGTTGCAAGAGAATATCGTGGTCAACTGTGTTAAAAGCATTTGTAAAGTCCAAAAGTGTTAAAATCGTTAATTCCCCATTGTCCATGGCACAGCGTATATCGTCAGTCACCTTTATTAATGCAGTAGTTGTACTGTGGCCGGAACGGAAACCAGACTGAAAGGGGTTGAAGTAATTTAACCTATTTAAAAAGTTAACAGTCTGCTGATGAATGAGGCGCTCCAATACCTTAGATAAAAATGGTAGGATAGAAATTGGTCGATAATCCTTACAAAATTGTGGTTTAGGCTTTTTGGGTAAAGGGATAATTTTAGCTCTTTTCCAGGATTCTGAAAAAGTACCTGTGGACAAAGAAAAATTAAGGTTATCTGTTAAGACGGGACATATAATATCAATTATTGGAACAATCATGTTACGACTAAGTTCATCACTACCAACCGCATTAGACGAAATTGACATTATACTTTTCTTAACCTCACTGATACTGACTGGACAAAAACAAAAAGGAGAGTGTCTTTCAGGAGGATGAAAAGAGAGATGTTGTAGCGTATTAGTTTTGTCGGCCGTACTCAATGACGTTGATGGCGTTGAGAAAAATTTATTAAGATCATCAAGCTTAATATTATTGGTTGGGACCTGCCCACCACGATTACCTATACCCAGAGACTTTAAAAATTTCCATGTTTTAGCTGTCCCACCGCTTTCTATAGACGAATGAATGTAACGCCTCTGTGCATCTCTGCACATAGTGTTGCAGCGATTACGAATTTTTATGTACTTTTCATGACTTTCGTTAGTTTTTTGTCGTCTGTAAGTTGCCTTAGCACGATGTTTCTTAATTATAAGAGCTTTAATTTCATCTGTCAAGCATGGTGCAGGTAAATATTTTGTTCTGACTGGCTTGAGAGGTGCATGGTCGTCATATAGTTTGGTAATGATAGATGTGAAAGCTTCAATTTTAGCATCAATGTTATTAGCATCTGTTACCGGAGACCAATCCAAAATGCGTGCATCAGCGCACAACTTTTCCAACTCGATTCCGACAAAGCTACGAACCATACGCGTCTTATGCTTCGGTTTAGGCGTTTTAATCTTACATGATGCAAAAATTAGGTCATGGTACGAGAAAATGTCAGCATTGTATTGCCCATGTTTTGCAATAGATGTAGAGAATGCGACAATCATACCATCTAAAAGAGAAGGTGTACAGTTGGGAGCACAATGAGTTGCATTTAGAGGCAATAATTGCATGTTACACGAATTGACAATAGATACTAAGTTATTGGACCTGTAATCCTTTTTAAGTAGGCACGTGTTTAAATCTCCCATAATAATCATATGTTTATATGCTGGCGAGTGTTCTTCCAACAAACTTTCAAAGGCTGTAAAATAATTTATATGAGAATAAGGACAGTACAGCACACCTACCAAAACTTTTGTGTGAAACAGTGTAATATCAATAAATAGATGTTCTGGAGCATTTACTGTTTATTTGGATTCCAGGCCAACTGGCGTCCATCAACATTACCTTCTCTCCAAAAGTGCTTCTAAATTTTGCAATTGGTAAGGGCTCTGCTGTGGCTAACACCCAGTTTCAGCGTATCATTAATCAACATTTTAAGGATTGGTTGCTTATTTTTACGGAGGCATCTAAACTTTTGGAGAGTAGCTGTGTTGGAGTGGCCGTATGGATTCCGAAAGTTAATGTGATTTTAAACTTCAAATTACCTCCAGATTCATCAGTATTTACAGGGCAAACTCTGGCTATCTTGGAGACACTTATCTTGGTTGAGTTCCATCACCCTAACAAATCCATCATACTTTCGGATTGCAGAAGTGCCCTGCAGGCCATTAACTCTAATCAGTTCCTCTCTAAATGTAAATTTCCCTTAATCCTGAAAATAAGACTCTTTGAGTGTCACACAAAAAGTATCCAAGTAGTTTTGGCTTGGATACCAGGACATAGTAGTAAATATATATACATAGCCTATGCTAAACACGCTATATCATCAGGTTTGCTAGTCAATATAAGGTTTATTGCCAGGATTTGTTTCAACTAGCTAAGAATCACATGAATATCAGGTGGCACAATAAGTGGGCCAAAACTGGTACAAACAAGGGAAAAGAAAATATAAAAAGGGACATTGAAGGTTACAGGACAGGGAACATACAAGGTTTAGTAAAATCAATTACGGATATTTTGGGCATATGATCTTACTGCTTAAAGATATTTAGGCAGAAAAATAATTTAAAATGTTGAATAAAATATATTATACTTGTGGTGACTGGTGAAATTTTAACTACAATAAATCTAATTTAAATTTTACAGTTCTCACACACACACACACTCAAGCATACAGTCACATTCTCATACTAATACCAGTAAAAATATTTACAATTATGTACAATTTATTTAAATAAACACAAAACATAAAAACAATACATTACAATTTTATCAAAATGTATATTTTGCCATAAGCTTTACATAGTTAATACGTACTAAACAACTTAAATTTTAAATTTAGGTAAACAGATTTATACATCGTCAAATATCGTGTCGTAAGGTCTTACGGGCCACGGCGCACGCGCAGCCATACCGGTTTGTTTCATAGGTACCTATGTGCGATAAGCCCAGTGCGCGCGACGCTATGTTCGCCCCGCCAGTCAGTCGGATTTGGTCAACTTGGTAAGCCATCTCATCTTGCTTCTGCTTCATACTAAATAAAATTACATTGCGCTCTCTAAGGCGCTGAGGTCATTAACTTCACAGAAACAGCTGACTTTAAAGCGAAAGCAAAGTCTTTTTCTTTATAAAAAAAAGATATTTTTTTATTTTTTCCTGCCTAAACGTCTTTACATAAGCAGTAGATCATATGCCCAAAATGTCCGTAATTGATGTTACCAAACCTTATAAAGTCCCAGCCTAAATGTAAACAAAGCTCAATATACACAAGGCTATAAACGCTTCCAATTTAAATATCGCTTAATCACCGCGCAATAAAGAAATACATATTAATTTGGTCGTATTAAATTTTTTGTTTACATTCAGATTACATTGAATCGGAACAGATTATACAAATACGATGGTAAGTTTTTCTAAAGTCAAACATTTTTTTCTTTGCAGGATCTTGTGGAAGCTTTTGACATTAAAAAGCCCATGATGGTATTAAAGAGGCATTAGCTGTGTCTTATGAGAAAGATGCAGGGTGTAGATAAAATTTTGTATTTATGCCAAATTTCAGATGTTGAGAACTTAAACCATTTATGAGATAAGGGATTTTTGTAGCAGAGTTCCACCGTTAAAATCAATGTGTCGCAAAAATGTTAATGGAGAGCCAGACAAAGAAGGCAGTGATTATTGAAAAAATATTACTATTAAGTTTTGAGAGATCTGAAAAGATCTTGTTACTTTTGAAGTTTTACTTTCAAATATTGATTGCAGTAAAGTTAATGATTAGTTTTAAGTTTTTTACTGTTTTAAACATTGAGTTATAATGTACTACGTACTAGAGAAGCTATCTCCAACAAAAGATAGGGCGCGCACTTGATGACGGCGGGGTATGCGCGGGACAAGCGGGGGGTGTTATGTTCTCACGTAAACATGGCCGCCGCCGCGGTGACGCGTTGCAATTGAAAAATTATAATTAAATTAAACGTGTTTTAAAGATAATAAAGAACTTACTGGTGAAAAGTCACTCCTTGACTTTTACTTATGTTTCTGGAGTTGTTTGAACAGTATCTCAATGCACACGAAGGCATAATTTAAAAAACAAAACTTCCCTCAAACGTGTCACGTTGCAGCAAGCGCTCGGCACAGACTAAGTGAGTTGGAGTGCGCGCGCTCTAACTCGTGTTACAAACAATCGAGTTGAGGCGTATTCTCTAGTACGTAGTACATTATAACTCAATGGTTTTAAATTAAATCCATGACTCAATAATGTCATTGAATTTTTTCTTCATAATGTAATTCTACTAAATTTCATACTCGTCAACATTGTTAAAAAAACAGGCCCACCAGGGGGTCGAAGGGGCTTGAAGGTGCTGTAATAATATGCAACTCCAACTGCACCTCTGGTAGTTGAACATTGACATCTGGCTGGCTACTGGTTGTGGTGTTGGACACTTGGCCAACATAAGTATCACCAATAACAGTCTCGCAATCTGGATCAGTAGCTATAATAAGTTCCCTGGAATTTTTTCTTAATTATCTGGTCTTTACAATTTTCCGTTACGACTGTTTCTCGGATACTGAATAAAATCCATTGATTTGTAGTTATTCTGTAGGTTCTAGTATCTTCCAAAATTATTTGATTTGTTTGGCAATTTGTGAAGTTATTTTTTAGTAAGATTATTTGTTCTATACAGGTTTCTCTATATTGTGCCTCTTTGTCCTCGTTGCAAAGAAACATGTTATTATCTAACTCTTTACATGGACGTAGGTATCATAGACCGATAGAGTGACTTATTCACAATACGGTAGGGATATTCAGGAAATATAATGATCAACACACCGGCATATTTAGCAGAACACAAAACAAAGGTCCATAATTAAAAAATATGGTTTTATTTTAAAATCTACTTACTACAACTTCTTTTGTTATTCAAAGTTTCATTTGTTTGACTTAAAATGAGATCACATTAAGAACAGATTTTGCGAGTAAAGGCTATTTGTGAAAAATGGTACATTTTTGAACTTTTCATGTAACCGGGAAAAGTGAAAATTAATATTAAAATAACAATTAATTAAATTAGAAAAATGGTGATTAATATCGCGTATTTCCTCCACGTGCTCTTATTAAAGTTTCTACCCGTCTAGGCATACTGAGAATGATGTTATCGATGGTCTCCTGGGATAGTCTCCGCCATTCCTCAACTACGGCGATTCGCAGTTCACCCACGTTGGCAGGAGCTGGAATTCTGGACTTAACTTTTCTTTTCAGGAAGTCCCAAACGTGCTCTATTGGGTTCATATCCGGTGATCTCGCCGGCCACTCCATAACAGTGATATTCATATCATTAAGATAAGCTTTAGTTACCCGTGCGGTATGCGGCCGAGCATTATCCTGCATAAAAACAAAATCGTCACCTATATATGGGGCAAACGGTACGACATTTTCTTCTAAAACTTCTCTGATATAGCGGTCTGCAGTCAGACTCCCTCTGTCAATCACTACCAAGTCTGTGCGAGCTCCCAAACAAATGCCCGCCCAAACCACTATTGATCCACCACCGTATGCAACTGTAGTTTCAAAATTTGTCTGAATGTATCGTTCTCCTTTGCGTCTGTATATTCTTTGCCTGCCGTCAATTTGATTTAAGAGAATTCTGCACTCATCACTAAACAATACCCTACTCCATTGGTCCGCGTTCCAAAGTCGATGTTCCTGAGCAAAAGTTAACCTGTTTCTACGATGATTTACCTCGAGCCTTGGAGCCTTGGCGGGCACAAATGAACCCAAACCAGCTTCTTCGAACCTTCTTCGTACCGTACGCTCACTTACGGTTACACCCCGCACTGCTTCTAACTCATGTCGGGCTTGGACGGCCGTCAAACGGGGGTTCCTACGTACACGAAGCCGAATGAAACGATCATCCCTACTCGAAGTGCGTCTTTTTCTGCCTTGTCCTGCTCTTCTCACATAAGTACCGGTCTCCCTGAACCGTTGGATACTGCGATGGATCGTTGAAACTGGTCGACGAAGATCTCTGGATATCACTCTGTAGGTTTGACCATTTCTTCGCATTCCAGTGCCCTGGCAATCTCCGTTGGGGCTAAGTCAGGCATAATTCAGTCCTCAACTCCAAAAAGATACGCGATTAAAAAAAACTAACAAAAAATGAAATTTTAAATCAAATTCAGAAGGAAGAAATACTCGAAGTTCGTTCCAGATAAGGTGTATTTGAATAAAATTAAAACAATGGCTAGAATGTGATGTTCACTTGTTTTCTTAATTTGAAAATATTGTCTGCTTACGGCGAAAACCGAATAACTGCAGGTTGTGGCATTGTCAGTAAATTGATTTTAAATGTTTGTGCTCATATTAAAGCAATATAATACTCTTTAACAGACTGATGCCTGATGAAAAAAGTTAGAACAAATGTCTTTCTTATAGATGTAATCTTAATTATTTGTGTTATAATAGTAAAAAATATTTAAAATTCAATTTAACTAAGGAGGGTATGCATTTATCAGGTTTTCCCTGAAATTAGAGAATGTATTGATCTTCATGATTTACCGTCCTAGTTGTCTAAATTTAAATCAAATGCTGACCGTTTTTGTATTTGAGAGTAACATAGTATTTTAACATTATATAAAGCAAGACATACGGCTAAAATGCAATTTTTTTACATTTATCACTTTTTGCTTATAGAAAATTTGTTGTTTTTTTCTATTATTACCCTTTTCCCCGTACAGAACTATACGAAAAATGCCATTAAGAAGTAAAGGTTTTGGTTTTTATGAAACTAAGACGTTAAATAATTAAAACGAAACTAAAAATTCAAAGAATTTTATTGGCTGTAATAGACAAGAATAAAAGGAATGATGAAAACGTCAACACAGAAACGTACGCAAGCCACTAACAAAATTAAGTTATTCTTCAGGCGATTCTTCATCGATTGAAGGTTCAGGTAAACAATCTTGCTTATTAGTAGTGGGTAAAGAAGAATACCAACCATGATATTCGTCGGGAATAATTTTTTTAGCACAAAGCACCAGCAAATCTTTTTTTTTAGCATCGCTTATTGGTAAAAGGCTTCTGTAAAGTTGCGTCAATTCAACTTTATCTGAAAGTAATGGCTGTATCGCAATTCGTTTTTTAGCTCTTGTGGTAAGACGTGGTGGTGGGTTCGAATTACTATTCTGAGTAACATTAATACACAAAAAGTTTTCAGACATGTCGTAGTTAAAATAAATTTTTGAAGAGTCTTCTTTGCGATACTGCATTCTCTTAATTTTTAACCACTTTACTTGATTCCCATTACAATCCTTGGAGCGGTTGAAAATGGTTTCATCTGCCAGTTTTTTTTAATCATAGAATTCGTGGTATTTGAATTCTTTTGTTTTATAGGGCAATTTAGTGTATGATTCTTTCCCAACGTGTACTTTTTTTTTGTGCTCTAGCGCGCTTGAAAATAGACAGGTAGTCAGGCATGCAATAGATTTCAGAATTCTTTTTTGCTGTTTCGATGCTACTATGCATACTGTCTACCTCCATGTAGCTATGCCCAGACTCTAAAAATTTGTGCTCAATTTTTTTTAAATGATTAATATTTTGAACAGCAAATAAAAGCAAAGCAGCGACAAACTGGTTTCGGTTTTGTCCACCACATGTGTCGGAATACAGACATACTTTGTTCACTTGAGGCGGAATACAAGTCGAGAGATAATGAAATAAAATGCTTCCAATTTCGGAACTACCCCTTTTTCCGTTCACTTCAGACCAGGCGAAGCAATAGGCGTCATTTGGCAGAGCAGCTTCATAAATACAGAGATTGTACACACACAGTTTTCGACAGTAATAAAGTTGCCCTATTAGTCGAGAAGGTATCTGTAACACAGCCTGCAAGTCAAACGTAACACAGCGAAACTCTTTATCCAGCGATGCTCTCTCCTTGTCCTTCGCTTTTTCTGAATTACAGCACTCCTTTCTTGCTATGTGTTCCTCAAACTCCATTTTTAATTCGGCTTTATTACCTTCTTGCGCTTTGTTATAGTTCGAACATACTAAACATTGATCCTTCTTTGGAACAAAGAAACTGAAATTATAGTGATTACAGAATATCCTTCGGTACGTTATTTCGCTGACTGGGGCCATGTTATTTTCAGCGCATTTTTCTTTATAAAGTTTGTGCATTTTAGTGATGGACAACGAGGCATCTAGATAAAGGCGTTTAGATGTTTGCCTTATGTAATGTGGTTCCATGCATGGAAAAGACTCTATATGTTTTCGCACAAAGTTCAAATCAGCTTCATTAGTTTTATTATGTGGATCATGTTTACCCCTGTTGTCATGACCTTTGTATACGCCTAACTCGTTGCGCTTTCTAACGGCATCATTGATTGTATGAGAAGAAATAGATAAAGTGTAGCAAAAAAACTTTTGACATACTTGTTTTTTGTGCCCATTATGAAAAAAGAAGCATTTTTTAGTAAATTCGCGTTGTTTTTTTGGTCCACGCACAGCAAGAACTCTTTTAGGGCTATCAACAGACACGTTATTCAGTATAAAATTCTTTTTTTCAATGAAACTTAAATTCCAATAATAACGACACAAGGAATCCCTTTCTTCAGGTGAAATCTCGTTACATTTATAAAAACATTTGTCACAATTGATAGCTTTAGGAAGCTTTGCACTTCTTTGTTTCTTCCTTGCAGTGTAAGGAAGTCCTTCAGCACGCCTTTTTTTGGCAATATTGACTTTCCAGTTCTCAGGATGAGCTTTCTTCCAACGTGTCCTCGAACATGTAATATTGAATACATTATCAGTAAAATCTCACAAATAGAAATCACGATTTGATGTGCACACTCATCTCCCTCTTTCGGCAATTGAACTGCAACTTCCCCTATGTTCAAAAGATCATCTAATATCTCTTCGTCGCCAGCAAAGAGTTGGTCATCAATATTAAATAAAATATCCTCTGTCCGGATCAGACTTCTTGAATCTGGGTCCGGGTCATAATTGAGATCGGCAGCAGAATCATCACTGTCAAACATGCGCTCCATTTCTGCTACTATTTTTTCTTTTGACTCGCTCAGTATGGAAGACGAACTTGAAGTAGAAGGCCCTTCATCTCGATCATCTGAAAAATAACAACTGAGTTAGATAAAGACAGACAGACCGACAGACAAACAGACAGACAGACGTACAGACACACTTTCACATTTATAATATTAGTATGGAAGTATGGATACTGTGATAGCATGATGAAAAAAGGCCCTCGTAAGAAGATTTTTTTAAAACAACTAGGTATATTCAATAAAGGGGATTTTCTAATAGATAGGTTTTAAACAACTTTTAATTTTTTAATGAAATATGATTATTTATGCTTCAAGAAACGTAATTTCTTGAAAAACATTACTTCAGCACGGCATACAAACGAACAGCGGTAGATTAACGTTAATAATTGACTAATAATATGATAACTTGACTCTGCAACATAATATAACATCGTACCGTATATTTTAGACAAAAACTATAACATAACCTCAAAATCGAAAAAATATATATTTTTAAATTACTTACCATTGTGTAGTATTTCACGTTTGTTTATCATAGATACAAGTCGTTTGCCTCTTGATTCCATGTTACACACAAAATACAATGTCTATATCACTTTAAACCACTTTTAAAACTTTTTTTCTGGAGCACATGTGCGCGGGCGCGCAGTTTCAAACCGACTAACCGTTCAGGTTTTAAAATTTCTTACAAGCAAAACCGGCAAAGTGCATTTATGAGTTTTTCGCTGTAGACAAATTTTGGAAACGTCCAAAAACTTTCTACAGGTAAAACCGTTAAAATGAATTTATGAGGTTTTGGCTGTCGAAAAATGGAACAGTACATATAATCATATTACAAGTAAATACATTTAAGTACGTTTAAAATATTTTACGAGTAGAATATCACCCGAGAATGTAAAGTAAGTGTTTTTAATAGATTTTTACTGATAATGTCTTATTCATACTACTATTTTAGTCCGTATTGTAAAAACTCATAAACATGCATATCATTATTTAGCTGTATATGTTTTTGCGCATTTGTATAATATGATTGTTTATTATGTTTTTCCTGTATATTTTATCCGAAATGTGTATACTTATAAGGATTTCATTCTACGTAACTTTGTAACAGTGGTGCTTATCATTTATTCGATTTTACCAGTCGAAAGAGCGTTTCGAATTACATGTAACTGTATTCTTAACTCAATTTCGTACAAAAGTGCATTTATTCGGTTTTCGCAGTAAGCAGACGATATTTCTTTTTAAATTAAATGACGTATAAACCAGCCAGCAACCTTGTATGATAGTGATATCAAACCTTTATTTTATGTTCCGCTAAATATGCCGGTGTGTGTAGTACTTTTAGAAAAGAAAATATGTTTAGGAATTGGAATAATTTTATAGTACGTATAAGTGTTTCTGTCCGCTAATGGAACTTCCAAAATGAATACTAATTTATGTTGGTGAATATATGATTTTAAAATTATTGAACGTTCTAGGGCTGGTAAATTAATGTATCTTGCCGGATATATTAATCTATCTCTCATGTTTTTCTACATTTAACAAAATAGTCAAATGTTCCATCGAGTTAATAATAGACTGATTGAAAGTATACAATTTACTAAAAGCAATTGATGTTTCTATTTCCATTATTATACTGTAAATAGTGCGAAAATTAGTCAGTAATTGATACAAATTATAATTAAAAATATAATTAAATAAGGTAATTTGATGTTTATGTAAATATTGAATTTCAGTAATTTTAGCGTAAATTTGCTAAACATTAAAATTCATGTCACTAGATATATTAATTAATTTATCAAAAGCTACTTGCATAATAGAAATGTTGTCTTCTACCGAGTGTTCTTTCTCTTTTAAATTAGTAATTAGTTTGCTGTAATGGATCTCTTTGGATGGATGATCTCTTTTATCTAAGTTTCCAGTTATAAGCTTTATCAATGATCCTAATGGATTAATAATACCTCTTTTTGTCCTTAAATAATTTAAAATAATCTAGATCGAGTTAATTTATAAAAATAACTTATTTGTATCTCTAAACCTAGAAATTAATTTTTAACTTGACAATCTTTTTGAATTAAGGATCTTAACCTATTATATTCTCTTATATTATTATCTAATTGCAACTTAATATGTTCTAAATCAATCGTTTTAATGATGCTCCAGTGATCAGTCTTCATCACTGCTGCACCAAGTTTTATCGGAGCTATGCCTGGATACTTCGTCATTTTTTTTAAACGGGCAATTGGCCCACCACACTTACCCACCACTGCAACTCCTGTGTAGCCAGGATCGACAGTGGTAACCAACCACAAAAACCCTTTGATATGATCTCAGGGGTGCCCGGGGGACATGCTAAATCTGTCTTGGAACCCGCAAGGAAATTAATCAGAAGATTGTAGGAGGAGTAGGAAGTATTCCAGTTTCCCTCCCCAAGCAAAGCGGGAGACAGCAGAAATTGTGATGACAAAAAGTCGAGAGTTAAAGGGGAAGCAAACTTCGTCATGTTGTGAACTTTGAGACGCCATGTCGAACTCGCCATTACTAGTACCAGGAAACACCACCTGTGGAGGCCGTTTTATATTTTTTATTGCTACTCTAGTATTCCTATTTTTAAGTTTAACTGGTATTATATTTCGTCAAACCTCCCCAGTAACTGCAGCTTCTTCAAACCTAGGCAATTGCTTAGCTTTTCTAGTTCTAGTATTTTTCATAAAAAATTTATCTCATTTCTTAATTTTGGGGACCGGGTTTTCACCACCTTTCTTATCTCTTACTTCTTTTTTGTCACTAACTAATTTTTCTGCTACTGATCTTGTATTAGTTTTTGTATTAAGTTCCTATCTCGAACAATGTCAAAAACGTTTCCTGAATCCGTATGTCCAAATTCAATGTTCAAAAGGCGTAAAGTCAGTCGCGGTATGTATTGTATTGTTATAAGCCATAATAGCATAAGTCATAACACTATAAGCATCTAAATCTTTTCATCGTATTTACCTAGTCCATAAATTTCGATAGTTGTAGAATGAAAACGTTCTACGATAACCATTGAATTTGGATTATTAGGGCCTAGGGGTACCTACATGAATGTCAATTTTATATAAGTTTAATCATTCTCTTATTAGTTCGTTATTAAACTCAGTTCCTGAATCACTATTTATTTTATCGGGTATACCATACATGCTAAAATATTTAATTAATGCTTTGACTACTTCCGGAGTATTACTATTAGGTATATCTATTGCCTGAGCTAACTTACTGAATGCATCTACAATAGTTAAATAGTATTTATTTTCTATGTATAAAATATCAATAAATAATTCTTGAAACGGATTATTTTAAGTTTGCGTTAATTGTAAAAGTATATAAAATATTTATGTTTAGGATCTACATTTAAATAATTTAAAGAAATCCTTTACTATCTGCTCATTATTTATAGGTAAATGTACTTCACTGCCCATATAATAGCTAATATTTCCTTTTCTATTGTACTATATTTTACTACCGTGGGTGATAATGTCCTACTAGTAAATGCTAATAGACCTATCTGAGCCTATAGGTCCCTGTGACAGAACTGCACCGACAGCAAAGTTTGATGCGTCAGTGGTCAAAACAAAAGGTTTAGAAAAGTCAGCTGGAATTGTAGTATTGCATTAGTCAATAGTTTTTTACACGTTTTAAAACATTCCATGTAAGCTTCATCAAAAGTAATTTTTCGTCCTTTTTTTAAACATAAAGCCATAGGTCTAGTAGTTTTTGCAAAATCCTTAATAAATTTCCTGTAATAACCTATGAGACCGAGAAAGCTTTTTATTTCAGTTACCGTTTTTGGAAGGGGATATTTTAAAATAGCATCAATTTTATCGGTATTTGGCTTAAGACTGTCACTAGTAATCATATGTCCTAAGTATAATACTTCCTTACGTAGAAAATGAGATTTATCTAACTGCACTTTAAGATTAGTCTGTCTAAATCTTTCTAAAACTAATTTTAATTTTTCTATATGCTTCTCTAGGCTAGTTGAGAATATTATGACGTCATCTATATAGACTAAGCAATGAATACCTTGTAACCCTCTCAATACATTATCCAATGCTCGTTGAAAAGTGGCAGGCGCTGTTTTTAATTCAAACGGCATTCTATTAAATTCGTAATGCCCGAAAGGCGTCCTGAGGGCTATTTTAGGTTTATCTTCCTCTAAAACTTCACCTTGATGGTAACCACTTGCTAAGTCTAACGTGGTAAAGTACATGCTTTTTCCTAACATGTCAAATAAATCATTTATGTTCGGTAGGGTATATTTTTTATCGTCAACAGTAATTTCATTTAAACGCCTGTAATCAATAACCATCCTCCACTTTTGTTTACCGGAACTACCGGATTTTTTTGGTACCAAATGTACGGGAGCACTCCAAGGAGAGTAAGAAAAAAGAATGAAAGAAAGAAAAAATTTTTTTCAGTTCACAAAAGACACAAATATAACATGACATAAAATAGGAAGACATAAAAGAGAATAACAAAATGAAACATGCGCCATAGTTACTGCTGTAAATAAAATAGGACAAATTGTGTCTTCATGTGACTTAAAAAGGGGGCCAGTTCGGCATAAGCCACGTATGTCGTATATAGACACACGCATACATGACACCGGTTTTCAACAGTACGACTCCTGTATAATATTATCATGGAGCATTTGGTCTATTTGTTTTTAAATTTCGGCAATCTGCGTTGGGGGTAGCCTACGTGCTTTAATAAATATAGGGTCCTCGTTTTTAGTTCTAATATTATGTTTTACTTCATTTGCAAATGTTAAGGGGATATTTTCGCAATAAAATATATCTTTCAAATAAAAATACATCTTACAAAGGCCATAAATTACTTTTCTTCACTATTCATGTGGTCATGTTTAAGTCGCTTTAAATTTTCCGTCAGAATATATTCAGTATTATCTCTGTCCTGAGTATAATTTAACGTACATTGCGAATTAATATGTGAATTGCCATACGGGTACACCATAAAAGGGCTAGTAATAGTTAAAATCATATTTTGCGTCGTGCAGTTCTGTATAACAATATAAGCGAAACCATCTAACTCCTTCGCCGAATTGTATAAATTCCAAAATGGCTTCCCCTTTTTTAATACTAGTTGGCAATTTAACTCTTAATTCCGAACGTAATGGCAACTCGTATGTTAGCCTAAATGGCGGTGAATAAACTCTAGGTAAGTATACAAGTATTCGGAGGTTTTAGTTATTTATTTTTCATGTCAATATTTGCTTCAATTTGATATAATAAATCGCTGCCGATAAGTCCATCGTGACGACTATCGACACTGTAAACATAAAACTTATGTCACTTGTTCGTGTTTTTTTTTTATTTATACAAAATTACTTGATCGTGTTTACTAGATGCGTGAGTGCTTACAACTTCGAAAGGTTCTATTCCTAAAAATTCAGAAAAATAGTTATTTGCTACTTTGGGGCTAATAAAAGATCAAGAACCCGTGTCTATCATAAAAATGGAATTTAATTCTAGAATCTCAATAGGTATATGGTAAAGAACGTATACTATTAGAATTTACAGTTATCTTTTCCCGTGCCTTGAGGCTAGCATATTGCGAAAATCGACCGAGATTGATTATTATTGTTAATATTTTGATCAAGTTCATAGTTATCGCGGTAATTATTATTTGTGCACTTAAATACGCCTTGAGTTAGCAGTTCGCACTTCGCAGTGTGTTACGTTGGTGTTCGACCCCGAATTCGGAATTTGCTGAAACTGCGGTTGCATTGTTGCCGACTGACGGGATGTATTATTAAAATTTCTATTATTATTTCTAAATTCGAATGAATTACTTCTAAATGGATTATTTGTAAAATTATTTTGCTGTTGATTATTATATTGGTATGAATTATCGAAATTTGCTAAATTGAGGCTTATTAAAGTTATTTGGCGTTAATGCTGATGATGATGATGGCGTTAAGTGCTGTGGAATATTTGGATTCCTATTGTAATTAGTTAAGATGTTTTTGCGTATAAACTGTATTGAAATTTTGTTCCTCCAAAACAACTTTTAATGCATCTTCTTAAGTGGAGATGTCCCTTTTAATCTCACTATTCTATAAGTAAGATCGTGAATTATAAAGGAATACGATAAACGATGTATTCGTATAAATTGTTGTTTTGCTGGTCAAACAACCGGTAAAACAGGTAAAAAAATAATACTTCTAATATTATGAATTCGGTGACAACAATTTAAATGAGTCTAGGGTGGCGTTGTGGGATTTTGTATTTCCTCATAAATTTGTGTTATTTCGGTTCTTAATGTGTAATATTGGTAGAATATTAACCATTAAATATTCGTTAACGTGCGCAAGTGTGGGCAAGTGGTACAAACTTTTAAAAACGTGCTATTTTGTGTTTCCCGCCAAAACTCCCTAGGAACTTTCAGTAAAGCGTCTACCACTTTACTGAATCGACTGACATGACTCATTGACTGTACTGACTATTTATTTGGACTTTGACTAGACTTTAGACTTGACGATATAGGAATACAGTGTTGAAAATTGAAACAAAAGTTCTATTTCCCGCCTTTTATACTTGACACTGGCAAATGGTTTTAAGATAAGCCGACGCCATATACAAAAAACAATTTGAATAATTTTCGCCTCTTATTTATTTTTAAGCCCTGTAGTTCCAAAGCTTAACATTATTCGGTTCTGGAATCGCCAAAATGTTGTTTTAATAAAGTTTTTAATTCATCCCAGTTATTAATTTGGTCCCGTTCTCCTACTAAACTAGCAGCCTCTCCAGCCAATATACTAGTAATGACATGGAACAAATATTCATTTTGCAAATGATCACCCTGAAACGTTTCTAATACGTATTCACATTTCTTTATAAACAATGGTAATACTCTAGAATCCCCCTGAAACAATGGAATAATTTTTAAAATTTCGCTAGGTTCACGTACTACATCATCCATATTTAAAACAGACAAAAAGTACAAAGAAAAAAAAATTGCTAAAATTGAACGTTTTTAAAATATTATATATATACTTAACTTCAAATTAAATTAAAATTATTTTAAAATTTATCAAGGAAATTCATTTGATAAAAAAATCTGTAATAAGTTACGTTCAATAAATTCAATTAAGTATTATTATGAAATTAAAGCCTGACCAGAAAAATAAAAAACCTGCACTGGAGGCGCTTCATTTTTTAATTGCAGCAACACTAAGAATGGCTGGGATGTGATTGGTTAAATCTCAAACATTTGACATTTCGTTTTAGTGCCGTGATTTCCCGCAACGTGGCGAGATTTTTTATTTTTCCGGTCATGCTTTATACTCATTATATCAATGTTGAAATATTTTCTTTATATTTTATTAAAATTAATAATTATTATCCTTCATAAAAATTCAATCAAAATACCTACCCTGTGGACTAAAAACACATACACACACAATAAAACAAAGAGCATAAAATTAAGGAAGTGAATAAGAATTTGATCACTCAGATCCCCGACGTCTTCACCATGCTCTGGATTACCAATCTGCCTTCTGGAACTCTGCTCGTTCTTGGTCTTTCAATGTATTTAATAAATTTATTTGTTTGTTAATCCCCGTAAAACGTTAAAACTCAAGTTCAAACCTCAGAATTTTATAAGGAAATTCAACTTGGGGATTCCTAACCCTCTCCTAACCAAGCTGCGCCAATTAAATACTTGGTCGGAGATTTGACTTAAAAAAATAATTTATTTCAAAGTTACAGAGTTCTTACTACTAGTATTACAAAAATGATAGTCAACTTAATAACGTATTGTGTGGACATGCTCGAGCATGTCAGTTTTCATTCTTACTGTAGAGGCAATTATATTAAAAACTGAAATAATATAATCTGACGGTTTCCGTAAGCCGAAAGTGATCAAAAGCCATGAAACTATAAGGCAAAGTGAAAAATGCACAAAAGAGTTACGAGCTCCATTTTGATAAAAACAAACTGCATCAGTAGATTTTTGATTAATCAATTTACCTAGCCAACAATCGAACCGACCGATTTTGAAAAACAAATGCACACCCCCTGTATTATTCCACCATTCGATAGTGTTGCTAATAACGAACAAATGCTGGGAAGTAATAATAATCAGCAAACTTAATTAAGAAAAGGGCTCATATTTGAACGAAAAGGCTACATCTTCCATACAAAAATACATTGCCCTTTTAAATCGTCAGATTAAGGATACCCACCAAGATAATCGTGCAAGATAAGCGTGACTGGGACATCATGATGAATCTTCAGTATGCTAATATGACGCGCTTGAGCATGTCAAGATAACGATTTTTTTTATATTTGCAAACACTCGCTGCGAGCTCGCGGCACTTGCAAAGCATCAGATTAAGAACTTTGAGCATCTGTAGGGTTCACTGTACGCCTCCTATGAAAATTGTACCAAGTGGGACCGGACATACATAATATTGACTTTGACATTGACTCCCCGAGGCCCCTATGCTATGCAGCCTAAAAGAAGTTTGAAAAACTTTGTAAAAAATAACCTTATTTTTTACATAACATAATAACATTTTTCACCTCCCTATTGCAACTTTTTTAAGGTTCGGTAGGTATTCTTTATTGTGTCTTAAGACTGGAAATCAACAATAATTACAAATATTTAAAGAGACAGACATCCAGGGGGATCAAGTCCCCTAAATACCACACTGTACCGTGTGTACCCGGGACTGCCCGGGAGTAGATTTATGGTATAAACAAATTCTACTTCTGTAACTTACTACTACTAATATAAATGTTAAAGTTTGTGACGATGTACGGATTGATGGATGTTTGTGACTCTATCAAGCAAAAACCACTGAACGGATTTTGATGAAATTTGGTATGTTAGTTTAGGCTTTGGATTAACATAGGCTATTTTATCTCGAAACTATACAGTGTTCTCGTGGGATACAGTTTTAATGTGGTAATTGGTATGTTTGATTGTCTTCCACGCCCAAAGGGCTGAACCGGTTTTAATAAAAATTTGTATGGTAGTGGTTTAGTCTATGGATTTACCTACACATAGGTGATAGGCTAGTTTTGATTGTGGCATAATGTACGTTTCCGACGGGATTTCTCAACACGGGCTCTGTAAATTGAGTAACCCTCTCCTCCCGTACATAACCGTGTTAAAAATATATTGACTACTATTTAAACTACGCAAAAAGCAAGAAAATTCGACAAAATTATAGGAAAACCTCTTAAAAGTATGTAGTTTCGTAACGTCCAAAATTGCTGTCTGCCTTCATAGCCATTAGGCCTCAAGTCTGCGTTACCTGAAACTGATGAAGTCATTGGTACTTGAAGCCTTAGGTACTTGAGCCTTGCGTCAATTTTAATTTTTAGACCCTAAATACGACCGTTGTTAAAAATCCTTAGGATTCATTCTCCTGAGAAAGATGAACGTCCAAGAACGAAGTTTTTTTTTAAATATGGATAATTTAGAAATAAGTGTCCAGACCATTACAGATTTTATCATAGTATTACGTCATTAGGCAAAAAATAACATACTGCTGGCTGCTACATAAACTGACTTGTAGCACAAGTCATAAGGTTCAAAATAGGTTATGAAGTTTACTGTTGTTCCTTAATGAAAACCTTGTGCAAGAATTGACGATATTTGATTTCGAACCTTAAATTTATTACTTTAGAATACAATTTAAGTATTAGCAATATTCAGGATTCTGTACCATAGCCGCCCATAGCGTATGGACTTCGCTCGCGCCGCGGCTCAGTATAAAATAGTTCGTAAGTCGTAACTGCGGTTTTTATCTAATTTCTGTATAAATATAAAATATTAAGTAACAAGTACAACTAATTCAAACTCGCATACAGCTGACGAGCGTAAGTAATATTGTTGGTATATTACTTACGGATATAAATAAGTGAACCGCTATTAGCGTTTTTGTGCGAATCGTAACGTTTTATGTAGGTAAGTAACTTATAGATGTGTTTTTATGTTTACAAATAAACTATCTTGTATGGTAAGTTAATTTTTCGTGCGGCTCCGCCCGCGTAAATATAGTATTTACGCGGGTAAATGTAGTAGACCGTACACTTTGCTGCGATTAAAAGGAGCCTATATTATGTTAATCCAGCGCCGAAACTACTACCATACCGAATTTCACTAAAATCCGTTCAGTAGTTTTTGCGTTAAAAAGTAACAAATTTAGGGCCTGTTTCATATTCGCCTATTATATTGTGACGAATAGTGCTTATTATTAATAAGTCATTCCGGAAGTTTTGTCGCTGCCTGCTTTATACTGAGCGACAGAGACAAAACTTGTCAATAAGCTAATTAGTTGATTGTGGAACAGACGCTTAGAATTTTAAGTAGTAATTATATCAACTAAATAATAATAATTAATAATAAGTTAGACGTTGTGTGTCGTATATATTTCAACACTACAGTCTTAGGCACAGATTAGAGAAGGAGACTCTTCTCTCTCGCGCCGGGCCCCTGAAAAGGACCTTGGGCGGGGAACCAAAACCAGGGGCATAGCCCCTCTACTTGGGGTGGGAAGACGCGCCCAGTACGAGTACTGGGCGCATGAGTCTAGGTTTTAAGGGAAACCCATAGGGGGGCAACAACAAAACCAAAGGGTGTGTCGATTGCCAGTCCAGGCACAACCGGGACCTGCGGTCGGCTCCAAACGGCGCGTGGGGGTCCCGACCCGGGGGCCGGGAAACGTGTTTGGGTCCACTCCCTCACGCGCCGCGTTTGCCGGACCGCGGAAACGAGCGACCTGGGGAAAAGGGGGGAAGGTTCTTAGGCACTTGACAGACGGACTGCTTTAATAGTAATATGCACTCCGACTGAAATTTTGCAATTTAATTGCTATTACCTGTTCATTATCATCACCGACCACTAACGTGTGGGACGTTAGTGGTTCTGGGCCGTGGCCTGTGGGGCTCAAGCCTCTCTTCAATGTGAGAACTGAGAAGAGAGATGCCTGCAAGACTGCTGTTTAGTGGACGTACTGTTACCTAAGTTTGTATATTGGACTGTTGTTCAGTCATTACAATAAGAATCCTAAACTACTGATAGATGACATGGGCGTACCCAGGTAGGGGCAGGGTCTGGGGGCAGCTCCCCCCCCCCCCCCCCCCAGGAGATAAAATAAACGTCAATTTTCCAATTTTCAATATACCAGACCGACCATCTTCTCGAAACAGGTATGAGATCTCCCTTTGGGGCATCCACCCATCCCACACTATCTAGCCTGGCGGCTGGCACTAATTATAGCCTAATATAAGTCCGTTATAAAAAAATACAATAGGTACATTTTTCTTAATCAAGACTTGATACTTAAGTACCTAAATTAATAGCGTTGCTTTAGTTTTCTGGCTAAATTTTATCCAGAAAACTATAACAACGCTAGAAGCCAAACAGATTTGATACATCTGTATTTAGTCTCCCCTGCTAATAAAAAGATTAACATTAACAACCGATCAGCTAATAATAATAAGCTGTTCACTTATGTATATCTTAATAGCTATTCAATCATCAATGTTGTTATTGTCTGATACGATGAAAAAGTCACTCGACGGACAAAGATAAGTAAAGATAACTAAGTAGTTGTGTAAATATTTTTATCAGTAGGTAGATGGTACAATGAATCGTTAAAAGATTATCATAATTGCATTTTGTTTAGGTTTTAAGTTTTAACTCGTTTCAATAATATACCGCTAGATGGCTGTATAATATAACTTCGAAACTAATTTTTCTTTTAATAGTAATATCAAAATCTGGTTTGTAAGACTTGTTATAATTATTATGTTAGTACTTGGTGTCGTACGTACGTGGTCGTGTCTGTATTTATAAAATATGCAAGATAAATAAATAATTGTGAAACATGATAAGATACGGCAGACCACGATTAGGTGTATAAATGAAATACTTCTGAATCGCCTGTCCTAGTTGTTGCACGCGACACCGTCTAGTCCAGTAATTTTCAAAGTGGTCCCGGTGGACCCCCAGGGGTCCACGGAGACTCGACGGGGGTCTACGTTGGACGTGACAAAAAATGGGGGTCTACAATCGTAAGCAGGGGTGCATGAAAATTAATTTGGTTTCGATAGTGAAGAACTAAAATGTTGGCTTGTTATTTTAAATAATATGATACCTATATTAAACCTTCTCAATAAGACAATTTATAAATAAATTGAGAAAAAATGGATAGTTCCGAACTGGTAGTCGAACCCAGACCATGTCGGTATCGCGCCGAGTGCTCTACCAGTTAGCTTTCCGGCCCTATGCCACTTTCCTTTTTCAATTTCATTTATAACTTATTGAGCCATACCGTCCATCATACGGTAATACAACAACACAAACAATATGATACCTAAATTAAACCTTCTCAATAAGACAATTATCTCCTATCAACATAGGCAGATAATATTTTATGAAGCTCAGCGACTGTTACTTGTAAAAACTTGCATATTCCATATTCAGTACAACGCGTCGAGACTTGTTGCCGCGCTGGCCGCTGCCGTCCGGTCCGCAATGCGTGTTCAAACGTGCAAATTAATACGACTTGTGGTGTATGTACTTGCAATCTTGTATGAACGTGTTTAATTCTTCACCAATATAAATACGAATGTCAAGGATAAACGTTACTCATTTGTTTCCGAAATTTCATAAAGAAAAATTAATCGATATTAGTGATTACCAGTGTCGGAAAAGTAAGTACCTACCTGCCTAATGTCCTGAGTGATTTTTTTAAAGAAAAATCGTTTCCATTTACAAACGTTATTTCGGTGGCAACAGATGGAGCTCCTCCCATGGTCGGGCGATATCGTGGGCTTATAGGCCATCTTAAAAGAATTATACCAGAGGTAACTGCAATTCACTGTATTATCTACCGACAACATCTAGTAGCGAAAAATTTGAGTGACAGATTGCACTAATCGCTTCAATTTGTTATTAATGCAGTTAACAAAATTAGAAGTAATGCATTGAATACGCGCTTATTTGCACAATTGTGCGATGAAAATGATGAAAACTTCCAACGATTGCTGTTACATACCGAAGTACGCCGGTTGCCGAAAGGTTTCGATGTTGTAGTTTTTGAGGTGTTTCCAAAGGTTGTAGAATTTCTGGAAAGTAAAGATCCTGATTAAAAAAAAAATCTAATTAATTTTAAAGCAGACATCGCGTATTTGACAGATTGGTTCCAAAAATTTTATGACCTCAACTTACAATTACAAGGGGACAGTCTTAATTTAATAAAAACAAAGAGTGTAATTTCAGCTTTTATTGGTAAATTGAAATTTATGAAGGAATATATTGGTCGGCGCGAATTTTCAGTTTTCAAACTTATCGCAGGTAGAATACCTTGATGAAGATATTCAGACATACGTTCAACATTTGATTGCCCTGCATGATGATTTTAAAATTGGTTGATGATTTGAAGACATTCTGTCGATGGCAATACCACCATGGATTATAAATCCATTTGATGAAACGGAAGTGGAGAATGTAATATTACAAGAGGAGTTACTCGAGCTTAGCACTAATGAGGAGCTGAAAGTGACATTTAAAAGACCCTTTTCGTCAAAAAATTTGGCTGCAGGCAGAAATACCTGAAAAATATCCTGGTCTGTAGGGAATCACGCAAAAGCTTCTGATAGCGTTTCCCTCGTCATATCTCGTCGAAAAAGTTTAAGTGCTGTTACAAACTTATTAACAAAAAAAAAGGAACAGATTGAATATCACAGAACGGGGAGATTTGCAGTTATTCCTTACAAAACTCAAGCCGAATATTTATAATGTGCTGTCAATCCATCAAATACATCCATCTCATTAAAATTATATATTTTTTTGTAATTACCATTGTAGAAGTTGCATTACGTTATAAATGTTTAATTTTGATTATATTACGACTGTTAAAACAATAATAATTATTAGTGTAATAATTTATATATTTGAATATATAATATAACCTACAACACAAGGAAATATACTATATTTCTTTTTAACACTCCGAATGGGACGTTTTCTAAATAAAATTTGTGAGAATTGATTGGTCCTTGTGCTGAGTCACTGTAGATTTCAAAAAAGTAAAGTTGGATGGAGTCACTTTTTCGATTGGCCAACTTTGATTTTTTGACATCCACTCACAACACAATGAATTAAAATTTAATTGAAAATTTGTTTTGTCTACCTACTTTATTATCAAATAATTATAATACTATTATACTACCCTATCAAGCAATCATTTCTAACCCTTTTTTTCGAAAATTGTTAATTCGTCGTTGAAACTCAGCCATAACGCAAGTTTCCATAGATAGATAGATCTAATCTTCACTTTTTTTCGAGATTTAGAAATTGGTAGTAATGTAGAATCTAGATGCAGGGGGTCCACCGGATCCAGCAAAATTTTGAAAGTGGTCTATGAAACAAAAAAAGTCTGGGAACCACTGGTCTAGTCTGCATAATCATTTTTTTATTGCTAACAATAATAGCTTTCAGTTTTCACATAAGTACTTTAAGTCAACAACTGTAGAAAACAGTGTACCTACTTACGACTTAAAAAATGTAAATATAACATGAAATATTAGACTTAGAGATGACCTTATCATGTTACGCATAAAAACGGCCTTAACCCACTAGTCACCGGATAGGTCGAGGCCACAATTAACGACGTCGTACAATTCTTGTACCTACATTATTATTTAATTATTTATTATTTATAGGTATTACAAAGCGACGTCGATTTATGCGTTGCGACGCGACGCCGCAACTCAGTGTTGTAACTTGTACCCTCGCTTTCAATACCTACAATAAGTAATAAATGAACTTACCAATAAATTAACGATTAAGCCGAATCGCTAACTTTGAATATTCGTAATTATATTATCTTAATAGTTAAAGTTGTTTTTCTGTTCATTTTTGATGCTCGAAAACTATAAGATTATTTGAAAAATAAAAAAATTGTCTCATGAGTCCCAGGTTTTATACAAAATAAGAATTAATAAATAAAATTGGGTTTTCCCCCTATAGTTGACCACTGATCCCCAATTATGAACGTTTTACACCCAATTGTTGAACTAACATTTTGATATTACTTCAAAGAAGGCGTAGAAATTGTGTACCTATATGGTGTACCTAATTTATTAGTGTATTTTTTGTGCTATTTAGTGTGTTTTTAATGAAAATATTAGGTCCTTACATATGAAATTAGCGTTTTGTCGTACTGGCCACATTGATCTCAAATATATCTTCTTTGGTTAAGAATTCCAATTTCAAATTTATACCGCTATTTACATTTCGAAAACCGCAGCATTTGTATTTCGAAAACCGTAATTTATTTGTTTTTTCCTCTTTTGGTTTTTTCTTTGCGTCACTCTGTTTACAAAATGGTATTATTTTCGTTCCACCGTGGCATCATAGCTGCAGAAACGGCTCGAAGGATTAATGATGAGTATGACGGCGGTGTCGCAAAAGAAAACACAGTGCGTTTTTGGTTTCAACGTTTTCGTTCTGGAAATTTCGACCTGCCGAACAAGCCCCGTGGACGGCCGGAGACCAAAATTAATAATGAAGAATTGGGCTATTGTAGAAGCGAATATATTGCAAACCACGTTCGAGTTAGCTGCAGGCTGCGGTGTTAGTCATAAAACTGTTTTAATCCACTTGAAGCAAATTGGGAAGGTAAAAAAGCTTGAAAGGTCCCTTTCATGAACCTCATGAATTGAATGTAGCACGCCGACAAACGCGCGTTGACTGCTGCTTTACATTACTCAACCGGCACAATAATGAAGGGATTTTAAATCGAATCATTACCTGTGATGAAAAGTGGATCTTGTACGATAATCGGAAACGCTCATCGCAATGGCTGAACCCTGGCGAACCAGCCAAAGCCTGACCCCAGCGAAAATTGACTCAAAAAAGTTACTTGTGAGCGTTTGGTGGACTAGTGCCGGTGTCGTTCAGCTTTATTAAATCTGGCCGGACGATTACGGCAGATGTCTATTGCCCGCAACTGCAAATCATGATGGAAAAGCTAGCTGCTAAACAACCGAGGTTGGCCATTCGCTCTAGGCCACTGCTGCTTCAGGACAACGCCAGAGCCTAGACCACACACTGCACAACAGACTGCTACAAAATTAGATGAGCTTCAATTGGATTGTCTAAGACATCCACCGTACTCCCCGGACCTTGCTCCAAAAGATTACTTACCTACTATTTTTTTCGAAATTTGGATAACTTCTTGCAAGGGCAAAATTCAACTCCGATGGGGTAAACCAAAGCGCCTTCAAAGATTTTTTTGATTCCTGTCCGAATGGTTTTTTTAGTAAAGGAATCAATTAACTACCTATGAGATGGCAAAAGTGCATAGATAGCAATGGTATACTTATAATACTTTGATTAAATAAATATATTATGTTTAAAAAAAATCTACTTTATGTTCCTTTACAAAACACCAATTTCATATGTAATAAACTAATAATAAAAAACAAAGGAAAACCTTGTTTATTTAATTAAATAATTAGGTTATAGGTATAGGTCCAAAATCACATAGTATTCGAGATTATCTTGACTATAAAGTTCTTCTTTCCGTTGTGTAGACCTCATCTGTAATAAATTACCTCTTTGTTTGAATGTATGAACATAGGTAGCTCATGCACCTGCATCATGCACGCTAAAATTGTTTAAAACGGTCTACATGCATGTAACTATTTAATTTTGTATTTTCTAGGTGTACATTTGTTCAAATTTAGGAAACACCACAAAAAGATGAACGAAAAAATGATAAGGATATTTTTTGGTTCAACTTTTGATAATTTATCTTAAACGATCTCAACGCGATCTCGATTTCGATACGATTTTGTTCGGGAGTACGCATCAGGATCGAAACTGAATCAAAATCGACATCGGATCAGTAAAATTTAAATTTAAATAGTAACTTTAAAAAATATACCCGTTCAACTTTTGGTTTTTAGTTTATTAAATAAACTTACATGGTTTTAAACACAGAATATTTTTATCCACTAGGTAAATTGTAATGATTATTAGATATTCTATGTACTTTTCACCATTACATGAACTGCGTTCAATTATTGGATAAAGTAAAAAATATTAGAAAAATTACTTGAACAGTGTTTTATACGTTAAATATGTTTATAAATACTTAACGTTAACGTTTTAGTCACTTAGTTAATTAAGATTTTACTTGGCAAAATAAAAAATTGTGTCAATAATTATTGTTTTAACTCAGTGGCGTGCACAGGATTATGACACTGGGTATGCGGCGAAGTACTCGGTCACAAAAACTTTTTCGTTTATAGATTTTTAGCATAGCTACAACCAAGCGACGGATCTCTAAGTCGAAACCATACCAACAGAGCAAGTCTTAGATGTACTATTCATGTACATCTTCTACGGCAACGCAGACAAAACAGCGATCGATCGTCGTGGCGGAAGAAATTGTAATAAGTAAAATAACAAGCATATTTTAAAATATTATAACTACTCACCAGTCAGTCAGCTTCAATTTTCACATATTCAAGGTCCCGGTTACTTGAGATTACTATATCCCGATGTAAATTACTAAATAATATGCAAGGAAAACAATATAATTTAATCGTGTGTACACAACCACACAGCCAGTTATACGTTTCATAACTTTTAACATGAAATTTTCGAGTTACATAATTTTTTGCTGGTTTAATTGTTGTAACTCGGGTACACGCCTACCTTTAGACAGAATTTGAATCTTTTCACTGAATGACAATTGTGAGAACTTGTTATTTTTAATTTTTAATAAACACACATAATCAACGCAAACCTCACAATCAACTAATATTTAAAAAAAATCAACAAACGCACTAGTAAAAGCAAATCACTACAATTATTATAGAAACTCAGTAAGGAACTGTTAAATGTACACACTTTCAAATGTTAAAATGAAAAATATTTTAAGAAAACTATAAATAAACAGGAGCGATTAAATTGTAAACAATGCTTGTGACATGAAATATGCAATATGGCCCCCGCGAAACACAAAACGTTTCTCCTATTTAAACAAATAAAACCTTACTAAACAAAAATGCATAATGTGCATACGTCGATTTATTAGATTCGCGGCTTATTATTTTTACTCGGATTATATAATGCAATGCAAATGCAACGAATAATTTCCGACAAGCCAGTTCGGCGGTTTTCGGGTGCGATCGGATAGCCGAACCATGTCTGGTCAGTTTCATACATTGGAAAATGAAGTACATGCTTAGTACGTAAAGATGTCGCTACGAGTAAGCATTGTGAACCATGGAAAAGTAAATCACATTAAAAGCACAATTAAACCGCCATGTAACTTGTTTTGTTTTACGTCAGTGATTTATTTAGTTTTATTCTTCAAAATTTTCAATGATTACTGAATAAAATATGAATTTATAACTATATTTTATTCATACAACGCCCTCTTTTTTAAAAATTAAATTGATAAAGTACATCGGCACTACGGGACTCTTCAAATTAAATATCGTCAATTCACGATAGATGGCGGCCTAGTTAAAACGACGACGCAACGCGCAGGCGGCGCTATGGGCGCTTATTTAACAATTTATCTTTATAGCACAGAGATAATAATATACTACGTTAGTACGTAGATAATAATATACTTAGTTATGTTTGGTTATGTTCGTTCTCTGAAAATAGTGTCATTTATAATTTCCACGTAAAGTGCCATCTAGTAAGTTTTCTTAGTAAATAACATTATACTGACAATCATAGAACTCGTTGTAGTAGGTACCAAGCTCGCGCCACGGGCGCCCGCGCCGCGCCACTTAGTGTGGGGTCAAATCGACCAATGGGATTGTCCCTCTGTTGTACGTAGTATATTATTATCTCTGTGGCCGAACCGAAGCCGAAGGCCATCGCCTGCCGCATGAGTTATCGCTATATAATCATGTCGATATTCATGGGTGTGTGCGTTTGCGAAGTATGAAAATTACACATACATGCGATGATTTGTCCTGCACAAAGCAACCGCATGAGTTGCTATTTATAAAATATTAGGCGTTTTAAAGTTATTATATTTTTTAAATTAATTTATTTACTATTAATTAAAGTCATCTAAAATGTACGAACGTTTTATTAAAATATCTGTGAATGACAAGTAAAGCACTGCATTTCTGTCTACAAGGAGCGCACGCCCCTGTTAAATTTAACTTAACGATTAGCTTAAATCTGCGGAGTACTGCTGGCGCGTATGACGCGTGACTTCCGATGTTTGTATGGTGGCGGGCGGTGAAAATTTTGCCATAAGCGAGATAAAAATTCTATTCATAAAAGTCAATCAGTATTGTTATAATTCTACTTTTATTTCCAATTGTTCATCTTCTGGGGGACGTTCATGTTTTGGTTCCACTTTCCTATTATGTTCTAGAATTGTAATATTTAAACTCGTAAGTTATTTTGTAACAAGTCAAAGCCCCTCATTTATGGTATTAATTCAAGTCCATAGGCGAGTTAAAGAGCCTTTTCTACTGCTTCAAGTAGAAAGGATTCACCGGTTCTGCCTCACCGCCCCAATGTGGAAAAAATGGGTATTTCGATGACCATTCGCTAAAAAAAAAAATTTGGTGTCAAATTGGGGGTGTTTGCCCATGCCCGATCGATTGCGCGTATCCGTTTTTCAATATTTCTAACGGTTACAAAGATAGACTTTTGCAATTACTAGGCTCATTAGTCTCTATTCATTACTAATTACGTCATGCAGCGGTAGATAATGGACGGTGATAAGCGAAGGGTCATTAGTGGTTAAGTGAAACAAAAATGGTATTGTAAGTGAGTCATTTTATTGAAAAAATAACACTCAAATAAACTAAATAATTTCAAATCGTTGTGTAACGTATTTGCACCAAAATGTACCAGGAAATCATTCAGTGACTTATTGTTATAAAATATATAATACAGATACATTATACAGTATTCTCCACAAACCATGGTATAATCATTTTGTACTCTAGCTATATTATATGACCATATTCTACAATTGCTCTCTAGAAACTTTCGGTGATATCCTTGTGGAGACTGTCCAAAACGTTGTTTATCAATATGTATGGTAATCCAACAGAAACCTGGTTTGCATGCATGAAACTGGAACACATATCGGTAATCGGTTTGCTGCGTAAACATTATTTTCAATGTTTGCATCAATTTTCTTCAAATATTTCTGTATGTCTAAAGTATCCATGAATACTGTTTAGGTATGGGGATTTTATCTGCTCTAGCGATTGAGTATTAATGCGCACCATCTTAACCAAACTTGATATAAATCATGATATTTAAAGTTGATATCAATATCATCATATTATATGAGGGAGAAAAAATAAACGTTTTTTGTAGTTAATTTTTTATTCAATACTCATATAAGATATACAAACAAAAATCTATGAATAATATACTTAACTACTATAGTCTACTGAAATATTGCGATTTTTTTCTATTTCTATAACATTATCGAATTCTGCATAAACAACGCTATTGATCGTTTGAGTCAGAGCAGATTCAAAGCGAACTTCTAATCTAACACTACCATGTCTAATTAGATCTAATGACTAGATGAATTGGCTGACAAATCAGGTGTGAGATCAAATGCTAGCAAACAATAACCTTTCGAATACTTATCGTGAGATATCCCATTACCTTCGTTAAGAAAATGTATTCCTGTTCCTGAGAATAATGTGTGATAGGTTGTGGTAAAAATATTATTATCAAAACGTGGTTGTAAAGCTTTTGAAGGAATTTGTTGACCGTCAATATATAAACAAAAGGAATTCATTTTATAGTTCTCAAAATTATATGGATTTTTAGACAAACAAACAATTAAATGCTGCATTATTTACAAATCCAACTATACATCTCTTAGGTACTTGCCCCAAAAATATATTGTCTAATGTCTTGCCTTGAACCCCTAACGGTATCGTTAGAACTTTTACTTCGGCTCGAGTTATAGGATATTTTGCAGTAGTGGTGGCTAAGACTTTTTGATGGGCAAGTAAGACAGATGGGTTAATTTTTGTCCTTCGAACAAGGAGAGTCCCATCTGTTATTTTAATTTTGTATTTAACATCATCTGTTGGGGCCATCAAGTTAAATGTTTCACGTGATCTAACCAATTTAATACACATCTCAACACCATTAATTAAAAACTTTTCGTGATTGAATATGTCACCATGAAGGTGTTCTATCATTTCGAATTCCTTACGTTCTGAAACTAATTGTTGTCTTTTAGTAAAACCTGAATTTTTGTCATTGGTTGAGTCCATTTTATCAGCTGTATCTTCATACCAACTACACGTGAACTGAGATTCTTTAGCATTGGGTGAGTAATTCAAGAGAGTTTCAATGTAAGCTCGATAAGCATATGTATTATTTGGCGGTGAAACCAATTTTTGGTTCAAATAAACATCGAGTTGAGTAAAAACTGAATGAAGCCAATTGTTTACAGGTGCTACAACAGTTGAAGCTGCCAGTTTTGAAGAATCCTCATTTAATATTTTTGCTTTTAAATTAATCAGTGTGTGAGATAAGACTATATAATCATCGCCAGTTCCAGGGACTTGAAATTCTATGGGGCCATCGTCAGCTAAAGATGATATTGGTTCGTAGTGCACCCACATTCCACTTTCTATGCTTGTTTGTGGTAAATCAAACAAATCTAATTCAGATTTTATACATTCACAAGAGTGACTATGTAAGAAAGACATAGTTTTTAAATTTATGAAAATATATCTCCTTGATATTGACGAGTTGATTTTTGACTCTTAACACCTCTTCCTAAAGGAAGAGTTCATGGAACGGTAAACCGTTCGATGAACGAATGACTGTTTCAAGACGTTTTCTTTTAGTTATATATCCTGAACCAGTCATGTTTAATTTATCAATTTTTTGATCTGCCCTTCTTTTCAAATTTGAACTAATTTCCTTAAGTCGTGATTTTATTGATTCATCCATGGGTCGTGCACGTACCATATTAGATAGAAGTCCAACACCCGCCCTCATAGCTTCCTTTCCGATCGCTTTAGCACCACTAGAAAGCAAAGGTAAGACAGATCGAAACAACCCCCCAAAAAGCCCCCAATGCCATGTCCGCGTTGATAAGGAGCTCCTTTGTAGACGACTCCTATTCCAGAACCAGCTTGATGGGTATAATAATGTTTGTACGGGAAATTTATGTTATTGCGAGTATACTTTATAATTTTCTCAAGTGTAGTTTAATACACACTGTTCCAAGCTGGAATGGTATTTTTTGACTAGTGTTTGATCTTATATCTATTTCAATTGTATCGGATTCTCTGCGCATGACTGGTAAGTAGTGAGGAGGGGAAAACACGTGCATTTTATTTGCTCCGTATATATATTTTAAAGGATCTAGTGGTATAATTCTTAGTAAAGCGCTCATAACATCTCCAACAAGCTGTGGTTCCACTATATCACAATAAACAAACAGTTGTGATGGTAAACCCAGATGTAAGTTTGCAGGGCGTTTGCCAAACATCTTTTCCACAAAATTTCTATTAGGTTCAAACCCTAATTGAATACTTAACTGAGGTGATAGTGTCAAGGATATAATTGAATCATCTGCAATTGTCACAGATACAAACTTAGATATTTCATCGTAACGAAAGGTAGATTTTTCTGTTGATGTTACTAGAACTTATATCACATGGATGCATTTTAATACTTGAATGAAAACTATAGTTATATGCATATAATAAATCTTGTAAAATATTTATATATCTGTATGTATTTTTATGTGTAAAGTAGCGCCACATTTTTGACTTCAGTGTTCTTTGAAATCTTTCTACAATACTAGCCTTAATATCAGGATTATTTGTCGTATAATAATGAATATTTTTACTCTTAAAATATTGACGAACATCTTTGGAAACAAACTCAGTACACCTATCAGACTGTATGTGAGTTGGAACTGTATGAGCTTCCTCAAACATACTCTCAAAACATGTTTTGATTGTTAAAGAATTTTTATTTTTCATAGGTATCGCATAAGCATACTTACTAAATACATCAATAACACACAATATATAGTTACAACCATCATTATATTTACAATATGTTCGCATGTCACTTAAATCTGCTTGCCACAGTTTATTAAGATCAGGTACGATATATTTGTTTCGAGGAAACTTTTTGTAAACCGCTTTATGAAGTGTGTACATTTCTTGTGATTGCAACCATTTCTTGACATCATTTTTATTCATTTTGCCTTCCATAGCTTTTGCAAGTTTGTCAATACTGCTGTAACCAGCAGCGTGTGATGCATCATAATAAATATTGTGAATTTCTAGTAGGGGCTCCATTTTTCCCAATAAATTTTATTTTTTATTTTTCTAGTATAAGTTTGTTTTCAGATGCAGGTGTAGAATATTCCTCGCCACCAGATATTTCACCAAAATATTTCAACTGAAGTTGGTTAATATATTCACTTCTCTTCGGATTACTAATATAAGTGAGTGGGACTTTTAGATCCTTCAAAGCTTTAGCAAATTTTTCCCATCCTATTGGATCACTTTTTTTGAATAGTCTTAATGAATCATTGGCTAAATCTACAATATTGCTCCCATTTATTTTGTTATTATCCACTAGTACTGTACCATCATCGTTCCAGTGTACTTTGTTTTGATTTGTTAATAGGAAGTTTAATAATGACTCACCTTTATTAATGTATGATTTAGGTATTAAACTTAATATCTGTTGTTTTGAGTATATAGATTTATTTTGAACCGTGTCTCTTTCATTGTGTCTATCTTCTTCTTCATTCGATGTCTGATCAACAATTGGATCTTTGTTGTTTGGGCCACTACTTTTATCATATTGTTCTTTTTTCAAAAGTGTTTCAGATAAATCCATATTTGAGGTTATTATTGTGACTTGATAAGGCTGACGATCTTCTCCAGTGAAGTGCAAATACCTTTGTAATGTTTGTAAGTATAAAATTCATTTTTTTCTGTCGTCATCGTTACTTTTTATAATATTTTGCATTTCAGCATCTAATCGTGGTTTAGGATTTTCGTGAGTCTCACTTCTTTCGTTTATTTTATCAATCAAACTTGGTTCCACCAGTAACATTTTCTTAGCGTGTTCCATTTTAAACAAGACCACTAACTAATCCACTTAATATGGAACCTAAAATAATAGGTAGAAATGCGCCACCTTTTTGTACAATTATATTTTTTCTAACTTTGGTTGTAGCTTTACGAACAAGCTTTCAGAGTAATGTTGTATTTATATAATATTTATATTTGTAAGACTTTTTATCCTTTTCTTTTAATGGGACTTTGCCTTGTAGCACATTATGAATACACTCACATATACAATTTATTTCATCTTATCACATGATTTTAATAAAGCTGTTTGATACTTTGGTTTTAAAGTGTGCAATGTGACAAGCAGCTCTTTATGCGTCTTTAAGCTTCCCAGCATTATTTGTAAATGATAGAACTTTGTTGGTTCTTGTCGTATTTAAACCCTCTTTTCGGTACATAAACTGAACAGTTTTTGTCAGTTGGGAATATATTTGTCTTAAAACGACACATGTCATTTGTATCTTGTTTGAGATCTATCATCAAATAACCATGTGCCCCTGTCGTCGCATCTTTGTAAGCTTCTTGAACAAATTTAACATTATCAGGTGAGACTTGACGAGCTAAATATCGAATTTGTGTTTTATCACGGGGGTTCTTAAAATAAATTATATAGCTCGAATTTAAAGACATATCTCTTTGACCTTTTCCTTGATGAAACAGATTTTGAGTTATATAAAATACGCTTAAATTTCTGTGGTGACTACATTTTGTAAACATATCTACAATGCGACCACCAGATTCTCTCATCAGATCATCTATTATGATCAAATTGGCTTCCTTACCATTGAACATGCTTAAGTCAGGTAATCCTTGAAAGTAGTTGACATTTTTCAAATTGTATAAAGGTTGCATCTCATCAAAACACCATGTTATTTGGGAAAAAGATGTGTTACATATTTCTTTCACATTATTAGTAAATTTCGTAACAAAATTTGATTTTCCACAACCACTAGGTCCTGCAACTACTGCAGTAAATGGATGAATAAAATGTTTCATTTTTCCTTACGTGTGGATAAGACGAGGTTCAAGAAAACAATAAGTTTTTTTTCTTTTAAAACTATTTTATTGGTTCTTAAACTAAACATAACAATAATACAATATAGGTAAAAAAACAAAAGTAAATACATCTAAAACCATCTCAAACATTGTACAAACTTACATAACTATATATACAAAATTTTGCTAACAATGACTAGTATTAATAATTAATAATTGAACTTATTGAATAAATTATCATTTATCCTAATTTATAATGACCCCAAGCTACTGTATCAACATTATTAGGTAAAATATGTCGTTTCGTATCGTTATATGACAAAGATATTTTATTTACACGTTGAGTAACAAGGTTATGTTTTATAGATCTAAATCTAAACATCGTTGACTATTTAATTGTTTTGTTAAAAAGACATGACTTATAATTTTTTATTTTTATTTTCTTAGTGACACATTTGTTTACCACTTCAGCCTTAGCTATAAATTTATCGTCTACTTCTAAAGCATACATTTTTATCTTAGACCTACAAATTCTTTAAAAATTTTACCATTATTCTCATCTTTAAAATAACCTAGCTTTTTTTATTAATTTTTGGATAACCAAATACATTATTATCTTCGTAATCAGATGTGTCAAAACGTGAATGTAAATCAGGTTTAATATCATTATAAAAATTTTCACAAAAAAATTTGATATATCAAGCTATCGGTATCGGTATATAATAATTTTGTTTTACCTAGAAACTTTATAACATATAATTATAATAAAAATCGTACATGAGTGTTTTAAAAATATCTAAAATACAGAAACCTAAATAAATAGGTTTATTTTGAATAACCTTAGTTTTACGTAATTGTATTGCAACTAAATTATTTGAAAAAATAGCTGAACTATGAATCTCTGGTTTAGCAATTAAATCCCTCGCACCGAGGACTTTGCCTCGATTTTCCCAATGACCTAATAATTGTACATTTACACGTTTTTCAACATTTTCCATTGTCTTTCCAAAAACTGAATTATTCATTAGTTTATAGAAATCCTTTTCAAAATCATATTTAGCCGATTGACGCAACTTTGTGTTTATGTCTATATGTATATTGTTGTAACCACGCACTTTGTTTAAACTTTAAAATTCTGTGAATTTTTATTAATTTTACGTCCATTTCAATGCATTGTCTTAAATTTCTGTAATGTATTATGTATTTAGTTTTATTGTAAAGGTTTGGCACTAATTTAATATCCTTAGAGTTACCAATACATATGTTTTCGGGACACAAAGGCAAATCCGAATGCATATCGTGTAGCTCAATGGGGTATTGTAAATCTACCTCTAATATAAACCCACATTCTGAGTCATCAGAAACATTATAGTCTGTATTCAAGCTTACCCATTCAAAACCCCCAAACGGAAGATATTGCGACATAGCCCACCCGTAAAGATTATTAGCATCAAAATATGTTAAAAAAGATGTTGGTTTATCTTTATTATATTCTTGCATGTATTTATTATTAGCTTTAGCATAACGATTACTACATTGAGATATACCCCCACGAATTCCCGATTTCACAAATGCTATTTCATCGAAATCTGTAAGTAATTCTAATTTAATTTTCGTGCATTTTAACATAGCATCCCAACTTAACCCAGGGGCTGTATAGTAATGAGTAGGGTCTAATCCATAAGTTTGCAAACATAGGGTTCTAAAATTTTTAAATACATCAGTTAATAATAAAACATCGGTTTTAAGATATAAGTTAGAATAATCCAACATATCTTTACAATGAAAATATTGCCAAACATCTCTAGCATGATTGTATTCGTCGTCAGAAATATGTGAATCAGTTAAAGAACTGTAAAAATTATCTTTACTAGGGAGTGATGAAAGTTTAAGGGAATCATAAGATGTCATAAATTCGTTTGGATAAACTCCTTTCCTTCTTAAACGTTTGAAATCGTCATAGTTAGGAAAATTATAATTTAACGTTTCAAGTTGTTTTTCATTTAAATTTCTAGCTAATTGATCTAGACTACATGGTAAAAATTTTAGTGAATCAATAAACCTCAATTCAACTTTTTGATTATTTACACTTATTTTTTTGAGAACGAGATATATTTTTCCTTTGTTTGAGGGGTTATATCTATTTCTCCTTCTAGAGTATTTAATGCATGAACAATAAAATGAGAATCGTAATTACTAAGGTTATGCAAAATAATTGGAATATGACCAGGGATTCGAAACTTAGTTTTACAAATATCATGTGCAACACCTATGAAATTTCCTTCATGCGTATTAAAACATAGTTGATCTTCACCATTTAAACTAGAGTGACATATGAAGCATTCTTTTTCGTTTAAAATCGTTTCGTTTTCTTGGTCGGTTAGGGGTTTTTGATTTTTAACAAAAGTGTTTTTTGTACAAATATTTTGTATGTCTTCATACAACCTATCCATAAATACTTGTGCACAATTTGGACCACTGTATGTTACATATTTTAATAGCTTATCATCATATTTTTTATGAAATTGAACATTTTATGTAGTAACCAAAACTGTAAACTTCGTATTTATTAATGTCACTTATATAAGGTTTTGATGGATTGTTTGAGCAGGATTCAATTGGATTTAGGAAAGCCACAAAATCAGCATATATTACGAAAGGTATTTTTAACGCCCTATTAAATTTATCAAATATTAATATATTATTTGGAACAGGTTAACCAAACCATTCTTTACCAGTTGTGACACCGTTTGGTATTTCGGTTTTTAAATGGGAACAATCGTTTAGCTGATGATTGCATAACCTTTCTTGTGTTGGAAAGTGTAATAAACATCCATCACAAATGTAAACTGCATGTTCTTGATTGGAAATTTGACTACTGACCAAACGTGACAAATTTTTGATATAGCAAAAATGATTAATATTACCACATGAAAAAATAGTAAATTAACATGACTAGTCTTTCTAGATTTAGTTAAAAATATCGGCCCCACAACACTGCTTTTTTGTTTTGTTGTCATATTCTAATCCAAAAACGTTTATACTAATATCGTTCAATCTTTCAATTTTTGATATATCACACATTTTAACCGGAAAAGATACTCCTGTAAACTTTAGTTTATTTGAGTGCATCATGTAACATGAAACTCTATCCGAATTTTTGGTAACTGGGTATAATGCTGAAAGCAAAGCCCATTTAAAACACAAACTATCATTATTCTTTATATTAATTACCGCTTTTTTAAGTTTAATGCCTCCACGTAATTCAATATATGATTTCCCGCGTAACGGATCAAATTTATTTACATTCATATCTAAACTATTAATTTTTTTAAGACTCCAAACCGCTATCTTTTTTTTCAAAAGAACTAATTTTGGTTACAAATGTTTCACAAAGAAATGCAAAGAAAACATTAAAGTCACCACCTTGCATTATTATATAATTAAAAGTTTGGAACTCAAATGTGTTAGAAATATTTTTTGTTTCTTGAACAAAATCTGCATGCAACACAAAATTTACTTTAAAAATTGTCAGTGATCGAATCAATTCTTCAAATAATGTTATTATTTGATCTTTGATAGACTCCATAAATATTTCGGGTGTCTCGAATGTTTTTAATTCGTCACATTTACTGTTGATTTTACACATATGACATTATTCTATTACCAAAAGTTGATTCAACGACTCTTTCATTTTCTAAAGTACTATGCGATTTTGTAACATTACTTTTATGAAGATTACTTTTTAAATGGTTTGCTAAATACCTTTTACGAACTAATATTTGACAAAAAGAACAGTTCATCATTTCATCACTCACACTGTTAGATCCGGTTGACGATGTAGATGCTCCATCTTCATATCTTGCTCTTTTTGCGCTAGTAGCGTTTTCCTGATGCATTCTTCTACTTAATTCTCCTCCGGTCTGAAGAGTAGACTCACTGGAAAGACAAAATATTTTGTTTGGAGTGAACTCTATTAATGTAGTAAATACCATACCATATTATTTTAAAGTAACATATTACAATAACACTTACTTGATACTTGTTTCAACCTTTTCACATAAGTTGTAGAGATCTTCGTTGAAAGCATCGTCAAACACAATAAATGTCTCCACTTTTTCACAAATTTTGCATAGTTCGTCTTCAAAGTCAAACATATTTTCTGTGTCAATAGACGTGCAATAGAAAGTACTGACACAAACTTCACTGTTCTCTATTGTTGATTTAGAAAAGGGTAACAACCAGTTACAATGTGAAAATTCGAATGATATCCTTCACACTTTTAAGCAGGCTTAAATATAAGTAGAGCCGGTACTTAGCTACATTATTAAAAAATAGGCTTACATTATTACACTATTGACTTAAAGAGCTCAAAAACTTTAATGTGACTCGTTAATTGTTTTTAAAATTGTATTTTTTACAATTCTCTGCGCTTGCGATGTCCTTTGTTATGTTATAAATAAGTTTCTTCGTTTCTTTGTAACTGTCATTAGCATCATTGGTGTAGTATTTTAATTTGTAATCGGCATATTTCCATTGTTGTTCAGTTGGAACTTTTTCTATTTTACTCAAATTAAATATCTCAATTTTTATAATATGAGTTGCATGTAAGTTATCGTCAGCATTGGTTGAAATAAAAATATTGTATCTTTGTGAGCTCGCGACATCGTTGATGATATCTTTTTTGTCTGCTTACACTTTTTGATTTCAAAAAGTGTGTCTAGGTTGTCTTCCGATCAAACTTTTCATTATCAAAAATCATCAGATCAAAATTCAATGTTTTTGGTAGTTTGTGCGTTTTGTTATCTTGGCTTTCTTCGTCGTTAGAAAACGAATAAAAATAATGTTTAAAAGTATTTTCTTCGGTGTTAAATGAAGCCTGCAACAACAATAACAAATGCTTTGTATACATCCTAATATTATAAATGGGAAAGTTTGTGAAGATGGATGGATGGATGTTTGTTACTCTTTCACACAAAACCTACTTAACAGATTTGGATGAAATTCGGTATGGTTATTTTAAGCACTGGATTAAAACATACAATACTTTTTACCCCGAAAAAAAGTACAGTGCCCCCGTGGTATACTGTATTTACGCGAGTGGAGCCGCGGGCAAGTATATTAATAAGTCTAATACTTTACTAAACAAAGAAAATAATATTATAACACTCACCTCCATAGCAGTTGTAGAGCACTTGTCACACAAACTTGCACAGAAATAATAACTTCACCACACGATGACCGCCTGTGTCAATACTTAAAACTTTCGGCCATTATATACAAAACTTGTGGAATGCTAATTTCATTTCAACACAACTGTTAGCGTTGGGTTAATGGAGGCACACATTCCGTCCCTAGCTATCGCTAAAAATTATTTCGTCAATAATTACATTCCATTGATAACGCATTAGTACCTGTTGAGCAAGTAAGAACTTGCACATCGAAAATTTTAATATAAGAAAAGAGTTGGCTAGGGAAAGCAGAGAGATAGAAATGATTGGACATCTTCATAGTGATATATTCAACAGGAAAAGTTTTAATTTGTTCGATTTTATTTTGACGATTTATATTGACGGTCAACAAATTCCTTCAAAAGCTTTACAACCATCTTTTGATAATAATATTTTTACCACAACCTATCACACACTATTCTTAGGAACAGGAATACATTTTCTTAACGAATGGGATATCTCACGATAAGTATTCGAAAGGTTATTGTTTGCTAGCATTTGATCTCACACCTGATTTGTCAGCCAAATCATCTAGTCATTGGATCTAATTAGACATGGTAGTGTTAGATTAGAAGTTCGCTTTGAATCTGCTCTGACTCAAACGATCAATAGCGTTGTTTATGCAGAATTCGATAATGTTATAGAAATAGAAAAAAATCGCAATATTTCAGTAGACTATAGTAGTTAAGTATATTATTCATAGATTTTTGTTTGTATATCTTATATGAGTATTGAATAAAAAATTAACTACAAAAAACGTTTATTTTTTCTCCCTCATATAATATGATGATATTGATATCAACTTTAAATATCATGATTTATATCAAGTTTGGTTAAGATGGTGCGCATTAATACTCAATCGCTAGAGCAGATAAGATCACCATACCTAAACAGTATTCATGGATACTTTAGACATACAGAAATATTTGAAGAAAATTGATGCAAACATTGAAAATAATGTTTACGCAGCAAACCGATTACCGATATGTGTTCCAGTTCCATGCATGCAAACCAGGTTCCCGTTGGATTACCATACATATTGATAAACAACGTTTTGGACAGTCTCCACAAGGATATCACCGAAAGTTTCTAGAGAGCAATTGTAGAATATGGTCATATAATATAGCTAGAGTACAAAATGATTATACCATGGTTTGTGGAGAATACTGTATAATGTATCTGTATTATATATTTTATAACAATAAGTCACTTAATGATTTCCTGGTACATTTTGGTGCAAATACGTTACACAACGATTTGAAATTATTTAGTTTATTTGAGTGTTATTTTTCCAATAAAATGACTCACAATACCATTTTTGTTTCACTTAACCACTGATGACCCTTCGCTTATCACCGTCCATTATCTACCGCTGCATGACGTGATTAGTATCTAATGAATAGAGACTAATGAGCCTAGTAATTGCAAAAGTCTATCTTTGTAACCGTTAGAAATATTGAAAAACGGATAAGCGCAATCGATCGGGCATGGGCATAAACCCCCAATTTGACACCAACCTTTTTTTCTTTAGCGAATGGTCATCGAAATACCCATTTTTTTCACATTGGGGCGGTGAGGCAGAACCGGTGAATCCTATCTACTTGAAGCAGTAGAAAAAGCTCTTTAACTCGCCTATGGACTTGAATTAATACCATAAATGAGGGGCTTTGACTTGTTACAAAATAACTTACGAGTTTAAATATTACAATTCTAGAACATAATAGGAAAGTGGAACCAAAACATGAACGTCCCCCAGAAGATGAACAATTGGAAATAAAAGTAGAATTATAACAATACTGATTGACTTTTATGAGTAGAATTTTTATCTCGCTTATGGCAAAATTTTCACCGCCCGCCTCCATACAAACATCGGAAGTCACGCGTCATACGCGCTAGCAGTAATCCACAGATTTAAGCTAATCGTTATGTTAAATTTAACAGGAGCGTGCGCTCCTTGTAGGCAGAAATGCAGTGCTTTACTTGTCATTCACAGATATTTTAATAAAACGTTCGTACATTTTAGATGACTTTAATTAATAGTAAATAAATTAATTAAAAAAATATAATAACTTTAAAACGCCTAATATTTTATAAATAGCAACTCATGCGGTTGCTTTGTGCAGGACAAATCATCGCATGTATGTGTAATTTTCATACTTAGCAAACGCACACACCTATGAATATCGACATGATTATATAGCGAAACTCACGCGGCAGGCGATGGCCTTCGGCTTCGGTTCGGCCACAGAGATAATAATATACTACGTACAACAGAGGGACAATCCCATTGGTTGATTTGACCGCACACTAAGTCGCGCAGCGCGGGCGCCCGTGGCGCGAGCTTGGTACCTACTACAACGAGTTCTATGATTGTCAGTATAATGTTATTTACTAAGAAAACTTACTAGATGGCACTTTACGTGGAAATTATAAATTACACTATTTTCAGAGAACGAACATAACCAAACATAACTAAGTATATTATTATCTACGTACTAACGTAGTATATTTTTATCTCTGTGCTATAAAGATAAATTGTTAAATAAGCGCCCATAGCGCCGCCTGCGCGTTGCGTCGTCGTTTTAACTAGGCCGCCATCTATGAATTGACGATATTTCATTTGACGAGTCCCGTAGTGCCGATGTACTTTATCAATTCAATTTTTAAAAAAGAGGGCGTTGTATGAATAAAATATTGTTATAAATTCATATTTTATTCAGTAATCATTGAAAATTTTGAAGAATAAAACTAAATAAATCACTGACGTAAAACAAAACAAGTTACATGGCGGTTTAATTGTGCTTTTAATGTGATTTACTTTTCCATGGTTCACAATGCTTACTCGTAGCGACATCTTTACGTACTAAGCATGTACTTCATTTTCCAATGTATGAAACTGACCAGACATGGTTCGGCTATCCGATCGCTTCCGAAAACCGCCGAACTGGCTTGTCGGAAATTATTCGTTGCATTTGCATTGCATTATATAATCCGAGTAAAAATAATAAGCCGCGAATCTAATAAATCGACGTATGCACATTATGCATTTTTGTTTAGTAAGGTTTTATTTGTTTAAATAGAAGAAACGTTTTGTGTTTCGCGGGGACCATATTGCATATTTCATGTGATAAGCATTGTTTACAATTTGATCGCTCCTGTTTATTTATAGTTTTCTTAAAAGATTTTTCATTTTAACATTTGAAAGTGTGTCACATTTAACAGTTTCTTACTGAGTTTCTATAATAATTGTAGTGATTTGCTTTTACTAGTGTGTTTGTTGATTTTTTTAAAATGTTATTTGATTGCGAGGTTTGCGTTGATAATGTGTGTTTATTAAAAATTAAAAATAACAAGTTCTCACAATTGTCATTCAGTGAAAAGATTCAAATTCTATCTAAAGGTAGGTGTGAACCCGAGTTACAACAATTAAACCAGCAAAAAATTAATGTAACTCAAAAATTTCATGTTGTTGGCTGTGTGGTTGTGTACACACGATTAAATTATATTGTTTTCCTTGCATATTATTTAGTAATTTACATTGGGATATAGTAATCTCAAGTAACCGGAAACTTGAATATGTGAAAATTGAAGCTGACTGACTGGTGAGTAGTTATAATATTTTAAAATATGCTTATTATTTTACTTATTAGAATTTCTTCCGCCGCGACGATCGATCGATGTTTTGTCTGCGTTGCCGTAGAAGATGTACATGAATAGTACATCTAAGACTTGCTCTGTTGGCATGGTTTCGACTTAGAGATCCGTCGCTTGGTTGTAGCTATGCTAAAAATCTATAAACGAAAAAGTTTTTGTGACCGAGTACTTCGCCGCATACCCAGTGTCATAATCCTGTGCACGCCACTGAGTTAAAACAATAATTATTGACACAATTTTTTATTTTGCCAAGTAAAATCTTAATTAACTAAGTGACTAAAAAGTTAACGTTAAATATTTATAAACATATTTAACGTATAAAACACTGTTCAAGTAATGTTTATAGTATTTTTTACGTTTGCCATTTGCACATGTTTGATGTTGGCAAACGCCTAAGCGTGGTCGCCACTCTAATACTATTCTGCTCCATCGACCGTCTATCGGTTTGCAGACATAGCCGGCCCACTTCCACTTCAGCGTGCTAATTCGTTGAGCAATGTGACTTTACTTCTCTGGCGAATGACATCGTTACATATTTTATCCACCTTATTACCCTCAACAATTCACTTTCCCTCGCACGCTGAGCAACTTTGAACATGTGAACCAGCCAGCTACGGTGACTGTCCACGTTTCGGCTCCGTATGTCATTACCGGTAGAACGCATTGATTAAATACCCTGGTCTTAAGGGATTATGGGATCGACGATTCAAGATGTCACGGAGCTTCCCGAATGCAGCCCAGCCCAAGCGTATTCTTCTACTCGTCTCCTCAAAGTTGTGCCGCCCTACTATTCTATAGTTAGGCCAAGACATACGTATTCTTGCACAACTTCGAGACTAGCGCCATTCACGACTACAGGTCTCGGGAGAACGTGTTTATTATACATAACTTTGGTTTTGTTTAGGTTTATACCGAGACCCACCCGTCTTGAAGAATCGCTTAGGCTGTTCAGTATCTCTTCCAGGTCCTGCAGAGATTCTGACATCATGACTATGTCATCCGCAAATCGCAAGTGTGAGATGTACCGGCCGTTTATGTTCAGTCCCCGTCCGTTCCAATCAAGTGTCTTGAAAACGGCCTCCAACGCGTTAGTAAACAGTTTTGGAGAGATAATATCTATCGGTCCCACTCCTCGACGCAGTTGGATTGGTTTTGTACTATGTTCTTGTACTTGGACGGTCATTGTTGCGGCCTTATACAGACATCTCAAGACATCTCGACATATCGGCAGTCGACGAGAGATCTCTGCATGCATTCCAGCACAGCCCAGGTCTCAGCTCTATCGAAGGCTTTCTCATAGTCCACATACGCCTTAGTGTGTGTATGTGGTCCACAGAGCTGTAGCCTTTGCGAAACCCGGCCTGTTCCGGTGACTGGCAGTCGTCGAACTTCTGGGCAAGATGATTCGAGATAACCCTCGAGAAGAGCTTATACACGTTGCACTATAGTAGGTAGGTACCTATATTAATTGAAATCCCCACACCTAATGTAAACATTACATCGTGCAAATGTACAGTCGTGAACACCCGCGCTGTGCCACTATTGAACCTTATTGCCATAGTATTAAGGTAGAAAAGTGGTAAATGGTTTTCGGTGACTGTAGGTAACTTTTGTGAAGCAAATCGCCAGTGATAACGTATCAAGACGTGATCGATTATGATAGTTCTTGCTGAATATAACAAGGTCCAGTCCTAGTCCAGCGTTAGTATAAACGACGACAGTGTGAGATCTCGAAAATATTTGCTTTCAAATAAACTTAAGTGTTGATAATTTTTACGGGTTTCGAAAAAGTTCTCGAGTGTTCAGTAGGTAAGTGCTAAGCTATAGCAGAAGACAAAGGACATAAATCTTAGTTCCAATTCATTTTCGCCGTTAAACCGGCTAAAGTAATTTCGAAAACGTTCGAAAACAAGATGTATAGAATTTGACATATGGCATCGCCAGCGACATATCACTTAGCGATAACTTCTGTCAAATTCCGTACATTTTTGATTTCGAACTTCGCCGTCGAAATTATCGAATGCATCTTGAGTCTTGACTAAAGCCTCTGCGTGGCGTCTTCAGCTGGATGTTACTTTTTATTGAAAAAAATTGTTCAAATCTCGCACGGAGCGGACTTGTGCAACCGATGCGAAGTTAGCGACAACATTTCTGATTGATATCGAATAACTGGCCGAAATATTGCAAGAAGAAGCTTTGGTCGTGAAAAATTATTCGACTGGCCGCGATAACTGAAGCCTCATAAAGTTGACTGAGTTTTGGATATAATATAATGTTATTTATTACATTGTGGGAAAGGAAGCACTGCATATTTTTCTACCATTCTCAACATTTGTAACGCTGTTGGGAAAAAAAAAAGAATTGTTAAACAAAAAATGAAAACCGACTTCCGAAGTAAAAATGCTCAAAAAAGTATGAAATCGAAATAATTCCCCTTTTGAATTCGGCTACATTTTTAACTATTTATCTACTCAAAATTCATAATTTTAAAGTCGGTATCTAACCATTATCATCTTACCTAATCTAATCATTATTATCTTTGGATATGTGTCTGTTAAACGATATCGCTAATAGTAAAGTTGACTGCCCGGACCTTGCATCTCAACTTACCTACCGCACACTGAAATATCGTACCCCGCTGCTACAATATGTACCTGCATGCAACAAAAAATTTGCAAAAAATTCTGTCCTACCACGTATAATCCGCTCATATACTAGAAGCTTTAGTAGTGTTTACCTATTCAAACATACAAAATTTAAATTTAAAAATGAAATTATTAAAACGTTAAAAAATAAATGTTTAAGCATAATTAAAAATTAACCAAAATAAAAAAATATAAAATATATAAAAATACTTACCAGGTTGTGTTTTTAGCACGATGTTGGCGATTGCTGCACGACCTGTACTACTTCTCACACGACACCCCAGTAGTCTTTGTCACTGATCCTAAGACTTCGTGTCGCAGTGCCATAACCCACAAGCAATACACACACAAACACACACACATACGCACACACATTATGAATTTGTATATTCTTACAACTACATTTGTATTTGTAATAATGTTATAAATAAATATGTAGCCAATTTTCTATACTAATTATCATCTTTCTATTTAGCTTCACGCCTGTACACTCTGTTAAGATCTTTAAGACCTGTTATTGGCCTGTATATTTAATAACTGTTATTTTTTATTATGTATACACTGTTAGTATTATAATAAAGAAAAATAAAAATTACTTTTTGGAAGCATATGCTTGGTTTACTTTAGAAAAAGTCGAAATCATTATATGTGTCCATGTAAATTTCGAGTAGTTCCCTCGATTCCTCATGGATCCCATCATCAAGTTTAACCACCTTGGTATCAAAAGGACCCAATTGGGATACACCTATACAGTAACAAAAAAAGAATTTTGAAAATCGGTACACAGACGGCGGAGTTATCATTGAAAATACAAAAAAAAATATATATATACAGTCGAACGTATAACAGCCTCCTTTTTGGAAGTCGGTTAAAAAGTCAAAAGAAACAGACTGCATGTTGTACGTACGCCTACGAGGGCGTATTTTTTTTAAACGTTGGATGGGGCGCATAGGGTAAAAATACATAATTTATCACGAATAAAAATTAATATAGAACCAAGTACTAAATTATGTCGCAAACAAGTGGCTCATTAATGACTCAATATACACCAAGTACTACATAGACTAGACACTATACGGAATACAATTTGTGTTTCCTTTCCGTCAGCGAATTCAAAATGAAGAACATCGTTCTACTGTTCCTGTGCTCAATATCGACGGCATTTGGTTATCGACTACTGGCTATCCAGAATGCGCCCTCCAGGAGTCATTACAACCTGATGTCGGGGCTGGTGAAGCCACTACTGGAGGCTGGACATGAGGTAACTAAATAATATATTATTACTATCTTTTGCCCGTTATCCATCTGTTGCCCATTATCAACAATTAAAGGTCTGGTTGCTGTTTTTGGTCCTTCGAGCTCGATAGGCACAACCTAGTGACCTTAGAGCATCCAATCAAACTAGTGACAGTCCGTAATGGATCATCTAAATAAATACTTTTATCAGAAATAATGTTGAAATTAAATTTACGTTTCTAATAACTACTGTTTAATATTTTTCAGGTAACTCTGGTCGCGATATTCCCGGAGAAGAAGCCAGTAAAAAATCTACGAGTTATCGATATGAGCGTACTTCAGAATGTCGTTGAGGGTAAGTTCGATTTGTTGAATACAGGATACCTATACTCTTCCTTCACTCTACCGTCTGGAGGCACGGATTCTAGTAGCCACTAGACCGGAAAACGGGCAAACGGATCCCTAAGTCAAAGCAGGGGATTTTCGGCCTTAGTTATGACTTACTAGCTTATGCCTGCGGCTCCGCCCGCGTATATACATTATCCCACAGGGACATTGAACTTTTTCTGGATAAACAGTAGCCTATTGGTTAATCAAGAGCTTAAACTACTACCAAACCAAATATCATCAAAATCCGTTAAGTAGTTTTTACGGAAAAGTGTTACAAACATTCATTCATCTATCCATCCATTCATATAATCCATCGTCCAATATATATTTTATAAATAGAAGTAAATAGTGATTTTAATTTAGGTAAGTTTTAATGGTATTATATTCCTTTCAGACATAAACGTCTTGAACCCCAATCAAATATCTTTATCACAGATGAAGGAAATGTTGTCTAAAATATCGAAAGTGATACTGAACCATCCGGAGGTGAGGCATGCCCTGACGAAGGAGAACTTCGACGCCGTCATCACAGAATGGTTCTTCAGCGATATAGAGGCTGGGTAAATTATTTAACCGATATTATAAAATTATTATTATAAAATAATTGACTAAGAATTTGCAGCTCTTTGATTTTAAACCCCGACGAAAACGTTATAAGTTTGACGTGTTTGTCTGTGTGTGTGTCTCTCGTTGCCTCGTAGCTCCCAAACGGATAAATCGATTATGATCTATAAAATTCTCGAGCATAAAACTGAAATGATCGACTGTGTTCTTAGCTATAACAATTCATCATCATCAGCTCGCTCACTGTTTGACAATTCGGAGGTTACTTAATTTTTTTTACCATGTTTTATCGCTGTAAAACAATTAACGTGAAACAACGATTGTTATTTATCGGGGGAGAGTTGCATCGGTAATTAGTATTGATCTGCCGGCTCGAGAAATATCAACGTCTTACAGAAAACCGGCCTAAAATTAACACTAGCATTATGTTCCACCGACTGCTGCGTCAGTAACATCGGAAGTCCGAGGTAGGCTTTATAAACCGGGCACGCACTAGCAATTCTATTTCATAAAAACCAAAAACCCAACAATAATTAAAATAAAAACTCTACTTTTCAGTTACTCAGCAGCGCTACAAGTCCCCTGGATAGTGCTGCACGGCGTGATGTCCCCCCACATGGAGAACCTGGTGGACACGGTGCGCCACGTGTCCACCATCCCCATGATGTTCAACAATGCCCCCATCCCCATGAACCTGCCGCAGAGGATGGTCAACACTATGTGGTATCTGTTGACGAGTTTCGGTTTTCTGTAAGTTTGACCTTTTATTATAATATATATTTGCTCTCTGTATCTAAGCCAGCCCTACACTATTTAGGGTTCGGTAGTCCACGTCTCGGAACCCTTATAGTTTCGTCTTCCGTCCGTCCACCCGTCCTCGGCTTATCATGGGAATCATGATACATATTATTATTTTTTACAGAAAAGACTTCTCAGCAAACGAGGCAGAATACCACGCGAAGTTTGGACCGATAGCCGAAGCACGCGGCAACAAGCTCCCCCCGTACTGGGACGCGATACGCGACATATCAGTCCTCCTCCTCAACTCCCATCCCTCATTCACTCCGGCCCACAGTCTACCGCCCAATGTTGTGGAGATCGGAGGATATCATATTGATGATAATATACCACCACTGCCAAAGGTATGTATGATTCTATACAAGCCACTTTATTGAAATCATGTTTGAAAAAAAAGGTTATAAGTCTCTTACTACTATTATAATTGTGAAAGTTTGTGAGAATGGATGGATGGATGGATGCATGGATGGACAGATGGATCGATGGATGGATGTTTGTGACTCTTTCGCGCAAAACCTACTGAACGGATTTTACTGAAATTTGGTATGGTAGTAGTTTAGGCTCTGTTTTAATAACATAGGCTACATTTTATCCCGAAAAAGTACAGTGTTCTCCTGGGATACTGTATTTACACGGGCGGAGCCGCCGGAAAAAGCTAGTGTTGTTTAATATAGCCTGGATCTCATCCCAATCTAGGGATGACGTCAATAATCATATGCAACCATGCTGAGTGTAAAGTATTCAGACTTGACCATTGTGAGATGTTTTATTATCCTTACAGGATTTGCAAACGCTATTGGATTCATCCAAAAACGGAGTGATCTACTTCAGCATGGGATCAGTCGTCAAAGCCAAGTCGCTTCCAGAAAATTTGAGGCATGACTTGGTGAAAATGTTCGCGGAGATACCCTACACCGTGCTCTGGAAATACGAGGCGGAAATAAGAGACCTGCCGACGAACCTTCACGTCAAACACTGGATGCCACAGACGAGTATATTATGTAAGAAAAACAAAAGTGCATGCAACGTACTCGCGGGTCCTCTGGTTTTGTCCATGGGCGACGGTAATCGTTTTATATCAGGCGATCCGTTTGCTCGTTTGCCCTCTATTTCATTAAAAAAAATGTTTATGATTATATTCGGATGCTTCCGATAAATCCTAAAAATGAAACGTCAGAAGTCAGAACCAAGTAGGATTTACCTACGTCCTACACTAAACACAAAAGCCGTGTCAATACATATACAAAACGTATAAGTAAATCGTTTCACCTTTGTACCTTTTTCTAAATTAACGTCCATAAAAAACCTTTAGATTCGAAGTTATAAAATGAAATTTTTAGGTGTATTTATTATATTATGTATTTCTTATCTTTACTTGCAGAAGATTTTATATTGAAACGTCAGAACTATGTAGGCTTCCATATAAATAAAAAATTTAAAAAACTATAACCCAACTACGTAAAAAAAGGGGTCTAAAAAGGCCGAAACAAGAAAATAATTCAAATAGAAATCCGGAAATGCATAGTTACAAAAATGGTCAAGGTAGAGCCGTGGTCGCACACACTAATGGCGTCATCTAAGCGTCAGATGCGTGACGTCTAGGTATAAACTGAAACTGCGTATATCGTCATGTACACATGCATACCCCAAGATAGTTACAGACGGCTGCGTTTTGACATCGACTGTTCCGAACAGTAGGTGCGACCACGTCTCTACCTTGACCATTTTTGTAACTATGCATTTCTGGATTTCTATTTGAATTATTTTCTTGTTTCGGCCTTTTTAGACCCCTTTTTTTACGTAGTCGGGTTATAGTTTTTTAAATTTATTTTTTTATTTAATATTTTTCCGTTTTAACTTTAATCTAATACAAAACTATACGTATATTATTTACAATTTAAATCAAGTAATTACCGTATCACGAGGAAACAATAATTAATATTATTTATTAAAGGACCTTAAAGGTAATAAAGTAACGACGACGACTTGATTCGAACTCGAAGAACGATTTATAAAATATAACTATTTATAATTCATATTCAATAAACGCAATAGAGATCATTCAACATTCAATCATCTCACCAATGTAATTATATCACTTATTCACTTTTTAATAGTATTTTGATCTTATACATTATACATTTTTTTTTTTTTTTTTTTTCGAACGGGTCTATGCTAAGGGTCGGGTTAAGACCGCTGTAGCTAAGTCGGACTATAACTAGCCTGGTGGCTAAATTACATTATACAATAATTGTAGTGGAATATATCATCAACTTCTAAACACAACGATACCGCGATTCAGAAAAATTTAAGATTCGTATAGTGACATCTATCGAACGAGTGAGTAATAAAAGTGCTAGTAATTGATTTCATCTTCATTATCTTATTAAATTCGGATGAACCAATTAACCTATTTTGATCTAGTTTTTTTTGTTTGAAAGCTGACATAATCAAGAGTGGTCTTAGCTATAATTCATCATCATCAGCTCGTTCACTGCTTGACAATATAGGTGTTATTTTTTTTTTTTATTTGTTATGTATTGCCTATAGAAAATTATATTTATAAAATAAAATATAATGTTATGAAGGAACATAATATATAAATTATAAATTTATAGTCTTATTATACGTAATATTAGAAAATTGGAAAAATATTGTACGAATTGTATTTTAAACGTATATTTTGACTTAAACAATATGATATAATACAATATATATACAAATTATGTAAATATTTGTAGTGTGCTTGCCAATACCTTTCTTTTGATACCAAACATGTGATAATTATCTCGATTTATTTTTTTAGATGTTAGAATCTGAGGTTTAATTTTCGAAATATATAATTTTGAAAAAAATTATATAGCCTATGTTACCCGCGGCATCATTACGAATCTATTGATACCTCATTTATGAAAATCGGACCAGTAGTTTAAACGCTACAAGGGAACAAACATACATACATACATAGACTGCCAAAATCATTACCCTTCCTTCTGGCTTCGCCGTAGTCAGGTAAATAAGAGATATAATTAATCTTGCGAACAAAAAATAAATTGGCGACTGCACATGAGCATACAGTATTACTGAATTTGGCAGAGAATTAATATGTTGGCGATTATATTACTAAACTGGCGAAAGCACTCAGGTGATAAAAAATACAAAAAAGGCAGATAAAAAGTGGCGAAATTTAATACAAATTGGCACCGAAATTTATAAGTTGGCGACTTAATTTCCGAGTTGGTGACTACGATAGGTACGATATACGATGTTAGCAGCTATAAAACCAGATTGGGTTGATAAATTAATGGCTGCTAATAATTCAAATCGCATTTTTTGATACTGTTGTAGTTTGTTTTCCTTTGGTATGGGTGTTGTTATCAAGGTTTTTGGGGGTGCAGAATAATATGAAAATTAAATCCATTTTGAAATTACAAAATGGTGTACATTTTTTTCATTAAAATTAATATGGGTGTTCTTTTCCAGGTTTCTGAGGGTGCTGATTATAAAATTGTCTTTCAATTTGAATTTCCAAAATTGAGAATTTTCATTCTTCGTAAAAATGACATGAGTACTAATTTAAAAGTTATTGCGGAAGCTAATTAGGGTTGATGATTGTTAACACAGTATGTATGTCGTTTGCTCGTATCGAGGCACAGGGGCTGCGGGTTGCAGTTGATAAGACGGAGGCCATATTCTTTTATGGGCCACGGAAGCGCCCCTCTGCGGAAGCGTCACTCCGCATTGGAGAAGTCAGCGTGCCGATCGGATCGGAAATGATGTACCTGGGTCTGGTCCTGGACTCCAAGTGGACCTTCGCGGCACATTTCCGCCGATTGGCACCGAAACTTAAAAAGACGGCTATGGCCCTTGGACGCCTCCTGCCCAACATTGGAGGTCCAGGGTCAACCTGTAGGCGACTATACACAGGGGTCCTCCAATCTCTGGCCCTATATGGAGCCCCGGTATGGGCGGAACGTCTAAGCGCCCAAAATAAGGCGCTCTTGAGAGGACCGCAGCGCACAATGTCACTGCGGATGATACGCGGCTACCGAACGGTGGCTGGCGAAGCGGCGTTGGCTCTGGCAGGGACCACTCCGTGGGACCTGGAAGCTCGCGTGCTGTCGGAGGTGTACTATCGTACAGCGGAAGTGAAACAGCGTAGGGAACGGGTGCCACCAGAACAGACAGCCTGATGGCGCCGCCAGGCGCGAATCATATTAAGGCACACCTGGCAGGACCAAATGGCGTCCCCAACTGCTGGCCACAGAGTAGTGGCAGCAATCCGGCCTATCCTAGAACAATGGTCGGCACACTGCAAGGGTGTCCTAACATACCGGGTGGTGCAGATGCTGACAGGGTACGGGTGATTTAGCCACTATCTGCACCACACGGCCAGAAGAGAACAAACGCCCCAGTGCCACCATTACCCGGACGACGACGATATGGCGCAGCATACGCTCGTAGCTTGCCCCAACTGGACTGAGCAACGAGCGGAGCTATGCGCCGTTTTTGGAATTGACCTCACTCTCCCAGCCATACTTTCATCCATGGTCTGATCGAGAGAAGCATGGGAAGCAGTTACTACCTTCTGCGAAATTGTAATGTCGCAAAATGAGGCTGCAGAGAGGGAACGGGAGGCCAACGAAGCCGCCGATCCCATGCGTGGACGGCGCAGACGTGCATTACACGAGCGTCAACTACCACCCTAAAAAGGGGCTCGGGTGACGAATTGGGGAATCCTTCACCCATTGTACAAGCCCTTCCGGTTGAAGAGCGTCCGGTGCCTTTGACTGCTCTCCCGGAAGATGTGGCAGCTGTCGTAGACAGGCAACCGCGCGGAGGATCTGCTGCGAAAGCAGATGCCGCTTGCCGGCGGCTCAGCAGAATAGCGGAGGAGGAGGCACCGATGGGTTTTAGTGGTAACCCCGGGTGCACTCCTCACCCCGCACCTGGGCGAGTCGCACATACCCCCCCCCCCCCCCTGGGGATTCATAATAAAGAATTTCCCATCGTTAACAAAAAAAAGTATGTTATGTAGTAGTACCAGCTATGTAACCCATAGAAATTTTTGTATATTTGGGATTAAAAAAAAAAAAGATAGAAGCGATTATAGAAAGAAATATGGTAATGCCTATTTTAAGATACGAGCGATGTATAAATCTGAAAAGTAAGACAGAGTATATGTTCGAAAATTCATGATTTTCAAATTTCTTTATCTCCCATCATGAAGAAAATATGTGGTTCCGGAGTTTCTAAGGGGGAGGAAATTTTCATTATTTTTTCAGTACGATGCACCATTTCCGACATAGAAGCGGTTATAGAAAAAATTATGGCAGTTCCTACTTTGAGCTACGAGCGATGTATAAAGTTATAGATGTTGGAAAAGTAATGATTTTCATTATGAATCTACACAATATCTATACTCCCGAAACCGAGAAAAATTAAAAATGGGAATTTCGTACGCTCCTTTATGGTTTTTTATGTGCGCTAGTTTCGCTGCTTATTATGTTTTTTGAATTACCTACATCAGGGAAAATATATGTGCCTATTCTTAAATTAAATGTGTACTCTCAAATTGAGGCCAAGATGGTTATTTGTTCGCTAAAATAATATCTGTATGTCAGTTTGGAATATTCAGTGAAAAAAAACTGGTATTAATTAGTCACCAGAATTGAATTTTTTTGTTCCTTATATTTTATATTATATATGTTTCGCCAACTTGGTAATTTAGTATTCAATATTCGGTTTTTTCACACCCAAAATTTGATTGTTATGTCGCAAGTTTAAATACATGCCATAAAAAAAGTCGTGCTTTAGAGCGCTTATTCTTTGTTCAACCGTTAGATCTTCTTTGTCGACCCTTGTTTAAGGACTAGGGTTGAAAATCTAGAGTAGTATAGTACACGGGATAATCCGTTTTGCTCCTTTCCTGGAAACATAATATATTTGTATTTCTCGCCTATCTTTGCAGCTCATCCGAACGTCAAGGTGTTCATAACCCATGGCGGCGCGCTCAGTACCATAGAGTCACTGCGGTTCGGCAAGCCGATCCTCGCTATACCGGTGTTCGGAGACCAGCCCAGCAACGCGGACCAATCGGTGCGAGCCGGCAGAGCCCTGAAAGTGCCATACTCACCCGACATGATTGGAGATCTCAAAGTAGCCCTGAATGAAATGCTTACCAATGACAGGTAGGTATTGTTATAGATTTAAGACACATGGTTATATATTATTATCGTCATTTAAATTAATACGTGAAATAAACATTTTCAGTACAGTTAGAAATACATAAGAAATTATAATAAAAATAGTAACACACTCGCTACCTCTCAGATTATTAACACACACTACCGGGCGATTGATAGATTCAATTTTGATACACTTTTGTTACTACCATTTCGTTTGTCAAACTGTTACGACATTTTTTTCAATCTAAGAGGCAAAAGATTAGTTTCAAATATATTTTAAAATGTTCGTATCTCGCTATGCAATGAAAAAATTATTAAAATTTAAACGACAAATTTTTGCTCCAAAACGACAGCCACAATTATCGTGACGTCACAAGAACAGAAACAAATAAATGTCATTTATGCGTGTGTAGTGCATGAAATTCAGATTTAACTTTAGCCGTTGTTTATTCAGATTGATTATGTTCTTATGACGTCACTTACAAGAAAAATATGGCGGCTGGTGTTTTCGGTCACGTGACATATAGATAATAAAACCTTAAAACTAGTTTTATTTTCGATATTATAAATAAGTCGCATAATTATATAACAAAATAGTGTTGTATTCGTATTTCTCGTGACAGAAACTACATTTTTTTATATAAATAACAAATGTATATCATTTAATTTTGATACATAAAACTAGCCAATTATGGACGAATTTCGACCACAGGGCGGCCTCTAGTTATAACTAAAATCGAAACGGGAATAGACCTCAATTTAATATTTATGTTTTAAAACAGACCCTGCTTATTAGACAAGAAGAATACGACACATAAAAGACGTTTTCTTCTTCCAGTTACTACAAACAGGCGCAGTACCTGTCAAGTTTGTTCCACAAGAGACCGCTGCCGCCGAGAAAACTCGTCACAAACTACGTGGAACTCGCCATACAGAGCAAAGGTAATATTGAACAGCTGCAGAGGAGCGGAGCGTGTATGTTGCAAAAATGTGCAGGTTCCCATACTAGTTGGCTCGAGCTTACCTGACAGGTGTGCCTGTGCAGACAAACCAGGGGGTCTAGCCAAGATGCATTCGATAATTTCGACGGCGACGCGAAGTTCCAAATCACAAATGTATGGGATTTGACATAAGTCATCGCTAAGTGACATGTCACTTAACCTAAAAAGCTCTTGCCGTTTTGCGTTACCAAAGCTAGCCATACCCGTAACGGTGGACCTATGAAGGCCCTTTAGTCAAGATGTCGCTTGCGATGCCTTATGTCAAATCCCATACATTTTGTTTTCGATATAGGTACACCGTTACGGCTAGCTTTAGTAGCGCAAAACGGCAAGAGTTTTTAGGTAATTACTTTTTCTAAAACATACCATTTGTATCCAGCAGGACACTCGGGCTCTTTTAAGATTTTCTCATTATTTTATTCCCATCCCCAGGTGCCCACCACCTCCGCTCGAAGACGCATCTGTACAAGTGGTACGAGATCTGCATGCTGGATCAGGCGGCCACGCTGCTGGTGGTGCTGTACGTCCTCTACAGAATATTCAAGAAGATAGTATGTGTGGTGAAAGGGAAGTTCTCGAGTACGAAAAAAGTTAAGAAGCAGTAACCTATTGTTAGGTTAGGTCTTGGGAGATTGTAAATAAATATTTTGTACGATAAAAAAGACTATTAGTAACCTATTTAAAGTATAAATAACTATAGATGTTGCCCGCGAACACGTGCGCGCAAAAGTTAATATCGCAGAAACCGTACATTTTTCTGCAATAAAAAGTAGCCTATATGTCCTTTCCCGTAGTCTACTCAATATTTCTACCAAACATCAAAATCTGTCCAGTAGTTAAAAGGCTCTGCATTCAATGCAAACAATCAAACTTTTCCTTTTCATAATAGGTATTAGTATAGATAAACCCCTCTTTAAGTTCTGTAGTCGGCAAAATTTGCCTATGGCCCGGCAATTAGCAGTTAGCACCTACTAAAAACACGAAATGTGTTAGTTATGTGCTCCTTTCCTCTCAATAAGTAGAATTAGAGTCAGTTTAAACCGAGACGCGACGCGACGCGGCGCTTCATTATTTTAAGATAGCGAATCAAGATTGAACTTTATTAACTACACAAGAAGATACACGTTTCATTGCAAGAGTTCGAATTTCGAGCTCAACCGTGCGTCACCATTGCAATGAAAATACAAAGTGTATCTTCTTGAGTAGTTAAATGAAGTTCAATTTTGAATTGCTAGGTATATTAAAAATACAGCGCCGCGTCGCGTCTCAGTATTAGCTGACCCTTAGGTAAAGTAGAAAGACCCTCAGATTAATAACTATAGAATAGATACCCGGCATTTAGTAAGAGAGAAGAAACATATATCGTTCCTTATCCCACATGCTAACACTTGTTATGAGTGACAAAAAACGTGGTAAAAAAGGAGGCCAAAAGATTACCAAGTAGAGACAACCTCTGTAAAGGGCAAGTTCATAGAAATATGCTATTGCTTAGGCCCACTTTTCGGTTAAGCCCGAGTTAAAATATCATGCCTTCTCTTTCATAAATACGAAGAGCGAGAGAGATAGCATGCTATTTAACCCAGGGCTATCTTTAACACAGATCTGTGCAAGTGAGCCTTAAGTACCTAAGACCAGAAATAAGGTTAGATTAGTCACCAAGGTTACACCAGCGACTAACAATACAGTAATTACTGTAATCTATTACGTAATAGACATACCTACTTATGTATTATATTGATTTATAATACAAGTCTTACATAAAAGAGAATGTTAAATCTTTCAAGTGATAAGATATTCAACTAACTTTGTGAATAAATTTGTGAGTTTGTTGCAAGTCGAGGCTCTTTTATTTAGCATGAGAGATGCAAGTAATGCTGATTTCACATCTCCATGTGTGTTAACATTTACAAGTTTTACGGCCGATTTTGCGACCGAATGAAACCAACAATAATTGTTACAACTTCTTTATCTGCAAAATGGTTAGAAACATTTAAAAAAATATTATTTTTAGTAGGTAGGTATAGCAAAATTATTAGGATCATTTTTCTGCTCTTATATGAGGCTTAATTCTTCTGTTTAAAAATACTGAAAGATAGCGGATAGATAATCACCTTAAAATTGGTTAAAAAAATCCAACAATATTAAAAATTTATTTGGAAAAAGCATATACCGTCCTTATGCATTAATCTTATAGCGTGGCAATAAGGTTTATTTTATTTGGTTACCTACTTAAAAGTATTGTTACTTTGCTCTGCGTACTTGTACGATTATGTATTCTGTGTCAGCACTCAGCGCTAAAGCGTGCGTCGAATATTTCGCCATATCGTGTCACCTAATGTAAACAATCGCATATAAAGACACTAGATTTTTCCCGGGACTTTGCCCTCGTAAATATAGTATCCCACGGGAACACTGTACTTTTTCGGGATAAAATGTAGCCTTTGTTTTAAATTTTAATCCAGTGCCTAAATTCGTACCATACCGAATTTTATCGAAATCACTTCAGTAGATTTTGCGTGAAAGACTAATAAACATCCATCCATCCATACATCCATCCATCCTCATAAACTTTCTAATTTATAATAATATATAATAGTAGAAAGTTACATCGACCAAAACATATTGTTATGCGGATCTCTGATAAAGTTATCAGACGATTGAAAAGTGTAACAATAAACAGACAATCACTTATGACTGTTTATATTACGATAAGGTTAAGCGTATAGATAATAGATATATATAAATAAAACATATTGTTATCTCTGATAAAGTTATCAGACGATTGAAAAGTGTAACAATGAACAGACAATCACTTATGACTGTTTATATTACGATAAGGTTAAGCGTATAGATAATAGATATATATAAATAAAACATATTGTTATCTCTGATAAAGTTATCAGACGGTTGAAAAGTGTAACAATGAACAGACAATTACTTGACTGTTTACATTACGACAAGATTAAGCGTATAGATAATAGATATATATATATAAATAAAATACGTTAGCTTAATTTACATAGTTCAATCATGGACCAATAAAACTAGTTACACACAGAGTTCGAAAAGTTGAAGAGTTTCCTGGATCGTGTAGTGTCAAATAAAAAGGAAGAGCCAAAAGTAAGTAACAAACACAAAAAAAAATTACGTTGAAAATACAAAAAAATATACATATACCTTACTACTTACTTATATACAGCAGAATGCATAATCACCTCCTTTTTGGAAGTCGGTTAAAATAGATATGAGGATAAAAATTAAATATTTAAGTACCTAGTTACTTGAATTTTTTATAAAAATTAAATTAAATAGATAGCCTATTTTTCCGGTTTAATATTAAGAATTATTGACACTTATGTTATTAAAATCGGATCAGTAGTTTAGGCGCAAACATACCTACTGTATGTAGGTATGTTTGCGTGGTATGTATTCATACATACAAAGACTGCCAAAATCATTACGCTTCCTTTGGCTTCGCTGTAGTCGGGTAAAAATAGAATTGGAGGTTTATAAAAATAGGTAGAGAGCACTTGAAGACAAAAGCGCTGAAGTATTGCATGCGTTTTAAGTTTTAACCACTAACACTAACCATTTTTTTACTTCCAGATACTAACTCAGAATGGAATACAGCTTACTATCTTTGTTCTTGGTAATATCGACAAGTTACAGCTACCGAATACTGAGCATACAGCATGCGCCTTCTCGAAGTCACTGTAATTTGATGATGGGGCTTGTGAAACCGCTACTGGATGCCGGTCATGAGGTAACAAAACGCAAACCTCTCTTCTTAATTTCGTCTTATCTTCTTAGTTTAAAACTTTTGACGACCTATGTGGCTCAGTGGTTTGGAACGAATCCCGCCAGGGAACAAAAGGTTTTCTCTGATCCTGGTTCATGGATGTGTATTATATCATAAAAATTATAAAAATCTTGAATGTAAGCATTAACGCACATTTCTATTTTCAATGCTCTGAATTTTCCCCGGCTTACCGAATTACAGACAATATTGTGGCGGACTAACTAGCGCCACGATCCTGAATCGCGGTATCAGAGTTTTCACAGGTCGGCGCTATATATAAAAGTTACAAGATCTGAAATGCATACAAGTGTTTTTCGGCCTGACCGGGCATACCACCTCGCTCGGTCGGAGATCTCCCCTTTGGGGCTTCCTATATACCCACAATATAGTCCCAGCCTTATTATAGGACATAGTAGATCTACGTTACCCACACATATCGGCACGTACAGGTAGTGGATCGCGTCACCTCTACACGTGTATAATGTGGGGTTTCGATATTTTTCTTAGCGCTAGGAGGTAAACTCAACTCAAACAAAGTGCCATCTGGTGGCGGAAGTGATTTCGAAAACTGTCAGTAAGAATTTTCGACACGTTTCCGTCGACACCAGGCAGCGTTTCGTAAGTCGTGTCCTAGTCGTCTCAAACAGCTGTCAGATGTCACGAACTAAAAAAGCCTCATTACAAGCGCACGCACACGGAAGAAGGCTATTATTAATCTGAGCGCACGCACACATAGCGCCGCGTGACAAATGAATTGAACTATCTTTATCTATCTACTCATAGTTCTATGGCACTAATTCTTCTAATGGCAATTTTTCTTCGACCCCCAATTAAGAAATGCTGTGAATTGTGTACTTTCAGGTGACTATGATTACAATATATCCGGACAAGAAGTCGTTAAAGAATTTAAGAATTATCGACCTCAGTGTTCTTCAAACTGCAGTTGACGGTAAGTTGCGATAAGTTGATATAAATATACGTATGCTAGTAGACTGTACAACGTAGGTATATAATAGGAGCGGACCCGACGGACGTTGTCCTGCCGGGCTGATTTGTGAATCTAAACCATCCAGGGCGCCACCCAAACGCATACAATAAAATTCATTCAAATCGGTCCAGCCGTTTAGAAGGAGTTCAGTGACATACACACGTACAGTATAATTATATATATAAAGATAATATTATATTATATCTCGACGATGCCGAGGCAAAAACTGTCCCCACTTAAATGGCCTCACTATTAGGGTTGTTTGGGGCTATTTTGACATTTGAGGTATGGTGGAAACAAGATGGCGTACTTTTTCTTGTATGAAGATTTGTTTTATCAAATGTACGTCATAATAGCCCATCCTTAGTTATGAAATTCGCCTTTGCTGCCATTGCATCGGTTCTCGATGGCCCAATTACATTTTAAGTTTTTAAGGCAAGTTTTTTCGTAGACAGACGTGAACATAATGAAAAATGATGACAATTTAATGAAGGAGATGAGGAGGGTAGTTGCGAATATTTCCGCCACCATAACGAACCACCCCGAAGTCCGCCATGCGCTGATCAAGGAGAACTACGATGCGGTTATCAGCGAATACTTCCTCAGCGATGTCGAGGCTGGGTAAATCCTACTACTATCATAAATGTGAAAATTACTCTTTCACGCATAAACTACTGAACAGATTTTGATGAAATTTGGTATGGTAGTAGTTTAAGCTCTAAATTAAAACATGGGCATTTTTATCCCCAAAAAGTACAATGTTCCCGTGGGACACTGTATTTACGCGGGCGGAGCTGCGGGCAAATGCTAGTCTTTATGTTCATATTATGTAGAAGATATCTTGGTACGTAGGTATACTATGCACCTCTCGTAATAAACACAGCACTTTTCAAGAGGCGAACACCATGCTTTTCTTAAAGTTTTCAACAAGTCATGCTTTTCTTAAAGTTAACAGCCTCCGTGGTCTAGTGGTTTTTTTTTTTTTTTTTTTTTTTTTTTTACTAGTTCCCCCGGCCATTAGCCAGGACAATTTTTTGCTTTTTTCGTTTTTACATTTATTATTATTATTTAAATAACATACATTTCCTTTTCATCTACTTCTTACATCTTTTAGTTCCTATTTTTCATTTCCCTCATTACTTATTCTATTACATTTCCTTCTATCTATTTTAATCGATATTTTACTTTACATTATTTAAATGTTTACTATTTTATATCATATCCTTTAAATTCTTTATCTATTACATTTCTTATTTACTTTTATAACTCTATTTCTTGCTTACATTTATACACTACCATTTCCCTATTCCATTATTTACATTTGTATTTATTTATTATTTTTCGTGTTCTTACTTTACTTTTATTTCTTTTCCCATCATTACATTTCCATTCTTAGCCATTCTATTACATTTCTTCTCTCTATTTTAATCTATATTTACTTTACATTAATTATTTATTTTTAAATTTTTTGCTATTTTATATCCATATCCTTTAAATTCTTTATCTCTATTACATTTCTTGTTACTTCTACAACTCTATTTCTTGCTTACGTTTATACATTTCCTTTACCTAATTCCCTAATTTTACATTCACTTTATCCTATTACATTTCCTTTCCTCTATTTAAATCTATATTTTACTTTACATTAATTATTTATTTTAAGCTATTTTATCTCGCATATCCTTAAATTCTTTATCTCTATTACTTTTCTTATTCACTTCTACAACTCCATTTCTTACTTGCATTTATATATTTCCTTTACCTAAATTACCAATTTTACATTCTTTTTTATACTTTTACTTGCTTGACCTGTTAATTATTAGCTACATGTTTCATTTAGAGTATTACCCTCGCGCTGAGCGCGAAGCGTCCGGCGGCATTTTTTGCAAACAATTTATCACAAAATAAATTTGTATTACAAACAAACGTCGGGGGTCTGCAAAGCATACCGTCCGACTTTTTATTTCCCATAACAGCGCCAGCTTACATTTAACCTTTTTTACATTGGTACATGCATTCATCATCCATTCATTCATTCATTGTTTATTGCTGTCGCAATATATGCTTTGCTATGCCATAGCCATATATGCTAAGCAAATTTTTTGCAAGTGTGGATTTATTAAAGTTCATTTTAACAAATTGCCAACTGCTAATTTTATTGCAACATTCATAACATGATCATTCATATATTGCTGGCGCTGTTAGGGGCAATCTATGTCATCTTCTTCGCTATATGCGACGATCGATCGCGCTATTGCATCCCACCGTCGCCTTACCGGGCACTCCGCGCTAAACGCATTATGGTCAATTTTGTCTTGCTTTTCTACTTGACAGTTTATGCAACATGCTGCACTTCCTGCTTTTAATCCCTCACACTGGGACCGGCGGTGATCCCCGGCGCAGTGGCTACACTTCACTTCGGTGTTACTATTACAGTGCCGCCTTCCATGTCCGTACCCCAAACAGTGCGAGCACTGAATTAGGGGGGACTGGTCGGCGACCCGAATGCGTTGCATATCCACATAAATGTGGCCAGCTTTAGTGAAGCTTTGCCACAGCCCCGGCGACACCGTCAGCACCACATGTTCGGTACTATCGTCCTTACCCTTTTTTCTATACTTCACCGCTATCCTACTTTTAGTTTCCTCAGACAGTGACTGCATGAGGTGCTTATTTTGGGTCCTTATAGCCTCTAGGACATCTTCGTTGGTTTTGGTCTTAAGCACCCCATACAGCACTACCTGTGGGTCTTTGTTTTTTACTGTTTCTACTTCAAAATTACTTCTGCTATTTTCAATTTTGCTTTTTATTTTGTCCCTATCTTTTTTATCCCTAAATCCTAAAATAATTTTTCTTTCCTTTCCTTTCCGAATCCTGTCTACTTTTATCCCTTCTTTTCTAGCTTCTATTATTTGTCCTATTCCTTCTATTATTTCCGACCCGGACATGACGTTCTCCTTGTCCGCTACTACTAAGGAGTGGAGGGTCATACGCTTTGGTTCCGGTGGCGTGGTTTGGGTTTCCCCCCAGCCACTGACCACACTCGCATATGTCGCGGGTTGCGGTTCCGGGGCCCTGGCCCCCCACTCCTCGACGGCCCTACTTAAATTTTTCCTGTTTTCCTTTGCTAATTCTTGATTTTCCTTTCTAATTTCCTCTACCCTGCAATTCATTTCCCCTTTTATACCCTTACATTCACCTATGACCTCCTGATTTAGCTTGTTTATCTCTTTTAATTTGTTACTTGTCTCCTTTCTTATGTCCTGACTTAACTTTTCTACCCCACTCATCAGCTCGACTGCCCTATTTAAATTATCTTTACTTTCTTTTGCCAATTTTTGATTTATCTGCTTTATTTCCTCTACCTTATTATTTATCTCCCCTTTAATTCCCTTATTTTCTTTTATAATATCTTGATTTAATTTATTTATTTCTTTAAATTTATTAGCTGTTTCCTCTTTTATTCCTTGACTTAACTCTTTTACCCCCTTTATTAACTCGACTGTCCTATTTAGATTTTCCTTACTCTCTTTTGCTGATTTCTGACTTATCTGTTTTATTTCTTCCATCCTACCATTCAACTCCCCTTTCATATCCTTACATTCTTTTTTAACATCTTGGTTTGATTTATTTATCTCTCTTGTGATTGTTTCTATTGTTCTTTCATTCATCTCCATTACATACTCTTTCATACTTTCCTCCCTTTCAAGCAATGTTTCTCCTGTTCTTTCATTCACTTCACTTACATATTCTATTATACTTTCTACCTTTTCAGTTATGAATTCTTTCATCATTTTATATATCTCGATAATTACTTCCTTACATTCAATATCTTTTATATTTTCCACACTTTCCCTCAATATATCCCTTTCACTCTGTACTTCCACGTCCCTAGTTTCCCTAACTTCTCTTTCACTATCTATTTCCATCATTTTTCTGCTCAGTAGGGCGACTTTTCCTATCTGGCCTGAAATTTTTGTAAGATTGTTTGCTAAACCAGACCTTAGGTCTCCCCTCATGTTTCTGGTCTGGTTTAGCAAATATACGCTGTGGTCAAGTGGTTAGAGCTCGACTCTCGACTCTTGAGTTCGATTCCCGCATTGGAGGTTGTTCCAAAAACAATGTTGTTTTCAAGTTTGGTTCGGACAACGCAGGCTCCTGAATCTCTTACACGAAAGATGATCCATGCGTCGGATGGGCATGTAAAAAGTCGGACGGACCTGCGCCTGATCTCTCGCCAGTCATGTCGGTTATCCGTCCTGCTCTTGTGTACTGCACACACACTTGGGCACTATAAAATTACTCCTGCGTAACTGGCCTGGTTTCAATGAAATCGGCCACCGTCACCGAAGTCGGTGTGGGGAGTTATTATATAAAGTTTGGCAATCGGCCCACCTTCTTAATCCTTCTTGCGCTCTAAAGGAATTTTAAACATTATATAAAGTTATATATATATATAACTCTGTATACTCGTATATACAGTAGGCAATAGCGCTATAAAGCATATTCTAAATTCTATTTTTAAAACTAAAGACGCCTTCAAACACAACAACATGAACACTTCGACACTTACTACTTATTATGATTTTTTAAAGGTACGCAGCAACGTTAAATGTCCCATGGATCCAACTGCACGGTGAAATGACTCCTCATCTAGAACTCCTGCTGGACTCGTTCCGAGGCATCTCTACCGTGCCCACCATGTTAAACAACGCATTTATACCAATGAGCCTGGGGCAGCGGTTGATGAACACCATGTGGTACTTCCTGACAACTTATGGCTTTCTGTAAGTATTATTTTTAATGTAAAAAAGTTAGGGCTGACATTTTCTAAGTTATCGGTTTTTAGATAAGACTGCTGACAACTAAAAAACTGTCATTTTCTTTTCTAACTAGTGCAAGTCCGACTCGGACACGAAGGGTTCCGTACAAAACGGCAGAATAATCACGTTAGTTGTGGCTCCCATACAGCTTAAATACTTATTTAATTCCGTCTTTAGTATTTCTTGTTCTAGCGGCAACAGAAATACATCATCTGTGAAAATTTCAACTGTCAAGCCATCACGGTCAATGAGATAGAGCCTGGTGACAGACTGACGAACGGACAGACAGACAGCGACGTCTCAATAATAGGGTCCCGTTTTTACCCTCTGTATAATGAACAATTAAGATACCGTTTTTAATGCATCGAAATATTGCAGTTCCATATACAACTAATTCAATATACATATACTTAAATCATCAACAGAAAGGACTACTCGGCGAGTGAGCTGGAATATCAGCAGAAGTTCGGTCCGCTTGCGGAAGCTAGAGGCCACAAATTGAAGCCATATGCTGAAGCCATGCGCGACGTCTCCGTTCTGTTCCTCAACTCCCATCCGTCCTACACCGCGGCCCGCAGTCTGCCGCCGAATGTAGTGGAGATCGGAGGTTATCATATTGATGACAATGTCCTGCCGCTTCCTCAGGTAAGGACCATCAAATTTTGGCTCTTTTATCAGCTACTAGCCGTTTCCCGCGGTTCCTCCCGCGTAAATATGGTATCCCACGGGAATACTGTACTTTTTCGGGATAAAAAGTAGCCTGTATTTAAATCCAGAACCTAAACTACTTATGGTATACCAAATTTCATTAATTCATCATCCGTTGTGTAGTTTTTGCGCGAAAGAGTAACAAACATCCATCCATCCATCCTAACAAACTTTCACATTTATAATATTAGTAGGATTAGTAGGATGCCCTAGCAACAGCGAGCCAATTTATTCAATAAATTACCATGCATTCAGGCCAGCTAGGCATCTGGCCTTCAAAGTGAATCTAAAAATTCTGACAAATTTTGTTGCAGGATTTGCAAGAGCTATTGGATTCGTCCAAAAATGGAGTCGTATATTTTAGCATGGGTTCTGTCATCAAAGCTAAGAACCTACCTGATAAATTAAAGCAAGACTTGATGAAAATGTTCGGAGAGATTCCATACACAGTTCTTTGGAAATTAGAAGCCGAAATTGAAAACCCACCGAAGAATCTACACGTCAGACCTTGGATGCCACAGCCGAGTATATTGTGTAAGATTATTTTTAAAGTACACAGACATTGCCAAACATTGCACTACTATAGTAACTAACTATAGTACGCGCTTAAAGGCAGAGCAAGGGTAGAAGTCTAGGGTCCTGAAACCATAGACGTATATATTATAGACGAGGCGTGTCAATGCAAACACCGTCCCCACTTGAATGGTCCCACTTTTGGGGTTGTTTGGGTCCATTTTGGCATTTGACTTTTGAGGTATGGTGAAATCAAGATGGCTGACATTTGAAGTATGATGAAATCAAGATGGCATAACTTTTTCTTGCATAAAGATTTGTTCAGTCAAATGTACGTCATAGGCTCATAGCAAAATTTGCTGAAACAGCAAATACGAAGCTATTCAACAAAAGCGTTTTTAAGAAACAATTTTTGTCAAAATAAGCTTTCATTCTGTCTTGTTTAATTTAAGATTTAGCAGCAAGTATAATCCAAGCAAGATACCATAGACGTTACCTGAGCAAGACCTTACATGATATTTTACAGCTCATCCAAACATCAAAGTCTTCATAACCCATGGCGGCAAGCTCAGCACCATAGAGTCACTGCGGTTCGGGAAGCCCATCCTCGCTATACCGGTGTTCGGGGACCAGCCTTGCAACGCGGAGCAGTCTGTACACGCGGGGCGGGCACTGATGGTGCCCTACTCGCCGGATATGGTCCCGGACCTAAGCGTGGCCTTGAATGAAATGCTAACTAATAACAGGTATAATTAATTAGTACCTACCTGGGTAACCGAGCTTTGCTCGGAGTTCTGATAATTTAAATAAAATAAAAAGAATGATAAAAAATATTATCTGACCGGGATTCGAACCGTGGTGGGTTCGAATCCCGGTCAGAATTTTCAACTCAAAACTCCGAATTTTCAATCAAAGTAAAAATTATAGATAGATACGCATACCGAACTGCCAATCGGACTGATATAATTATTGAGTAACCGAGCTTTGCTCGGAACTCTAGTAGATAATAAAAAAAACAAATATTTTACCGGGGTTCGAACCCACCACATTCCGAATTTCCGAACAACGCAAAAATTAATAATTAACTACCAATCGAACTGACATTATAGTCGAAATAATGAGGGTGTTTAATATTTTTCCTGCCGCTAGGGGGCAGACCCAACGCACACAAAGCGTCATCTGGTGGCGTAAGCGGTATCAAAAACGGTCAACAAGAATTTTCGCTTATTTTTTTGTCACCAGACGGCGCTTGGTAGCCCGACGGTCCTTGTCGTGTCACAAAGCTGTCAGATGTCACGAATTTAAAAACCCTCATTGATATATTGTTGCACGACTAGGTAATAAATATATATAACTTGGAATGCGCAGTTTCCCAAGGATAAAACCTAGCTAGACCGATTTTCCACCCCAAAACTCCCTGCATACTAAATTTCATGTAAATACCTATACCTTGTAATACGAAACCGATTATATATACACAAGATTGTTTCGTTTAAAGTATAACATTTATATGCTTTTGGGTGGATATGCGAATGTTGGGAACTCTCGCCTATTCTGAAATTCTGTTCAAAATCTTCACGTTTTGAGACAAATTAAGTCTATAGGTGTAGTCAACTGATCACATTATGTAGGTACTAAGGCCCGTATTAATAAACCGTTCTCAAACTCGTTCTCAAGACCTTTCTTGGCTGAGACAGTCTCAAGTAACGATTAGCTTCTCAAGACCGTCTTTAATTCATAGTATGATCTCAAGACCGTCTCAGTTCATAACGTTATTGAGATCACTTACTCAACTTTTAAGCGTCATCTACGCGACAAAGAACGAATAAAATAACGTTTCGTTTACACTTCTACAAAGAACGGATTTATTGATTATACATTCCTTCAATATTTCTTTTTAAAAATGTAATATTTAATAATATAAATACCAAAAAAAGTTTAGTCTGTATTCTTAATATTGAAAAAACTGATTTTCATTAATTTTTACGTATATATTAATATTTATTATTGTCTAGAATATTATAATAATATCCATATTTTTTGACAACTACGTAAACGGAATGCGGATCATTGCCATTCGAAAAAAGTTCTTCTTCTTCTTATTCTTTAAAGTGCTCCTTAGTGATTCGCCAATGTGTGTTGTGTTGACGAAAACTCTGCCTTATGAGTGGGTTTTATGAATAAACAAGGGCACGGTGTACAGGTGGAAGTCTGTTGAATAATCTAAAACCTAGAACAGACAAATTTAGGGCCAGTACCAAAGTATGTACATAAAGTTTCAGTAAAAAGAGTATTTACAAAACACAGAACAGATTTAAGGTTGATAGGGCGAGGAATTGTAGGAGGGAGGGATCATATAATGAGGATTATTTTTTGGACAGCGAAAAAAAGTTCTGCTGTCAAGTGTCAAATCAAGTCAATTAATATAAATCAAATAGGTAATTCGTTTAATATAAATAAATATATTTAAATAAAATCGAAAATATTTCTACAAATACTCGACACTGGCAGAATGGTGCAAAACCTTTGCAACCGCGATTACCAAAAACAAAAGAAGAATAAGTATCAATCATGTGTGTTGAGTATGTAGTGTAAATTCTGAGTTTGTTTAATCATAAGTATTTAGATTTTAATTTACATAATTGTAACACACCCAAAAACACCACAAATAATAACGTACTGTATCCCAATTCCCAAGCAAGCCGTTCTCAAGTCAAGGTTTGACTGTACCCACGAAACCGCGTCTCAAATAACAGTTTGACAGCAATGACAGTGTACTTGAGTAACGAGTCTCGTTTATTAATACGTTCGCACTCACTTGATACGCCGTACCTACAGCTGTACTTAAGTACGGCCTATTAATTAAAGCAACGTCTTGAGGGCTTTCTTCAGAATTGTCTTAGAGATAAGAACGCTTTATTGATACGGGCCTTAGACTTAATTTGTCTAAATAATACCCTAAATAATATAATCTATGTTTAATTTACTGACCAACGAGGTCCGTTTATGGATTCCATAACTCGTAGTTGACATTACTGCGGATAGACGGAAGACGGAACAGACAGAAAGGAATTAGAAAACTTTACAGAAGATGATTATTTTTCTTAGTTAAAATACTTAGTTTTAAGCTCCATTTAACTTTCAAAGTAAGAAATGTTTTTCATAAAACTAATTACATTGCCGAAGTATATCACAAACAAGATAACTTTATCCTTGAATTTGAAAAATTTTCATCTAGTGACCACTAGATGACGCTTTTGAGATTCGAAAACTTTGCGCCAGTTAAACGTTTATCTAGTATAATATGTAGAGTTTATGTAAAAACTTCAGAAACCGGGTATAAGGCTTTATAGTACAAAATAAAGTAAATGCATTTTAGGTTCTTAATTCATAAATTATGTAGGTACCTATACATTTATCTTAATCCTCTTTTTTAAGAACACGTTTTTTTCAGTTACTACAAACAGGCGCAGTACCTGTCAAGTTTGTTCCACAAGAGACCGCTGCCGCCGAGAAAACTCGTCACAAACTACGTGGAACTCGCCATACAGAGCAAAGGTATGTACAGTTTATTCATATTAACTAGTTGTTGCCCGCGGCTCCCGCGTAAATACCGTATCCCAAAGGAACACTACTTTTTCGGGATAACAAGTAGCCTATGTTTTAATCCAGAGCCTAAACTACTACCATACCAAATTTCATCGAAATCCGTCCATTAGTTTTTGCGTGAAAGAGTAACAAACATCCATCCATCCTCACAAACTTTCACATTGATAATATTGGTAGGCTATCAATATGTTCATAATATCAATGGAGTGTTCACTGATTTTAAATGTAAGCTCTCTGTATTCTCCGTTGAAAAAAAAAATACTCGTGAAGGAATAATTTCGATACGTCAAGTAGTTTCCAAGATATTTAACTCTAAAGTGGCCCAGACGGCAACTTGCGGCCAAGCGGCGCGTAGTACGACGCGAACTCGGCTGTACTACGGCCGAGATGCAATGTGACGTCACGCTACTGTTAGCGGGATTCGAACATTTTTGGAACTTAAGCCGTGTAAAATCATAACTACTTAATATTTTTGAACACAACAAAAACGAGTGTATACATAATAGCTTTATTGTAACAAGTAAGTTTCAAGTTATATTACCTACCTAGTAACATTCTCCATTCTGATCAATTCATTTTTAATATAATAAGTGAAAGACTTGGGCAGCTTTACTCATTACATGAATATAGATGAAAGATTCTTATGTAGTCACGGACATTTTCCGTGAACCATATCCGACCTTATTACTATGTCATTACGGTTCATCAAGTGTCATACCCTCAGGTGCCCATTACCTCCGCTCGAAGACGACACTGTACAAGTGGTACGAGATCTACATGCTGGACCAGGCGGCTGTACTCCTGGTAGCGCTGTACGTCGTGTATAGAATAGTGCACAAAATGGCGGCCACCGTGAAAAGAACGTTCTCGAATACTGAAAAAATTAAGAGTCACTAAATTTATTTACGTTTATAAATTGTTTTATGGAAGCTATTGAATTTATTATTTATTTATTAATTACTATTTCTTACCTTGATTTATAATTATCCCTGTATTCGCATCTTCATACCATATACTATGGTATAGAGCAGTCATGACCAACTTTTTCAAGATTGAGTGCCATTTTTAATTTTACCTTCCTGGCCGCACGTCTATAAGAATCCATGATTCGTCCACAAAACCCCAAAAATCAATGTTCCGGAAACATTACCAAATATTGTCATAATCGCTCGGTCGCCTGGCGAATATCGGGCGTATCGTTTTAGACACAAGGTCAGTTACCGTTTGTCCGCGAATATCGAGATTTTTCGATATATCGTGTTTGTAAACATTCCCGATTGATGATTCGATGATGATGGTTTAAATTAGCTCAAGAGCCGCATGGCAAAGGTCTGCGGGCCGTATGTGGCCCCCGGGCCGCAGGTTGGTCATGCCTGGTATAGTTATAGACTGTAGAACATAGACAATAGAGATTTAATCCTTTATCTGACCAAAAAGCTTAACTAACTATATATACTTAGCGAATATTCTTCCGCTAGTTTGTTACAACCCTTGGTTACATATTTGGAAAATCGGGTGGTGATTTTCCAAATACACAGCAATCATAATTATGACAATTATTAAAAAAAACATTGCGGAGGATAAATAATTTTATGTATTTACAATTTAACACAATGATAATACATCTGTAAACATTCGCACTGCTGTGTGATACAAAAATACTATGTCAATACAGGAGTTCATAGACTGATCATAGACAAAGAAACTGTAGAGGATGTCGAAAGCTATTTTTAACCTCCGACGAAAACAGGGGTGTTACAAGTATGACGGGTCTGTCTGTCTGTCTGTCCGTGACATCGTAGCTCCTAAATGGATGAACCGGTTTTGATCTAGTTTTTCTCGTTTGAAAGCTGACATGGTCGATATTATTCTTAGCTACTATCACAGAGATAATAATATACTACGTACAACTACTATTCACCATCAATCAGCTCGCTCTCTGCTACACTCTTACATTTTAACACTCTTTTTTTCTGTGGAGATCTTCTTCAAGCTTTGACGACCTCTATGGCTCAGTGGTTCAGCGCATTGGTGCTCAAACCAGGGGTCGCGGGATCGAATCCCGCCGAAGGAACAAAAGGTTTTTCTATGGTCCTGGGTCATGGATGTGTATTAAATATGTGTATAATATAATAAAAATCTTAAATATATGTATAGTATAAAAGTATTAAATATACTTTCCGTTTTCTGGTACCTGTAACACAAGTTCTTCGGATACTTAGCGTGAAGCGTCCCTAATTATTATTATTATTCTGCACGTATAGGAGAGAACCCCCGGTCTTGCAGAAAAGGTGTGTGAAAAAATGCTTTCCAAGCTTGTTTCACGAAGGGTTTTAAACACCGGCAACCCAGCAGTAACTCCTCTAGCGGGTGTCCATGGGCAGCGGTTATCGCCTACCATCAGGCGTCTCTCGTTCGCCGGCAAGAGTTTGAATTTTGAGCTGTATACAGTTACAGAATAGTGGATACAGTTCAATTTTGAATCGCTACCTTAAAGAAGCAACGCTGCGTCGCGTTTCGGTGCGAGCTGACCCTTAGTACTGAGCGTTTATGGGCGTGGATTGGCATGAGTTTATACTTATGTTTATGTCAAGTTCGAACTGGTCCAATCGGTAGCGTCGTGCCAATTGGACGATAGTCAGCATGGTGTATGGCTACTATGTTAGGGAATACTCAAAACACAGACTGTCGTGTCAGTTTGGCAGAATGGCAAGTCACAGGGTATGGAGGGTAGAGGAAAGGAGTATCTAGAACTATCTATGTACAAGTGGCAACTTGAGTGTCCAGCTGTACGCAGTAAATAGCAGTTGAAATCCTCCACGAGCGGCGCTAGCAGCGGCAATGGGTATGGAATGTATTCGTTTCTTGGTTGGTTGTATTTGTCAATAAGGAATATCAAAAGGAAAGGAAAAGGAAGTTATTCTGTCCTTGTTTATTTTTATATTCTAGTGTAATTACATATGGCGCTTACTTGCTGCTGCTGCTTGCTGCTGCTGCTTGCTGCTACTGTGGCCCCACTCTAATTTGACGCATTTCAGCGGACAAGTTTTACATACAGAGAATATAGTTCTCCTTTCCTCTACCGTCCATATCACAAAGATATCATGTAACTTGAGAGCCTCTTACTTTAAGAAGCGATTAAAAATTTGTATTAGTGTCTGTGAGATTTAATACTAAGTATTTTAAAACAGTTTCCATGTCTATGAAGCAGTATGACAATAAAGAAACGAGAAAGGACATAAGGAGTTTTACCCGCTACTTTAAAAAGTCGCGACCACAAACTAAAGTACCTACTATAATTAGATTGTACAATTTTCATTCATATTTAATTTTTCGTTATAATTTTATTTCCGATTCATTGAAAAATGGAGATAATAATCAATAAATTATTAATCATTATTTATCCCACCTCCTGTAGATATGCGACCTATGCCGTTGTAATCCAGATGCAATTGCGCTTACATCTAACATAATTTTATCTGTTCGCCGTGTGTATTTGTTCCATTGTAGAACCCCAATGTCCTTTAAATCGTCTCCCTATTGAAGAAGCGATTTAAAATTATTCAATCTAAAATATACATTTTAATACAGATCGATTCTGAAATAATAACATTAAGTACCTACATAACAACACTTTTGGATTCGTGACTTAGTATGATTTTTCATATTCTTTCATATTCATTCATATTTTTATTCAAGTCAACATCCAAACGTTTCGTGTGTAAAAAGATTTATCAAAACATTGCTACTTCTTTTAATAATTATTTTTGACAAAGCAAAGTGCGAACGTTTTAAACCTATGCTAATTATTGTAAATGTTATTAGTACATCATTGTATTTGTATGTGATATACCATAGTATTTATCTAATTAAACAATTATATATAAAGATACAATGAGTAAATATTTGTGTAGACTGTAGACTATGGAGACTAAGACTGGGACTATATGCTAAAATTCAGAGCACTGAAAATACAACTCTGCGCTAATACAATAGAGTTGAAAATGGAAGTTTCGAGTGTCGAGCTGTCATATATGACATTTGACTCGACGCTTGCGTGTTCGATTTTCAGCTCTATTGTATTAGTGCAGAGTTCTATTTTCAATGCCCAGAATTTTCTACAGCCTTCCGGATTCCGGATCATATAGATCATACTGTATATAGTATAGCCTTAAGATAAGGAGCACTACCTCTTGAAAATAAAAGCGTACATCGAACTGAATTAAATAGGCGGCGCCACTGTCTCAAAAGTGTAAATTCTTAAATATGCGATTGTAGCGTCACTGTACACTGTGGTGGAAAAGTTACATTTGAAAAGAAAGCTATTCCTCAATCTATTACCAATAGGTATGTGATTGGCTAACAATTTTGGCGACTCGAGCACCTATTTCCTAGTCTTAGGCTGCGACTATAATATGATCCGGAATCCGGAGGCCCCGGGAAAATTCAGAGCACAGTAAATAGAACACTGCGCTAATATAATATAGTTGAAAATCGAAGTGTCGAGTGTCGAGCTGTCATATATGACATTTTACTCGACACTTGGGTGTTCAATTTTCAGCTCTATTGTATTAGCGCAGAGTTCTATTTTCAGTGCTCTGAATTTTCCCCGGCCTTGCGGATTCTGGACAATATAGTCTGAGCCCTATATGTACACTTTTTGATGAGTCTTCCATATAGACAATATCCTCCTTACCTCCGGTCTTCATACTGTATGACAATGTCTCTATAAATCTTTTTACACTTTTCATTCGAACTTAAACAAAACTTTGCTGCAGGCTTCCTGCTCAGGTACAACAAATGGTTTAACTACAGTGTATTCGGTGGACGACGATAGTTTGGCAGATGGAAATTGAACGGGAGCCCTTTAGCGGCAACAGAAATACATCGTCTGTGAAAATTTCAACTTTCTAGCTATCGCGGTTCACGAGATACAACAGCCTGGTGACAGACGGACGGACAGACTGACAAACGAAGTCTCAGTAATAGGGACCTATATAACCCTTTTTTCCTTTGGGCACGGAACCATAAAAAACTATATGTCTTAATGATTATTATAATTGTTATGTAAATTTACCTAACAATAAAAAGAAAATATATCAATATCAGTTCAGTTATTTTATGTTTAAATAAAATTACAAAAAATAATTTCCAATTAAGTATTACAAGGCGAAACGGAACGTTCATAAAATCATAGGGATCGACACACATTGACACCAATAAATCGACCATAAATCGATATAGTTTTGATAATTTAAATACTCGTTTGTGTTTGAAGGCAATTCGAAAATCGATTTGGTGTCAACTAATAACTTTCTCGATGCGACATCGATACCGATAAAGTCTTAAGACTAGGGTACAACACAATAAGGGTAAAATACAATGTGTCCAAACTATCATCGTCCACCGAATACACTTTAACATAGAGTCAGCTGACACCGACATTTATGCAATAAAAAATCAGTCTTCTAGCCTATTAAACGTGTATCTTCTTGTGTTGTAAATAAAGTTCAATTTTGAATAGCTATCTTAAAAGTGCAACACCGCGTCGCGGTATGAACTGACTTTTATACATTTATAACATTCAATATGTCTATCGAGTGAATATCAAAATAACCGTGGTCCTTAAAAGAATATTTATCGTTACAATTCATGCGACTTGTCTATTTTTTGGGAGCCAAGTCTGCTTAATAGTAATGTGGAAGTATGCCCTAATTTTTGCGAGATTTGACACTTCAGGATACGAAGTGTGACAAAAATCCAGTGGCCAGAAAAAAAAATGAAAGTTTCTAACTAGTGAAATAACTTATAAGCACTCGAAGTATAAGGGCTACTGGAGTGTCACACTTTCGAATCGAGCTTAAGTTAAAGGCCAGGGTGTTTACTATTTAATATTTTAGTAAATTATCATTACTATTTACAACCTAACGATTTTAGATTGTACGTTTTCTCAAAAATTCTAACTGGCCGACTTGGTTCCATAATGGCCACAAGAAGCTCCCCTACATTCAACTAAAAGGAACGCTACAAAACATTCCTCGCTCATTTTTAAACATCCTTTAAAATTTAATAAATAGAGGATACAAAGTTTAAATTGAATAACTAATATTATATCATAGACGTATATATTATAGACGAGGCATGTTGAGGCAAAAACTGTCCCCACTTTTGGAGTTGTTTGGGGCCATTTTGACATTTGAGGTACGGTGAAATCAAGATGGCTGACATTTGAGGTATAGTGAAAACAAGATGGCGTAACTATTTCTTGTATGAAGATTTATTCTGTCAAATGTACGTCATAGCCTATCTTAGTTTTGAAATCTTTGTAGGTATTAAATGTATATAATAAGTTTCTAGATTTTGACATAGTGAAATCTTCATCGTCATCGTCATCCGGCGACTTTAATCCAACTGGAGCACAAGTCACTCTCAATGTACAGTTCGCCAGGCCTTTAGCCAAGAATCAAGATGCCATTCGCTAATGACAGTGGCGTAGTTCGAAAAAATGTATGTGATTGTCGTTATAAGTCATTGTATTTAACGATGGCATATTGGCTAAACCCCCATACTTCTGCGGTTCAGCGATATATTAGTTATTCAAAGAAATAGAATGTACTAACTAATATATTTAAGAGAGCCAGATACATTGGATATGCCTATTTTATAATTACGCAAATTTTTAATACTTCTCTATACTTATTATAGAATATAAAATTTGGAATGTTGGTTTTCTTACATTAAATTATTTTTCAAATGTATATTCATTAATTTGTTCTAGTCAGTCATAAACTATCAATGTCTGATAAATTAATGATCATATCTATTTTGATTATTTGATGATCTATTTTTCAGTTCAAAATAAATGGTCATAAAAGGGCAGTCAAAAATAAAGCTATTTTATGAATGCCAAACCTAATGTGATAAACAACACGGTCACATTATCTGTGCACTTGGAATACGATTTAATAATTTCTAATAATTCTTTACACTGGATAATTGTTTTTAACGTGAGATGTTCGATACTGACATTCGTTGAAGTCGTTACGTTCGCGTTAGTTCTAAAATAAATACTGGATATACAGGATGTTTTTTCAGTCAGTGACCAAACCAAAAAAAAAATGCTGTTTTTTTTTTCAAATAGGAAAGTTGATCCCATAGTTAAAGTTGCTTATATTCAAGAGTATATTCACTCCTGAAAGTTTGGACACTGACAGAATAAACAATCCTGTTGTATATTAAGCATAACAAAAGATTGTAAAGCAAAAAAATAGCAAAAGATTGTAAAGAATAAACTAATAATTATGTGGGAAACACATTTACAACATACACAACTGGCTACAACAACGTACGAGCGTTTTCACGTTACGCGACACCGATATCCGATAACAGACCGGAAACGCTCGTGTCTTTGGCACAAGTGGTTTTTTTTTCAATATCCAGTCTAATATCAGATTTCGGGCTATAATAACATAACCCCTTTCTCTCTCGTAATTTATCGCGTAATGGGAAAACGACGTCAAAATTATTTCTACTAAAGCGCGGTCGCGGAGCACGTAGAACTTCATACATTGACTCATCGCTACTTGTACCTTTCACTCGTGCACGAATACGAAGCGGAAGTGAAAGAGTCAGGTTATGAAAGTCTACGTGATCCGCGACCGTACCTTAGTGTGGCTTTGGTCTCCACAGTAGTTAGTCCATCGTTGTAAAGTAAATATTCAATAGTGATTGTACTTTTAAATTTCATCACTTTTTTTTTTTTAATTCGAACCATTTTGATATAATACGGAAATTTCACGTTACAGTGTCTTTACTTACGCTCTTAATTTATATATGACTAAATAACGAATTTTATTTGCTGTCGGTGACATTCTTCTGCGCTTTTAACCTCGCTATCTCTTCGCCGAGGGTGTCTATGTTGTCCTGTAAAAAGAAATAACATTTATTATAGCGCATTGAAATTATGTATTTATCAAAATTACATGCGATCTCATATACTCCTTCTCGATAACATGTCGTTTGTGTACGTACGTAAATGAGTATGTACAATGTATATGCGCGAGCCCGCGAGCACATACCTTCAACGTAATGTTCTTGAGCAGCGCGTGTGTGTGTGTACGTTTATAAATGCATACATACGTGCGAGTGAATGCGGCGCGTACCTTTAGCGTGATATTCTTGAGCAGCGTGTGTGTTGTGTCACACACACGAATTGAGCAGCGTGTGTGTGTGTGTGTACGTTTGTAAATGCATACATACGTGCGAGTGAGTGCGGCGCGTACCTGTAACGTGATGTTCTTGAGCAGCGTGTGTGTGTGTGTGTAAGTTTGTAAATGCATACATACGTGCGAGTGATTGCGGCGCGTACCTTTAGCGTGATGTTCTTGAGCAGCGTGTGTGTATGTGTACGTTTGTAAATGCATACATACGTGCGAGTGAGTGCGGCGGGTACCTTTAGCGTGATTTTCTTGAGCAGAGTATGTGTGTGTGTACGTTTGTAAATGCATATATACGTGCGAGTGAGTGCGGCGCGTACCTTTAGCGTGATGTTCTTGAGCAGCGTATGTGTGTGTGTGTACGTTTGTAAATGCATACATACGTGCGAGTGAGTGCGGCGCGTACCTTTAGCGTGATGTTCTTGAGCAGCGTGTCCTCGAGCAGCGCCTGCAGGCGGCGGTTCATCTCCAGCGACAGCTCCGGCGTGAGGCCAGCCGGGTCGCCGCCCCACACCGCCGCCATCGCGCCGCCGCCCAGCCTAGCTAGCTCTTGCTGTGAAGTACACTAATTACTTTACTAGCCTAGCAGCTGTAGTTAAGTAGCTATAGATAATATTTTTTCAGTACATTATCAATCATCATTATCATTAATAAACTAAATATCACAAAATTGTTAACGATTGAAATTTTACCTTAGTGAGTCTCCGACGTGGCTGCATGAAATGCGGTATTTCTTTTTTAATCAATATAAATAAAAAAAATATTATTAAATAGGTTAGGCACTATTATAGAAATAAGCACGTATAAAACATACATGGAATGAACGCTCGAAGTCGATAGAATCATTTGTCACTTGTTAATGAGCGAAGCGAAATGATGATTTTCCACAACGCGGTAGCGATGACTTATCCATCGTCAGACAACTTACGATACAATTTATAATTACAAACATAGACGGTAGCTGTTGATAGTTGAACGGCATTACTGTCATCAGACCATCAGTCTACAAGTGGTACATACCTTGGCGGCGTCGGCGTCGGTGGGCGCGAGCGCGGCGGGCGGCAGCGCGGGCAGCAGGCGGCGCAGCAGCCGCGCCTTGCCGCGCAGCTCGGCGGTGAGCGCCCGCGCGTGCTCCTCCAGGAACTCGCAGCGCTCGGCCCGCCGCGCCGCCGCGCGCTGCAGCGACACGATACGCTCGATCAGCGCCTGACGGTCCGGAGCCACCGCCTAACAAAATACGATAATGTGAAGCCCAGACTCGCGCAGAGAAACTCCGAGAAACTGAGATAATAATTATCAATTATTACACACTAAAACGCGATACTTTGTTTTAACGTGTTTAGCCAATAGATGGCGCTTGGCGAGGAACTAAATATTATTGTTTTGTTTTAGTATTGTATTTCGTTATTTTCAAAATGAATAGGTATTAAAATGAATATCTATCAGGAAAGCCGATTCTAAGCATAAGTCTAAGCATACGCCATATTAATGAGAGATGCAACTTTTGCAAGACCGCTCGCCATGAGCGTGGATGACGTGTTAAATATATTTTAGTGTATGAAATAAAACTTAAAACGTCGAAGGAACAAATTATAACTTTTGTAAATAGAAACAGAGGGAAATACCTACAAGTGTATTTTATGAGTTATGACGTCACGCCTTTGTAGTGTAATAGTTTTATCGCTTTCGGTTTTGAGTTAATGTCAAAAGAGGCTAGGTTTGTTTGCACTTTTAAATATTTAGTTTTGGTTTTGGAGATTTTGTAAATACTTACATAACTTCAATACAAATAATAACTAAGATTTGTACCAATCTACTTAGCTTTGCCAATACACTAAGTTTTGGGGACCGTTGCACAATCTACCGAAATTAAGTGTAGTTTCTTTGCATGTTTTGTCTCTTTCGCTCTATATAAAGTAAGTAGCGACAAAAGTTCCGAATAAGCGTTCCAACACATATTAGAAGATTGTGAAACAGGACCTTAGTCTCAACTCTCAAATTATGTACTTCTATTTAGTTACTAAATTATTTTAATTTTATAAGTATATCGAGTTTTGCTAAACTCTTCTCAAATCTATTTACTTCTACACATTGTATACAACTCGTTACACGAACAGACCTGTGCCACTAGCATTTTAATTAAACTTGGGCGCTTTATCTGAAAACAGCATTATTTTTTACCGTTAGCCCTCGTTTCCACGAGCGCTTTTCTTTGTGGCCGCGACAGAAAATTCAGCACCATTAATAGAACTCTGTGATAAAGATGAGAATTTGTATTCTGAATTTTAATTTCAAATTGAATACGGCTGAAAATCGAAGTGTCAAATGTCAAGTTTGACAACTACACGATTATCAGCTCTATTGTATTAGTGCATATTGCAGTTCTATTTACAGAGCTGTTTTTTTCTGTTGCGACCGATAAAAACCGTCGCGGGTATCACCCACCACACGTCCACGTCACGACATCTGCATCGTCAATGTGAAAGGGGGCAGTGTTGCGGCGTGGTGCGTTGTCCCGGCACGGCGCGTTACTGACGTCGTCGTCACGTGGCGGTGTGGACAGGTTCGAACATCGAGGGGATTGTGCTCTAATTTCCAAACTGTCGTCGAACTGGGCCTAAGGCTGGGACTGTATTGCCCGGAGTCCGTAAAGTCAATGGCATGAATGACAGCTCGCCAATTGGCCCTACCATTTTCGGCCCTATTGTATTAGCGCAGAGTTCTGTTTTCAGCGCACTGAATTTCTAAATACCAGTTGATTATACGATGCAGAGAAAGAGCTTCGTGGCCAAATGGGTAGACCGTTTGATTCGCACTCGAGAGAGTGCAGGTTCGATTCCCAGGTTCTGGGGTACCAATGAGAGTTTTTTCAGATCTCGAGTACATTTGACGGCCGCTCTTACGGTGAAGGAAAACATCGTGAGGAACCCGCACATGGTTGGCCCCAGAGGTATAGAGAAGTTTAGTTGTGAGAAGGCCGTGTGTGCTAGGGCAACCATACGACATTTAAAATTAAATTAAATAAATTTAATTTAAAACCGACTGTCCCAGGCACTACAGTATTTCAAGAATGGTTACTTCGTTCGGAGAATAGTGTTGTATAAATCATCCAATAACGGGTGAAAAAGGCCTAAGATGTTTTTATACGACGTAGGCTCACCTCGATTTGGGGCACGTCGCCGGGCGCTCTCTCGCCGCTGGAGGCACCCTCGCCACTGCTAAGAGAGCTTACAGAACCTGAAATAAATCCCCCACATTAATTATGTTGCAAAAAAGTAAGAAAATACGGTCATATAAATATCACAAGAGAAACAAGAGCGAACCTCCACGAACGTAAGAATACGCGTATTACACACTTTTACTAGATGTTTTCCGTGACTTCGTACGCGCTAAAGGAAATCCCGCGGGAATAAAAAGTAACCTATAGTTTATAGTAGAGAGGTCAACTGTATATATGTGCCAAAGGAGCATGCAAAAAACTGTATAGGCAGTGTCCCCACCCATCGACAGATTTAAAACCTACATATCTGCCAAAGGAGCATGCAAAAAACTGTATGGGCAGTGTCCCCACCCATCAACAGATTTAAAACCTACATATCTGCCAAAGGAGCATGCAAAAAAATGTATGGGCAGTGTCCCCACCCATCAACAGATTTAAAACCTATATTGTGCCAAAGGAGCATGAAAAAAACTGTATGGGCAGTGTCCCCACCCATCAACAGATTTAAAACCTATCTCAGTTAATAGCTCTTGCCACGGTGATAATTATTTAGTATAGCGATATTCACCTCAGGAGTGGGGCTTAGACAGAAATTTGAATTTTATTTTTATTGTTTTATATTAGCGACCCACTCCAGCATCGCATCCGTGCGATGATACTATACATATATACTGGATGATTTTATACATATATACTGGATAATATTATACATATAAATATTACTTTTGAATCACGTATCATGTATCATGATCATCATCAATCTATCCATCGCTGAAAACTGCATTAAAATCCGCTGCTTAGTTTAAAATATCTAATCGAACAGGCAACTGAGCGACTTCATTTTATACTGTGTAAAGATTTTCAGTGATATTCTGTTAAAATAAGTTTTCTATTAGTAAAAATATGCTAAAAACCTTCATCAAAACCGGTCCATTAGTTTCGTAACCTACTGCACGATGCAAATAAACAAATAATCATTTTTTTTTCTTTATAACATTAGTATAGATAATATAATATATGATTGTATATTACCTACAGTCGATTATCCTACTTACTATTATAAGCATGAAGGGTTGTGAGGATGGATGGTTGAATGGATGTATGTTACTTCTAAACTATGGATCTAACTTCTATGGATGTCGCACAAAAACTACTGAACGGATTTAGATAAAATTTGGTATGGTAGTAGTTTAATCTCTGGATTAACACATAGGCTACTTTTTATCTCGAAAAAGTACATTGTTCCGTAGGATGCTGTGTATACACGGGTGGAGCCGCGGGAAAAAGCCAGTACAGCACATAAGTCGAATACAATTAATCCACTAATATTTTTCTTATATACATACAATCGATACGCTACTATCATAATATAAATAATGTACAGAAGACCATCTTCATACTAGAGCGCCCGAGTCGGCACACATACAAGCGTCATTGATACGTCTGCTAACGAAACCTCAAATAGCAGACGCATGGAGTGTCACGTTTTAGTTTAGGTGTGCCGCGACGCTTGCGCACTGTCAACGCCTTCTTTATAGACGTGCCCTAGCGCCCTAGCGCTCGGCTCGGTCACGCTCAATCGTAGGTAAAAATTTCAAGGACACGGCTGGGTTATGCTACTGTACATTATATATATTGTGCTACTGTCATTGTGGCATCTATAATTTTTTTATTACCTGTTCTATTCGAGTCGGCGTCGTTGGGCGGCGGCAGTTTCGCCTCCAACTGCTCGATTCGCTTAAGAGCGCGCTGTAGCTCGCGATTCATTTCCTTAACAAATAAATAGTAACTTGATATTGTGTATTAAGTAACAATCAAAGTACAATGGTTTGAAAGTTGAAAGTTTGTGAGAATGGATGGATGCTACTGTTTCACGCAAAAAGTACGGAACGGATTTTAATGAATTGGTATGGTAGTAGTTTAAGCACTGGATTAACACAGGCTACTTTTTACACCGAAAAAGTACAGTGCTCCCGTGGGATACTTTATTTACGCGGACGGAAACTCGGGCAAAAGCTAGTTACGGTAATAAAAACTTCTCTAAATGTGTAAATTGACTAACATTAAATATAGAAATCTAGGAGATACTGCTTTATGTAACGAAATAATTTATGGTTTGTGTATTTTATTTATTTCCAAACCATCGAGCATATAACCAATAGAGTAGAACCATGAGGGTCAGAAACTGATCAGTAATTTGTCACTGATAAATCCGATAAATAACAAATGACGCTCGTGCTAAAATATAACCGCACCAATGACTGCGCGGCCGCAACGGTATCGGCCATTCAGAGCGCAGTTAGTGGCGCAGCGTTTTAGGGAAAAAAGCGGAAAAGGAACGCAAAGTTCAAAACACATAACATTACCGCTCTATTGGTGATATGATCGATGCTCCAAACAAATACCCTTGCTTGTTCTGGTTTACTAATGTTTCTAGAACTTTCTGAGTACCTTTATGGCACTGGCGTGTTTCTTCTTAAGCACGTTATTCTCGCCCTGCTCCCACTCCAACTTCTTGTTGGATTCTTGCAGCTCTTCAGTTAGTTCTGCCACCTGCAAAATTTATTTCTTTATTTAAGATATACAAAAATTTAAAAGATGTAAAGATAAAAATGTGACCATGATAAGCAAGGTCTGTGACCATATAAGAGCAAGGTTTATGGCCATGTAAGCAAGGTTTTATAGAGAATTGAGGTGTTATTATCCAATGTCAATACTAATGTATTGCCATACTGGTCCGTAGCCATGTCACCAACGCTGCCACTAAATTTCACATGTTCCTGGGCATTTTTTAAATCATTATCTCCTATACAAGCAATCAACCAGTATATACTGACCTTCCTGGCAAGCGCCCTGTTCTCCTGCTGCCGTTTCTCGGTGTGCTGGTCGAGCGTCGTCCGCAGCCGCGAAGTTTCGCCCTCCAGTGCAGTAACTTTCTCACGCAGGGACACGTTGTCTGCACTCAGCGCTTGCGCCTGCACAAGTTACAACATACACACACAAATAATATAATATCTATGGACGCTTCACACCGTAAGTATCCGTACACACACACGCCACAACTTGTATTACAGGGACCAGACAACCATTCACAGTAGCCATACACCATACTGCTCATCATCCAATAGGCATGACGCTACCGATTTGATCAGTTACAACTGATAGTGTATGAGCATGGATTGGCACGACAGTTATAAGTTTGTTGTGTATGGACGAACAGCAGATTGGATCAAGCTTTCATTACCATTTCATTGCAAGAGTTCGAAATTCGAGCTGCACCGAGCTGCGTAGCGCGGCGCTGAAAACGCAATAAAACGTGTATCTTCTTGTGTAGTGAATAAAGTTCACTTTTGACTCGCTATCTTGAAAATGCTGCAACGCGTCGCGGTGTGCCTGACCCTTAGGCGTTTGCAGGTGTTATAGCACCAGCGACGTCAGTGTACCGTGTGTCGGTGGTCGCGCGCGGCGTTGGCGGCGGCGACGTGCTGCGCGGTCAGCTGTGCGGCGTGCTCCAGCGCGGCCGCTTCGCGCCGCGCGCATGTCTCTGCGCGTGCGCTCGCCGCTGCGGCCGCCGCCTCTGCTGCCACTGTGCGTTCAGACTCCCTGTAACATCATTACCTCATAATTGAATGTCGCTAGTAAACCAAGGCTAAAAACTTACGTTATGAAACCAACTGGCTGAGATCAATGACCTTTTCAGCGTCGTAAATAGTTCAATGTAATTTTATATGTAGTATATTTTTATTTTTCTAGTTTTATTGTTATTTCTCTGCATTAATAATTTCCGAACATTAATTTTACGAACGTTATAGAGATTTTTTTAACTACGCGTAGTGATATTCTTTTTCGGAAAAGTCCCTCAAATTTCATACCTGTCGAGTTGTGAGGACAGCGTGTCGGCAAGAGCAGCCCGCGCCCGCAGCGCCGCCAGCTCCGCCGCCTCTTCTTCCAAACGCAAATTACTCTCTTTTAGCTTTCCAACCTATAAAAATTTTGATTTATGACGATGTATAAGAAATAAGATGCAAACGAATTGAATAAAATATTGGATGTGCACCAGAGCGTTAGCTAGAGCGAGAGAGTCGACCGCGTCGTCCCTCTCCCTCTTGCACGCGTCCAGCAGCTGCAGCGCGGCTGTCAGCCGTCTCTCGAGGTCGTCTCGCTCGTGCCGGCACAGAATTAGCGCTGCTTGGCTCTCCTTCAGTTCACTCTCTGTTCGTGTGATGCGGACAGATTAAAAAAATTGCAACTGAAATTCAAAAATCACTACATCATCCTAAGATTTTCCTCGTTGTTAATTCATTCGCAAACTTAATTATCAAAAGTATTTTTTGTATTTATTATATTTGTTTAACCATTTCTTAATTTATGTACTAATACTTAGTGCCTTACCTAATTGTTTGGCACGTAAAGAGTCCGCGGCGTTGGCAGCGGATGTCTCGTTAGCGGCCTCCAGCTCCGTCACCTGTTGCGACAGTTTGTCCGCACGCTCCGCACATTCCTTTAATCAACAATAGTTCTTTCAATGTTATGTTACATTCTACATAATATTTAACTGGAATTAATTAGGCATTACATATTGCAAATCATAGTATTATTTATATTTTTTTTTTTTGCAAAATCAAGGCTCGCGTGCTTAGATCTTTGATAAGGCATCTACAACAAGGTATTTGCAACCTATAAAAAAGTGAAGATAGAGCTTCGTCAAACAAAAACTGAGGCCGGTTTTTTATGTATGTAAGGAGGCCACTACAAAAGAGCGTCCTCTTTCTAAAAAGAACCGAACGTGCGATGATGATGGGTTCATTAAAGTCGAGAGGAAGAAGAAGAAACCCGTCGTCCGCAATCATCGCGGCACCGCACCCGGAGGACCCGAGCAGCTGTTGCGGTGTGAGACTCCCGCGACACCGCTGTACGTGTCCAGGCTGCATTGGTCTACGACGGTCGAGCAGGTCGTGGACTACATCAGGAGCAGAACCAACTTCGCCTTGAGGGTCGTGCGTTTGGAATCTCGCCATAAAGTGACTTTTAGTTCCTTTGTGGTAAGAGTTCCAACCCATCATTTACCGACCTTCGAGAAGGAGGAGTTCTGGCCGATTGGAGTCGTCTACAGAAGATTTAGAGGACGACTCCCGAACACTTCGCGCCCCACGTCGCAGACAATACGTGTTTAGTGTTACTTTATTAAATATAGTATATGTATGTTAGTCTATAAGGTATTTATAATATCGGCCTATGCAGCCCGAAATAAATGGAATTTCATTTAATTTAATTTATGTATGCATGTAGGTACGCAGTACACACTACATACATAAAGTAACCACGCACCGCAGCAGCTCGTCTTACTTTCGTTACATGTGTGTGCTTGACACGGCGAGGCGTAGCTTGACCGGCCTTACTGTGTGGTTCACAGAACTTTGTCTTGAGTCTTCGCTTTATATGTTCTGAGTTTGCAACTAAGTACATAATTCAGATCTCAAGCACTTAAACGTCTATTGCAAGTTAATAGTTATGGTTCATACTTCCCAAGGCCGTTTCCAACTCACCTTGAAAGCGTCCATCTCCATGCGCAGCTTGCTATGCGTCCACTTGAGCCGGCCCTCCAGCTCGCGCAGCTCCTCCCGAACCTTACTCATCTCGCGCTCGCTGTTTTGTAGCTCATGGCACTGAAAGTATCAACTTTTAGGCTGGGACTATATTTTCCGGAATCCGGAAGGCCGGAGAAAATGCAGAGCATTGAAAATATAACTCTGCGCTAATACAATAGAGTTGAAAAAGTGTTGATTGTCGAGCTGTCATCTATGATATTGACATTTGGCTTGACACTTGTGTGTTCGATTTTCAGCTCTATTAAAACCATTAGAATATAAAATCAGACCAAGTAGAAAACTAAAGGTTCGGTCTCTGACTTCATTAGGCATTAAAATTTAATATTTTGTACAATTTGATATAATGTGTGTAAAAGTTATTGAGACATTGATATTAGTTTTTCAGAATCTAAAGTCAGCTTTAAATTAAATTAAAACCTTATCATCATAAAGCTGACAGATGCGTTGCTTCTCTTCTCTTGCCGTTTTCAGTTTGGTGGTCATCAGGTCTCTCTCGATATATGCAGCTTTCTCCGCCTTGGCAGCTGTCTCCGCCTGTCTCTTAGCTTCGATAGCTTGGCATTCCACACTGGCGTACCTCATCACTGCAGCATCTTTTTCTTTCTGTGCCTGCTCAGCTTTTCTACACATCTAAACGAAAATACATTTTCATGATATATTGACAGCAGGTGAGATTGACTGTGCACATAATATTGTGTTATACCATGTTACTCATTTTATTTAAACTACCTCACATAAAAAATAAGTGGAACTTGTTTATAATAATTTTACTTTATACTCAAGTTCTGTTACTAATGTTGCAATGTTTTGATTGACTATCAAAATTAGATGACATAGCAGAATCATATTACTTAACATTAAAAAGTTATAAACACAATATTTAAAATTTAGGAAGCACAAAATAAATAACCTAACCAAGAGTATGTCAGGGCATATCTACAAGGGCTGCACTAAAAGTATCGGGAATGGAATATTTCCACTGTTCCTGTCATATTAAAATCTTTTTAATTTAAAACTCCTTGGTTTTAAAAATCGAATACCGTTTATTTATTTTAAAAAACGATTCTCGGTCTTGTCACAAGGTCTTGTCAAACTTGTTTAGTTGTTGAGAAAATGGAATTTACTCGAGAAAATTCTAGAGCGATGATTTATTATGACTTTCGAAGTGGTTTAACACAAAAACAGTGTGTTGACCGGATGATTTCTGCATTTGGTGATGAAGCCCCATCCAAAACCACAATTTATCGCTGGTTTTCTGAATTTCAACGTGGACGTGTCAAGCTCAGTGATGATCCCCGTCAAGGTCGTCCAAAAACTGCAGTCACCCAAGAAAACGTTGATGCTGTGCGTAAGCTGATTGAGGAAGATCGACATGTGACATACCGCGAAATTCAGGCAACTTTAGACATTGGCATGAGTCAAATACAAATAATCTTGCATGAACAATTAGGTGTAAAAAAGTTGTTTTCCCGATGGATACCGCATTTGCTCTGTGAAGAGCAAAAAGCGGCTCGCGTTACTTGGTGCGTCAGAACTCTCGAAATATTCCACGCAGGATCCTCAAACAACATCGTATCAGGTGACGAATCCTGGATATACACGTACGAACCCAAAACAAAAAACCAGTCACGAGTTTGGGTGTTCGACCTAATGATTTCTATACTTTCCCTAAAATAAAGAATAAATTGCGTGGTCAGAGATTTTCATCACCTGAAGAAGCTGTGGACGCCTACAAAACGGCCATTTTGGAGGCCCCAACTTCCGAATGGAATGGTTGCTTCAATGATTGGTTCCATCGTATGGAAAAATGTGTCAAATTTCACGGAGAATACTTCGAAAAGCAATAAATACATTTTTAAATAGTAATGTTGTGTCACTTCCTTGATTCCCGAAATTTTCAGTGCCGCCCTCGTAATGGCCGGTTTCAATAACCTATCTACCAATAACTAGTTGTTAGAAATGTCAAATTTGTATCACAAAAAACCGTCTAATGATTGAATGATGATGTTTTTAACAAATAGTTATAGATAGATAGGTTATTGAAACGGGCAGTAAGAACGGTTCCGTAACTGTCAATGTGCAATAGGTTTTCTTTAATTACTTCAAGTTACTTTTTTTTTAAATACCTATTTGACAGTACCCTACATGATGGGGTAGAATAAAAAACTATCTTTCATTTAACTATACAAAAATTTTTCCACTTCTATTCATAATTATTAACTTAGAAGGGCAGACACTGGACAGACAGACAGGATGGACAGAGTGAAACTATGAAGGGTTCCTCAAGTACTAAGGAACCCTAAAAACATTTACCAGGTCCACTTTGACCTCCAGCTCCTTGAACATCTGGTCTTTGGCGTGCAGCTCATCCACCTGTTGTTTCACCTTCTCCCTCAGTAAAGCATTTTCTTTTCTCTGTTCAGACAAAACTTTCTCCAATGACTCTATTTGCAGTTTATGCAAGTCATTTTTATTTTCAACTGTTTCTGAAGGAATTTCCTTTGAATTTGGAGCATGTTCTAAATTTAAATTTACTATAGGCTGTTCTACAACTTCCTTCTCTTCCTTTTTGTTTGTGTCCTCAAAAATATCATTCATGACTTTACCATTAGGTATTTTTATATCTTTTACTACTGGTTTGGGAACTCTTTGGCTGTTGGTGTATGCATTTTTTAAACTGCCACTTACTGAAGAGAATATACCATGCACATTTTTAACAATACTACCCAAATCCTGGGAGAGTATTTCCTTTGGTATCCTACTGTAACGAGCATCATATGCTTGAGGTTCAGGAATTTTTTGTATAGAACTAGCTTTAAATTTTTGTTGGGTGAATTGTGATAAAATATAGTCTTTTTCCAAATCTGTAGTGGAGTTTGGACTATTTAAATTACTTTCTAAGTTAGATATATTCTCAGCACTTCTACTATTTGATTTATAGCTAAAACTAGTGATATCTGCATGTTGTTCATTTAGGCTGGTGGTAGATGTTGTGAGGTTAGTGTCTAACAAACACTTTGGGTCAACATCCTCATCATGGGGTAATTTATCTTGAACACTTTGATCATTTCTCTCAATTTGACTAGTAATACTATCTATATGAACTGGCATAGTTTCTATTAATATATTTATGTTATCATTGGCAAATTTCTTTTGATCATTATTGATACTATTATCATCTTGTAAATTTTTAATATTCCTTTCGCATGAACTAGGAGATATATCGACGGATAATTCAGTATTGTTTGGGATATGTGAGGCATTACAGTTCGGATACTGTACTTCTATGGCACTTTTCGCAATTTTGGTTGGAGATATTTCTGATTCGGATGAAGACTGATAATTCGTGGACTGAGAGTCAAGAGTCTCGACACCAGAATCGCAACATATCTCCGACTTTGTTCCGTTCTCTTTCGCCTCGTCTACGTCAACACTTTCAATACGGTTTATATCACTTCCAAGAGACATAATCACTTAGCGAGGTATTTGGTCGTAGGATAAAATAGCTGATACTTTAAGAAAAGCTCTAAAGCCATTAGAATTTATTATTATTTTTGAAAATAAACATCTAACATCTGATAAAATTATAACTTGATTGTAACATTTAACAAACTGACGGCTGATCAAAATTCAAATGACATTTGACACTTCTCACTAGACATTGACAACGGACAAGATTTTTTTTTTCAATTGAATGTAAAGAACAGAGTTATGACACGCTCTGGAAAACATACATGTCTCACAACACTGAGAATTTTAAGTTATGGCAACATTTTTATTTTCTGTCATTTTATTTTCTTTGAAGAGAAAATCGAGGGCTCGCAGAAAAGTAGGTCGACAGTATTGATTTTTACTAATATTCGACAAACAAAGACTTAACTCTGTTCTATGTGGTAACCAGCACTACATTGGCTGAAGTTGCAGAAAGACAACGTGCACCATGCCTGTAAGTCGTTCTGTTCCTAACTCGTTAGGTCATTACCTCATCATGTGATTTCCTAGAAGCGTGCGATTTGGTGATTACCAAATTCTTTTTCGATTCTTTGCAATCATTCTTATAAGAAGTTGCATTTGGCTACAAATAACCCTAATACTAAATTTGTGTTGTTTTAGAATGCTTTCATTTTCTAATACGCCATACAATGTGAAATGAGTCATAGTTTTCAGGGTCATGCTTGTACGTTAACTACGCAATAGTCGACACGGTTCGTGGCACGTGTAAGTTTTCAATAATACGTTTGTACGTTTAGGACGCAGAGTTGGCCGCGCCGACCGTCGAGAATGTTCGGGTCGTGGTACGCGTGCGTCCGATGGACCAGCGGGAGAGGTTGGAGGGGTCCTACAACTGCGTCTCGGTGGACTCCGTGAACAACACGATCGCAGTCAACAGGAGCAACGTCAACCCTCCGGAGCCCCCGCGCATCTATGCCTACGATGCGGTCTTCGACGCCAACACTTCGCAGGTAAGGTCTTAGTGCGCGAATTCCAAAGGATTTTCAACTTGGACCAGGCTCTTGGGATTATAAATAATATATATTCAAGGTTTAAGTTAGAAGTCAAATAAACTTGGGATCATAGGAAGTAGCATTAAAAGGCTAGTGATTAAATATTCATATAACCTTGTACAACTACAAAAGAAAGAAGCATTGATATTTGGGAAGTTTTTTATTTTGATCATTTGACAAGCAATATCAAATACAGCGTTAATTAACTTCTTTGTACGCATTTCAGTTAGATTCTCATTATGTTGCCTTTGTTTAACAACATTGTAGCCTAATTAATCTTATTAGGAAGTAGGTACATGTTGAATGAAGATAAATGTGACATACTTATCTATACTAAAATGTTTAACATTTTAAGCTAGCAACAAATTAATTTTATTACTTTGGCATATCACAAAACCACTAGATAATATTTATTAGTATTTAAGGACAAAGAAAAATATTTTTTATTCACAGTATTGTCATTATCGTTTCAAACGTTTTTGAGTAATTATGACAACATATAGTTTAACAACAGAAAAGTTTTTTTGATGGGTTATGAAAGTTATTGTACACATTTTGGTCACACATAAATCAAGTTATTAGTATTTTTAAGTATGATACTTGCAATATTATTTTTCCAAAACAGGTGTGCAACTTACAACTCACAATTTTTACAACCGAATTGTATTTCAAATTCACTGTCACTTAAATAAAAATTGTGTAACATATAAGCCATTTTGTGTCTACTGAAGAGAAACAAATAACCAGAAGAAGCAAGAACAAACAAATGAAGTTGCATTTTGACGTATCTGCCATTCCTCCAGACTGACGATGTTCGTAACCTTCAGTCTTGTCGAATGGTGGGTGTGTTGAATGGCTACACTACATAACAATGAAACAAATTGCAGTGTGACAGACTTAGCATAAAATGTATATATTGTTGCTTGCTAACTGCATTAAAAACGATATGATTTCAATAAAAAAATAAAACTTTTGGCAATTAAACTGGCACAATACAGCGGTAATAAATAAAAATTCATGCTGCTTTTCAATTTTGAAAATGTTAGGGAAGAAAGAAGATGATATAAATGTAACATTCTAAGTGCATCTTGCGTGCCGGGGTGTAGCCCGCGGGCGATGCAAGACAGGGCTGGCCTCTGCTCAATGCATTGGGAATGTTATGTTTACTAACGTCAGTGAAGACATTTTGAAGACTTCAGAAGAACAAGATATAACTGTGTTTTGTTAATATATATATTATACTTTGTTCATATAAAATGAATCTTTTTGTTTACAATAAGACAATATTACTCTATATTGTTACCAATTTATAAAGTATCACTTATTTACGGATTTGTAGTACAATTACATTTTCATTTTGCCAAATTGAATGTCAATAATCTGACAGAGTATAAATAATAGCAATAGCCTTAGATGATGTTTGCTGATTGTTACTTCTGTACGTATTTGTTCACGTCTATTCATATTTATGTAAATTGTAAAATAAAGTTCCTAGATAATATGTAATTTAGTATTTTTACTTTCAAAGATTAGATAATTCTTAACATCCCTATTGTATAGTGGTACTTTATTTAGCTACAGAATAATATGAATTTGTATGCATAACATTATGTCTGCAGTTCATGCTGTCTGTATCAAATATCAAAGGCTGCCATAGTTGATGTCATAACACTAGTCAACAGTTTTGGAACAACTTTTCAACACAGCATTGTGTAATGTATTTTTGCAGACTCGATACATTTTGGTTGTTATTTCTCTGCATTAGCTTTTGCGATGCACCCAAAAAGAAACGAAGTTAATAATTATATTTGTAATGCAATAATCAAGTGTAAGTTATTCACGTAAAGAATGAAGTTAACCATGCATACATATTATGTCAAAATGGCTTATTTTAATTAGTTAATGTGATGTGAACACGGCTTACTGGTAAATTTTGAGATATGTAATATGTACACATGATTCGCTTCATTCTTAACTATAGAATATAGGCACTCTTTTGTAAACTTTTTGTGTTTAGAGTGGAGACATCAAGTTTATTAGTAAGTCAATGAAGATATCAATCCAAATAGTCAATCATGTATATTACAAATAAGTAAGAGAGTTCCACTATATTGCACTAAAGTCTAACAAGAACTGCTTATTTTCAACCTACAGTATACCTTAAGGCCTCTTAATCAATGATACTAGCTTTTGCCCGCGTCAATACAGTATCCCACGGGAACACTGTACTTTTTCGGGAAAGTAGTTTGTGTTATCCAGAGCTCAAACTGCAACCATACCAAATTTCATGAAAATCTGTTCAGTAGTTTTTGCGTGAAACAGTAACAAACATCCATCCATACACCCATCCATCCCTTCTCACAAAATTTCCCATTTTTAATAGTAGTAGGACTGATACACGTCAGGTTAGAGATACCCAGCCTATTTGCATGTCTCTGTCGCAACTCGCAAGATATAAAATAAGCTATCCGACGCTTAGAAGATTGTGAAACATCGAACAGGCCCTTACGCTAATTATCTAATATTTAATAATAATATCGTTGATAGTAAATATTATAAAACATCTTGGTACCCATTATTATCACGGAGGAATTAAACTATTGGTCCATCATATTATGTATTTTTTAGTCTCAACAAAGTTTATGAATACTTATGTCACCTATTTTTGTTACAAGTAGCTACCAAGCTAGTAGCTATGACCGAGCATTTATCTAACCACCGAGGCGTTGCGTTGACTGCGGGCGGCACGGCGAAGGCCGCGTCCTACTTTCCGATGTCGTCGTTTATACAACACAAAAACTACTCAATATGCAGTAAATTTGTTCTAACAAAATAGTGCGGCCAAACGCGAGACGTACCACGCACTTTAATAATAATAATTCTGGAAAAAAATATATAGTCTTATACCTAGCCCAAGAGCTACTAGGAAATTTAGAGCAGGTGTTTGAGCTAAAACCTTGTCATATACTTCTCCTATTGTACCCCAACACGAGACTGTGAAAAAGGCAGGTCATTTAGTCGGGACTTAACCTTGCCAGACCAGTGTAAAAATAGATTGGAAGAAGGTTAAAAAAAACATAAAAACACGATATAAACTTAAATATTAAACTCTGGGTATAAGACTAGGATAAAATCCTAACCAAGACCATGTCACGACATGTCTTAGGAGGGTTCCGTAACTATCAATGCGCAATAGGCTTTCTTTGATTTACATACTTCAAAAGTTAGTGTTCGATTTCGCTCAAAATTATTTTCTTTATCATAATAATATGTACCACCTTCCGTAGCCTCGAACATTTAAGAGGCATATTACATCTCGACTGTGATTTTTGAGTAAAATGGCCAATTATGGCGTTCTTGATCTCAGAAACATAGATACATTAACAACTTTGACATATTGAATAGTGCAGAATAGCTATTGGCCTAGTTCGTAGCGGCCTCGCTTTTTGTAAATTTTGCTTAACTTTTTAATTAAACTTTTTTGAGCTCCTGGATTGAACCACTGTTCTAAGCAAATTAAATAATAAAATGAGAATGTTATCTCCTATATAGTCGTATAGTTCGTAGCGGCCTTAGAATTTTGAAATATCTTTGATTTAATATAGAAAAAAATCTTATTCTAAGACAAAAAAACTTCGAAAATAGCTTTAAGTTAAATGTGAATTACGCCTATCCACGACAATATTATTAAGCAAAATTTATACCAGAACAATATTGTTACTCCATGAGGAATAGATTTTATAATTTTAAATCATGAATTTATTAACCTATTTCAATAAAAACGATAAATACAACTGCAAAATGACTACAAAATGCGAAATGTCGGGAACGCTTCAAATACCTAATCTCGCAGAGTGAAGATTAGTAATAGGGCTCTTATGCATACAGTCTACACAAAAGCTACGCGCCAATTTTTCAAGATAACTATATTATTGATATCGTATACTTTCAAACGGCGTATCTCGTTTGCTGACCTTTGACTATGATGAAACTACCTACCTATTTTGTAATCTCTGCTCTGGCTTGAGAGTTGAGAGCACAATGGTCACAAATTCGACAAATAACCATTTAATTATCCAGGATAGCTAAATGCTTTGCAATATTCAGTAATTCAAACCTGCCCCCTTTTTCCTCTGGCTATCGATCCAGCGATTGCGCGTGCGTGTCGACCAACAAAGGATATCTACCGTTTTCATGTTCTATTTGTGTTTCAAATCCGAATAGTATATTATATTCATATATGTAGGGACCACTAGGGTTTGAAACTAGTATATAACCTTGTCAGTCTTAGGATTGCTAATTAATTAGGAGTTACGAATGTCTTGATGTATGTCGGTTTAGAACTACCTAGGGCTGGGGTTCTAATGTCTGTCTTTGAAAAACCAAATTTCTGTCTGTCTGTCTGTCTGTGCTTCAAGCTTCTGTAATTATAAATACCTAGTCTTGCCATAAATACTGAAACAAAGAAAAAAAAATCTATTGCAAATAACATTTATTACTTTTACAGTGTGTTAGTTTAATACATAAATATAAAATAATTTAAGAAATAAAAAGCTTATTCGAAGTAGTCTCCATTGGCTGCAATGCAGTCATTTAAACGTTGAGGCCAGTTATCAATAGAAGCACGCACTCTTTCCATGGGAAAATTCTTCACTGCCTATCGTACGGATTGTTTTAGGGACTCCAAATTATCATGGCGTTTAGAGCAAGCCGTACTCTCTAAAACTGACCATAAATCATAATCCAGCGGATTAAGATCGGGACTAGACGACGCGACGGCCAGTCTTCAGCTCTGATGAAGTCCGCATCGTTCGTTTCCAACCAAGACTGCGTAGACCGAGCTTTATGACCCGGCGCCGAGTCTTGCTGGAAGGACCATTCTTGGTTATTGAACATGGTGTTGTTAAGGGGCTTCACTACCTTCTCAAGAATTGTATCTTGATACACTTGTGCCGATGTTTTGATACCTTTTTCACAAAAGCATGACTTAGTTACTCCTTCACAGCTCTCCCACCAAACCATCACTGAAGTCGGATAGTGCCCACGTTGCACTCTGTCGACTTATTGGGAAGCTTCCTTAGAGCTTTGAGCATAAATACGGTCATTTTGTTTGTTAAAATGTTGCTCAATTGTAAAAAAATTCTCATCCGTAAACAAAAATTTTCTGTGACCTCCCTTTGCGTGGTTCTAGGTGCTATCTAGTATCTTCATCTCCAGAGATAAAATCTTTTGTTTTCGGACAGGATTTCTTCGAATTATTTCCCTTACTGCTTTGACCACCTTTTTCGTACGAACACTACGTGGACGGCCAGATCTTTTTCTGTCACAAACCGAGGAGGTATCATTGTACCTATTAATAGCCCGGTACACAAAAATATTTTACTAATACCAAGCGTATGGAGAGTTTTAAAAATTGCATTTGACTTCATACCTACTTTGTGTAAAGCAATCACAGCGATTCCGTTATCTTTTCACCCCACTCCATTTTAATATCGCAAAATATTGTACAATGTATTGGCGCCAAAATGAGAAAACACAATGAACAATCATATAAAAATGACAGATTCCAAATTCAAATGTAATATTTTGTTGTTTGTAATAATTGTAACAGTATTTATGGCCAGACTAAGTATAAATGGATGAAATTTGGAACAGTTAAAGACTGTGTATAGATCTCGATTTTGGTATCATACAATTATAATGATTTTACATTTTAGGGGTGGCTACATATATGTAGCCACTAGGGTACAATACATGTGAAGCGGGAATGATAAATATTTTTTCAATCTACCACATCGTGTGGGGTATCGTTGAATAGGTATTTTAAAATAAAGGCAAGGTTTCATACATAACTTTATTTAAAGTCAACAATTTTCGAGTAATCTGCCTCCAAAGTGGTTTATAAGTTAGACCCCCTTCTGGCATTTCTAAACTATAGGAGATAGAAACTTTTAAATTTCCATGCTGATAGGTCATGCTAAAAACTCTTCAGAAAAAATATTTTGAGCTAAATCGGACAATAAATTTTAAAGTAATTCAAAGAAAACCTATTGATATTTGCGTTGATTTACGGAACCCTTCTTAGACATGTCGTGACTTGCTCTTGCTAGGTTTTTGTCCTAGAGTCTTATACCCAGAGTTTAATGTTTAAGTTTTTAAGTTTTATCGCGTTTTTATTTTTTTTTAACCTTTTTCCAATTAACTTTTACACTCTTCTGGCAAGGTTTAAGATATAACTATGTAAATGATCTGGCCTTTTTTTCCCCAACTCCTTAAACATTAAACTAACACTATATAAAAATTTCAAACTGCCTCAAAAATGTTTTTTTGGGTTAATACCCAATTTTTTAATATAAATTCACTTTCAAGTGAATTGAAAGCCCCGCTTCTGACCAGCCAGACCTACAGTTGAGGTAGATACAATATGAGAAGTATAGGACAAGGTTTCAGCTTGCCTCAAACACCTGCTCTAGATTTCCTAGTAGCTCTTGGGCTACTAGTACAGAGTTCTAATTTTACTGCTCAGAAAGTTCACCGGCGCGGCGTTCCGGATTCCGGAGCATATTGTCCCAGCCTGAAGTATGAAGTATGAACTGGAATAAATAAAATATAAGTAACTACCTACAATCTACATACTACAATTAATATTCCAACAACTACACCTACAACCTTTAACTTGCTGACCCGACAGACGTCCTGTCTGGACTATGAAGTATGAACATATTACCACAATTTCTATACCAACAACTACACCTAATGACTACACCTACAAGCTACACCTACAAGCTACACCTACAACCTTTAACTTGCTGACCCGACAGACGTCCTGTCTGGACTATGAAGTATGAACATATTACCACAATTTCTATACCAACAACTACACCTACTGACTACATCTTCAACCTACACCTACAAGCTACACCTACAACCTTTAACTTGCTGACCCGACAGACGTCCTGTCTGGACTATGAAGTATGAACATATTACCACAATTTCTATACCAACAACTACACCTAATGACTACATCTTCAACCTACACCTACAAGCTACACCTACAAGCTACACCTACAAGCTACACCTACAAGCTACACCTACAACCTTTAACTTGCTGACCCGACAGACGTCCTGTCTGGACTATGAAGTATGAACATATTACCACAATTTCTATACCAACAACTACACCTACTGACTACATCTTCAACCTACACCTACAAGCTACACCTACAAGCTACACCTACAACCTAAACCTACAATATACACCTATTCTATTTATTGTACAGTTATTATTTCCGATTGTCATCTTGTTCAAAAAAATGTTTTTAAATCGCTATTAAAAATAAGGTTTGGTGGTAGAAGGGTGAAAATTTAGGGTTGTATGTATTTTTAATGCCAATTCATATAAAAATAAAAATTATGTCGAATAAATAAAATATTTAGGGGTGGGTCACCCTTATTATTCAGGGGTTGAGGGAATAGATTACGACAGATTCTCAGACCTACCGAATATTCAAAAAAAATCATAAAAATCGGTCAAGCCGTTGCGGATTGTGTCACCCTAACCCTAACAGGAGAATTTTATAATTAGATTTTATACTTTATACAAGCAAATCTTATACAGGTGACCTGAAATTCGATACATTCCTTTGAAAGACAGAAAGTAGACCTCATTTACAGTAATATTTTTCATGGCATCCCCTATCCGAAAGTTGATATTTACAAAGTTATTGAAATTTCAAAAAATTTTTCTTTATTTTCGACTTTTTGACTTTGACATGACGTATTTTTAAAAATGTTTGTCTTTTTAGTGATTTTTTTATGTATTTTAATGTCCGTCCGTTTAAACCGTCAATGAGTCAAATATTATTTTTAAGGAATAAATAGGGACAAACTAAGCGAGAATTTTTCATTATGAGACATGAAACAGAATTTTCTTTTAAGAAAAATGCACATTTTTCTTAAAAACAGGTGATTTTCTTAAAAAAAATGTATGATACAATGCGTACAAATATTCTAAATAACTTCCTTATCTCATTAGCTTTCCAAAAAGGTGCAAATGTCTTCATAAAAATATGACGTTGTAGTAAACATATTAGAAGTAAAATGAAATAATGTCTAAATCGATTTATTTGCGATAAGGTTAAAATAAAAGGAAAAACTTGAATTTAACTACGTTTACTGTGTTTAAAAAACATCAATGTTTAATTACATTTAATAATAAATATTCTACTTTAGGTCTTGTTCAAAATGTGAACCTCTGTTTCTGATACAGGCCCGTATCAGAAACAGAGGTTCCCGTATGTATATTGTATATAACTAGCTTTTGCGTGGACACTGGACCCGTGAACATTTGGTAGTCATGGTAATCTGCATAGCTATTGGTGAGCAGTCTTATGCCATGTCGGACGCTGGTACTAATCTTGCAATGAGACTAGTATTTCATGCCCTCCGTTCTTTTCAATTTCTAGATCGTAGATTTGTGGATTTGTATAAGGTAAGGTATGTATCTCATTATTGTATTAGGCATACTATAGTAATAACTAAAATAATTAATTATAACTATTAAAAATTATTTCACATAGTATACCTACAAGATGATATTCGTAAAGTTATATATTCGAGATTACAATTGGACCTGACTTTAAACAGCAGTACACACACATTCAACAGTAGTATGAAAGATCCATTGATTAAGTATATTATAATATCAATGTCCGCTGGGTACCTACATACATCACGCAGTATCAGCACGGCTAATAGGTTTATCGCGATAGCGCAAGTGGGGCACGCCGCACGGCTAGCGAGTAGCGACGGATATACAGCTGTTGTTAAAGCACATCGTCAACCTAAAAACCATGAGACGTAGCGTGTTTAGTTAAAAAATGTTGAATGGCTTTACGCGTGGTGATCGGTGACGCTTACTCGACACGCCAAAAGACTAGCTGAGCTGCATAATGCATTAGATGTTTTACATAGATCGGTTCGGTTCAGAAAAAGAACAAAAAATTGAGACTTGACTGTGTTTAGGAACGCCAGTATCCAAATCAATAATTTTTAGAATCTTGGTCTATTCACTATTGATCCATTTATAGCTCATTCCATAGCTCATACACGAATCATGATATAAGTAAAAGCACATTTTAAAGCTTATTCAAGATGGTATGATTTAAAATCTGCCACAACTTTAATCTCAAAACCTAACCTAACCTAGAAATTGAGTTAATGATACACATCAAAGTCTACTACATATCTCCTACTTATACATCTATTCTACAGTCTACATCAAGTGATCAATTCAAGTCGCGAACATTCCGTGTTCCAACTAAGCATCGCTATAACGCCCCCTTTGTGAGGCCCTATTAGGGTTCGCCAACTGTTTAGAATTCCTGATAACTTGTTACATATTTGAAGGGCCATGGACGCTAAATGCCCCAATTAGTCATCGTTCGGCGAAACCTTAAAGCATGCCAACTGTTATAACACTCAAACTAGGCCACGGACGTTCCGAGACCATAACTCCAAATAGAACGGCTTCAAAATGTGCCACGGACTTAGTCAGGTCCAAGTAGAACAGCGTTTTAATGGGCCATGGACCGAATGCCTTATACCGATTTAAACATTAAAATAGGCCACGTACGTCCCAATTTCCAAGTAGAACACTTGTCAAACGGGTCATCGAGATCCCAAGACCCAACTTAGGTAGCTTTAAGACGTCCCTATTCCCAACTAAACTTAACAAAATGGATCTCGGATTTTCCAATTTCCAAGCCCATCTAGAAAAGATTTCAAATGGGCCACTGACGCTTAAGCCTCAAACAAAGGCTAGGCCAATGGACGTCCTTGATTGAAACTAGAGGTCCCTAATCTCAGCTAAAACCAATGAAATGACTGACTAGTGACTTTTAATGCACATTTCCATCTTCATTTTAAAGCTGTTTTCGTAGATTTTAAGCAGGCTACAGTCGTCCCAGGTTCCAGCTAGGTTTTAACTAGGCCATGGACGCCCCAGATTCAATAGCTTTATATTCGTGAAATGGATAGACTCGCCCTGACCTATCCGTCCTCGCGCTCGCCTTGAGCTCAGTATCTGTCGCCTTGGAGGCCGGCAAAGTAGTCTTCCCTTCTAATCTAACGTTTAGATAACAGCTTGACCCCACAGTATTCGCTATGAGCGATAATAATGAGGTTATATGATCCAGACATGATTCTAGTTTAGTTTGGGGTTATTAATGAGTTAATAATTAGTATTTTTATTTTTTAATTCGCAATTCTTTATACCTACTTAGTTTAAACTTTATTGGCCGTTTACCGAAATTCATGCATGTAGATTGTAGAATCATCAGAAATACCTCTTTTTTCGTCGAGTCGTCGTTCGTTTAAGAATTAAAATCTATTTATAAACAGAGACGAGAACTGTACATTTTGTGACACACTGTTAATCCTGAATAATAAATATTTTATGTGTGTGCTGAAGGCACATATCTCCTCAACAATTTTTGCATATAACCATCCATTTGTCCATCCTCACAAACTATTGCATTTAGAACATTAGTAGCAAGATATCTGCGGAACTCATGGCCAGTTTTTTGTTATTTTTCTCATGGCCGCGGCCGCTCCAACGCCGCTACTGTCGTAATTTGTAGAACGGTGTCGGCCTGCCCCACTGACCCATTTTATACACCAAATCGATAATCGCATACGCTGCTCTTAATCTATGACACCAATGACTATAATTTTTATAAAAAAAACTATAACCTGACTATGTAAATTATATAGCCTATGTTACCACTTACCCGGGCTAATTATTACGAATCTATTGACACCTCATTTATTAAAATCGGACTAGCAGTTTAGGCGCTACGGTGTACGGAACAAATATACATACATATAGGCGTAACAAAAATAATAAAAGCAAACAATTGTCCCCGCTTATGGTTGGGGGAACAACAAAAAAAATAAAAAATAAAAAATATATATATAATTATATACATACATAGTCTGCCAAAATCATTACCCTTGCTTGTGGCATCGCCACAGTCGGGTAAAAATAATACTAAACCGTAAACACCAATCAAGTATATGTATTAATAAAATTACTTAAGTAAATTATTATACACCTTAAGGCGTGACTCCTGCTCATTTTTTTTCGAAACATTACACAGAAAACATGAAACAAAAATACACAAGCTGTCTCCAGCTATAGAAAATGTTTTTGATTGAAACAAAACATTTTGTGTAGACAAGATCATGAGTTCCGATGAGGAAGACGTAAGCACTCGCAGGTTTAGTTAGCTATTGCAGATGCAGAATCTAGGAGTAAATACAGGGGGTCAAAAAAAGCCACTTTAGGTGTTTTATATATATATTTTTAAATCATATTATGTGCGCCATTTTACGCATTTCTATTGAAAACTGTCAAAAATTATGTTTTATTATGACATTCATATCATTTTTTTCATTACCATTCATGCCATTTCACCATTTCACGATTATTGTATGGAAAAAATAGGTATATGAAACATAAAAATAAACATCTAAAGTGGCCTTTTTAGACCCTCAGATTTCGAGTTAGGCCATATTTACTGACCCGTAATTTTAGTATTTATCAGGAGTTACGAATAGAAGACCGATTTGGGATTGATAAATAACTTCTTCCGTATTTCTATGTTTAATGGTCATGTGAGTGGTGTAACAGTTGATAAGAAATGAAACATTCCTTCCCCTCTCTACCCGCGCGGGGAATGTTTTCCGTCCGTCTCGGAAGACAAAAACATTGTATACTCCTACACAAATGTGTATAGCCATGCCCCGATGTTTCGATGTTTTGTGTAATGTTTCGAAAAAAACACGCGCAGGAGACGCGCCTATACACATGCGGTATACCTGCGTTGTATATTTTCGCGTTTAAATATTTTCATTTTACAAATTAGGTACCCATTCAATGTTTCTGTCGTTGTCTGATACGTTCTAAAAGTCAAATTACACTTGGCTGAGTAAAACAATTAAAGCTTCAGAAATAAATGACTTAATAGTAAATGCCATTACGCCTTCTGAATTTACTGAATAATTGAATTATGCAAAGTTGGAAAAAACGCTACAAACTTTTGAATAAAATGTTAGCCGCTTTTCTTAGTAAAAGCAAATGCCAGATGGCGGATGGTCTTCTTAAATATTGTGTAAAATCATCTATGGTAAAATTTCTAAAACATCACATTAATATCTAATACCTATATAAAATTCTCGTGTTCATAGTGTTCGGGGACACACTCCTCCGAAACGGCTTGACCGATTCTCATGAAAATTTTATTGCATATTCGGTAGGTCTGAGAATCGTACGTGATCATTTTTTTATATATGTCACAACAATATTTACCGGGTCAGCTGGCGATGTGATATATTACCAGCCAAAATTCTACAGTCAATGTTTTTTATCTAATGTGTATGGTCATTGACCATGTATGGACTATGGTCCAACAAGGTTGATCCTTAGCATAGGTCATTTGGGACTAGTAACATACATACGTAGGTCCAATCATACATTCAGAACAAAGGGTTCTAGGCACAGGCTGGGATGTAATGATTTTACTGCGATGTGTGTCAGTAGGTCGCGGCGCGAACCACTGCGCGCTGCATCTATTGATTGCTGCTGGCGGCCATCTTACATTCTCCCACAGATACAAAATGAACGACCTATTTTTTTATTAGTGGCCAGTATCAAGCCCATTGCTGTTACTATCTAGATGATCAAAGTGTTTACAAACACTAGGCAGTAGGCAACCAAATGCCTGCAATTAAGTAGGTCCTACGATTGTTCAATTAGACCATTAACTTTAATGTTGTTTTAATTACTTTAAACTTTAAAGTACTAGGTTTGACTCCTCATATATTACTGTCAAAATCCTTAATTTGTCCATACTTGCCACAGAGCACTTTTGAGGGTTCCGTAGTTCATGTCTCGGAAGTCGGAACCCTTTCGTCATGTCCGGCCGTCGGGCTTCGCCATACCGTCCAAACGGTTAATGCTTGAAAGATGAAACAATGCACGAATATGTGTATTTATGTGCTAAAATAAAACTAAAATACACGTAAAGTGGGTGTTCTCGCGGTTGTATCATTGGATTGGTCTTATAACATTTAGAGGTTGCTATAACTATTTTTTGATTTATGGGTCAGTTCAGACCGCAACGCGGCGCGACGCTGCGACATCCGTTTGCGAGATATTCAAGTTTAAGCACATTTTTTTGTCAAAATAGTGCGCCCCTCTAAAAGCTGAATGGCTGGCTCGAAAAATCTATAAAGGAAAACTATAACAGCTTATACATATATACAAATGCTTTATTTCCGAAAAGTACATTTACGCAGCAGTTATGACGGATCCCCCCCACACTAGGCGTAGTCTGACTCCTGTGTATACCTTTATTACTTTTGGAGTTACAGATGCCTAACTTGTAAAATGCGCTTTCTTGAAAAACTTCGTACAAAAATAATGATATAATAAATAAGTAAACGTGTAAAATATTGGTATGATGGTGCGGAACCCTACGTGCATAAGTTCGACTTGCACCTGGCCAGTTTTTGTATAAATGTACATACTTTTCTTGCTTAAGCTTTTAATGATAAAAAAGATATATGGAATATATGGATGTAGGTAGTTACCTATTTTATATTTAATTTAGTTAATATATTATATAATAATTTAGTTTTAGGCTTTGACAAGAATATCTCGCCATATATAAAACGCCTCCCTCTAACTGAGAAGTGTTCTACATAGTACATTATACATACACATTACAATCTGTATTGATGCATTGCTGTGGTCTCAGAAGTAGGTCATATTCCAACTATGCAAATATATCTAGACTTCAGTCACCTTGTTCATCTGCATAGAACACATTTGTAATACAACTTTTAATCATGTACAGTGCAACTACTTTATTTATGTCCCTCGGCAATCGTCGTTTTTATATGGAAATGACAGACGATGTATGAAATACCGGTTCCCGAAACACATTAAGAATATAGTTGCACTGTAATGGTATGTTTATAATTTAAACAAATTAGGCTAGTTATTTTTTTTTTTCATTTATTCCGGAACAAACAGTTATTTAATACAAAATATTTTTATAAAGTAATACATAATTATGAAACGTAAACCTAGAGTTCCATAGAAAGATGTAATAAATATATAAAACTTAAAGCTACAACACATGCATTCGGATCAGCTTATAACAATGTTTCTCATTTTGTAATTTGCATTTTGTTTCATTTTACTTAAAGAGCAATGAAACAGATTATTTATTACATATGTTGCAAGACCTTCTAATAAAAGCAATAGTTATGAATTAGGATCGTTGATATGTGCTGTAGATAAACTAATCTGTTCAACGTTTTAATCTATGTGATGTCATCCTTGCTATATTCGCTCCTTTATTAGGTTTTATAAGCGTGGAACAAAGATCTATCTATCCTAAAGAAACGGTACATTGGTGGACCCGTAATAAAAAAAATTCACTTACTCACTTTCGAGGGCCCCTGCAGCCCCGGGGGGGGGGGGGGGGGTCATATAATTGATATGGCTGATAACTATAGATAGATACAGCGGTAGCTACGCCCCTGGTTATGCCTGACAGTACAAACATACAAACAGCCATCCGTTTATAATTCATAGTCAGACTAGAATCTCATGAAACACCCCTTATTTGTGTTTAGTTTTTAATTATAAAAAACCCCAATTATTGATAGCCAACCACTAATCCCCACTGCAGGGGCTCGGGGCTCTCCCCAATATGAGGAAGGTTAGGCTGTAGTCCACACTGGCTACCACGCTAGCTTACTGTTTTAATGTATTTTTATTATAACTAATTTCAGATGGACATCTACGTGCAAACCGCCAGCCCCATCGTGGAGCAGGTGCTGCGGGGCTACAACGGCACCATCTTCGCGTACGGGCAGACGGGCACGGGCAAGACCTACACGATGGCGGGGTCGAACTCCGCGCCCGAGCTGCGCGGTATCATACCCAACTCCTTCGCGCACATCTTCAGCCACATCGCCAGGGCCAATGATGATGAGAAGTGAGTTTCACATAAATAGGATTATATTGTAGCGACTCTGCCGAATTGTATTATTAACGGCCGCACTCGACGACATTTAATTGGTCGACGAAGCTACTTGGTAGAAATTTTGACATTGACGGCCTCTGTGGCTCAGTGGCGTCAGCGCCAAAGCTGGTCAGGCACTTCAATTACCCCACCTAATTAAACGTCTATAATATTTTGACTTGCCCCTTGTATCAAGAAGCGACAGAGGTCCAAAGAACCATTTGATACAATCTGTAAAGTGCTCCAGGGACATGCTCTATACTGTTTAATCTAGAAACGTTGGCAAAAAGATTCAATCTAAAGCTAATAGATTTTTGTACTTTGGTTCTGATTTCGGTGGTTTTATAGCACGACGTACGAATTACTACTTTACTAATATAAGTCGCATTTTAAATTGATAAAATATAAATGTCATTTATATACGGAAAGCTTTACAGCACAAGTGGGATGTAGATGAATTGACAAATTTTATTAGACATCTCTTTCTTCCCCATTAGCAGGTGTCGTAAATTCGAACAACTTTAACAAATACAACGACACATTCGTTGTATTATTTATATTGCACAGTAAATATGTAACATTTAGTTGGTAAGATTATAGTGCGCTATTGTTTATTTGTTTACGTTTAGATTATATGATAGATAGATTATATATACTCGCCGTGAAGAAGTTAGCTACAATTTGTATGGCATCTAATTAGTTACCATTGTTTGCCACTAGGGGCGTTGTTTTGTCACTACTCGCCGTGAAGAAGTTAGCTACAATTTGTATGGCATCTAATTAGTTACCATTGTTTGCCACTAGGGGCGTCGTTTTGTCACTGCTCGCCGTGAAAAAGTTAGCTACAATTTGTATGGCATCGAATTAGCTACCATTGTTTGCCACTTGGGGCGTCGTTTTGTCACTGCTCGCCGTGAAGAAGTTAGCTACAATTTGGATGGCATCGAATTAGCTACCATTGTTTACCACTTGGGGCGTCGTTTTGTCACTGCTCGCCGTGAAGAAGTTAGCTACAATTTGTATGGCATCGAATTAGCTACCATTGTTTGCCACTTGGGGCGTCGTTTTGTCACTGCTCGCCGTGAAGAAGTTAGCTACAATTTGTATGGCATCGAATTAGCTAACATTGTTTGCCACTTGGGGCGTCGTTTTGTCACTGCTCGCCGTGAAGAAGTTAGCTACAATTTGTATGGCATCGAATTAGCTACCATTGTTTGCCACTTGGGGCGTCGTTTTGTCACTGCTCGCCGTGAAGAAGTTAGCTACAATTTGTATGGCATCGAATTAGCTACCATTGTTTACCACTTGGGGCGTCGTTTTGTCACTGCTCGCCGTGAAAAAGTTAGCTACAATTTGTATGGCATCGAATTAGCTACCATTGTTTGCCACTTGGGGCGTCGTTTTGTCACTGCTCGCCGTGAAGAAGTTAGCTACAATTTGTATGGCATCGAATTAGCTACCATTGTTTGCCACTTGGGGCGTCGTTTTGTCACTGCTCGCCGTGAAGAAGTTAGCTACAATTTGTATGGCATCGAATTAGCTACCATTGTTTACCACTTGGGGCGTCGTTTTGTCACTGCTCGCCGTGAAAAAGTTAGCTACAATTTGTATGGCATCGAATTAGCTACCATTGTTTGCCACTTGGGGCGTCGTTTTGTCACTGCTCGCCGTGAAGAAGTTAGCTACAATTTGGATGGCATCGAATTAGCTACCATTGTTTACCACTTGGGGCGTCGTTTTGTCACTGCTCGCCGTGAAGAAGTTAGCTACAATTTGTATGGCATCGAATTAGCTACCATTGTTTGCCACTTGGGGCGTCGTTTTGTCACTGCTCGCCGTGAAGAAGTTAGCTACAATTTGTATGGCATCGAATTAGCTAACATTGTTTGCCACTTGGGGCGTCGTTTTGTCACTGCTCGCCATGAAGAAGTTAGCTACAATTTGTATGGCATCGAATTAGCTACCATTGTTTGCCACTTGGGGCGTCGTTTTGTCACTGCTCGCCGTGAAGAAGTTAGCTACAATTTGTATGGCATCGAATTAGCTACCATTGTTTACCACTTGGGGCGTCGTTTTGTCACTGCTCGCCGTGAAAAAGTTAGCTACAATTTGTATGGCATCGAATTAGCTACCATTGTTTGCCACTTGGGGCGTCGTTTTGTCACTGCTCGCCGTGAAGAAGTTAGCTACAATTTGTATGGCATCGAATTAGCTACCATTGTTTGCCACTTGGGGCGTCGTTTTGTCACTGCTCGCCGTGAAGAAGTTAGCTACAATTTGTATGGCATCGAATTAGCTACCATTGTTTACCACTTGGGGCGTCGTTTTGTCACTGCTCGCCGTGAAAAAGTTAGCTACAATTTGTATGGCATCGAATTAGCTACCATTGTTTGCCACTTGGGGCGTCGTTTTGTCACTGCTCGCCGTGAAGAAGTTAGCTACAATTTGTATGGCATCGAATTAGCTACCATTGTTTGCCACTTGGGGCGTCGTTTTGTCACTGCTCGCCGTGAAGAAGTTAGCTACAATTTGTATGGCATCGAATTAGCTAACATTGTTTGCCACTTGGGGCGTCGTTTTGTCACTGCTCGCCGTGAAGAAGTTAGCTACAATTTGTATGGCATCGAATTAGCTAACATTGTTTGCCACTTGGGGCGTCGTTTTGTCACTGCTCGCCGTGAAGAAGTTAGCTACAATTTGTATGGCATCGAATTAGCTACCATTGTTTGCCACTTGGGGCGTCGTTTTGTCACTGCTCGCCGTGAAGAAGTTAGCTACAATTTGTATGGCATCGAATTAGCTACCATTGTTTGCCACTTGGGGCGTCGTTTTGTCACTGCTCGCCGTGAAGAAGTTAGCTATAATTTGTATGGCATCGAATTAGCTACCATTGTTTGCCACTTGGGGCGTCGTTTTGTCACTGCTCGCCGTGAAGAAGTTAGCTACAATTTGTATGGCATCGAATTACGAGGGGAGGTCCAAAAGTTCGCGGAATGGAGGGGATGGAGTGGGGATAGGGTAGCTCGCTTAGTGTCATACTAATTGAGCACTCATAATTAGTATATATATAAAATCTCAACCCTATAGCGCCATTCGTTTACGAGTACTCGCCTGCTAAACAAGTTAATCCGGAAGCAAACTGCAACTATGGAGAAAATTGAACATCGCGCTGTGATAAAATTCCTTACCAAGCAAGGAAAAAACGTTCAAACCATTTTAAATGAAATGGAAGCCGTTTATGGAGATCAGTGCCCTGGTAAAACAATGGTTTATAAGTGGCATGGACTTTTCAAACATGGTCGAGATTCAATTGAAGACGACCCTCGCTCTGGGCGGCCAGTTGAGGCCACCACATCAGACATCGTCGAAAAAGTCGAAAAACTTGTACTGGAAGACACACGTTTAAAGAAAAAACAATTATCTGCATTTGTTGGAGTATCAGATACAACCATTTTGCGGATCCTGCACGACCACTTGGGCATGACAAAAGTCAGTGCAAGATGGGTGCCGAGAATGCTCATGCCGCTTCAAAAACAGCAGCGCATCGACGCGTCTAAGCACTTTTTGGAGGTGTGTGTAGACAACCCTGTGCAGATTTTGGAGCGGACTGTTACTGGAGATGAAACATGGGTTCATCACTTTGAACCTGAATCAAAACAGGAGTCCATGCAATGGCACAAAAAGGGTACACCACCTCCCAAGAAATTCAAAGTGTCAGAATCGGCTGGAAAGTTGATGGCCACTGTTTTTTGGGATTGTGAGGGAATATTACTGATTGATTATAAAGAACAAGGTACCACTATAACCGGAGAATACTACGCCACAATATTGGAAAAGTTAAAGGAGGCAATTAAATAAAAACGTCGTGGAAAATTGGCCAAGGGTGTGTTGCTTTTACAAGACAACGCGCCGGTTCACAAGAGCCGAGTTGCCATGGCTGCTCTTCACACGCATGGATTCGAACCACTTGTTCACCCACCCTACAGTCCAGACCTGGCCCCTAGCGATTTTTATTTGTTTCCAAATTTAAAAAAAGAGCTAAGGGGAAGGAAATTTTCCGACAATAACGAAGTGAAGGAGGCAATTTCGGCGCATTTTGAGGCCAAAGACAAAAAATATTTTTTCGATGGTTTAGAAAAATTAATCCATAGATCAAATAAATGTATTACACTTAAGGGTGATTATATTGAAAAGGAAAAATAAATTTATTGTTATATTTTATTAACAACCCTTTCATTCCGCGAACTTTTGGACCTCCCCTCGTAGCTACCATTGTTTGCCACTTGGGGCGTCGTTTTGTCACTGCTCGCCGTGAAGAAGTTAGCTACAATTTGTATGGCATCGAATTAGCTACCATTGTTTGCCACTTGGGGCGTCGTTTTGTCACTGCTCGCCGTGAAGAAGTTAGCTACAATTTGTATGGCATCGAATTAGCTACCATTGTTTGCCACTTGGGGCGTCGTTTTGTCACTGCTCGCCGTGAAGAAGTTAGCTACAATTTGTATGGCATCGAATTAGCTACCATTGTTTGCCACTTGGGGCGTCGTTTTGTCACTGCTCGCCGTGAAGAAGTTAGCTACAATTTGTATGGCATCGAATTAGCTACCATTGTTTGCCACTTGGGGCGTCGTTTTGTCACTGCTCGCCGTGAAGAAGTTAGCTACAATTTGTATGGCATCGAATTAGCTACCATTGTTTGCCACTTGGGGCGTCGTTTTGTCACTGCTCGCCGTGAAGAAGTTAGCTACAATTTGTATGGCATCGAATTAGCTACCATTGTTTGCCACTTGGGGCGTCGTTTTGTCACTGCTCGCCGTGAAGAAGTTAGCTACAATTTGTATGGCATCGAATTAGCTACCATTGTTTGCCACTTGGGGCGTCGTTTTGTCACTGCTCGCCGTGAAGAAGTTAGCTACAATTTGTATGGCATCGAATTAGCTAACATTGTTTGCCACTAGAGGTTTCGATGCCATACAAATTGTAGTTAACTTCTTCACGGTGAGTAGTGACAAAAACTAGCACTCAGCACACTGAACAGAGTATAAAGCTGTCTTGGGTCCCAAATTGACAACCAAAATGAATGAATTAGAAGAAATTAGGGGAGAAGATTCTTTATATTGTAACTACTAACCCCCTTCAATGTTTGCTGTCTTTGTCTGATACGATGGAAAAGTCACTTACACAGACAATGACAGCAACATTCAATAGCTTATCCGTTGTGTAAATATTTTTATTAATAAGCGCGTGTTTGTGTTGCAGGTTTTTGGTATGTGTAACCTACCTGGAGATCTACAATGAGGAAGTCCGGGATTTGCTAGGCAACAACCCGCACCAGAGCCTCGAGGTTAAGGAGCGCCCAGATATCGGGGTCTTCGTCAAAGACCTAACAGGTGACTTTTTCTAGCCAAAATGATAAAAAAACATGTTAAGGGGAGAGGAGAAGCGGTTTTGTAAAAGAGCCATGCATGATGCAGTATGCTCCTAGTGAAATGGATCGGCTTGACTTAGCAGACACGGTTGATGTTATCAACCATGGTCTTACAGAAAGCCGTAGCGTTGTTTTTTTCGGAGTATGTGTTTTGGTGATCCAAGGTAGAAGAAGAGCTTTTTATATCTGTTTGGCTGCTACAATGCAACCGATATCAGTTCTGATAATTCTTTTTTATGCAGACCTATTATAATTCTGTTTTGGAGCGATTACTAAACAAACATATTTCAGGTTACGTGGTACACAACGCGGACGAGCTAGAGAAGATAATGTCGGTGGGCAACCGCAACCGGCACATCGGCGCCACCGCCATGAACGTGGAGAGCTCCCGCAGCCACGCCATCTTCTCCATCACGGTGGAGAACAGCCGCCGCGGCGCCGACGGCAAGCTTCACGTCGGCTGCGGCAAACTGCATCTCGTCGACCTGGCGGTGAGTCATCTGTCACCTTGACAGCTGTCACTCTGACAGCCGCTTAGAGTTTGGCCGATGTTACTTTTAAATGAATAGAATGAATAGAACTAGGCAAGGAATATTGATTAAAAAATTACTTACTGCGATTGTGCTGAACTGAGACATTCTCGTGATGCGAATTAAACCTTAAACAAAGGAAGACTGTTAACTTTTAAACAATTTTTTTAGATACAGTTTAGGCAATGGAATCTCCAAAGTAGTATGCAAAATGTAAATTAATCTAAATATAATAGTTATACGTATTAGCTGAGTAAATGATAAATATTAATTCTCAATAATTTCCAGGGTTCAGAGCGACAGAGTAAGACCCAAGCGACCGGTACCCGACTAAAGGAGGCGACCAAGATCAACCAGTCTCTCTCAGTCCTGGGTAACGTCATCTCCGCGTTAGTGGATGGCAAGTCCACCCACATACCGTACCGCAACTCTAAACTGACGAGGCTATTGCAGGATTCGCTGGGAGGGAACTCTAAGACTGTTATGGTGAGTAAAGGTAGCCTTCCGATCCATGCGACCGCGACGCGAGACCGTGAACCGCGACCAGCTAATTAGGTTCTCTCACCACACCCACCGGTCGTGCGACGCCGGTCGCGGGGATTGTTTAGTGCTTCATATAAATTCATACTAAGCAGTGGCTCTGCGACCACCCTATTTCGGTCTCGGGTCGCGGTCCCGCGTCGCGTGCATCAAAAGGCTATCCTTAGCTTTGTCATAACAAAAGAAGGTTTTTAAATCGTCTGTGTATATATGGCAAAAAGATATTTGTTCGTTATTCGCAGTTAGTTATTATGGTGTTAAGTGACAAATTAAGTGTCAATAAAGTATCAGGAGATAGCTTATCTTTATAATCTGCTAAATATCTAATACAATAGACTTTTAGGTCCTAGTAGGTTAGTCAAGATTGCATTAAATGATGCATGCATGGATGCGTGCATGGGCGTTGGCACGATTATTTTCAGACGGGTACATAGGTATTTGTAGGCGGTGCACTCACACACACACTCATTATTTTTACGTTATACTATTAATAGATACATATATAATAGATACAATACGTATAATATGAATAGAGGAGAGTTTCAGGGTGCTGATTTTTTTAAAGGTGATGTAAGTAACTAAAATACCTTAGGTAGATTTTATTAAAAAAATGGTTATCTGATAAGTCGGTTTACGGACGATAATTTTACGTGATAATGTCTTCACAAGCCGAACGCTTAGGCCGATCGTGCCTCTCTATCGCTTGTTCCGCGCTCTCCCTTGCACGCTCGGCTCAGGCGGAACGTGACAATGTTTCGTGCGTGCTGCCGGCGTTCGTCGATTTATAAGACGTTATCACGTCAAAATTACTAGTTAATTAAAATAAATATGTAGGATTTTCCCATGTATTTTTTATGCCAGGTGGTTGCAAGTGCATTTCCTTGCACCCCTCTCTCGGCGCCCATGGTCACGTCTGTGTTCTCTAAAATAAGCCGATGTAAGCATAATATGTAATGGTCTACCAAATGTAACTTTAAACATTTTCAGATAGCGACAGTGGGTCCGGCGGAGTGCAACTATGTGGAGACAATCAGTACCCTGCGATACGCGAACCGCGCCAAGAACATCGAGAACCGCACGCACGTCAACAGCGAACCCGGCGACGCGTTGCTCACCAGGTGCGTATGTATAACACACATGTATGTACATATTACGCTAAGTGAGGACGGACGCATCTCGCCGAGGATGTCGCCGTGAATCGACATCTACGTTAACGTAAACGTATTAACAACATGTGGCAGTGTCCGTGACAGAGACAAACCTCACTTTTTTTAAGGGCAAAAGCTAGTAAAATAAATACGTGGTGCGCTCACATACAAAAAACGTAAATTTTTTACCGTTTTGTACGCAACCTTTCGTGCGCGAGCTCGCTTGCATTTCGCCGGTTATCTCTAATTCTGTTAATTATTCATTACAGGTTCCAACAAGAAATTGATCAACTCAAGAAACAATTGGAAGAGACGGCAAACGGTACGATCAATTATTATGCCCATTCGGTAGCATATTTTTGTAATGTATTAAAATGACATAGTAATTAGTATCCTTGATTTATTGTTTACAGTTAGGTCACCGTTTCATTGAAGCAGTCATCCAAATGACTGCGCGGCGGTACAATCGCCCTTAGTTATTTATTTATATGTAGTAAATTATTATTAATACGTGATGCAAAAACTTTCAGTACAGTTTTACGAGAGTTGTGCAACCGGAGGAGTACGAAATTTGGCCGCAAAATTAAAGTTTATGTGGAGGAAGGTGTGCAGAAAGCTAATATTTTTTAAATAATGCTCAGAAAGTCTGAAATACATCAAATCATATCAAATTAATAAAAATAGCAACAACACCCTAAATCAGAGTGCGTTTGAAGTATACAATTTTGTTGCACGTTACGTTTGTCAATCTGTCACAACATTTACATTTTTTTCTATCTTTATTTAAGTAAAAGAACCCTTATAAAGATCAAACTGAAAAATTATATGAATTATTATGAGTGAATTTCGGTCACAGTTCGACCTCGACCTCGTTCATTGATAACTAGGATTTGTTTTTACTTTTCAGTAATAACCATAGACGTACATATAATAGACGAGGCAAGTCGAGGCAAAAAGTATCTACGCCCTAACAGCCCCAAACATGGGGTTGTTTGGGGCCATCGAGATTTGACATTTGTCATCTTAACATTCAGTCTTCTGAAATCAAGATGGCGTAACTTTTTCTTGTATGAAGACTTTTTATGTCAAAATATGTACGTCATATGCTCATAGCCCATTCTTAATTTTGAAATCTTTGGTAATACCTGATAAAAGTTTATTGTTCCAACAGAGATCGAGGAGGAGGACATCGATGGTGTGTCGGAGGGCGAGGTGTCGGACGCCACGCTCACCGACCCCGAGCTGGACGAGCTGGACCCGGAGGAGAGGAAGATGAGGAGGAACCACCGCCGGGAGGAGAAGGTGGGTCGAACCCATCTAGAGTTGGAGCGATGATGATGATCATGTGGAATGCAGTCAAGGGGTCATGTCTTTTTCCACATAGTCAATATATTTATAGATCTATATGTACTGGGTATGAGTTATACGACAATAGACACCCTTCCTAGCCCCCAGGGGCGTAGCAACTGCTGCATCAGTCGTATCAATTATATGGGGCCCCCGGGCTACGGGCGCCCCCGAACGTGTCAAAAAATTCTTAATATTTAACTCTGCTTCAATTTTTAAGAGCAGCTTTTTCAAGTTTCCATGTTACGTTATAATGTTTTATGAAATTGGAACCGGTAAAATATTTTGTAACATGTCTGGCCCGCTTCGATCTGCTGATGATTTTACTATCAATGCTTACAACATGAGAAAACTCTTGAATAGGGACATAATCTAAAATTATGTTGAGTGAACTCCGCTGCCGATTTTATAAAATAATATTTTTCAGGAAAGACTGAACAAAGAGAAAGCGCACCAAGCTCGGAAAGTTCTGGAAGAGAAGCGGGCTGAACTGCAGCGCACCAAGTGAGTATATTGATGGTAAAAATTACTATCGTTAGACAAATAGCAGCAAAATTGTGGTATTTAGCACCAAATAGAAGCTTGATGCTAACATTTATACAGAAGGTCGATTATGCTAATTAAATCCTGCAATAATACAGTTACAATCCTGTCCCGAATCTCCCGATATGTAAAAACGGCAAAATGGTATTCGGGGACGTCCACATACTACGTCACACAAAATGTCGACTTTTGAACCCCTTCCCCACCCCCACCATGTCCCCCACCATGTGGATGAATATGATTTTTCATAGACGTCATACCTGTTTTGATTGGTCCAATCTCCAAAAATCAGTTTATGATATCAAGACGATTCATTTATAATTCAGTAAAAGTAAAATGAAAGTCTGAGTTAATTACGAGAATAATTCTGGTCTTCTCGGCCATAAAGAATGTACAATGAACATCGATGTTTGAAAATAGATATTCGGCTAGCGTGGGCATTATAGAGAATATGCTGTTGAGTTTTTTCTCTTACTTAGTAGTGAGCGTTTTCCATTTAGAAAAAAAAAGTCGACACTGTGTTCCACTGTGTCGAGTTTTTTTTCTAAATGGAAAACGCTCAACGTTTAAAAGAGACTGATGATTATCTATTTTCAAAGGGCACTCACTGTATTACATAATTAAACACTACGCACTCAATATTATTTAAACAAAACAATACATCTTAGGAAACAACAAGAGGAGCTTCGTGACAAGCTGAACCGACTAGAGTCCAAGGTTCTGGTCGGTGGAGAGAACCTTCTGGAAAAGGCGGACGCGCAGCGCATGCTGCTGGAGCAGGCGGCCAAGGAGCTGGAGCAGCGCCGCCTGGTCGAGCTGCAGCTGCAGAAACATCTGCAGAAGAAGGAGGTGAGTTCTGCAAATAGTGAGACCATCTCTTACTCTTACTACAGTATAAAACCATTGTAGCTAAAATACCGCTTAGATTTTTAATACGACGCAACTGGATTTTAACTTTACCGTTTACATAATATTATGACTTCTGTCAATTTTAGTAACTTAGTCCCAATTTCATCAACGCCTTCATTCATTCAGTACTTTGAAGACCCCCGTCTTCATAGTACTGCGCTTGGTCACCGGGTGGGGGGAGGGGGTTGAGGTTTTTGTCACGTAGTCAACTTCTAGGAAAATGTCTCGCGACGGCCATGATTACCGTGTTGAATCTGCAGGCTAAACCGTGAGTATGGCGTTTTAACTGGCAGCATTTCTTTTATTTGTTTGTTTGCAAAAATATTTTTAAGCCGTAAGGAAGAGTACTACGTGAGAAAGAAGAAAATGGGTCTCGGCTTATACTACGAATGGTACCGACCGGTTGGATCAACGCGACGGTGAGAGGGATTTTTCTTTCCCTTACTAGTCTATAAAAAATCGGCAGTTGAAAATGTAAGCATCTTAAAATGTTATATTTTATTTTGATGTTTCCTCCAGGCCGAACGCCTCGACATCGAGGAGCGCTACTCAAGTCTACAAGAGGAGAGCGCGGCCAAATCCCGCAAGCTCAAACGCGCGGTGCAACTACTGAGCGCGGCGAAGGCAGAGCTGGCGGACCAGCAGAGGGAACAGCAGAGGGAGATGGAGGGGATACTGGACGGAGTGAGAGCGCTGCGCAGAGAGCTGCAGCTGGCTGAGATTGTGCTGGACGCGTATATACCTAAGGAGTACCAGGTACGTGAACAAACGAACAGGTTTGGTAAGTAAAGGTCACCGCCTGTATATGCGTGCAATGGACCGCGATAATTTATATAAATTCCATTGGAGGAATCAAAAGTGGGTACTGTGCCGAATCGACGTATGTATATCTTAAAGCAATCGATATGTTTTTATTAATCTATCAAACATCACGTTGGTTTTCGACTATGATAAAGAAATGTACACGTATATGACGTTGTACCAATATATTTATGTTCGCAAATGTTTTGCAGTCGCTGATCGAGCAGTACGTGCACTGGAACGAGCAGCTGGGGGAGTGGCAGGTGCGGTGCGTCGCCTACACCGGCAACAACATGGCCGCCCCGCCGCGCCAGCCCGCGCGCACGCCACAAGTGGGTTGACATCATACAGCTATCATTTCATATATTCCATCAAATGATTGTTAAAAAAACAAAGGCTGACTCATTTTGACTACGCTTATCGTTTGATAATCCTTTTATGAATTCCTGACTTTGACTATTATTCTCGTTTTCTATGGCAGTTCGAGCCGCCAGACCTCTCTGACCGCTACCTGTCGTACGGCAGTGTGACGGGAGCGCGCGCGCCGTCGCGTCTCGCGCGCCCGCACGCGTCCGCCGTGCCGCGCCCGCACACCGCGCTCAGACAGCGACAGTAGACGCGCGACTACACTGTCACCTATAACTTCTGATTTGTATCTCAGCCAGTAAAATGACAACCAAAAATCATTCTGTCTCTATAGACTGACAAGGAAAGAAAGAGAGGTTCATTGCAAAGAAATGCCGTTTTACTGAGATTTTAAATCAGAGTATAAGGCTGAGACTATATGATCCGGAATCCGGCGGGCCCGGGAAAATTCAGAGCACGGAAATTAGAACTCTGTCCTAATACAATAGAATTAAAAATCTAAGGCCCGTAATAATAAACCGTTCTCAAACTCGTTCTCAAGACCTTTCTTAGCTGAGACAGTCTCAAGAAACGATTAGCATCTCAAGATGGTCTTTAATTCATAGTATGATCTCAAGACCGTCTAAGTTGATAACGATAATGAGATCACTTACTCAACTTTTAAGCGTCATCTATATAATACGTTTCGTTTACACTTCTACAAAGAACGGATTTATTGATTATACATTCCTTCCAATATTTTTCTTTAAAAATGTAATATTTAATAATATAAATACCAAAAAAAGTTTAGTCTGTATTTTTTATATTGAAAAAAAATGATTTTCATAAATTTTTACGTAGATATTAATATTTATTATTGTCTAGCATATTAATATACATATTTTTTTAACAACTACGTAAAACGGAATGCGGATCATTGCCATTCGAAAAAAGTTCTTCTTGTTCTTTAAAGTGGCTCCTTAGTGATTCGCCAATGTGTTGTGTTGACGAAAACTCTGCCTCCTAATATCATCATATAATGAGGATTGTTTTTTGGGCAGTGAAAAAAAGTTCTGCTGTCAAGTGTCAAATCAAGTCAATTAATATAAATCAAATATGTAATTCGTTTAATATAAATAAATATATTTTATTTAATTTTTAATTATAAATAAAATCGAAAATATTTCTACAAATACTCGACACTGGCAGAATGGTGCAAAACCTTTGCAACTGCGATTACCAAAAAAAAAAGAAGAATAAGTATCAATAAGCGTCTTTTTTTATAACTTTATTTTGTGTTGAGTATGTAGTGTAAATTCTGAGTTTGTTTAATCATAAGTATTTAGATTTTAATTTACATAATTGTAACACACCCAAAAACACCACAAATAATAACGTACTGTATCCCAATTCCCAAGCAAGCCGTTCTCAAGTCAAGGTTTGAATTTTGACTGTACCAACGAAACCGCGTCTCAAGTAACAGTTTGACAGCAATGACAGCGTACTTGAGTAACGAGTCTCGTTTATTAATACGTTCGCACTCACTTGATACGCCGTACCTACAGCTGTACTTAAGTACGGTCTATTAATTAAAACAACATCTTAAGTACTTTCTTGAGAATTGTCTTAGAGATAAGAACGCTTTATTAATACGGGCCTAAGTGTCGAGTTGTCAGATTTGACATTGACATTTGACTTGACACTCGTGTATTCGATTTTCAGCTCTATTGTATTAGCGCATATTAGCTAATCTTACTGCTCTGAATTTTCCCCGACCTTACGTGTTCCGGACAGTATAGTCCCAGCCTAAATACGAACAAGTGCTTGGGTCCCTCGCACATTGCGATTTTCACATCAATACAAACGCGCGTTTGGTATCCTGCACTCGATTATTCCAGTTTACAAGGTAAACCTTGTAAACTGGAATAATCGATGCATCGCAATATATGGCGTGGGGTTCCAATAACTCCATTCCTACCGGCTTCACTTACCACTTACCTCTTGAAGATCCACATCGAAATCCCTACCTATTACACAGGCTAGGGCTTCCCTTTGAACGAGAACAAGCCTTCGCTACTGATATCTACTATCTAGGTCATAGTAGCGCTTCAAGTAATACGCGCACGTTTTAATTTATTTAACATGTTTCATGTGTGTTTTGTATTGGTCAAAACTATATTTTTGTGAGATGAAGTAATTACCTTTAATTAAAAACGATGACAGTAAACTGTGGAAAAAATATGAAAACACGTGACGGTTTTTGGATTCAAAATATATTATATCATAAATTTTAAATGCACGCATTGACTAAGTATAATTAATTATTCACTATCGTGGAAGGTCGAAATGATAATTATGTAGACTATAATTTGCTCACTAAAGCTTTAGTTTTAAATTAGTAAAAATACTTCTTATTCGCTGGCTGTATTAATATTTTGTTGGAGAAACAACTTTTAACTTTCAGTTGCTTCGTGCGATGTTTTTATTTTAATTATTTTATGATTATTCAGATTATTGTTTAATCTCGCTAATGCTAGTCACATTCCAATGAAAGGAATTTCAGTATTATCAAGACATTGATGAAAAAAATGTTTATTTATATTGTGATGAAAATGTGATTTTTTGTGCTTATTTATATAAAAAAGAAATTTTGTATCGATTTTGTGTTTTATTGTATACTCACTACACTTATATAAGGTTTAGTAAAATCAATTACGGATATTTTGGGCCAAAATATCCGTAATTGATTTTACCGGACCTTATATACTCCTATCAAATTTTTCCGATTAGGTAACAATGTTTGAAACTTCAAAAATTCCATCAACCGTAACCAATTAGATTATACACCAGGAAAGTAAAATTTATCGTGATATAACATTAATTATATAAAATGACTGTATATAATTCCATTCATAAAAGAAATGCTTCGCAATTATATGAATCTTCAGGAAAATATTTTTCACCACCGCCGGAGAATGATCAAGTAACCAAGGAGAAACACGACGAACAGAAGGTAAATACAGCAGCGATTATGTAAATTTTAGTTCAATGCTATGTATTTTAGCCGACATTATCTGCGTGCAAGTGACTCTGTTGGAAAAATCATTACCGAAGTGGTAATGGTAGTGGTGTTTTTAATTTAATTTCTAGGGCGACAAAATACGCCAAAAAGGCTATTATTATAATTCTATATAAAAGCTGGCATGAGCAACATATTGACAGGTTTCATTGATTGCACTCAGCAGTGTGTGAATAGAACATTATTTGACGAAGCACTGCATTATCCGTCATGATGTATATCCCTGTCACTTTTCTATTTAAAAGTTTTGTGGCTTTCAAATACACGCTATACCTATATTTACTTTCTCTGGTACCGTAAGTGATATGTATATTTTCATTATTTACAATAATTTGACAATATAACTTCTAAAAGAATTGGTTCCTACAAAACATTAGCTGAGAAAAGTCGAGAAATATTATTTGAACCCAACCGACTTACAAAATATTATAAATAGCTTGAATTTTTAACGTAACATCGTTATATATATATTTAACACATTGTAAATGAAATTGTTATGTCTTGTTATCATGTCAAATTAGTACAAATTTGTATTAATTAAGGCATCTCCTAAGACGTAGTGAATTAGTGATCACTTAGGTGTTAAAGAATTTATTCAACAGCTGATGACACTAGTATCCTACTAATATTATAAATGTGAAAGTTTGTAAGGATGGATGGATGCTTGTTACTCTTTCACGCAAAAACTATTATACTGAACGGATTTCGATGAAATTTGGTATGGTAGTGGTTTAGGCTCTGGAATAAAACATAGGCTACTTTTTATCCCGGAAAGTGTTCCCGAGGGATACTATATTTACGCGGGCGGAGCCGCGAGCAACAGCTAGTTGGTAATACTAATTAACATAATATAATGCAGAAAATCCTGCAAGAAATAATTATATAGGTACATTACTTTAAATAAGCTATCGTTTTTAGTTCTTGTACTCGCATGTGAAGGCGCGTGTAGACTGTTCGCCGCCTTTCTGGTCCCCCAAACCACTCTCAAACGCACTTGCGAAGTGGGAACGTCAACTTCAGCGGAACTACATGGACAACCTGCAACATGTCATCGCCCTCAGAAAGACAAGCTATAAAGGAGTATGCTATTACTTTTCTGATTTATCTTAACTTAGATGTTTGTTGACAAACTACTTAGTTAAATGTAAGTTGGACAGTAGCTAGTATTTGCTCTAGGTACACCACGTATTTATATTGTAAAGATACTCTAATCTCTATGATATTAGATCATGGAGCTGATATATGAAAGGAGACGGCATAAGCAACTGTGCACTTTGATTTTTACTCGGTCCTAACGTCATCAATATTCAATGGGCGTGGCCTAAATCAATGTACAGCTGTCAGCGTTTGTACTGTGCACACCTCTGTGATTTCGATATCTTTATGTACTTATCGAGTTTCTAAGAAGAAAATTATGAAATGTTGTGTCTTATCATGTATAAAATACTCAAATAGTTGTTCTGATGCTATGGAGGGCATTTCATGTGTAAGAAATTAAAAACTAAATTTATTATTGTTCTAGAAAAGTCTCTTAGCGAGCGTCGGTTAAATTAGAAATTATTTTACTTGCCAATAGATGAAGTTTTTAAGCTTTGATCACGGGGATTAAAAATATGTTCTAGATACGTACTAACTGAATATTAATATATTATGTTAATCATCATGCGTGCTAAAGTCTTTTTTGCAGTATATCCTAAAGACTTTTCAGTCGTAAAGCAATATTTAGTTTTTCATCATTTTACGCCCCGTCGACCAAGATGTAATTTGGCGTTAAGTGGCATCTAGTGTGAGATAGCAAAACTACTAATGGCCGATTTCTTCACTCGTAGTTATCCTACGATTAGAGTTATCCGTTAATTAACGTGAGTTAACTGGAGGTTTCGTTTTCTTTACACCAGTTTAAGAAATAACCCCCGAATATTTTTGTCCTAAGGATAAATATTGGGCTGACTTTATACCTGGCAGATAACTTTACCGATGTCAGTGTGTGCGTAAAAACTCGACAGTATAGAGTTTACATGCTTGTACAACGATTCTTCGAATGTCAAATATAAAATGAATAATATTTCAGATACATGTCACAGTCACACATACATGACCATAGGATAGCTAACCCGTCGGTCTGTTGACAGCCACACACAAGACAACCATGGGAATTTTAACCCTGGAATAAGTATATCTGCCGAATTACAAACTCTAGTTTATCTCTCTCATGAAGAAATCGGCCATAAGTAAGGTCGATAACGAACGAAGTACCTATGTAGTTTTGCTATTGACCGGTGATTTACAAATGAGTGGGTGGAGTCAGACCTCACCCCGCAAAATATCACGCTATGTTTTAAACTGAAATCTACTAACAACACCTTCCTATAAATTATACATGGAGGCATGTATTACATATATCTGTTAGCTTACCGCCACCTACTGACCCAGCAAACTGTGTAGCGCGATCTATTAATAACTAGACTAAAATTCGGTTAGTTTAATATACTCAACAATAGCTATAGTGCTGTGCAGTTAGAATTAAGTCTTAAAAATATATAAATTGGCCAGAATGTTTAAATATAAAATGGCTTAAATATATGACTATTGAAAATATTTTCAGGGCAAAGTTGACTGCCGACGACAGAGGCCGCTGTATAACAATAAATCTTACACACAAAACAGAAACAACACTTACCGCAAAATTAATCGAGAAAATGGACTGATTTATAAACTATTGAAGGAGTCCGTATGTTTTTACAATAAAAAAGACTAAGGTTGACAATTCAGATCATACTTATTCACTAAATAAAAACTTAATTTTAATAATTTATTTACAGCAGTGTAAAGTGATCCCGAGAAATATTCTGGAACGCCAATGGAAAAGGAATAAACGACACATGGTAGATAATGCCACGACTAAGTTTATCCTATTCCCAATCACGCCTAAAGAAGACGTTGAAGATATCTCATTCCTCGCTCCTGCGGGCGTCAAGAGACCTAGGTTATTAGAGGTTTCTTCTAATATCGTCAGGATATAAGGGTCTTACTTACCTACTTACTTAAATTAAACTTTTAAATCAAGAAACATAAGGTTTGTTGCTGCATACAATATACTTTCTTGAAATCATTTGATCAATTTAAACTCATCCTATTCTTCCTACACTCAGAGGTTTTATAAGGACCTAAGTAGATTAAAAATAGCCAAATAAAAATACTTTTATGGATTTATCACGGTTTGTTTTAGGCACTTTATACAAGTAATCTAAAAACTTGCATTAGGAGCCTGAAAAAAACGCCTGGTTAGATTCACGTTCACACGTTCTAAAATCACATTTGTCCCTGAAGATTATCTAGATCCTGATAACATTCCCGCAGAGTGACGATGCGGCTGCGCACGCGTGGCGGCGCGGTGCTGGGCTCGCTGACGCTGGAGCTGTTCGCGGACGTGTGTCCCCGTACCTGCCAGCTGTTCACCGAGCTGCTGAACGGCGACGGCCTGGGGTACGGGTATGTTGGGACGCAGTTCTTCAGGTCAGTCAGATCTTACATTTGAGCGCATCGACATAGAAAGTGATTCTATACTTTACATAGTTAGTCAGCCATATGACAGCATAATACTGAGACTTGCCTCAGTATTATGCTGTCATACTTGCAAGCAAGTCCCCCATCAAATCAAATCATGCGTTTGCGAAATAAAGTGACAGCATGACCTGAGGAACGACAATGAGACTGAAACCAAACTTAAATTTGAATATATTAATAACGTAAATTGTACGCTACATTTGGGAAACTCTACTGTGATTTACCTTTTAAATCATAAAAAATTAAAACCTCGTTACAAAGTTGCGATTGACACGCATTGATTTAAAAAAATGCAACGTCAAGGCGGCCCACAATGGCCTCGTATGATTAAATGTATTTTATGTCTGCTACTGTTTTTCACGAGTATTATTTTCTTCCTATTTGTATTTTTAGTCACTAAAATATTGCCCGCACTCGAGACACCGATCAAAAATGTTACTCTCGGATACTTTAAATGGAGTTAATTTATCACTCAAAGTCGTGAGCCCCGAAGGCCAAATTTTCACAGCAATTTATTCAGATGATACTCAAATTGAACATGTCAAGAACGAAGCTATTGAATTCTTTTATCCGAACGGGGAGGCCGGTGCTGCGAGGTTCAAGCTAGTCCGAGTCACAGACATGAGCACTCCGCACGACTTTCTGACTCTCGCTCAAGAACAAGTAGGATCTAATGAGGAATTTCTCCTTATAGAGAGACAAACTCCCGAAGCCGGTACGTTATGGGACCTGGGCTCCGTGAGAGCGCCTCAACCCAGCACCATTGCAGCTGCGACGTCCTCTCTCCCTACTACTCAACAAGGCCCGATACAACCAGACCTCCAGACCCTGTTGTCCACGAATGAGCTAACATTTGAGCTGAGGAAAATTCTGATATCGCTGATAGAAACCGGGGCCCGCCTGGCCGCTGCGGGGAGGAACTACGAGCTGACCCTGGCTCAACTTTCGGCCGCGCTGGATGAACCCCGCACCGCGCCAGTCACCGACACGCAGGTCATAACTCAAGAAGACATCAGCGCTCAGAACAACGAGTGTGCCTCTCCCACTTCTGTAGAACCGTCTTTGGGCGGCGACGAGATATTCCGGCGCGCTGAACATTTGCAAAGGTTCTTGGACAAATTTAGGGCCTGGAGAGCGAGGGTCCTCGAACCGCCGAAACCAGAAACCATAAATGCTCTTTTGGACCTTGGCTTTTCTCAGGAGAATACAAACGAAGCTTTGAGAGCGACGGGATCTAATGTTCCTGCAGCCGCTGCGTACCTGATGGGTGAGAGAGGTTCTAGTGTTTTCGAGATCGTGAACGGTTTACCAGACCGTCTGATTCTCCACAAACTGCTGGAGAAACCGCAGATACAGCGAGGTCTGATGAATACGAGGATGTTGATCGCATTTATCGGAATGGTCGGCAAAAAGGGCAGTGCTGCTCTGTGGCTTAATTCTCCCCACGGGAGCCCACTACTCACCCAAATATCCAGGACCTACCACGCAGAGAAATATTGTCTAGCCGTCAACCAGTTTTACCGGGGAGGACAAGATTCCAGCACTCCTACCTTAAACCAGAATAATTAGATGCGTTTATGTTACGTTTTATTCAGTAAAATATTAAAATTTAATAAAATTTAAAACACGGTAATACATTAAATTTGTTTATCAATATTATTGTATACTAAGAACACAATTGCACTTTCGTAGCCGGCCATCAGCAATCTGGCCTTATCATGTACATAATATTTTAATTTTTTATAAGCTTAAATCGTAAATGCCTCTATCCTATCATTCGCCCTGGAACAGTTCTACAGGGTCACAGTGTCTTAACCTGATCAGACAGAACCCCGCTTGCAGGAAGGTCCCTCGCCTGTACTGGAGCGGCGGCGACGTGGTGCACGACTCCGGATTCGGGTGCTACGCGCAGCGCGGCCGCCGCGTGCCCATCGGCGCCGAGATCTGTCATCTGTCGCACTCCATGCCAGGTACTAGACAGTAGAGTCTAGGGCCGATATGCAAGATTGCATAATATGATTTAATGAAATCCTTTTGAGGTCGTTTACGATCGAACCTTGCTTTTTCCTTTGTCATAGTAACCATCGTAGTTAAATCATAGATGTAAAATTCTGGGTTTATTAATTAATATTATCAAACCACGCTTATATTTTGAATCACTATCCCAAGGTCTGGTGTCTATGCACGTGACGGCGGACGACGAGGTGTGCGGCATCTTCACCATCACCTTCAAGCCGCTGCCGCAGCTGGACCTCAGGAATGTCGTCTTCGGCAGGGTAGGTTTACGAATAGGTCAAATGGATCCGATGTAAGTAAATATCAGCGCACAGCTTGATGACCTTTCGCAAACATGAAAAACCGATACGGTCTCCCGGAAACTATTTTCACGGACATACACGGTCAGTTAGAAGTGACCGTGTATGGCCGTGGATTTGCATGACGGTCAATTACCGTTTATGTCAATATAGAACTGATCCAATCGGACCCATCATGCGGGTTGGACGATAGACTGTAAGGTGTATGGCTATCGTAACAGAAGGCTTCCAATAAAAACAAACTGTGCTATTAAATTGTATGTCTCTATTATTAGTATATTGTTGTAAGTTATGCCTACTACAAAATAATCAAAAGTTAAAAACTATAACCCGACTACGCAAACTATATGGCCTGTGTTACCCGGACTATTATTACCAATCTATTGACACCTCATTTATTAAAATCGAATAAGTGGTATAGGCGCTACGATGGAACAAACATACATACATAGACCACCAAAATTATTAATTACCCTTCCTCTTGGCTTCGCCGTAGTCGGATAACAAAACTACATTCCGCAAGTGAATAATTTGAATTATTATATTATGCCTTTTACAGGTAGTACGACCAAGCCGGACGTTCGACGCCATGCAAACGATCGGCTCAGCGCTCAGTTCACATCCACAGGTCGAAATCTCCGCAACCAGACGATCAACCGACGGCGTTTGGGTCCATGGCACTCCTAACACTAAAATTCCCAAGCCCAGAGTATGAATACTTTAAAATTGTCATAACAATAATAAAACGTTTAGTAAAAAATAAATGTTTATGTGTAAAATGTTGTATTTTAATATTTATTTTGTGATGTATGAGAGCAAATTAAAATCGTATGTGAACGCCAAATTTTATTTAAAGAATTCAGTCTTAGAAATAGTTTGTACACATTACTTGATAGTTGAGGTGGAGCTTCAGTTGCCGAGTAAATCTTCCGTTCTCGTCCTATTCTTGAGATATTTAAAAACTTTCCTGAAACAATTTATTCAACATTTCATTTTAATACTTATAAATTTAATAATTATAAACTTAAATTCTCCTGTACAGCTAGTAAATTTATCAACTATTTTAGGTACATACTGTTATACATAACTGCCGCTCATAGACGCCCACTGTCTGTGTCTACTGTCAATAGGACAAACACCAGTCGCTTTTTGACTGTCGGTGTGAGCGTGCAGCGTAAAAATGTTATTCTCATATTTAAAAAAAATAAAGCGGTAAAAGAAGGAAATGTAACAGCAATTAATCACATTCACTCACCATATAGTTCTCGGCACGTGACCCCAGTCTGGCGGCTGGTCGGCGAGGCGCGCGAGGTCCGTCCCTGGGGCCGGCCCCGCCCCCGCAAGCGCCAGGCTGTCCGCACACGGATACGCCGCGCCGCGCTCGCGCTCTACCGTAAGCGACACGTGCAGCCGCGCCTCCACCACGCGCCGCAGAGGCAGGTTCGCTACCTGAAAGCAACGCGAATTCTCAAATCTTGCTTAATTACTTTTTATTGATATACGAATAAAGGTATTTGAAAGATATAAACTTGAAAACTAGGGCGTCATGTATCAATAATAACACATTTTGTGAATGAATATAATAAAAAATATTTTCTCAAGCCGTATGCATGAGAGAGGCCATATTAATACACATAATATTATGAGCACTGTATGTAGATAACCCGACTTCGTAAAAAAAAGGGGTCTAAAAAGGCCGAAACAAGAAAATAATTCAAACAGAAATCCAGAAATGCATAGTTACAAAAATGGTCAAGGTAGAGCCGTGGTCGCACACACTAATGGCGTCATTTAAGCGTCAGTTCACACCGAGATGCGTGACGTCTAGGTATAAACTGAAACTGCGTATATCGTCATGTACACATGCATACCCCAAGATAGTTACAGACGGCTGCGTTTTGACATCGACTGTTCCGAACAGTAGGTGCGTCCACGGCTCTACCTTGACTGTTTTTGTACCTATGCATTTCTGGATTTCTATTTGAATTATTTTCTTGTTTCGGCCTTTTTAGACCCCTTTTTTTACGTAGTCGGGTTATAGTTTTTTAAACTTATTTTTTTATTTAATATTTTTCCGTTTCCCAATCCAACTATTTTTTTAACAAATTATCCACAAGCGGGCAATTTTTTTTACATTAATATTTATAGGTAATAAAGTAACTGAAATTAAATTGAACTAAACATAGCATACACAGAAAATGATGACTTGATTTGAACTCGAAGAACGATGTATAAAATATAACTATTTATAATTTATATTCAATAAACGCAATAGAGATCATTCAACATTCATTCATTTCACCAATGCAATTATATCACTTATTCACTTTTAATAGTATTTTGATCTTATACAATAATTGTAGTGGAATATATCATAAACTTCTAAACACAACGATACCGCGATTCAGAAAAATTTAAGACTCGTATTGTGACATCTATCGAACGAGTGAGTAATAAAAGTGCTAGTAATTGATTTCATTTTGTTATTAAAATCGGATGAACCAATTATCCGATTTTGATCTAGTTTTTTTTTGTTTGAAAGCTGACATAATTAAGAGTGGTCTTAGCTATAATTCATCATCTTCAGCTCGTTCACTGCTTGACAATATAGGTGTTATTTAATTTTTTTCAATTTGTTATGTATTGCCTGTAAAAAATTATTATAAAATAAAATATAATGTTATGAAGGAACATAATATATAAATTATATATTTATAGTCTTATTATACGTAATGTTAGAAAATTGGAAAAATATTGTACGAATTGTATTTTAAACGTATATTTTGACTTAAACAATATGATATAATATAATATAATATATATACAAATGATGTAAATATTTGTAGTGTGCTTGCCAAGACCTTTCTTTTGATACCAAACATGTGATAATTATCTCGATTTAATTTTTTTAGATGTTAGAATCTGAGGTTTAATTTTCGAAATACATAATTTTGAAAAAAAATATATAGCCTATGTTACCTGCGGCATCATTACGCATCTATTGACACCTCATTTATTAAAATCGGACCAGTAGTTTAGACGCTACGAGGGAACAAACATACATACATAGACTGCCAAAATCATTACCCTTCCTTTTGGCTTCGCCGTAGTCGGGTAAAAATAGCAGTGAGATAGCGACGCTAATATTAAACAGTTATCGTGTATGCCGTGACTTCCTGTGGTATTCTACGATAGCAAAAATCAAACATCAAACAATCGCACCTTAAGCGAGATATGTCCATTAGGCAGCACGTGGTACGCGAGCCGCGCGTGCGCATCCCGCATCGCGCGCGCCCAGCGGCGTGCCAACCGCGAGACGCGCACGCAGCGCCGCAGCAGCGCCGCAACCGCGTCCACGCGCGACACCTCCGCCGCCTCGTACCGCATCGCCTCCATAGCAAGGCTCACGCATAGACCCGCGATAGCATCTTTCTCGTCTGCAATTAAATATTACAAAATTATACATTAATCAATATAAAAAGACATTACAAAAAGTTGTATACAATAGTAATTATTTATATTTAAAAAACATTCGTCTTATTAACACCAGCATTTACTATTAAACAACTAAGCCTAAGCAATTAATGGTTGACAAATGTCACATAAAATAATAATGTATTCCTAACATTGAGTGAACCCAGCAGGTACTTTCGTCTTGTTCTGTGTATAGTTTATATTGTATTGTGTATAGTAAAGTATATTTTCATTTAATTTCATTTTCATTTCATTTCATTCACTTGAGATTAGTGATTGATGGTTATTAACCATAGTTTTCAAATACATGTCGAAGACTACTGCTACTGTTGGACACTTGCTTAGAAATGTGGTAGCGCCAGTATGTACAATATCGAGTTGCACTAGGACTCCTCAAAATATTTGAACACAAACAAAAACTGCAACGATTGCAGACGTGGTTGAACTACGTATTCAACGGTGCTGTTCCACCCTATACCTGGTCGAGCGGCAACTTTGTCGATAGTACATACACTACTGTACTCACCAGTCTTAGCGGTCTCAACATCCACGGCGGTGACGGGCGTGTCGGCTCTGACGGCGGCGCTATGGAGGTGCACGCGCAGGCGCACGCGGCCGCAGAGCAGGCGGAACCACCACACGTCCGCTCGCCCGCACCGCTCCCACTCGCACTCCGACGTGCTAAAGCGAAACGTGTAGTTTATAATTTTAAAATTAATTGAATATTTTATACACATAATAAATGATAAAAAAAAAACAATAGCAATTGGTACTTAGTAGAGAGGTTACAAACTAATTATTTTACCACGAAAGTACATGTTTTGTAAAATCATTTTGTTTTTAGAATATTTTTAACTGACTTCCAAAAAAAGGAGGCGGTTAAGCATTCGGCTGTATATACAGGGTGTCCGGTAATTAATGGATAACCCTGAAATGTCTTATAGTAGAACTTTGTTTTACACATATTTACAATAAATGTTCAAATTGTTGGCCCTTGTGTGGCCCTACATCTACGGATAAATGATCTTCTGAGCTACCTAGTATATCGTCAATGGTCAGGACATTGGTGGTTAATAAAAAACTACATTTGTTTTATTAAAGTTTCCCAATTACAAATTCTTTTTTTTAGTACATTTTTATCCCTTTCTACATTAATAGCAATAATTCACAATTAGATTATACAGTGATGAATTGTACCATTATAAAATCTGCTTGAAACCGACATTATTTAAAAAATATTGGTCAATCATGCCATCATACATTTTTTTATACCCAAAATGTTTAAACTTCGATTAAAACATAAATTATGCAATTTTTTCTAAAATAAATGAACTTGCATATTTAAAAAAAAGTGCAATAGCTAGTAATACTATTTACTGTCTATTTATCAGCATAGTTAGTGTATAATAACAAAACAATAAAAAACCGATGTAATTCATTCATTTCTGGTCATAGTGTTCAAAAAACTAAAATAACTAAAAAAATAGTCTTTTCTCTAAATAAAACTTAACTTAGGTACTACTTATGATAGTTTTTTTTTTTTTTTGAACGGCCATAAGTTCTACGATAAGGCATTTCAGGGTTATCCATTAATTACCGGAAACCAATATGTTCAACGATAATTTCGCCGTCTGTGGACCGATTTACAAAATTCTTTTTTCGATGTAAAGGGTATAATCCCATGTTGGTCCCGTTTGCACCAAAGTGGTGCCTGATGATGGAATCCATGAGGAATCGAGGGAACTCCTCGAAATTTATATGGACACATATGGTGATTACGACTTTTTCTGAAGTAGTCTAAGCATATGCTACCAAAAAGTAAAATTTTGCACCAAGGTATACCCTGGATCCAAAAGCACTGAACAGAACTGAGGAGTCTTTAAATATAGGCGTTTGGAAATATCGGCATTGTTTATAGAACTGCAAGCATATGGCCACTATGTAACTTACAGTAATCATCATCATCATCTTATTTACAATACCTAATGGAAGCTTGGCGCTTATTCAATTATACATTCGATCGTTTATTTTAAATGTTCTCAAAATGTAGTAATAATAATTTAACAAATATCACTAAAATGGTAAAAAAATATTATTTTTAAACAAAAAATTAAACTGAATTCCAAAGTAAAAATACACAACAAAGTATGAAAAAATCTTATTTTCTAAATAATTCCCCTTTTAAATTCGGCTAAAATTTTAACTATTTCTCTGCTCAATCTTCTAATTTTGAAGTTGGTACCAGCAAATTTTAACGTGAGTTCTTTAAAATATTGTAGGATATTGTTTGGGCTGGCCTTAGTTATTGTTTGGCTACCGCCTTCAAAATTAAGAAGATTGAGCAGAGAAATAGTTAAAATTTTAGCCGAATTTAAAAGGGGAATTATTTATAAAATAAAATTTATTTCATACTTTTTTGTGTATTAAAAACATTGGAAGTCGGTTTAATTTTTTGTTTAAAAATAATAATATTATATTGAATATTGATAGTCTGCAATAAAATCATGTGCAGTTGAAGTGTGTAATGTAACCTATTGTTAGACACTATTCATCAATATTACAGCAAATACAACAAAACTATGGATTTTTTAGTATTTCAAAGTGTAAGTAATTAATACCCGGTTTCTGAGGTAAATTTGTCGGTAGTTTATCTATTCAGTAGCGTTTTTAGTGCGATAACATTATTTTTTTCGGCGTAAATTGCATTTACAACTTCGAAACAAAAATAAGACAGTAAACTAAGCTGACCAATGTGGTCCGTTTAATTTAAAGCGGTCCACGTCACTCCCGACGTTAAACTAGTAACATAAATCTCTACTAATTGTACATTGCCTAATTATAGCAAAACAAAATAACTTTATGCTCGAATTTGTAAAAGATTCATCTCGTTGGCATCTAGATGGATATTTTTGGATGAAATCCCGGCGCCAGTAAAACTTAGTTCTACTTCTTTACTTCAGAAACCGGGCATATGAGTATCAATTAAAACTTACCCCATAAATGATAACAGTTTTATATTTTCAATGACATCAGGGCCATAATATTTTTCTATTTTATTCCCTCTCACTTCCTCCAACGGTGTGAAAACTCTGCTGGTAACACTAGAGACAACTTGTGATATGGTCACACTTGGATCCTGAAGTGCACTCTCACTATATAGTTTTAAACTTTCTTTATTTTCTGCCGCCTTTTCTTCATCAAATTTAGTAGTCTGTGATATTTCAATGGGTTTGCTTTTTAATTTACTATAATTATTATATTGTACTTCCACCTTTTGTATTATTTCAGTGTGTGCAGTAGATTTTACTTTTGATTCGTCATTTTTAGGACTATTCATTTCGTCTTCATCGAGATCCACTTGCATTATATTAGTATCAACTTTATTATTAGTAGATTTAGTTAATGGACTGTTAGACATTTTTTGCATTTTGCTTATAGGCTTTGGAGTAACTTCGACATTTGACAAAACGTAACTGTTAGTGCTTGTAGGACTATAACTACGTTTTCGGGTTTTGGCATCTAAATCTATATTGCTGACCTCTTCACTTGAACTTGCGTCGGAATCTTTTTCTGTAAACTTAGTGTCATTTTCATTCCTAAATAATATTTTCACATGTGAAATCTTGCTGCTGGGAACTTTTACGCTTGGCGGTTCCGTTGATGGTTCAATGTTCATTTTAAACTCACTATCCATTAATCTTTCGTCAACGATAGTCAACGAGGAGCTCGGAATGAGGTCTCTATTTTCTTTCATAACAATTGTTGTGTTTACTTCTGTGTCTTTCAGACTAGGTACCATACTCTCGACAAACTTATCTGCACATATTGGTTTACAGACATTTGCGTTTAAACTTGATGCGCCAGATCTTTCAGTAATAATTTTCCCACACACAATATTGATTTCCTCAGCTATTTTCTGGTCCTTAAGTACATCGTTCACAAATGATCGATTGCCTAAACTCTTTTCGTCTAATTCCTTAGTTTTATGTGACGATTTCCTTTTTGTGTCGTCAACACCTTTCTCTTCTCGGAATTGATTGTATCTGTGAGCATCGCAGTAATCAATAGGTGGCAAAAGAACATTTTTCAATGGATTGTCGCTGTTAAAAACTATACTCTCATGTTTAGATTTTTGTGGTGATGATTGAGTTATATCATGAACATTGCATTTTACATTCTCTGTCATTTTAGTTTGTTGAACTATGTTTATAGGTTCGGGGGCACTTACTGAAGATTTAATTTCATTTAAAAAACTCACAGAATCAACTTCTAGACCCACGTTTTTAGTTTCACCTTTTGAGATAAAATTACCACTATTTTTGAGAAGACACTGCGATGGTTCTTCTTGGCTTACGTCAATTTGACTTGAAGTAATAAAATTTGTCTCTACTTCTGCATTACAGGTTGAAGGTGCATTTGTCTTTGTGAAATTGTTTTCGAATGGAGCATCGGAATTTGGTTTCACCAGGTCATTCATCAAGTATTTCAAAGAAAGTGAAACATCTGTCAAAAACGTGGGTATAAAATTCACTTTCTTATCATTAATGGAAGGTATTTCTTCAACAGCTGACTTTCTGAGGGGATTCATTCTTATTTCTGATTTAATACTTGTATCGCTAGCTGATTCGTCTTCAAATCGTAAGGTTTTTACGACTTCAATGCTCATTCTGTTATTTTTGTATGTATCGTTTATTTCGTGAGTTTCGATCAGCTCTGACGTGTCATCCATAATGTCAGTTTCATCTACTTCAAAACGCGATTGTTGTAAGGCTGCTTTAGCCATCGAGATGTTATTCAATAAATCTTCTCGGCTTATAGCTATAGATTGTTGCCGTGGCGCCAAACTTAAGCGTTTTGGTTCTTGTAAAGTTCCTTTAGTCGCAATTGTACTTTTTTCAGCAATTGAAAGTTTTTCATAATCTTTTGTGTTAAAGTTTTCTTGTTTAGAAGTACATTCTTCACCATGTTCATCGGTAATCTCGGAAAGCATTTTCAACAAATCTTTAGTATTATCAGCTTCTTTAACTGACTTGAAAGTCTTGGGAGAATTGACACTTTCTTCTAATTCCATATTGAATTTTGTAAGATGTTCTGTACCTTCAAATTCCTTTTCGCTGTTATTTTCAAACAGGGCATGAGATTCTTTGTAACTGCATTCATTCAAATTATTTTTATTTGCTTGATTTTCTATTAATATAACTGAACCATTATTTTTAATTTCGACTGCTGGTTGAACTTCATTATTTCGGGTGATTTTTCTTTCAACTAGGGAGCTTTCTTTGGAATTTATATCTTTTGAAGTTGACATTAAAACGGAATCATCTTTAACTGCTTCAGTGCCATGAATCATGTTATCATTCTCATAAAATTTCGACAAATCGTGTTTAACAGAATCGCACGACATACTAAGAAGCTCATCAAGTATTGATTTTTTTGGTCCTGGCTCCTTGCTCTTATTAAACAGCTTAACAGTCTTGTCTACGTCCATCCCTGCAACTAATTCGTCATTACAAATATCGGTCCTAGTTTTATTCATTTGCTTATTTGTATCCACTTGATATACTAAAACGTTCGTTTTAAATTCAGGTTCGTAAGCTAAATATTGCGATGTTGGATCATATTTATGTTCCAAAGTTTTATTATTGTTTTCTTTATTTAAATTGAACAAAACATCTTTTTGAATATCCATATCATCTGAAGTCTTATTAACCAATGAATGTTTTTCACCAATATGATTTTTTTCATAAACGTAATATTCAACATCCATTTTTGATTTATTTACGTGTGAATAACTTGTTTCCTTAGCATCTAGGTTTTTATGAGAGATATAATTCGATAAACTAATATTTGGTTTTGTATTTTTATTATCTTCAGGCCGAAACATGTTTGATTGGATTGTTTTACACAAATCTATAACTTCCATATTCTGAGTTTCATTTGCTTTCTCAATTTTAAATTGCTCGATTTGATTGTAATCCCAAGATTTGCAATTGTTGTCAAATACAGAAATAGTTTTGCGTTTTTCTGTAGACGCAAGCTGACTAACATTTTTATTTTCTTTCGTTTCAGATTTATGTGACGGGTTAGCTATCACTTTTGGTATAATTTGATCTGAAACGCTGTCATAAATTATAGCTGAACGGTTTTCTAATTCTAATTTTATATCACTTTCATAAACTTTATCAGTGCTTTCTTTAAAGATATTAAAATTTGTCGGCAAAGCTCGAGTCATGGATATATTATTCGCTGATATATTATTCGACACCTTTTCTTCAAATACAGACTGTCGTTTTATATTTTTATCAAATATTATCGGTTTACGTTTTTCAGGACTTTCATTTACATCTTTGCAATTCTTTTCTATATTTTCTTTAATGTCTATATTAGTGGGTAAAGTTTGAGTGACAGACATGTTACAAGAATCTTTATCAAATATTATTGTCCTACGTTTTTCTGAAATTACTTCATTTGTACCCCTTTTAATAATTTCATTACTTCTTTCTAAGTTCTCTACAAGATCTATCTTTGTGGGTAAAGCTTCAGTCATAGATATTTCACAAGAATCTTTATCAAATATTATTGTCCTACGTTTTTCTGAACTTTCTTCATTTGCACCTCTTTTATTAATTTCATAGCTTCTTTCCAAGTTTTCTATAACATTTATATTTGAGGGTAAAGCTTGAGTCATGGATATATCACATGAATCTTTACTGAATATTATTGTTCTACGTTTTTCTGAATTTTCTTCATTTGCACCCGTTTTATTAATTTCATTACTTCTTTCCAAGTTTTCTACAAGATCTATATTTGTGGGTAAAGCTTGAGTCATAGATATTTCACAAGAATCTTTATCAAATATTATTGTCCTACGTTTTTCTGAACTTTCTTCTTTCGTACACCTTTTATTAATTTCAATGCTTCTTTCTAAGTTCTCTACAAGATCTATGTTTTTGGGTAAAGCTTGAGTCATAGATATTTCAAAAGAATCTTTATCAAATATTATTGTTCTACGTTTTTCTGAACTTTCTTCATTTGCACCTCTTTTATTAATTTCATAGCTTCTTTCCAAGTTTTCTATAACATTTATATTTGCGGGTAAAGCTTGAGTCATAGATATATCACATGAATCTTTACTGAATAATATTGTTCTACGTTTTTCTGAATTTTCTTCATTTGCACCTGTTTTATTAATTTCTTTACTTCTTTCCAAGTTTTCTACAAGATCTATATTTGTGGGTAAAGCTTGAGTCATAGATATTTCACAAGAATCTTTATCAAATATTATTGTCCTACGTTTTTCTGAACTTTCTTCTTTCGCACACCTTTTATTAATTTCAATGCTTCTTTCTAAGTTTTCTATAAGATCTATATTTGTGGGTATAGCTTGAGTCAAAGATATGTCACAACACTCTTTGTCGAATATTATTGTTCTACGTTTTTCAGAATTTTCATTAGGTGCAACTTCATTTCCTCTTTCCAAGTTTTCTATAAGATTAATATTTGTGGGTAACACTTGAGTGTTATGTGCAATGCTTCTTTCTAAGTTCTCTACAAGATCTATGTTTTTGGGTAAAGCTTGAGTCATAGATATATCACAAGAATCTTTATCAAATATTATTGTTCTACGTTTTTCTGAACTTTTATTATTTGCAATATTTTTGTCAATTTCATTGTTTATTTCTACGTTTTCTATAAGATCAATGTTTGTAGGTAAAGCTTGAGTCATAGATATGTCACAAGACTCTGTATCAAATATTATTGTGTTACGTTTGTTGGAATTTTTATATCCTGTAAGCTTATCATCAAATATATTATAGTTTATTACTTCATTTTCTTTATTGACATTTATATTTGTTGGTAAAGCTTGAGTCATGGATATGTCACAGAATTCATGATCAAATATAATAGTTCTTCGTTTTTCACTATTCGAATCTTTACCACTCATCAAACCATTATTAGATTCACTGTTTATGCCAATTATATTAACTGGCTCAACTTGTGTAATGGATATGTTACAAGAATTTTCATCAAATACAGTTTTTCGTTTTTGGGCAGTAGCATACTTTTTATTTTTATTTTTTAGATCATCCTGATCATTATTTGCTATATTCACATGTATTTTAGTAGGCAAAACTTGTGTGATTGAAATATCATGAGCATTATTGGCAAAAATTATTGTATTTTCATTTTTTGCTGATATTTTTTCACTATTATAATTAATATTTGAGTGCACAGCTTGAGTCATAGATATGTCGCAAGATTCACCTGCAAATATAATAGTTCTGCGTTTTCCATCATTTTCTGTCTGTAACTTGTTTTCTTTATTTATTTGTATTATATTATTAGGTTGAGTCATTGATATATTTTGAATCATATCATCACAGTGTTTTACATGCAGTGATTCTCTCTTTGCTCCAATTATATTGGATGAGATAGCCTGAGTGAATGATAATATATCACTTGTATCACACATATCAATAGTATCATAGGCCATACTTTTATTATTACCAGCTGTGTCAGTTTTATTTTGTACATTAACAGCCATTTTATCAGTTGGTTGCATAGATGAAACATGTAAATTAAAATTAGACTTTGAAGAATTGTTGTCAAAAAAGTTAGGCAAATCATCATTTACATCCAATATTATAGTTTTCCTTTGTGGTGCATTGGCAGGTGTGTTTGGTAACAAAGTTTGATGAAAATTCTCTTTGTTTTCAGAAATATTACTTGTAATGGATTGAGTTGTTAGTCTCTTTCCATCAAACACTAATACTTCATCGGAGACTTTGTTAACTGCAAATGTTAAAGATTCCTTGGGTGCTACATACGGATTAAATACCATATTTTCCTTATCATTAGTCCAATCATCATCTACTTTGTGTTTACTTTGTTGAACAGAACTTTTAGCAGCATCTTGAACTTTAGGACTTTCTATTGTGTCAGTGATTGACATTTCTGACCCATCATTGTGTATCACGCCATGTGTTACATCTAAATCTGCTACTTCAATGTACCCAGAAAAGTCCTTTCCTGGATTCATAGCTCCAGGACATATAGCACTGGGTTTAGATCTCTCTAAATCATTTTGGATTTCATCCAAATCATCACATTTACTGGAACTCAAAGGTTGCATAGTGGAGAAATTCATACTGAGAGTGTTGGTCATATCCTCCAGTACTGGACATTGCATGTCATTCCCAAAGGGTCTACTCAATTCGGTTAATGCACTTTGTTCAAATTTCGACTGAGACGGTACAAACTTTAGATCACCTGTCATGCATTCAAGAGATGCTAACTCCCGTGTCAAGTTTATTTTATTAAATGATGCTTGAAATTGTTGCAGCGGGTTAGTGTGGATAGTTCCTCCTAGGTCAACTGCTTCCACCTCCTCAAACTGCTGATCAAATATTCTTTTTCCAATATGTTCAATTGTTTGCCTTGGAGCGTTCGCTACTAAATTGTTCTCATTGCCTGATGATTCTAATGACTTGTTGTGTTCCTCGTAAAAGTTTCTCCATGTTGTAGTTGCTTCATTTGTAACAAATTCACTGAAATAATAAATAATCATCCATGCAATTGCAAATCTTATGAGAATATGGATTGGAAAAAATAAAGGAAATCAGTTAAAAATAATAATTAATAATTACGAAAGTAGAAAATCACAAAATCCATTACAGAATATTCATATTAGCAAGGTATAATTGCACCAATAGTACATTAGTCAGTCAAATAACAGATTTTTTTTCTTTCAAACCAATACATATATGTGATTGTACTTACGCAACCCCGGTCCGCCTGGAGAAGCTCACTCGACGGCTCTTGGTGGTATCAGGAGGTGTGGCGACATTAAACTCTACCTCAGAGAAAGGAGTGCGGGGAGGTCGCTGATTTTTCAGTATTGACGATCTTCGTTTCCGTCTAGGATTAAAAGCATTTTTTAAAAATCATTTTGATGTAAGGTAGGTATCTAAAAATGTAAGGATGCCTGGACTGCATATTTTTCATTCTAATAAAAATATCACAATAAAACATAATTTTAAGTATTCACTTCTAATAATCAAAAAATCATAGTATGAGCTTTAGTTATTTCGTGCATCGCATCAAGTTGAAGTAATTCTAAAAAGTTAAGTAATTCGTGAATCAAACATTACAATAAAAATTGATTATAAAGACAATAACAATTATTTATCATACTTTACAGCTGCTGCATCAGATTTAGAAGAATCCTGTGTTTCCTCTGTTTCCATTATTTATATTTTATAACAAATTAATTTTTAATTGCTTTTATGCTTTACTTATATGAAAGCAAACAAAATCGTTCAAGTTTTAAAAACACCGACGGTTAATTTTTGAATTGACAACTGACAATACGCACTGACAGAGGCTTCACATTTCTTTTTTAAATTTATATATGGCATCGGCTTATAACCATTTGCCAGTGTCAAGTTAAAAAGGCGGGAAATAGAACTTTCGTTTCAATTTTCAACACCGTATTCTTATATCGTCAAGTCTAAAGTCTAGTCAAAGTCCAAATAAATAGTCAGTACAGTCCATGAGTCATGTCAGTCGATTCAGTAAAGTGGTAGAAGCTTTACTGAAAGTTCCTAGGGAGTTTTGGCGGGAAACACAAAATAGTACGTTTTTAGAAGTTGTACCACTTACCCGCACTTGTACACGTTAACCAATATTTAATGGTTAATATTCTACTAATATTACACATTAAGAACCGAAATAACACAAATTTATGCGGATATACAAAATCCACAACGTCACCCATTGAACTCCCGGCAAAACTCCATGCTAACCCTTTGATAACCCACTATACCTGTTTTGCCTGTCGGTCTACAAAACAGTCGTAAAATTCAACATACCGTTAAATGGGGTGAATTGGGACCAAACTGGGAGTTTTTGCGACCTTATTATACCTCATTCTTTAGTAAATTATAGGTTAAATTGAATTTAAACTTTGTAACATTTCTTTAAATATACTGGTAATATTGAGTGGTCCTCTCATTTGAAAGAAATGATAAAAAAACGGATACCAAAGCGTAGGGTCAATAACGTGCGTTTTTTTCTCTGTAACACATTTGAATATGTATAATTTGAGTATTTATGTCAAAGCGAAGTATATTATATTTTTAGTATCAGTTGCTCAGATTTCGATTAAAATATCATTTAAGTGATTTATTTAATGGATTCTTTTTTTTCAATAATTGAACAAAATCTCTATGAGGCAAAGTTACGAAAAAATGAGGGAAAACGGGTCTAACTACACGGTGTAAAGGGCCAAATGAGTGGGGGATTGGGTCAGGAATGGGGTCAGTTTGGACCAAACTTGGATAAATTGGGACGACTGTGGGTAATTTGGGCTTTTATAGATAGGGTTGTAGCGATTCATAAATTGTGATGATAATTTATTGTACGCGACCATGATAATACTCCTCGGCAATCATCGTTTTTTGACAGCTGTCATTTCCATAGAAAAACGAAGATTATCAAGCACAATTAGCAGAATGGTTTTGCTGTAAAGAAATTGCATATTTTGCACAATTTTATGCAGGTAAATGATATAAAATATTATGTTAGGTACGCCTCGTAACATACATGTAGTATTCGCGTAACTTATGCTAATACTACATGTTTTCATAAAGTTTATATTATTATGAGATTTTTTGAATCGATTTGTTGTTTCTTCAGCCGCAGTAAGTGCCAGCCCTGTCAAAAACTAGATTAACCCCATACACGACCCAATTAACCGCAGAGCGAAGGTGAATCGCGTCAAGGTAGTTTTTTTAACTTTTTGTAGATTTTCTGTTTCAAACTTACATTATAATGCATTGTAAACAAAAATACAGACGACTGGAAGCAATTAAATAAGATTTTTATTAGATATAGAGCCGAAAAAAGCAATAAAAATTGATGTCAAACTTCGAAAATATCCCGATTCCCCTCATTTTACGATACCTACCTAAATATTGGAACGATTCGAATGTGTTGAATTTTTGTTATTAAATAAAATTAAGGATACTAATTATACTGTATACTTAATGACCTTGATACTATTTAATAAAGGATCCGAAACATTATTAACTGTAGCTACTTGTCCGTTAACCAGATAATTAAAATTACATAATTATGCTTCAACACATAATAACTATTTTGTTGTAGTGCAAAATATCATATTATGTAAACGTGCCGGAATAGGCTACTTGACTCATATTTAATTTCATACATTGAAGTAGTATTTCCTTTAGTACTTGGCTTAGGAAAACGTATTCTAGCGATATCATACATTAAAAACTTAAGATTGATAAATAAAAAGTTGATAAAATTATGTATTTGTTTTTTAATTTCCACTGATGAAAACACCTCGAAGTAACTTCCGGCAAGGATGTGACGACACAAAAACACTAAACACATATGTAGTAGTGAAACGGAACGTTTCTGTAAATAAATAGCTTAAGAAATCTCGAAAAGATATTTATGCCAAAACGTCAAACGGAACGTAATACCGCCATTTTACTACTACAGACTATAGCACAGATTACAAATAGTACTTGTATGACGTCACAGCACAGATAATGTATCAACTAACATGGCGAATAGTGTTTTCGGTGGTTTTAAAAAAGTGTATATTTAATTTTTTTGTTTTAGGTTTCAAAATAATGTTATATTATTTTTTTGTATGTAATGAAACAATTATGATGCGTTTAGGACATAAATAAAAACAAGGTCAAGAAGCCTATTATTTAATTAAATCGTCCGATAAAATCGATTTATTGGACGATTAAGATAATTCATCCCTTAATCGGACGACTAATTTTTGTTGTTCATCCGTTTAGCTGACGGCTAGACATGGGTCATGGAATATTATTTTATTATTAATTCTTGAGCCGTGGCCCGTGTCCTATTAATATTATAATAATTACTGTATCCTATTACCCTTCTTTGACAGCCGGGACAAAGAATATAACATTATTCCATACCTATAGTATTTATTAATCAACTACCAACTTACAATGTAAGCATTAAGAAATATCTCTGTTGCTCACTTACAGTAAAAGTGCAAAGAATCCTCCAAAAGGGATGATAAATAGTACAGCTATATACAAATAAAAGCTAACATTATTTACTTGATTAATACAATCTTTTTCATCAGGATTATAGTTATTTAACAGCATTGATACAAACTTAGCTACATTTTAAACTTTAAATTTTATAAAAAAATGTTTTTGCAACTAACGAACTAAAATTTTGAAAATAACAAAAAAATGATGTGCCATTGTGAAATCTGAATTCTGATGGCAGAAACTTGTCAGGAGGATATGACAGCTTGCCATAGATTATTTTTTCTTCTCATGCGACGAGGAAATACCTTCATAGGGAATTAAGAAAATAATACAAAGTGAGTCACACGTTTTAGCGTTATCGTCATCTAAAACTGCCCTGAGGCAGGGCAGCCGAAAAGCTGCGGAAATAGTCGACGAAACTGATAATTCACGAAGCACTACATTTACATCTTCTTCATAGAAATATAATAGTTACATCAATTTGACAATGTAGCACTATTATAGTAATGATTTAAACATAGACGTTTGTCTATTTCCGTACACATTCCGCTGCCCTGTCCCGAGGCAGTATTAGATGGAGGGGAGTAGCAACCACTGTATCAGGCGTATCAATTAATGGGGCCCCGGGCTACAGGGGCTCCCGAACGTGTGTCAGAAAAATATCGTAAAATATTATCTACACATTAAATACTGTACGCATACTTGAAGCTTACTGATATGAGATGGCGCTAGCGTGCTCGACCTCGTCTTGTCTCTTTCCTTCTCGTACCCTCTCGCTCGCACAGCTACCTTGAGAACCCACCATGGCGACGCCACAAGCAGTGGCCTAATTTAATTTCAAATCATTGGCGTATGAATTTTCGACCCGTCTGCACTTACCAACAGTTCATTTTGTGATAAGTGCTTAAGTTTTTATTCTATTTTATAAGTGTAAGCCTGATATAGCAGCTATTCATGTAAGTGCTCATTTTTATTTTCCTTACAAAGTGAATATAACTAACTAACGGTTTTAACGATCGTATTGAAAATATTTCTATAAGTAGATCATTATTTTTATAGAATCTCTAAAAATTAAGTTATATTATACGTTATATATAAAACTGACACAGGAAGTAGGCGAACTTAAAAGGCATCTTAGATACAACTACGATCAGGTAGATAAAAGCTATTCGCCTTTAGTTATTGATAACGTAGACCTCGACAGAGACTATTATAGCGATAATATTATTGACGATCAAGTTAGTGGTAGTCTTTATGATGAAGAACATACTAATAATGCCAAGTTAGATTTTGATTTTGATATTGAAGTTAAATTAAAGGAGCCTTCGATACCAAAGGCACCTGAAAAGTTTCTTAATTTGCTGCAACAAATTTAACATTTTGATAAAGATGAATGGAGCGAAGTTCGCTATGCAGAAGAGCAAAAGCGGTATAATCATACGCCAGGTTTTACTGATTTAGAAGCTAACGATGAGATCAAAGCTTGTGATAGTCTACGTCATTTAGCTTACGCAGATAAAGCTTACGCCGGTATTACCTTTTGTTAGCTAAACAGCGCGATGCTCTGCAACAGACTCTAAACTTACTTTTATCTTGGGCTAAAGATGAGGTAAACCTAAATGTCGACTCTTTGCATACGAAGGTTAAGGAATTATTTACAAGCGGCGATTATGCGTCTGTTTCTTCCGACCTCTTACAGCTCGTTTGTGGTCACAGAGCTGAGGTGATACAGATGCGTCGAGATGGAATCATAAAATATGCACGTGATCCACTAACCAAATCATATTTACGCAAAATCCCCCCTTCAAATAAAAACTTTTTTAATTCTGAATTGCTATCGGGAGTTCTTGATAAGGCAGGTGGCGTTAAGAAAGCTTTTATGCCTTTGATAAAACTAAAAAGTTTTGGAACTACCTCGCAGGTAGTCTCAAGGTTGCTGTGGCTCTCAACACACACGACCGTTACAGAATTACCAACCCTCGCAGGGAAGGTACACAAGTTAGTTATCCCTCGCAGGGTTCTCACGAAAACTCTAAAGCATGGCGTAGCAATAAAGCTAACCGTAGTTCCTTTCGACAACGAGTCGACCGGCAGCCAGCGGTACGGCTTGAGCATGCGAAGGACAATAGAAAACGGCCTATTAATAGAGAATCCAACTCAGGTAAGAGAAGAAGATTCTGACTCGAGATTCCAAGCGGGCCGACTTTGGGCGTATCACAGTCATTGGAGGGCATTGAAGGCACCACGTTTTCTTTTAAAAATAATAAAAGGTTATCGCATACCCTTTTCCAAGAAACCTCCTCTTCGCCTCCCCGACATGACACGCACCTGCCTATTGACAAGAAAGCGCGAAGCAATGTCAAAGGCAATTCAAAAGATGAAGGACGAGAAAGTTCTCGAAGTAGTTCGATCTTCCCCCAGCTTCATTTCGAGCATGTTTCTCGTTCCGAAACAAGACTGCTCGCACCGTCCAGTGTTCAACTTGAGCAAGTTGAACGAATATGTACTAACCGAACCATTTATGTTAATAAATGCGAACAGGGTCCCAGGATTTGTCCCAGGCCTACTTCAATCTACCAATCGCTCGTTCTCACAGACGATTTCTACGCCTGATTTACGACAAGGAAATTCTTCAAATGACGTGTCTTCCCTTTGGCCTCAGCACGGCTCCAAGGGTCTTTGCCTGTTTAAGCAACTGGATTGCTCAAATTCTAAGGGAACAGGGTATACGCGTCATACTATACCTAGACGATTTCTTGGTGGTCAATCAAAATTACCATATACTAAAATCACATATCCAAATTGTAGTGGAAAGACTTCAATATCTGGGCCTTCAAATCAATTTCGAAAAGTCAACGCTGACTCCGTCCAAATGTCTGACCTTTCTCCTGACCTTTTGACCTCTAACCTTTTCTGGGTTTTCAATGGGACCCATGGCGCAATGTAAAATCTCTTCCCTTAGAGAAGGTGATAAACCTAAAAAGAAAGATTTCCGTAATCCTTCAAACTCAAAAAATACACCTAAAAGATTTGCAAAGTCTTGTCGGACTCCTCAATTTTGCTCGGTTTGTGATTCCGAGGGGACGACTACACTTTCGAGACACTCTCATGTTCTTAAACATTGCCATGAAGAGCCCGCTTACTGCCGTGCATCAGTTGCCAAACACAGTAGAAATGGAACTGCAGTGGTGGATGGCCAATTGCGACCTGTCGTCACAAATTCATTTTCCATCTCCAACAAAATTCTTAACTACGGACGCCTCGGACGTAGCCTGGGGAGCCCAATTGGAGAAAATATCTTTGAGTGGAATGTGGACAGGTCCAGAACAAAATTTGCACAGCAACCAAAAAGAAATGTTAGCGGTGTTAAAGGCACTCCAAAGTCTATGTCACAAGATAAAAGAAATCCACAGTCCTCCTACAGTGCGACAACAAGACTGTTGTGTCTTATTTAAGAAACGAGGGGGGGACCAGGTCATTACCGTTGCTCCAGTTGACAAAAGAAATATTTCACCTTTTAGACTTACACCACATAGAACTACAGGTACACCACTTACCGGGAAGGTACAACAGTCATGCAGATCATTTATCACGACATCTGAGTCTTCCGGAATGGCATTTACTGCCTCATTGCACAGAGAAGGTTCTCTGTGAACAGGTGTTCAAGAAATTCGGAACACCGATGATCGATCTCTTTGCAAGCGAAACGTCGAAAGTAGTTTCCAATTATGTGAGTCTGGATCAAATGGATCAGGAGGCGATATATCACGATGCGTTCTCCCGAATCTGGAATTATCCCCTCGCTTGGGTGTTCCCGCCACCTTATCTAGTTCCCAAGGTGCTCATGCACTTGAACAAGACGACAGGGTTCTATCTGTTGGTTGTCCCGAGATGGGAACGAGTATTTTGGAGGGCGGACCTAAGAACCCGAGCAGTAGCAGCCCCGTTCACCATACAGAATCTACACCTGAATTTAATAGACATTGCGGCAGGTCATCCCCCAGCAGGAACCCAAGACATGGAATTGCAGCTGTGGAAATGTGGGGGTGGACAGAGGAGCTAAAGGACTGGAATATAAACCACCTTAATCTCCTAAAAAACTCTTGGCGTCCATCGACACTAAAAACTTACAAAGTGGCGTGGAACCGCTGGCTCAGATAGTGCCGCACTAATAAAGAAAATGCCACTCATCCGTCGGGATCTGTTCTGGCAAAATATTTAGCAGATCTTCATCTTATTGATGGTCTAGCTTACAATGCTATATTAGTACACAAGTCGGTCGTGTCGACATTGTGCAGTGTTGAAGATGCGGGCAAATTATCTTCACATGTTCTGGTAAATCATATGCTTAAGTCGATCGCTGTAAATAAACCAGTCTCTATAAAAACAAGTGTATGGGATATAGACGATTTATTGAAGCATTTGGAAAAGCAAATTATCGAAAAAAACAATGTTTTCCAAACTTGTCGACATACAGCCACCTTGCTCCTTTTATGCTCAGGCCGAAGAGTCCATGACTTGACATTATTAGCGGTTGATTCAGAACACTTCACTGTAAATGAAGACTCAATTTGTTTTTGGCCTCTTTACGGATCTAAAACTGATAGTGTGAACTACAGACAGTCGGGATGGAAGATATTTTCAAACAATAGTTCCAGAAATTTAGATCCTGTTTTTTGGGTTAAGCGGACCATTGGTTTATTAAAAGGAAAACGGAAAGAATGTAATTTACATAATCTTTTCATTAATCTAAGAAGAAACCCTAAGCCGGCTTCCAGAACGGTTATTGCTGGTTGGGTAAAAACTGTATTTCGTGAAGCAGGTATTACTGCCCCTCCAGGAAGTATTCGCTCTGCCGTAGCGTCTAAAACCTGGGTTGATAATTTACCTCTTGATCAAATATTGGCCAAAGGAAACTGGCGATCAAGTGATACTTTCTCGCTTTTTTATCGCAGAGAAGTAAAGTCGTCTCGCACAGGTAAATCAACAAGTTTGGCTCAATTATTTAGCCCTGCAAACTGATTTTATATTTACTTATACTTTATTCTGTAATTAATTTATACTTTATTAATTAGTACAAATCAATAAATCTATTGATCTTAGTAAGGTATTTTTTACATTCCTATTTTCTAAGCTCTTCTAATGTATAATATGCCTTCACATTGGCGTCTTTTTCCCACCAGGCGATAACAAACAGGTCTCATATCAGTAAGCTTCAAGTATGCGTACAGTATTTAATGACGGTATTTTACCTGTAAATAAAACACATATTAACTTACTGTACCGTAATTCAAAGCCAAATAATGAGAGTGGCAACACTATTTTTCGTATGTGTGGCGGAAACAGTACCTAAACGACTTCAACATCCTCCTACGTCAGCTGATTTCTGTCCCCCTATTGGCTGCCGTTTAGTTCTAAGTTTCTCCACCAGGTGGCAGAGTTGAGCTCTTTAGGGCGCAACTAATTTGGAACCATTGGCGGTTTATTTTTCGTGCTGTGCGGAAGAATATTAATTTACGTGTAATTTTATATCCTCGAATTTATAAGCTACAGTTTTTAATATTGCACATAATAATAATTTTATAGTTACGGTTTACCGTACGACTTCTAACTGTATTAAGCATAATGGGTTCGGATCAAAATAATAGTAGTTCGAGCTCTTCCTCAAGTTCCGAATCCGATCCACCTGCTGTAAGAGGCCGAAACAAAAGGAAGGCTGAGACTTCGAGGCTCAGAGATCAGCGTAAACGTCGTAAGACATCTAATAATGAGTTAAGTAAGCTCACGGAACAGGTCAGTAATATTCAAATTTTTTTAGCTCAATCAACTTTTCAACCGTATCGTAACTGCCCCATTGGGCAAGTGCCCTTACATAATAATGGTGATGATAACTTGAGTTTAAATGTTAGCGGTGAATTGTTTTCCGAAAATGAAAATGACGATTTATCCGCGGGATGTAAACCGGTTGACAGCTGTGTAAATTTTTCCATTAATACTATATTAAAAGAGCCCTCGTTACCAAGGTCATCTCAAGATCATTTAGATTTACTAAAATCGGCTCAACATTTCGATGCCCCCGAGTGGGGTCACGTACGTTATTCAGATGTTCAAAAATTATATTGTTCTACCCCCGGATTTGTAGAACTCGAATGTAATGATGAAATAAAACCTTTTGATAAATATCTAAGTTTGGGTATTGCCGAACGCAGTTATGCAGCTATTACGCAAGCTATATTAAAACAAAAAGATGCCGCGCAGGCAGGTTTTGAAACGCTTTTAGGTTGGTTTTCTGAGAATTCTAGTGATTTAACTATGTCGTCTATAAAAGACAAAATTAATGAAGTTTTTGTGGAGGGTACGTACAGTAAAATTTCTAGTGATATGTTCCAACTCGCTTGTGGGCACAGGGCAGATATAATAGAACAACGACGAGATTCGATTTTAAGATCTGTAAAAGATAAGTTTTTACGAGCAACCTTACGTAAAATACCTCCTACTAGTCATAACTTATTTAACAAGGAACTGTTTTCGTCAGCTATTGAAAAAGCGGGGGGTAGTAGTAAAATATTTTGGCCGGTACGGCCTTTAATGCAAAGAAACGCCGCGCAGGCTAGCTCAAGTACAAATTATAAAACACCCGCGCAGGGTGGCTGGTTCCCACAACAGATGCGATCATTTAACAGGTATACACCTACTTTTGCACAAAATGTATATCCTTATCAACCGATTCAAGCACCACCACCTTTGGGACCTAATTTTCCTAAGTACCCATATTCTAACTACCCACTGCAAAAATATACACAAAACAAGCGGTTCGCGCAGAACCAGGACAAGTCAAGGTCGGACACAAACGGATCTCGCCAGAGGTCTAATTTTGACAATATTAAAGGTCAGTCTAAGACCACACAGAACAAAAATTTTCAATCAAAACGTAGGTTTTGACTCGGACAATCGAGTTGCCTGTCGCTTGGCGAATTTTGTTCACGTTTGGGAAAATCTTCATGCTCCAAAAACTGTAATAAAAATCATTCAGGGATACAGAATCCCTTTAAAGCAAAAACCACCGCTGTGGGTACCATCCTCAAGTTGCCAAAAATTTCACACTCGAAACTCGTCTCAGATGTCAGTTGCTGTAGATACCTTAATAAAGGCCGGTGCTTTGGAAAAAGTTCCCAGTTCCCCGAGTTTTATCTCGCCAATGTTTTTGACATCCAAAAGCGACGGCAGCTTAAGACCAATATTCAATCTCCGATTATTAAACAACTTTGTAATTGTGAGCAAGTTCAAACTAATAAATATGCAAAAAGTTCCCAATTTCTTACAACCATACGATTACCTAGCAAAGATAGATTTATCGAATGCGTATTTTCATGTTCCCATTGCGGCTTCTCACAGAAGGTTCCTACGGATGGTGTACAATCAAAATTTATATCAAATGACCTGCCTTCCTTTTGGTCTGGCGACAGCGCCGCATGTTTTCGCAATGTTAAGCAATTGGGTCGCGCAGACCTTGCGAGACAAAGGCATAAGGATTATTTCTTATTTGGACGATTATCTAATTGCCAATCAAGACCAGACTATACTTTCGATTCAAATCCAGTATACAATCAACTTACTGAAAAACTTAGGTTGGCAAATCAACATCAAAAAATCTATTCTAAGTCCTCAAAGGGGACTGGAATTTCTCGGAATCTGTTGGGATCCATAGCTTGGCCTCAAATGGCTTCCTCCAAAGAAGACCGAATCTATTCTCGAAAAAACTCGACCTATACTGCAGAGAAAAACTGCACATCTATAAGAAATCCAGAGCCTTGTTGGACTAGTAAATTTTGCCAGCTTTGTGGTCCCTCGAGGCCGTTTGAACTTCCGAGAACTGCGTCGATTTTGCAATTTTCTTATAAAAATCCGTTCCTGTCGTCGCTACGCAGTCCCAAACGTAGTACTTCGCGATCTAAAATGGTGGATAAAGAATTGCAATGCTCGGTCTTACCTACATCATCCCCCAACCCAACATTTTCTCTCTACGGATGCTTCTGGAATTGCATGGGGCGCCCGAATAGACAATCACGAAGCTTACGGTCCCTGGACACAACACGAGCTGATCTTGCACTCTAACCAGAAGGAGATGCTGGCAGTGCTTTATGCTTTAAAAGATCAATGTCATTACCTAGCCAACTCTTCAATTATGCTTCAGACCGACAACAGAACTGTTGGTTCCTATTTGAAAAAAGAAGGAGGCTCAAAGTCTCCCTCTCTTATGTATCTCGTTCGCAAGGTCTTCGCCCTTCTCGACTCCTTGAATATAAATCTCATAGTCCACCATCTACCAGGCAAAATGAACTGCGAAGCAGATCATCTTTCTCGCTACCAAGCAGCTCCGGAATGGCACTTGTTACCAGAGATAACTCAAATCATTTTCAACAAATGGGGAACCCCCGAAATCGATTTGATGGCATCAAGTTCAGCTCACGTCGTGCCATCTTACGTGAGCCTCGATATAAACGACGAACACGCAGTGTTCCATGATGCTTTCAGCCAACAATGGAGTTTTCATCTGGCGTGGGTGTTCCCACCCCCTTTTCTCATGCCCAGAATTCTGACCCACTTGAATTCGGCCCAAGGAATCTACTTAGTCGTGGCTCCTCTTTGGGAAAAAGTGTTCTGGAGGCCCGACATCAAACGACGAGCCTTGTCTCCACCCTTCACAATTCATCGTCTCCATCGAGTACTAGTCGACACAGCAACCGGCCAGGCCCCTACGAAAATCACCGAAATGACCCTACAAGTCTGGAGATGTGGGGGTGGACATCAACATTAAAAGATTGGACATCTGATCAAAAGGATCTATTAAAATCAGGTTGGCGGCCTTATTCTCTTAAAACTTATGAAAATGCATGGAAAAAATGGTTAGAATGGTGTAAAATCAATAATTTAAAAACTGCTAGCAATCCTACTGGTTCACAATTGGCTAGATTTTTGTCAGATTTATTTCAAAAACATAAACTATCTTATAATACAATTTTAGTATATAAATCAGCGATATCCACACTTTGCAACCCTGACCTATCTGAAAGACTCAGTTCTCATATACTTGTAAAGAAAATTCTTTTATCTATTTCTAATAAACAACCAAAACAGATCACAAAACCTCCCATCTGGGACGTGGATGACTTGAGCGCATGGCTCCTTGCCAATGATACGAATCATGATAATTTATACCAGTGTTCTAAGAGAGCCGCAACTCTTTTGCTACTTTGTTCTGGACGTCGTGTCCACGACTTAACGCTACTATCAATTGATAATAATCACTGTGTTACTTCAGATAATTCCATCGTGTTCTGGCCTAGGTTCGGGTCGAAGACTGACAAGTCCGACGTTAGACAATCTGGGTGGCGCCTAAATGAAAATACTCAACATAAAAATATCGATCCAGTTTATTGGGTAAGACAAGTCATAAGATTATCAGCGAAAAGAAGGACGAAGTGCAACAGCAACAGTTTATTCATCACAGCTTGCGGCGAGCCAAAGCCAGCGTCACGCGCAGCGTCACGCGCATCCACCCATCGGTGGATGGGTGCGACGGCTGCTACAAGAGGCTGGAATCAAGGCAAGTGCTGGCAGTGTTAGACCCGCAGAGGCATCAAAAAACTGGGTATTAAACTGTCCTTTAGACGAAATACTAGCTAGAGGGAATTGGCGATCACAGGAAACTTTTAGGAAGTATTATTGTCGTGAAATTAAGTCAAAACAAAACCAAACAAATGTGGTATCTGCTATGTTTTCTCCCATAACAAATTGAATACTTGTTTGCTTAATTTGCACATGTTTATTTTAAATAATTTTCTTTATGTTTATTGTAGAACTGAATAGTATGAAATTCCTTATTATAGCCAACAGTTTAATTATCTTTTTAGTTTAGGATTATATAACATCCATAATTATTCTATTTTGATATACATAATATTATATAATATATATTTTATTGTGTTTAATAATTTTCGGTGAGTAGTAATTAATCTTACATTGCTGGTTTTATACAAGCGTTGTGTATAATCTATTTTAATTTATCATAATGTATTATCATGCCATACGCCTTACTTGGAAATAAATGGTATGTTTTTGATTGTACATATTTCTTTTCATGTCCTATTTTATTTAGTTATCTAATAACCAATAGAAACCAGAATACCATAAGTTAATGTCATAAATTAAATAAATAATTGATATTGTGCAAGTTTATGTATGCCAAGTCCTTAATGGTTTCAAATAGTTTGAACATACATAGGTCTTAACATTTCTTTTCCACCAGGCGATATCAGACAGCTCTCATTATTTGGCTTTGAATTACGGTACAGTAAGTTAATAACAGCGTTTTACCTTGCAATAAAACGCTTATTAACTACTTACCTAATTCAAAGCCAACTTCAAATTCTGCCTGGAATTTTAACGCAATGGTTCCAAATTAGTTGCGCCCTAAAGAGCTCAACTCTACCACCTGGTGGAGAAACTTAGAACTAAACGGCAGCCAATAGGGGGACAGATATCAGCTGACGTAGGAGGATGTTGAAGTCGTTTAGGTACTGTTTCCGCCACACATACGAAAAATAGTGTTGCCACTCTCATTATTTGGCTTTGAATTAGGTAAGTAGTTAATAAGCGTTTTATTGCAGGGTAAAACGCTGTTATTAAATACTTACCTTACTTGAAGCTTACATTTTTAATACTGCCTGGTGATATTCGACTCAATGATTTGAAATTAAATTAGGCCACTGCTTGTGGCGTCGCCATGGTGGGGTTCTCAAGGTAGCTGTGCGAGCGAGAGGGTACGAGAAGGAAAGAGACAAGACGAGGTCGAGCACGCTAGCGCCATCTCATATCGGTAAGCTTCAAGTAAGGTAAGTATTTAATATGTATTTTATATACAGGTAAAACACTGTCATTATACAGTCTCACTCCTATTCAATTCAAAGTTTTATATCCATAAATGTTAACAATAACACTTAAGGAATTGTCCCTACGTGACTTGTCCCTAACCGATAAAAAATCATAATAATATTATCACAGAACACAATTACTCCTAGCGGAGAATATTATAAAGCCCATGAATACAGAAACTTGAGAAACACGTAACAAACTTACGGATTATCATGTGTGTCTGAGGTAAAAATTATCAGGTCCGCTATACTGTGCACACTACACGGTGCTATCACCTATGTAAATTATTACCACTCAGTGTTTTTAACGTGATACTCTCGCGTTACTCCGCTGTTGATTTTATGAACAGGCATTTTTTTTTTTCATAATTTCGAGGTTTCCAGAACTAAAAAATACACAAAAATTTTGGCACGCTCGCTCGATATTGATACTAGATGTACCTATACCTTACTGTAAAATAATATTATAGCGTTTTAATAAGTTGGAACCGGTATTATATTTTTAAAACTATTTGGCCCGCTCCACTCAGCTAATAATTTTAATATAAAGATTAAATTCACCTAATGATTTTCAACGTATGAAAACGCTTTACACACGGATATCATTTAAAAATTTCGAGCCTTCCACACAACTTAACAAAATATTCGAAAAATGTCGACTCGCTCGCTCGCCATTGGTTAAAATTAATACTAAAAATGTGTTGGAAAAATTATGACTTTCATTTAAATTAAATGCAAACAATTTTCTCCCTTTTGTGAATTTTAAACCCTTGGGATGGGGGGCCCCAAAAATTATTTTGATATGGGCCCCCCGCTGATGAGCTATACTTAGCTATTATATTAGAGCTCTTAGAGCATAACACCAACATTTACTAGATACAATATCAGCTGTAGTTTTTACGTCTTACTCAAACTCCATGCCGCTATTTACGTTACATCTAGTGACTCCTTTATATAAGACTAGGTACTAATACCTACCAGGAGGGGTATTATGAGGTCTTGTAGCAGTATTACTTTAACATTACTTTTAGATTTCGCGCAAATTAAAAATATCTTTTTGTCTATATAAATAGAGATCATGTTTGCTTATATGAAATTCAAAAGTAATGTTAAAGTAATACTGCTACAAGACCTCATAATACCCCCCCAGGATATAATAAAAAAACGAGATTTTTATACTTAATATATTATTTATTATAAGTACGTTAATTAAGCTATAGTATTGACTAACTTAATTTGAAAAGTTACAAAAAAGGACAACTTTCAATGATATATATTAAAAATCCTGTTTGTAGTGCTTCTTTTACGATAATTGTTTTCCGCTCGTGTTTCTCCTAGACTTAGATCTCCTTTTAGTTTTCCTTTTTGCATGCATTCTGTCGCTCTTTCCGATTAATTTTCTTTCTTTACATCTATCACAGCACCTACGTTTAATTTCATACGCTCGTCGTCGTAGCCGAGCTTTGTATATCTCGCAGGAATCTCTTGGAAGAACTGTCCATAAAACCGTTTTATGATAGTCCGTTATATTAGCCTGTAATATATCAAACTTTATGGTTACCTTAAATAAAATTAACATATTTCTATAAAACATATTTCCTAAAAACAGCTTAAATTGGCACCTTCAATAAATTCACTGAACATTATAAGCTCAAAATTACTTTTGAAGTTGTCTGTATCTACTAGTTAGAAAGAATAAGGGCTTTATCATGCTAATATAATATCATATGTACTTACATAGCTACTATTATAACAGATTTTCGAGTCTCTTAAAGACACTTGATCAAAATCAACTTGTGTGTCTGAACTTGTGTTGCTTTTATAACTTTCTAAACTTTTTGACTTTCTAAGTTTCAAATCAAATGGTTTCATTGGTTGCCTCTTAATTTTTAATTATTCAAGAGTATCTTCATCTATAGTTTTAGTTTAATTATTTATATAAAAATATATACTATAGTATAGGCATAATGTTATTGAAGACTAAGAAAATCTGTAAAGTTTTAACTTTTAACTTAAAATTTTCACATCATGGTTATTACAAAGAATTGATTTTTTGCATTAATCAATCTTTTGGAAAGAAATCACTTGACATGTTAAAAACAGACGTATTCTATGCATTAGAAGTTTGCATTAGAACCTATTTGTAAAGTTTATACGCCTTACTCACTGTCCAGCCTGCAAATCCAACACCGGTAGTAGGTAATGGTTATTATTATCATCAATCTAAAGCGCCATACTCACAGCCAATCCAGTAAATACAGCACCAATACTAACAGCCATCATATCACAATAGTGTCAATCATTTGTAATTTTTACCTACAAGTCCGCGGCCTTGGGCTTGCAGGTTGGATGGTCAGTATGGCCCTATAAAAAATGTTTGCCTACGAGTCGGCTTCAAGGCCGCAATGTTAGATTTGCAGGCTGGACCGTGAGTAAGGCTCTTTACTGTAGCTATAGTAGGTTAGATTATTAAGATAAGTATGGTTAATTTGAGTAAATGATTATTTACATCAGTATTGATGAAATAACAAAAAGCTAGAAATATTCTACAAACACAATTTAACGTTAATCGATTTCTAAATAATTAAGGGAAATTATGTAGTATAAAGCAACTGTTGACTACCACACTGCACAATTTACAAAAAAAAAAATTGGTATAAATGCGCAAATTACTAAAATAGAGCATCAATGCTAAATTTTTGTGTTAACAACATAATTTGTAGCATCATCCGAACGCAAATGTCATATGACTGACGACATTCAATACTGCCAACCGTAGAAATTATCTTCCATTTTGAGGCAGCTGATGTTTGTTTGATTGGGATTTTTTTATAAAATATCCCCCAAATCACCTCAAAATGGGTGCTTCTTTTCTTCCTATCGCCGTATTTACGGTTTTCTGGGGTGTTATAGGAATTGTGTGCCCATTCTTTGCTCCCAAAGGACCTAACAGAGGGTAAGAAATGTCTCCCTTATTTTGGCTGAAATATTGTTTTAGGAAGTGTGCATCGATAGTAAAAGCAAATAACTTTTAATTACAGAATTATCCAAGTGGTTTTGATGTTAACAGCAGCCACCTGTTGGCTTTTGTAAGTATATTTTTATAATTTTTATTACAGGGTGTAAATCATTTTACTAATCTAATGCTTTGCTGTAATCAGTAAACTATGCCTTTAATAACAATAAAAAGATAACTATGTCACAATACAGAACACCTGCTTTATCCTGTTTACTTATAAGTCTTGTTATAAGCTTAAGTTCATTGGATTTCAACTATAGTCTTCCTAAGTAGTAGTGAATCATGCTTGCATATTATCAAAATGGCTTACTTAAAATACTCTTGTGTCTTATGCATCATTGGTCAATTATGACATTTTTACATATGATTCACTGCTTTCTTTACGCAAATTGACTATAGTTTAAATAAACAAGACAAGCAACTTTATAACAGCTTCATAAAATATGCAATTCTATTTGATCTATTTTAAGGGCCTGTTTCACCATCGCCTTATAAATGTTGAATAGCTTATTGGGAAGTTTTCTCGCTGCTTACTTTAAACTGAATGACAGAGATATAACATTAAAGCTATCTGACACTTATCAGTGGATTGTGACACAGACCTCAAGTCTGACAATATATGCTGGAGTTTTGCCAGGGAATTCAATGGGTGATGTTGTGGTTTTTGTATTTCTTTCATAAATTTGTGTTATTTCGTTTCCTAATGTGTAATATCGATAGAATAATAACCATTAAAATATTTGTTAGCATGCACAAGTGTAGGCAAGTGGTACAACTTCATAAAATGTGCTATTTTGTGTTCCCTAGTAGAAGCTTTACTGAATCAACTGATTTGATGCATTGACTGGACTGACTATTTATTTGGACATTGAATAAACTTTATACTTGACGATTTAGGAATACGAAATTGAAACGAAATTTCTATTTCCCGCCTTTTTAACTTGACACTGACAAATGGTTTTAAGCCGACACCATATATTTAAATAAAATATTAAAAAAACAATATTCCTAATTTTAAGGATTTTATTTAGTGATTACTAATATTTAATTTTGGTACATTCCAGCTGGCTGTGTGCCTACATGGCACAAATGAACCCTCTCATTGGGCCCAGACTTAACAACGAGACTCTCATCTGGATTTCTCGCACTTGGGTAAGATGAGATTTATCTTATTGTATGTATTCTCTGTTCAGATCCAACGAGGGCGTTTGATATTTTTTTTGCCGCTAGGGGCCAGACCCTACGCACACAAAGCTTCATCTGGTGGCGTAAGTGGTATCAAAAATGGTTAATAAGAATTTTCGATTCTTTTTCTGTCACCAGGCGGCGCTTGGTAGCTCGACGGCCCTTGTGTCAAAAAGCTGTCAGTTGTCACGAATTTAAAACCCTCATTGAATCTAAGTGCAAACAAGGAGAACAGTAGGACATAATTATATGTCCTTTATTAGTAGCATTATACTATGCCACCAAATTATATACAGCTTAATTACCATGCAAATTGTGATAAAGAAATACAATTATACTCTAATTTGGTCTTGTGGCGGACCAACTAGCGCCACAATCCTTTTTTCACATTTCGGCGCTATATATACAACATCTGAAATGCATACAAGTGGGCTTCGGCCTGGCCGAGCATACCATTTCGCTCGGTCGGAGATGGCCCTTGGGAGGCTTCCACTATTCCCAAAGTCCAATTTAATAACCCCCCCCCTCCCATCTTGCATTTCTAAATTATAAGAGATAGAAACTTGTTAGTTTCTAAAACTCTAGGATAAATATTCTGTGCGAAATCGAACAGTAACTTTTGATTTGTGTTTAGGTTCTCTTTTACTAAAATATATTTTGTTTTCTTTCAGGGCAACCCTTACACCAAGTGAATATCTGAAGCAAATTAAACTATGTTAAAATAGTTTAAATAGAAAAAAAAATATTCTTTTAATGTTATGTTAATGTAAAATTGTTTGAAATAATGCTAACAAGCTATGTCAACTGTAAGTGCTTATTATATAAACATGTTTCCGCAAAGGCAAGATCTATCTATGTGTAAATAGTTGGTCAAAAGTCCAATATCATTCCAAATGTGCTAGTGCTTTTGAGTATTTAAAACATGTAATAAATTGTAGATATTTATTTCATTAAATCCTATTACTTATATACTTATTCCTTATTTCTATGTGTTCATAGAATAAATACCAGTTTGTTTTAAAGAAATGTCAGTAACCTTGTTCGTCAAAAAAACTTAATGATTTATGTTAATTTGCCCATTATGTTGTATTGTTTATGGAGCAAACGCCCACGGATTATCTGATGTTCCTTGGTACAATGATAATAGGGAAGATGCATTATTTTTATATTAGTTATCATTTTAAAGGATTCCGTGTAGAATAGGCCATAAATATATAAAAAAAATTAAAACAATGTAATTTATTGAAAAAAAATCTTAATGTTTTCGCGCGAGATCGGACCTACAGTTCCGATGGCGTCACACCTGTCTGTCACTGGGCGTACGGCGTACCTGATCGTGGCTTTCATATTTCTGCATATTTTCTGAACTTTGGAATGGAAAAAATGGAATATCCATCAACATCAGGTTATCATAACAATACCACCAATGCTCCGATAAAAAGCCGCGTTGACTCATATTCATTTAAACCTTAAATAGGTTAATTACCACCGTTGCTTGCGTTATTTTTATTTTTTACACGTAAAATATTCTTACGACGTCAATAATAATAATAAATTTATTATTATTATTTGCTTTCAGTTACATTGCTTCTTATAGAGAATTTTCGTATTATAAAACAAAATTTACGTAGGTATTCTCATTGTGGCGGACCAGTTAGTGCCACAATCCTGAATCGTGCTATCGAAGTTTTCTAAGATCGGCAGTATATATACAACACTTGAAATTACTACAAGTGGATCGTGCTGACTCCCGTAGTGCGCGCGCGGAATCTGTTGCTCCGTATCGATACGTCGTAGCCCTGCCCCGTACCGCTACGTCGTAGCTCTGCCTACGTGCCGATCCGGCGTTAAGTGCAGTGCCTGCAAACTCTAAATCGCGTTCTTTAATAATACACACTATATTCGTTAGAAAAAGGTGTGGATTTGTCGACAGGCTGAGGAATTCCAACGTAGGTTGGAATTCGTTCCAACGTTGGTTCACGATGAGCCAACCCTCAAAGTTTTATTCCGTGCAAAGTAAGTACTAAGAAGTGACTACTTTTGACACCGTTTTTCTTCATGTTTATATGTGTGTTATACCGTGAACATGTCCCCTATTATACAGGTTGTCCCGTAAATCGACGTCAAGCCGTAAACCCGTGATAGGCCAAGTTACAATAGTTATCAGAAAAATTAAAAAAAAATCCAAGTAATGTGTCTCAAAAAATACAAAGCTTTTAAAAAAAATCGAAAAATCGACACCTGTGGTGGTTTTGTAGTTCCCGGCACTACAAATTTTTACTTTTTTTGTAATTTTTTTTTGTATGTAATCCTGAATAATGCTTTTGTAAACTGGTGCCTAAAATTTAAATCAAACGACTCCGACTTGAAAGGAAATGAGGCTTTTTTCCCAAAACAATGATTCGAATTTAATAGTTTGCTCTACTATAATATAGTAACTGACTGTACTGGAAAAAAATGTACTACGCTTGTTTGTCAGGTAATTTTAAAAGTTGGCGCAGTTAATAAGGATTCCAAAATGGTATGACACTTGCTAGATTGTTTCTTAAATTTTGGACAATATTGATTTTTGTAAAAGAAGTCAGTTTCGACAATTTTTTCTTACTTACTTAAAAGGCTTCAAGTGTACCCAGGACTTTGGCGTGGTAAGAGCGGCCCCGCCCAGTGTCACCGCTGCCAGCAGTTTAGGCACTCCAGCCGAAACTGCCACCGCAAGCTGGCGTGCGTCAGATGCGGCGAGGAGCACGCCGCCTCCGACTGCCCCCGACCTGCAACCGACCAGCCCACCTGCATAAACTGCAAGGGGCCTCATCCTGCCAACAGCCGGTCTTCCGTCGGGAGGCAAGAAACCGCCACGCGGACCCATTGCCCGCACCACTCGCACCACAAATAGGGTAAGCCATGCCCCCACCATCAAAGAAAGAGAGGTTTCACCCCCGCCACCCACCACCACATCCCTAATGGCGGAGGCTAATGAGCCCACTCCCCGCCCCGCCGCTTTCGCCGCCCCTCCCCCATCAGCTCGGAAGCAGCGGAAGAGGACCAAAACTAAAAAGAGGGCCAAATCCGGAGCGACATCCACTGCCGCCACGGACTCAGAGTTCGAACCCCTCGCTCTCCCCCTCCCCCCTGTTGAAGCCGCTCCACCGACTGGCGATGCCGTTCTATCGCCCCCCCCCTTCCTCAGCGCTCCCCGCGCACACCGCGTACAAAACGCACTGCTCAGTCAGCCACTAAAACCGCCGAAATAACCGAGGTCAGCACTGAGCCCGCTAACCCGGCGGTCAATACCGCCACCCTGCCCTCGCGTGCGCCTCCTTCCTCTCAAAGTCGTGAGCCCCCCAGGACCACGGCCCAGCTTCTTAAAGCCCTGCTCTCCCTGGCCTTAGATGTTTTCAATAAAATCCAGGCCGGGGAGGAAATTCTCCAAACCCTTCTAAGGGCCCTCCCTGAGGGGGCCTCCCTCATATCGTAGCTCATTTCCCTATGGCTCCCCACGCCCCAATTTCCCTAAAGGTTGTTCACTGGAACGTCCGGGGGGTCCGTGGCAAGGTGACCCCGATTCGCCACCTCCTTCGGGAGTACGAGGTGGACGTCGCCTTGCTGAGCGAGACCCTCCTGTCCCCCAGTGGCGTGCACAGGATTATGACACTGGGTATGCGGCGAAGTACTCGGTCACAAAAACTTTTTCGTTTATAGATTTTTAGCATAGCTACAGCTAAGCGACGGATCTCTAAATCGAAACCATGCCAACAGAGCAAGTCTTAGATGTACCTACTTTTCATTTAAATCTTCTACGGTAACGCAGACAAATCAGCGATCGATCGTCGCGGCGGAAGAAATTCTAATAAGTAAAATAATAAGCATATTTTAAAATATTATAACTACTCACCAGTCAGTCAGCTTCAATTTTCACATATTCAAGGTTCCGGTTACTTGAGATTACTATATACCGATGTAAATTACTAAATAATATGCAATATACTATATGCCGATGTAAATTACTAAATAATATGCAAGGAAAACAATATAATTTAATCGTGTGTATACAACCACACAGCCAGTTATACGTTTCATACCTTTTACATGAAATTTTCGAGTTACATTATTTTTTTGCTGGTTTAATTGTTGTAACTCGGGTACACACCTACCATTAGACAGAATTTGAATCTTTTCACTGCCTGACAATTGTGAGAACTTGTTATTTTTTATTTTTAATACACTCACATTTTCAACACAAACCTCACAATCAAATAACATTTAAAAAAATTCAGCAAACGCACTAGTAAAACAAATCACTACAATTATTATAGAAACTCAGTAATAAACTGTTAAATGTACACACTTTCAAATGTTAAAATTAAAATCTTTTAAGAAAACTATAAATAAACTGGAGCGATTAAATTGTAAACAATGCTTATCACATGAAATATGCAATATGGCCCCCGCGAAAAACAAAACGTTTCTTCTATTTAAACAAATAAAACCTTACTAAACAAAAATGCATAATGTGCATACGTGATTTATTAGATTTCCGTCTATTGTTTTTACTCGGATTATAGGCAACGAATAATTTCCGACAAGCCAGTTCGGCGGTTTTCGGAAGCGATCGGATAGCCGAGAGCCATCGCCTGCCGCGGGAGTTCGCTATATAATCATGTCGATATTCATGGGTGTGTGCGTTTGCGAAGTATGAAAATTACACATACATGCGATGATATGTCCTGCAGAACGCAACGGCATGAGATGAGTTGCTATTTATAAAATATTAGGCGTTTTTAAGGTTTTATATTTTTTAATTTATTTATTTAATATTAATTAAAGTCATCGAAAACGTACGAACGTTTTATTAAAATATCTGTGAATGACAAGTAAAGCACTGCATTTCTGCCTATATGGAGCACACGCCCCTGCTGTCCCCACAGGACCGCTTCAGCGCCCCCGGTTACCACGTGTACCGTCAGGACTTTCTGGGGGGGTGAGAGGGTGTGCAGAGGCCTCGCTGTTCTGGTCGGCAGTTTCTTCGCTATACGCCCTTGGAGTGGAACTACTCCTCGGCTCACACCGCACTCATCTTTATGCATGTACAAACCTCCGGGGTCACGTTTAGATATCTCCGACATCCACAGGCTCCTATTAGAAGAGCCGACTGTGATTGCCAGAGATCTAAATTGTAAGCACCCCGGATGGGGCTCTCGCGCCCCAACGCAGACGGTAATCGCTTGCACGCCGACTCAGAACGAGTCGGGTATTCGGTAGTGGGTACATATTCCCCCACCCACTACCCCGAGAACCCTCAATACTCTGCAAACGTTCTCGACGTGGCTATCACCCACCAACTCCCAGGCGACTTGACTAGGACTGGCGACTGACCAGGTCCTCGATGTGTGGCCCACGGGTCCGACCACCTTCCGGTCCTGGCCATTATACGTACCGCTTCCGCGAGTATCCCTCCCCCCTTCCCAGACCGCGACTGGGACGCCTTCTCATTGCAGCTGCACGAGTCCACGCCCAACTTTCCGGTTGATTCTGCAGAGACCGTCGAGTCCATGACGCTGCAGATCACCGAGGCGATAACAGCTGCAATAAACGCGGCAACCCAGCCGCCCACCCGCCGCCAATTCAAACGGCCCCCTCTCCCTCGCCACATCGCCGACCTCATTGCGGACAAAAAGCGCCTGCGCCGAAGATGGCAGCGCACGCGCTGCCCCACGCAGAAGGCGCAGCTCAACCGCCTCCCTGCAGAGGTGAAAGCCGCGCTCGAGAACCTACACGCTGCGGACTGGACCCGTCGCATCCAGGAGGCGGGAGAGGACTGGCCCTCCCTCCACCGCTTCTGCCGCAGCCTTACCGGAGTCATAGCCCCCGTGTGCTCCACCCAGATGGCAACCTCAGGTACCGTGCAGAAGATAGAGCAGACATTCATGCCGAGCACCTAGAGCGCCAATTCTCACCGCTGCCGACGACCGCAACGGAACACGCCCGAATGGTCTCCGAGGAGGTAGAGGTATTCCTACTTTCCCCCCACCTCTCCCCCTCTAATTTCGCCTTCTCACCGAGGGCGGCCCAAAAGACCCTCTCGCGCCTCAAATTGGGTTTGAAGGCCCCCGGTGCCGACGGCATCCTAAACTCCGCCCTCCGTCACCTCCCCTTCAGGACGGTGGCCGCCCTCACTCGCCTCTATAATGGCATAGTCAGGACCGGCCACTTTCCCTCCCCCTGGAAAATGGGCCTCATCATAACCATCCCCAAACCCCATAAGAACTTGAGAAGGGCCGAGGGCTACCGGCCCATAACCCTCCTCTCAACCCTATCCAAAGTTTTTGAACTTCTCCTTTTAAAACATCTTTCTCCTTACCTCCCTCCTCCTGAGGAACAATTCGGGTTTAGGTCCCAGCTGAGTACCACCCTCCAGCTGGTACGTGTAATCCATCACCTTTCCGTTGCGGCAAACAAAAAGGAATCATCGGTCGCTGTATTCCTGGATATGGCGTTAAAGGCGTTCGACAGTGTCTGGCATGAGTGTCTGCTCTGTAAGCTCATTCGGGCCAACGTATCTCCCCCTCTGGTAAGGCTTGTGGTCGGCAGGACCTTCAAGGTGCGCGTTGACGGAGTCCTCTCCGGCGAGCGCCCCATTACCGCTGGCGTCCCGCAAGGTAGCGTACTCTCGCCGGGGCTCTACCACTTCTACGCGAGCGACGTGCCCGCAGATCATGGCACCACCGTGGCGCTGTACGCCGACGACACGGCGTTCATCGCCACCTCGCTGACCACTGACCATGCTGCCATCAAACTTCAGAGGACGCTGGATCTCCTCCCTGACTGGCTGAGCAACTGGAAACTATCTGTCAACGCAGGCAAGTCCCAGGCGCTCGCCGTCAGCAAGAGGTACTCCCCTCCGGCGCCTCTGAAGATAGGTGATGCTGTGATCCCGTGGGGGAGAACAGCAAAGTACCTCGGGGCCACCATCGACCGCCGACTATCCATGGTCACCCAGTGCTCATCGGCGGTGGCGAAGGCAAACTCGGCGGTAGCCCAGCTGCGTCCGGCCTACGCGTTCCCGTAGATCGCCCTGAGCATGCGCATCGCCCTCTACAAGAGGTACGTACGGTCCCGCCTTACGTACGCGGCACCCGCGTGGCACCACTTGCTCTCTGTACCCCAGAAAGGGTTGTTTCAGAGACCCCAAAACCGGGTGCTGCGCCGAATTGCGGACGCGCCGTGGTACGTCCGCAACACGACCATTGCGAGGGACCTCAGGGTGGAGAGCGTGGAGGCCTTTGAGGCCCAGCTCTCCGTGAAACTGTTCGTGCGAGCGGATGCCTCGCGCCTCGTCGAGTTGACCGACCTGGCGCCGTGGCACGCCCGCCCGACCGCCACCGCTTGTCGAGGGATGCCGTCCCCCCAGAGGACACAGCGGAGCCACGCAGCCCGCCCCGCCGCCCCCGAATTGGAGGAGCTCTGGCGCACTGATGCGCCTTACCCTGGCGCAATTGCGCTGCCATCCACCGTTGGATTGTAAATCCCCCTACCCCTCCTTGCTCCGGAAAACCAGATGCCGGTGTAACTGTCTCGACACGCCCGGTGCCTGACGAGTGGCAACCCTAATGCCACCCCGTCGTCATCGTGGCGTATCTTCCCCCCCGACTCAAAAAGTCGGGACCCGGAAGTCTATCTCTCACCTTTTCCCCTGGTCGGTTGAGTCCGCGGTCCGACAAACGCGGCGCGTGCGGGAGTGGCCCCATACACGTTCCCGGCCTCCGGGTCGGGCCCTCATACGCCGTTTGGAGTCGACCGCCGCCGGTCTAGGTCGTGCCTGGCTTGACAAAGTATTCCCCTTTTGCTCGTCCACGGGTTTCCCCCGCGTTTTGCCGCGGGGGGTCTTCCCCTAAAACTGACACAATGCGCCCAGTACTCGTACTGGGTGCGTCATCCCCACCCCAAGTAGAGGGGCTATGCCCCTGGTTTTGGTTCCCCGCCCAAGGCCCTCTTCAGGGGCCCGGCGTGAGAAGACGTCTTCTTCTGGCTACAAGTGGGCTTCGGCCTTACCGAGCATAGCACCTCGCTCGATCGGAGATCTCCCTTTGGGGCATCCACTCTTCCCACATTGGTGACCCTCGACAGAACACGCTCTGGACATCATCATCATCATTCCCCACCCTTCCGCACCACGCCAGCCAGCTTCAGCCTCATCGGGTACCTCGACCACCAGCCTCATCGGATACCTCGACCACCAGCCTCAACGCACCGCGGCCTGGTCGAACCCTCATCGGCTTCAACGGGCACACTCACTACAACGACCGATCAGCAAACAGAGCACATCTCTTCTGGTCAGCACGTAGCATCGGCCCGCATGGCAGCACTCCGACTCACTGGAGCCCGTGCAGCAGCAGCACAGTTCCGACTCACTGGGACTCTATGGAACTGGCGACTCAAGCAAGACGACTCAAGATTCGACCACAGGTCTTCGGGGGGGAGTGATGTGGCGGACCAATTAGTGCCACAGTCCTGAATCGCGCTATCGAAGTTTTGTAAGATCGGCAGTATATATACAACACCAGAAATTACTACATGTGGGCTTCGGCCTGACCGAGCATAGCACCTCACTCGGTCGGAGATCTCCCTTTGGGGCTTCCTATCCCACATCCTGTTATTACTGAAAATTTATTTTGTATTAACATCTTACGAATTTTTGAAAATAACAGTCGATGTAAATATGTATGATGTATATTGCATAATATGTATTTTTTATTTTACCTATCAAAAAGTACGCATATTTTTTGTTACTGAAAACGCTTGGCTTGGTTCCCTATTATGTGTGTCAAATAATAAAATATGAATCGCTAGTAATAATTCTTCCATGCTTTTAATAAGCAACCGCAACACCACAGAAGTTACTAGTGCATTGGAGTTCTTTTAACACCCCGTTAGTTCCGTTCTCTCGACTCCCACGGCGCGTGTATGTGTGTGTGTAGTTTACTTGTAATTATTAGGAGTAGTACAATACAAAGTTAAGTCAGGTCATCAGATTGCATAATATTAATATAATAGTGATTTAAATTAAAGTTTTGCCGTCAGTGACGTTGTACATCGATCACGGGTATGAGTGACCGGTCCGGTCTTGTTGCAGTGATGGTGCGAGCTACATACATTTCGGATTTCCATCGTGCAACCGTCATTCGGTCATAGAACTTAATTGATCTCGGCCATGCCAATTAAATATTAATATTTATCTATAAAAATGATGGGTCATGCTGGGCGCTCGACGCCCGCGCCAGCGCGCGACCGGAACCGGTCACTCATACCCGTGATCGATGTATAACGTAACCAATCATTTATCTATGATCTCAGCTTTGGAGGTGACCAAACCAATGTGTGTATTGTATGCACCAACGTTTGACTGTCTTTTCTGCTGCCTTGGGTCTTGACTGACAACCGCTGAACGTATTTGAATTAAATTTAGTACACAGTTTTTAGCCTATATTACTTACTACATTTTACTTCGAAATGTCTACGAAGTACGATTCACTCGTGATAGACAGATTCCTTTATAGTTCGCAAATGAAGTCGCGGGCAACATTAGTTTTTTAACTTATTTCAAAAAAGGAGGAGGTTCCCAATTGACTGTATTTTTTGTTACCTCAGAACTTTCGACTGGATGAACCGATTTTGATTATTCTGTTTTATTTGAAAGCTGGTGCATCCCGTGTGGTCCCATTTCATTTTGGTTCAGTCCTGATAATGGCATCCATGAGAAAACGATATAAGTCTTAAATTGTTACTTTTACAGTTTTCATTTTGTAATCTTATTTTGATAGCAATACTTAAGTAGTTCATGAGTTACGACAACGGATAACGATTGAGATAATCTAGATGGATAAATAAAACCCATATAAAATCTTACAATGCAATTCATTTGCGCTTGGACGTGACTACGCTTCACCACTTCTAGCCCTAGTGGTCAGTTATTTTATGGGCTTCTTTCTAGCACTTCTAGCAACGATACACACATGTGTATCTAGGACTAGAAGTATTAACCTACTTGAGGTAGTTAAATCAATAATACGTGCGCATCTTTACGTAAGCTATCAATTTCTACCATCGATGCTGCATACTCTACGGTATTTATAGACTCGAAGGTGAGCAAAACATTGATCCACACACGAAGGTTAAATATATATTTTTTTTATAAAAAACTATATTAACCTACGTAAATTATAAAGCCTATGTTACCCGGGCTTTTATCACGAATCTATTGACACTACATTTATTAGAATCGAACCAGTAGTTTTAATACATACATAGACTGCCAAAATGATTACCCTTCCTTTTAGCTCCTTCGTAGTCGGGTAAAAATTCAATTACATGTCAATCTTTCACATGCAGTCGAAATACTTTTGCCAATGCCGAATTTGTTCAATGGATCCCTGATACATCCAAAGGCCAAGGCCGGGTCAAGGAAAATCTGCGGGTGGGGGCAAATATGAAAACCATCGCAAGTGGCGTTTAGAGGCTATTATGAGGCCCTATCGTAACCGTACGTCGCGTCGTTTTAAGTCCCACTCTCCCCAGACGGAATAATTATGTCTCGATATATATAAAAAATAGTAGGTAATGTTATATTTAAAAAATGTGACTTGTTGCCGGTTTTTGCTCGATTTGAATACTATAGTGCTAGTGTGCTAGACCATAAACACTATAGACCCTTCATCCCGCGCGCAATTCCGAATCGCACAATAAAGTGTTTTAAATAAATTTCGCAGACTTCCGCTCTGACAACAAAAATAAATTTTAAATGGTCACGTTAGGCACCCCGCATCTAACAGTAACGTACTACAATATAGTAAAGATAGTAAAAAGACATACCTAGTTGACGTAAATTTTTCTAATATCTTGAAAAATTATTCAAATTGCCAGGACAACGTGCTATTGAAACCTAAATTTAGTTAGAGTTAACTACCTCAACACTCAGGTTACCTATTATTTTCCTGTACATTTCTACGTAAGTATAAATCTTTTCTAGGTTACAAGGTTACTCTGACTTATAGTGAAATAAAAAGAAATAGATATTAATACATTGTTCTAATACCAAAATAACATAAACATGTCAAGTACAACCACGTGTTATGTAAGGACAAAGTCAAATTCTGCCTCAACGCGTACGGGTGAATTGGCCGTGCTCCAGGATTCTACGCACAACAGCAGACAAGGTTAGCACCAAGTGGCAAGTGGTATTCAAATAAAGTCATTATGTAATTACTAATTAAACTTTAATAAACGATTCGTTTTATACGATATTTACCTACGCACCGAACGCATCTATTTTCAATGTTGGTAGAAATGGTGGTTAAATTAAAAAAAACATCTCATTTAAGTAAGTTACCAAGTGTGGTGTGTCACGTTATAAATAACTAATCACGGTTTAATCACTAATCAATTCAAGGTTGAATCAATAATTCGTACCTGTTGAGATACGAGTTTTACGGACGAGATTGTGATGTTATCTTATCAAAAATTACTGTGAACTTGATATATTTTATGAAGGATTTTTTGGAAGAACCGTGACTATTAAATTAAAATATCTAAATCTTCCCTAAGCCGTAAAGACTTTCTAATATGTTCAATTGTTAGAACACCTGCACCGCAAAGACTTTTCTTTTCCTTTTTTTCTTTTCTTCCTGCTTCCATGTTCGTGTGCTCAGTCTGCCGCAATGTCTGCACTCAGCGTTTATTTCAAATAATGGATGTCACTGCTTCAGCATCATCATTCTAACTCTAGTAAAGTAGTTGTAGTGCTCGAGTCTAGTGTTTATAGGCAAATTAACTTGTTCAGATCGGATCGTTGTTATAAATAAACACACCGGCATATTTAGCGGAACACAAAAAAAGGTCCATAATTAAAAAAATATGCTTTTATTTTAAAATCTACTTACTACACTTCTTTTGTTATTTAAAGCTTAAAATGAGGTCACATTAAGAACAGATTTTGCGAGTAAAGGCTATTTGTGAAAAATGGTACATTTTTGATCTTTTCATGTAACCGGGAAAAGTGAAAATTAATATTAAAATAACAATTAATTTAATTAGAAAAATGGTGATTAATATCGCGTATTTCCTCCACGTGCTCTTATTAAAGTTTCTACCCGTCTAGGCATACTGAGAATGATGTTATCGATGGTCTCCTGGGATAGTCTCCGCCATTCCTCAACTACGGCGATTCGCAGTTCACCCACGTTGGCAGGAGCTGGAATTCTGGACTTAACTTTTCTTTTCAGGAAGTCCCAAACGTGCTCTATTGGGTTCATATCCGGTGATCTCGCCGGCCACTCCATAACAGTGATATTCATATCATTAAGATAAGCTTTAGTTACCCGTGCGGTATGCGGCCGAGCATTATCCTGCATAAAAACAAAATCGTCACCTATATATGGGGCAAACGGTACGACATTTTCTTCTAAAACTTCTCTGATATAGCGGTCTGCAGTCAGACTCCCTCTGTCAATCACTACCAAGTCTGTGCGAGCTCCCAAACAAATGCCCGCCCAAACCACTATTGATCCACCACCGTATGCAACTGTAGTTTCAAAATTTGTCTGAATGTATCGTTCTCCTTTGCGTCTGTATATTCTTTGCCTGCCGTCAATTTGATTTAAGAGAATTCTGCACTCATCACTAAACAATACCCTACTCCATTGGTCCGCGTTCCAAAGTCGATGTTCCTGAGCAAAAGTTAACCTGTTTCTACGATGATTTACCTCGAGCCTTGGAGCCTTGGCGGGCACAAATGAACCCAAACCAGCTTCTTCGAACCTTCTTCGTACCGTACGCTCACTTACGGTTACACCCCGCACTGCTTCTAACTCATGTCGGGCTTGGACGGCCGTCAAACGGGGGTTCCTACGTACACGAAGCCGAATGAAACGATCATCCCTACTCGAAGTGCGTCTTTTTCTGCCTTGTCCTGCTCTTCTCACATAAGTACCGGTCTCCCTGAACCGTTGGATACTGCGATGGATCGTTGAAACTGGTCGACGAAGATCTCTGGATATCACTCTGTAGGTTTGACCATTTCTTCGCATTTCGAGTGCCTTGGCAATCTCCATTGGAGCTAAGTCAGGCATAATTCAGTCCTCAACTCCAAAAAGATACGCGATTTAAAAAAAACTAACAAAAAACAGTATTTCAATGAAATTTTAAATCAAACTCAGAAGGAAGAAATACCTACTCGAAGTTCGCTCCAGATAAGGTGTATTTGGATAAAATTAAAACAATTGCATAAAATGTGATGTTCAGTTGTTTTCTTAATTTGAAAATATTTATTTTTAAATTTAATGACGTATAAACCAGCCAGCAACCTTATATGATACTGATATCAAACCTTTATTTTATGTTCCGCTAAATATGCCGGTGTGTGTAGTTGTTGATTCTTAATGTTATAGGATCGGTCACACAGGCCACACTCGACCTGCGAGAAATGATTTTTTTTTGTCATAAAACAGTTTTATCATCATTTTCCTATAAAACGACGCGCGACAGCTGGCGGGGCTAAATACTCAAAGCGCGTCACACAGGTCATTGATTTTATCTGCGGATAGGTCGCGAGATAACCTCAGCCCTCACGTAGTAGTAAATTTTAACTAGACGCGTAAAATTGTAACATATGTAAATTGTGAAGGTAAGGTGCATTTGCGTTCCCTTTTCCAGGCAATAAAGCAGTAATAGAGCGATATGGCTGTTACTGTTAGTATTTTATGAACTCGACTAAACTTTTAGAAAGTGTTCTCTATACAATCACAATTTCTTATTCTATAAAATATGTTTTTCTGTCCTGTTAGTTTTAGTAGTAGTAGTTCTTGAATCATTAAAATTTAAAAAAAACCGATCTACTGACCACCCAGTAAACACATTTACGTCAAAGTGACGTCAAAATGATATTACGCTATGTCAGGATTTACGTAATATATGTCACGAATGAGTCACATGTGACTCATTATTTCACACTTCTTGACGTAAGACTTTTACGTAATAAATATGACGTACGTATGATGTCCACTTGACATCATTATTACCTAACTGACGTTAAGCTGACATAACAATGATGTCATAGAGATGTCAAGCTGTTACCGAATTTCTTACTTGCATATGACGTAGAATTGGTCCATCATGACTTAACTGACATTAAGCTGACATAATAATGATGTCATATGGATGTCAATATATAAATTTGAATTATAACTAACTCGGTGTTTTAGTGAAAACGAGCAGTAATTTAATATAGTGGAGTGACTATAGTCACTCCACTATATTAAATTACTGCTCGTTTTTACTAAAACACCAAGTTATAATTCAACTTTATTCTTGATTGGTTTACAATCCAAAAATACTTCACATTAGTGAGGCCCTCATAAACATCTTATGCAAATAGGTTCGCTTTACCTATAGCGTGATCTAGCGGCAAATCAGCGCCATCTAGTATGCCATATGAGAACCAAAGTTCCTTAAGAAATTTAACTTAAAATCTAACGCATAAACAGTCTGTATGTTGATGAAGACCGCATTTAACTCGTTATGTAGTTCACACGAAGACACAAGAAGCGCATTTTATTAATGAGGTGAGATAAATATGGTATTATCATATTAGTTTTACGTCAGGAACCTGACATGTATCTTATGTAATCATATGACTTAATGATTACATAAATGATACATAAAATTGTGACTCTAATATGACGTATTTTGATGAAAATATGATATAATATATACGTAACAGTTAAGTCATACAAAGGGCATCATATAGAAGTCAAGTTTCATGTCAATATGAGGTCATAGTGATGTCATACAACATGACATCAAACGAAAGTCATCAAACATAGTCACAATTATGTCATACCTACGTTTTAATTTGTTTTGACCTGTGGATTCTGTGTGACCTATATTTGACGTCACTTCAATGTCAACGTCAGTCATGTGTTCACTGGGCAATAATATAGCCTCAGAGTAATAACTTCTTCCTAGCCAATAACCAAGCTTACAATATTACATACTTACCTAACTATCAAATCAAACTACAACCAAAAAGTACCTACCTACTTGATACTTCGAAGTTATTTTATTTTGTTAAATTGCTACTGTTGATAATAATGAGTTATCCCGAGGTAGACTAGCGTGGTAAATGTGAGGAGTGTCGGTCGTTGATAGTTCTCCGGCCTCATTGAGGATGATCGGAGGAGAGACCGCAGCTCGCAGTGGGGAAATGGACTGTGATGATGATGATGAGGCGCCTACTTTTATTTTTTCTTTCATAGTTGATGCACGACGCGGTGTTGGGGCTAGTTATCGGCCTTGTCAGTCTGTACCTACTGCGCATGCGTCAGGTTATATAATCGCAGCTCGTGACCGGACCGAGCGCCAATATTTTTGAATGACAATGTTGGATATAAAATATTTTGTAAATGGTTTTGTCTGATTATATGCATGAGATACTATTTTTTAATTGTTTGCCTAAGAAAAATAAAATATTATAATATGATTTTTCACTGAACGAAATAATGTGGGTTTTAATTTACAAAGTAAGTACCTATTTACTTAGTCATATTATACTTTGCTGCAGTGGCGTAGGGTTTCTATAACTCCATTCCTATCGGCTTCACTTACCGCTTACCTTTTGATGACCCTCATCCAAATCCCTACATAATATACAGGCTAGGGATTCCCTATGAAGGATAAATAGCCTTCGCCACTGCTTTGCTATCACCATTGACGATAAAACTCCCGCTACTGGAGCAAAGACCACTCCAGAAGGCCCAGAGACTTGAAGCTGTTAGCTGTAGACCAATATGCAAAAGACAGCCTACTGTTGATTTTGCGAGCTGATTGATGCAAACGAGAGTTATAAACTATAACCACTTTAACAATTTTTTTTATACAAACAATAAACAGTGTTAATTAAGTCTATCGTCGTCGGAGTGTTACGTAAGTACAATGCGGATGGAGACTTGGCAGGGCCGCTCAATCGATGCTGACACGGCCCGGGGTTGCTGCCACAATGTCTTATTTACTACAAAAACAATTTAATAAAAGAAACCAACTGCTAGTAGTCTAAAAATACATAATATGACATTAATACCATACGTATCGTTCGTAGCTATTGAATAGATTGTGCACTGGATTTTACGATTGAACGAATATTATGTTCGTTTTTTTCTTTATAGAAGAGAAGAAAAGTGTATAAAAATAATTGAAATATTGAAAAAAAAATTTGAACGCTGCAGCTGGCATCACTTGGCTACAATGTTACGTTTGGAATGTCGCGACCCCGGCAATTTACTAAAGTAATCATTAATATATTCTTTGAAAGATTAATGGGTTATCAAAGTTGCTTGATAACAGATTTTAAGAGAAAATGAATCAGGGGCCAATTAAATGATGTGGCCCCTTACCGTTGCAAACATAGAAAGGATCCTGTCTAGTATTGATCCGCCACTGAACGAATGAAAATTATTCATCGCCCAGTTACTTTAGTTACTTTACTTTACATTAAATAGTATTTAATTATTATTGATTTATTTATCTAGTCTCTACTTTGAACAAGAAACTGTTGGAAAATTTATAGGCCGTTCTGGGTTTACAGCTCTAGTAATATACTTAAGTAACGAGTTAACACAATCCATGTCCATACAAGTACCTACTTTACCTTCACCATGTGGACATTATGTACTTACTTACCCCCTGAGTACTTTATTATTGAGAAATTTGAGCACACTAGATACACCTTCTCATATAAAGTATCTCATAAGTAGGTGACGTTACCTACATATAGCAGAGGATTTATCACTCCACATAGAGAGCGTCAGAACTCAGACTAAGTACATAACCCACTGCATATGTCTGTATATGATTCAGTCCTCTGGATTCAGTCATTAGGATTCGGTCATTAGTCGAGTTGTCATATGACATTGACATTTGACGCAATACTCAATGTTCGATTTTCAACTCATATTGTATTAGCGCAAAGTTCTATTTTCAATGCTCAGAAATTTCTACGGCCTTTCGGCCGTGTTACATTATGTAACCACATCACGAGGTTAGATATTTATAATTACAGAACCATGTAATTCTGTAGGTACCTATTATGTTTTAACGTAGGTAATTCTAATTTCAATAAAGACCAGCAAACGAGCAGACACATCGTTGATGCTAAGTGACTGCAGCCGCCGCTCGCTGGGGGTTAACCGCAATACCAGTCAAGTTACAAGTCGTTAATAACTATTTCAAACACAGTCAATTAATAAGCATTGTTCCAATGCTTACTTACGAATTTTTTTTGTGAGGCGTGATGTAAGTATCTTCGGTGGTCGGTGATTGTGTCGCAGATCACTTATTAGTCTTAACGATGGAAATAATATTATGTTCGCTCTATGGTAACCAGTAACAGCATTATCTATCAAAATGACGACGTTCCGACGCTACCTCAGTTCCGACATCCTGCTGACGTCAGAACTCTGCAGGTGAGTGACTGAGCCGTCGCCCGGGCGTTACGTATATCATGACGTCACAGCAATGCTACATTTCGCAAGTTCGTGATTTTTATATAATACTGCAGCATGACAACACGATTACTTTACTATAATCTCTGACCAAAGAACCCGTATAGTTTTGACATGTCCGTCCGTCCTCGGCTTACCGTCCAAACCATGGGCGTACCCAGGTAGGGGCAGGGGCAGAAGATAAAATAAACGTCAATTTTCCAATTTTCAATATACCAGACCGACCATCTTCTCGAAACAGGTATGAGCTGCCCCCCCTTGCTGAAATCCTGGGTACGCCCTTGGTCCAAACGATTAGTGCTAGTAAGATGAAACTTTGCATGCATAAGTACTGAGGTACCTATGTGTATTTACCACGTCGATAAAGTGGCACTACATACAATATAGAAAACCGGCCTCAGTTTTCGTTTGACAAAGCTCCGTCTACACTTTTTTATTTGGTCTGTGCCTATTTACCCATTAATAATTTGGAAAGCTTCAAATCTTAACCTAGGTTACAACGTCTATGACTTTGTAACTTAGGATTTCCAAATTACAACTAGCTATTAACTAATAAGCATCACAAACGTCTAGAATATTATAATATAACTTGGTATTTATCTTTGCTTGTTGATGATGATAAAGGCGATGACCTAAAGATTTATCATCATCAACAAGCGTGCGTGCGCAATTTCAGTGCGATGACCTTAGACTGATTGACAAAACCAATCAATCACTAGTCCAAGTGAATTAAGTCTAGGTCTTGGCTCATAGCCAAACTTAATATTTATTTGCTCCTTTGCCAGGGCTTGTTGATACTACCTTCAATTCAAACTTAATATCTTTGCAAAACCTATGGTCAGGTATTTGGCCTATCATAGGTTTTAATGTTGTTTCATTTTTTTCTTTAGCAAAAAAGTATTTAGCCAGAAACAGAAACCATCTTGATTTGATTATGACAGATACATAGGTAAATTGCCATATTTTTTGGGAATTTATTTTTCTTGCTCATATCTACAAAATGAGTAATTTACATTTACAATTTAAAAAATACTACATACCTACTTATATAATTCATTCATAATTAGTTAGGAAAATATGTTCCCTATAGAAACTACTTATGTACATAATTGTGAATTTGTGATAAGTACTTCCGATTTTAAATTTCCCTCAATTTGTGAGTAGGTAAGTACCTAACTACTCTACCTGCTTCCCGACTCATTTGAGTTAGTGTAATTTTCACATAAAAGCCTGTGTTAGGTCGAGAAAACAGAACGAACTTGTACCTACAATTAGTAACTACACTTGCATAAATTATTGCACAAAGATTATGCACTTACCTCAGCTTATATTTTTGGTGAAAAAAGAATGTTCCTATTAAGATTAAAATAATTAAGAAGCTAGATTTCATACTAGTCATAAGTCCATAAAATGTCGATACTGGCCAACAAAGTACACAAGGAATACAATGATACTTACCAAATAGCTGAGCATTGTGTCGATAGGATAAAGTGCCTTGCCAAAGTTTATGAGTCATTGAAAACCAGTTTCATGTGGCAGCAACTGCTTTATAACCCCAGTAGATTGTTATATAATTGTTCCTCTCAGAATTCTGATGGAATAAATCAATTTTCATTTTACACAAGTAGTTCCTTTTTGGTTTTTCCTATATACTTATTTAATCAAAATATGTAGCTCACCACTATGGAATATTGCTTAGCCTTGTTGTAAAGGTGACAGAAGACTAGAAAATAAATGAGTATTTATATATTCCCCGTTATAAATTGAAATTAACAAAAAATATTTTAATTGTTTACATGGGAGTGAAAAACTAATCAAAATTTAGTAAAAGTACTAGGTCTAGCAAGTAGGTACTTAAAATTAATATGCATTATTACTATGAAAACAGCTTAAAATATGCATTCTTCAGATACTTGTTTATAATGAGATCTAATGCAATCACGACAGTGGAATTTAAAAAAATCAATGTGTAGGTAACAATCAGAAATAAAAGAATATGTTTCTTAACAAGTCTATATTTTGATCACTCGAGTTGCATGAATTTTTCTTTGCAAAAAACTTACACCGAGGAATAATATATATACAGTCCCAATGTTACTTCGGCTTCGGTAACGCTTCAAATATTCAAATACACTGAGTGTTACCTACAAAATTTGCTTGAACATAATATTTATCACTGTATTTCACTATTTTTTTTTAGCACACACTGAAAGAGCACAAAACTTCCAAATTACATAATAGCAGCTGTATTCACATGATTTTTCACTAAAATTGAGTTACATAATTTTAGGTTTAGGTTAGAACAATATTCTCACTCCCATTTATAAATTAAGTTTTAACAATAGTTATCAAGATTAAAGTGACATTAACTAAGTAATAATTACATCATAGCAAGATTTTAAACTGGTTTATTACTATAAACCTACATTAAAGTGGAAGTAGGTTGTTACATAACTGTCAGCACTGATAATAACTCTGAATAAGAAAATTTTCAAAATTAGATTAAGTATATTCTTTATATTTAGAATGTTTTATGTTTAAAAGAGCTAACATCAATATGCAATTGACTGAGTGAGTTATGTCTGTTATATAACTATGCTGAAGAATGTTAATAAAACAAAGTTATCGCTGGAATCATCATTTTAACATTTTATTTAACTATAATAAGTTACTAGGATGTTTTTGTGTCTAATAATACATGATTTCAAGAGTGGCTAATGATTAAGAATCATTAAAATTATGGTAACAATATGCTTACATTAGATTTACAGGAGCTTCTTGATTTCATCATATAAGACAAGTACGAAAGCACCACCAGTGCCTCTGAGTACGTTGGAGAATGCTCCCTTGAAGAAGGCGGAGGATCCCTCAGTCTTGGCGATAGTGGCCCAGCAGTGGATAGTGTTCTTGTATAGCATTTCACTCTTGGCACGTCCAGACTGCATCATCATGCGCCTACGGACCGTGTCGAAGGGGTACGAGATGATACCGGCGACGGTTGTGACGGTCTGAGCGATTGCCCAGCTGATGACGAGGGGGGTGTTCTTGGGGTCGGGCAACATACCACGGGCCGTGTCGTAGAATCCGAAGTACGCCGCACGGTAGATGATGATACCTTGTACAGACACACCGAAACCTCTGTACAGACCGACCAGGCCATCGGACTTGAAGATCTTGCTGATGCAGTTTCCGAGGCCGGAGAACTCACGTTGTCCATCGCCTTTGCCGACGTCGGCGGCCAGACGTGTACGGGCGAAGTCGAGCGGGTACACGAAGCACAGGGAGGTGGCACCAGCAGCACCACCGGAGGCGAGGTTACCGGCGAAGTAGCGCCAGAATTGTGTCTTCTTGTCGACGCCACCGAGGAACACCTGCTTGTACTTGTCTTTGAAAGCGAAGTTCAGGGCCTGGGTGGGGAAGTACCTGATAACGTTAGCGAGGTTACCACGCCAGAAAGACAGGGGACCTTGTTCCTTGGGAATGCGGACGAAGGCGTCGACGATACCTTTGTAGCGCTGATCTTCGGTGATTTGCTTGCTGACGTGCTGCACTTGAAGGAGCAGTTTGACACGCTCGATGGGGGCTACCGCAGTCTTTGATACGGCAGCTGACACTCCACCGGCGATGAAGTCTTTTGCAAACGCAACAGGATCGGCGAGGTTAGACATTTTGTTTTAGGTTGGCTTCGGGGTACAGAGTACGAAAACTGAGTTCACACGCGGGATGGAAAATCACGACACACGAACTCCTGAATATTGTATCAGGAGATATAGAGTATTATCGTGATCTCGGGAGCACAGGGGTGGGTGTGTGCCTTTTTTGAAATTAGATCGATCACGTTCTCTCACAGTTCTGTCTGGCGGAGCGGCGCAAAAGAAGGAAGGAAGGGATAGATGTTGCCAACTTAGCACTAATGACCACGAGGTCAGTGTGGCCAATTAAAAATCTAAATCTACAATAATTATTTTTTATTACAGCAACATTTTGTAACTTTGTAAACTTTCGTTATTATATAGTTTAATATGTATAGTAAAAATGTAACTATTTTTTGGCTTGTATTTGTAGTTACTTTGTTTCAAAGTTTTGTTATTCAAAAATGTTAAAATAAATGGTTTTATTCTAAACTAGAATTATAATCGTTAGCTAAACATTAATACTAAAGTGGAGTTATTTTAATAGGTAACATTTGACAATTCATCAAAATTCAACAACGTGACCTTGTAACGGCGGGCATAAAATAACATATTTTTTCTTTTTGTTAGAACTGCACAATTGCATAACTTTTTTCAATTACGATCACATATTTATTGTAATAATGACCGATATGAGTAATTTTACGATTTGCTTTATTGATTTGCTTTAAACATAATAAACAAATTTTGATCTAAAGAACTGAATGTCGTTACAATGTTGCGTCAGTTAACCCTTTTTCTTTTTAAACACTAAAAATTTACTATTGCTTATTTACTATTTACTATTATTTTATTTCTCTAAAAATCGAAAGCTGATAAGTAGAATCGAATGCAATGTGTGTTAAAAAAATTGTGAAGAAATATCACTATAAATTAATAACTACATTTTGATTATAATAACACATAATTATATTTATTATTCTTTTAACTATAAAAATACAAAAAATAAAAAAGTTAAATTAAGTACTTGTCTTATTTTGTTCTTTAAATTTACGAAAGAAAAAATAGTAATGGGACAGGGATTCGCCTGATGATTTTTAAAATTCACATATGTTTCAAGTCCGTATCGATTCATTCACTTTAATCGATGTTTAAAAAGCAGGTCACCTCACTATGAAGATAAAACTAACAGACGTCAAATGTTACCTATTAAAATGAATCCACTGTAAGATAATACCATGAAAAAACACCGATCAATTACAGACTATCGTAATTGATTGCATTTTCAATAATTTGCATCTGAAAATGCAAAAGTTGACATTGTTGTTTGACCAATACAATATATTCACATAATATCATAGTTTTAATTGAACGAACTAGTTTTTTAATAGGTGAGGTTTTAGTAGGTTTAATTTACGTAAGTACATATTTTTAGGTAAAATCCATTGTTATTTTTTAAATTATAATAGGTAATTATAATAGTATTATAAATAAGTTACATGGTTTGTTAAATTAAAATCCCTAAATTTGGGAACCTAATATAACCTTGCAACACTGTTCAAATAACGATTATTTGCGTTTAGATGTTGCACTAGACTTGCTCAATTTTAACTTTTAATTAATTAATTAAATTTATTTATTTATTTCCAAATTTAAATCTGTCTTTACAGGACCTTATCCTAATATGACAGACAAGTAACTGTAAACAATAAACATCAAAATCATAATAACTAATAAAGTAAATTTCTTAGATATCTAGTTATCAATTTCATATAACTACTGTGACTAATGACTTACTTCAGACATCTATCAATTAAAACATAGTATGAAATAAGCAGACTTAGTAAAGTCATTCAATGAACTATTAAATATGTCAGCTTTCTTGACTACCGCGTTGAGCGTACGCGCGTCAGCGGCGCCTGCTGTAAGAGGTTGGTGCGTTAAAAAATAAAACAAAAACCATTTTTTGTTTGTCCCTATGTATGCTTAGATCTTTAAAACTTCGCAAGGGTTTTGATTTGTTGATGTTTTTTATAGATAGTGATTCAAGACAAAGGTTTATATGTATATAACATGCATAATATAGTAGTAAGTAGAGAAACACTGATAATTTTAGAGATTTCTAATGTCGTATATGAACACATTTTTTGCGCTTACATTGCAAACGCTGGCTGAACCCTACGAGATAGATCAAAATTATGTACTACACTATTGTACACCTTAAAAAGGTCTACAAAAAAGTCCGCAATGGTATATGTATTTCTCATAGGAATAATCCACAATAACCATTTTTTATCCTTTACATTTTACGAGAAATAATAGCTTATTTACGAAGCGATTTAAGTACCTTCAATACATTGTGCATTTAATATAGATCAATATGGCCGTTTACATCATGTAATTTAAATGAAAATTTTCGAAGATGTTAATGATTTGCCGCGTGATCGTAAAAGCTAGATAATGTTATATAAGGATGTTTAATCAAATATATTGTTTACTAATGACTAACAAAATATGAAATTATCAAATAAAGTTAGCATTTATTCTTCGCTTACGGATACACTGAGTCCTTTGGCTTGTAATATTACGTTCAGAGTCGAGCATTACTGTGTAGGTCACGGAAGAAGGATATTATATTCTATAATATTGCTCTGAGGTGCAGGTGAGGTAATAGTTAGTTTGATATTTTTAAATTATTGAACTCGGTGATAATTTGAGGCAGATCTTCGGAAATGTTCCCTATAACTACTACTTTTATGCTATTGCTATAAAGTTTCTCAAACGAAGTTGAACATAAATAGTTGTCTGGCTATACGAATCATATGAATTTTCAGAAATCAAAAGTTAAAAACTATAACCCGAATACGCTAATTATAATAAAATCTGTTACTCGGGCCATCATTACGAATCTATTAACCTCATTCGTTTAAATCGGATCAGTAGCTTAGGCACTACGGTGGAACAAACAAACACACTGGCGGACACATAAACTGCATCATAGTGCAAGATAACTTTCAATGAAATATAATTGGTGAAAGTGCAAACTATTTTGATTTATTTCAATGATAATGCTAAAACTTAATTCTTACTTAATCTGATAAAAAAATCAATTCATGTGTGTATAGGCCAACTTTTCTCACTAAAAGAATCAAATTACTCCTTTTGCAGCTTTTTGGAATGAAAATGTGTTTATAATGGTTATTATTTGAGTTGGTATATGGACGTACGAGGGCGGCACTGAAAATTTCGGGAATCAAGGAAGTGACACAACATTACTATTTAAAAATGTATTTATTGCTTCTCGAAGTATTTTCCGCGAAATTTGACACATTTTTCCATACGATGGAACCAATCATTGAAGCAACCATTCCATTCGGAAGTTGGGGTCTCCAAAATGGCGGTTTTGTAGGCGTCCACAGCTTCTTCAGGTGATGAAAATCTCTGACCACGCAATTTATTCTTTATTTTAGGGAAAGTATAGAAATCATTAGGGCTTAGGTCGGGGCTGTACGGCGGATGGTCTAATAATTCAATGATTTCTTGCTCTAAAAACTCTTTTGTTCTGTGCGTGGTGTGGAACTCGCATTGTCGTGATGGAGGATGATGCGGCGGTTGCAGTTCTATTTACGGAGTTCAGAAACGACCTGTGGCAAACAAATGTTAACATACCATTCTGCATTAACCGTTCTTTGTCCCTCAAGAGGAATAGTCGCAACATGGCCGGTTTTGGAGACAAACGTGGCCACCATTTTTTTTGCAACACTCCGTGAACGAACAATTTTTGTTGGCTTTAACTCATTTTCGAACACCCAAACTCATGACTGGTTTTTTGTTTCGGGTTCGTACGCGTATATCCAGGATTCGTCACCTCATACGATGTTGTATACAACATTTGAGGATCCTGCGTGGAATCTTTCGAGAGTTCTGACGCACCAAGTAACGCGAGCCGCTTTTTGCTCTTCACAGAGCAAATGCGGTATCCATCGGGAAAACAACTTTTTTACACCTAATTGTTCATGCAAGATTATTTGTATTTGACTCATGCCAATGTCTAAAGTTGCCTGAATTTCGCGGTATGTCACATGTCGATCTTCCTCAATCAGCTTACGCACAGCATCAATGTTTTATTGGGTGACTGCAGTTTTTGGACGACCTTGACGGGGATCATCACTGCGCTTGACACGTCCACGTTGAAATTCAGCAAACCAGCAATAAATTGTGGTTTTGGATGGGGCTTCATTACCAAATGCAGAAATCATCCGGTCAACACACTGTTTTTGTGTTAAACCACTTCGAAAGTCATAATAAATCATCGCTCTAGAATTTTCTCGAGTCAATTCCATTTTCTCAACGACTAAACAAGTTTGACAAGACCTTGTGACAAGCCGATAATCTTTTTTTAAATAAATAAACGGTATTCGATTTTTAAAACCAAGGAGTTTTAAATTAAAAAGATTTTAATATGACAGGAACAATGGAAATATTCCATTCCCGATACTTTTAGTGCAGCCCTCATAACTAAATTATAAAATACAAGTTCGTAATAGCAAAACTATGACGAAAATTTATATTACCTTTATTTTAGATAAAATTAGCTACTTACCAAAAACATAATTAACAAAATTGCACTTCACAACATACTGTAAATAATCCATCCGCGAAGTGTACTGAACAATGAAAGTAATTTGACACCACTTATGTTGTTTTCAATTGGCTATCGCTTTTGTTATTATTATAAATGTATGTATATTAGATTTGTCGTCCTTTTCATCAGCTTCAATTTTCAATACATTAAAAAGAGACCGACATATATTGTTTGCACGTAATTTAATTGTTTTTTGGGACTACTACTCAACCGCCGATTCAACCGTAGAACGGTGGTGGGGCGCCCGAGAGACGATGAGATATGCACGTCGTTAACGTGCACAAGTGTGGGCAAGTGGTACAACTTCAAAAAACGTGCATTCTATGTTCTCTCCAAAACTCCCTAGGAACTTTCAGTAAAGCTTCTACCACATTACTGAATCGACTGACTTGACTCATTGACTGCACTGACTATTTATTTGGACTGTGACTAGACTAGACTTGACGATTTAGAAATACAGTGTTGAAAATTGAAACGAAGTTATATTTAAAAAAAAAATTGATTACATTTTTGACAGTGACAGACGGACAGTTGACTTAAATTTAACAAAAAAGACTTCGTGTTCTTGTTTTGCGTTATATTTGGATTTAAATAATATTTTTATATAGATTTTAAATATAATTTACACTTAAAACTTTTAATCATATTTAGTATGCAGATGAGTCGTATGGGATCGCCATCAGTCGGAATGGAAGAGGACATCGGATCTGGTCATGCGTTGAGCGATTTTTTACTTCAACTTGAAAACTACAATCCCTCTATTCCTGATTCTGTTGTTGCATACTACCTTAATATGGCTGGCTTTGAATCACAGGACCCCAGGTTAATGTCTTATCATTCATTCATCAACAAAGTCAACCACATAACTTGTTTAGGTAAACTAGTGAGAATAAAAATTGATCAACTAGAATCCTTTTCATGAAAGAAGCCCCCTAGACGCGGCGCCGCGCTGTGATCGCGCGACAAAATGTTGTCAGCAATATTTATGGGTATCAGAATACATTGATTCTGCTGTTCTGCTTCACAAAACTCCTTTACCTTGAATATCATTTCTCGGGCAGCAGTTTATACAACCTCAGGCATTGTAATAAAAATTTAACAAATTTACTTCTACTAATTGCCGCGGGACTTCTTTCGTGAAAAGCACTCTATATGATGAAAAGTAAGTATTTTATTCAAAACCACTGTGTACAACACTTACTCAAATAAAATATCATTAAACAGGTTGTAATTGTTTTATTTTCAGACTAGTTCGGCTCATTGCTCTGGCATCACAGAAGTTTTTATCGGACATAGCCAATGATGCTCTACAGCATTGCAAAATGAGGACATCGAGTCAAGTCACTCAAAACTCCAAGAATCAAAAGGGACCCAAAGAGAAGAAGTATGTGATGACAATGGAGGACTTAGTTCCAGCTCTTCAGGAGTACGGAATTACAGCAAAGAAGCCTCATTATTTTGTATGACTTCCTTATTTTATGATGAAAACTAAAATTTTGTTTATATGTATTCATAAATTAGGTAATTTAAAAACATTAATTGGCATAACATGAGAATAGGTTCCCCACAGTTTATTACAAATTAAAATAAATCAGTAAATAATAATAATATCTATGGACTTTTCCACACCACGTCAATATGGTCCTAAACTAAGTATGCGAAGAACTTTTATCACAGGTACACTTTCTTTTCCATTGTCATACAAGGAAGAACTTGTATGACAACGGAAATATATTTCATACTGTTATACTATATAATATAATATATATATATATATATATATATATATATATATATATATATATATATATATATATATATAAGATTTTATTATACTATACATATATTTAATCCAAGATCCAGGAACACAGAAAAACTTTTTGTTCCTTTGGCGTGATTCGAACCCGCAACCTCAGGCTTAAGTGCCGATGCGCTAATCACTGAGCCACAGAGGTATATATGGAAAAGTAATTTATTTTTAATGTGTTTTTTCAGAGTTAAGTTCAATAATGCTCAAAATTTACAGTAGCAAGCAAGCAAGCAAGCTACAGTAACATTGATCTGGTTTTTAATTACTAAGGAATTACAACTTTAATAAGGGAAATTGTTGAACTTTTTAATGTTCTTCAATCTTCAATCGTGATAGAAAATAATAATAAATTTAATAATGTACTATCTACCTATTTATTTAAAGTTCAAGTGTGAATTGGATTTTTTTTTATGTTACTGTCACTTACCTTATCCAATTGCTGTACAAGCATTTTGAATTGTCTAAAATCAAATAATAACACAGAAATATGAATTTAATGTTTGAGTAAATGGTGTGAGTTGGTGAAAGGTTTGTTAATAAAATTATTAAACTTTTACGCCTTTTTAATTCTTAAAATAAGAGTTTTAGACCAGTGTATCTTTGTTTCTTTTTAATATTTTAAATATAAGTATTGATTTTTTTTTCGTTAGTGGCTCATAGAAATAGCTAGACATAATATTTATAAGTACATTCCCATTAGTACATCTAAAGGCATTTACATTTAGTATATTAAACTAGTCAATAGTAGTGCCATTGTCAGGATTTTCGAGTTATACTTGACCCGGCTTATATAACCCGGCTGATGTTGTTCTGTCATTGTCAGTACAACATGAAAGTTTCGAGTTATACTCGCTAACCCGGCTGATGTTGTTCTATCATTGTCAGTACAACATGAAAGTTTCGAGTTATACTTGACCCGGCTGATGTTGTTCTGTCATTGTCAGTACAACATGAAAGTTTCGAGTTATACTCGCTAACCCGGCTGATGTTGTTCTGTAATTGTCAGTACAACATGAAAGTTTCGAGTTATACTCGCTAACCCGGCTGATGTTGTTCTGTCATTGTCAGTACAACATGAAAGTTTCGAGTTATACTTGACCCGGATGATGTTGTTCTGTCATTGTCAGTACAACATGAAAGTTTCGAGTTATACTTGACCAGGATGATGTTGTTCTGTCATTGTCAGTACAACATGAAAGTTTCGAGTTATACTCGCTAACCCGGCTGATGTTGTTCTGTCATTGTCAGTACAACATGAAAGTTTCGAGTTATACTTGACCCGGATGATGTTGTTCTGTCATTGTCAGTACAACATGAAAGTTTTGATAGGTAGCAAAGGTTACTATGGAAAAATGGGAAAAAAAAGGATTTTAGTATCAATCCTATTGCTGATCTGTGGATCAAAAGAAAAAATATTAATTCAAAAATAATCACTATTAAAAAATAAGGGTTGGTGGTAGAAGAATGGAAATTTGGGATTGTATGTAAGTATTTTAATGCCACATATAAAAAAAAAATTGCGATAAAAATAATATAAAAATATATTTAGCGGTGGGTCAATGGGTCACACTAATCATTTAAGGGTTAAAAAAAATATATTACGACCGATTCTCAGACCTACCGAATACGCAAAAAAATTGATAAGAATCTGTCAAGCCGTTTCGGAGGAGTTTGTGTCAGAACCAGAATTTTATATAATAGGTACATTAGATATAAGATTTGTTGCTGGAATTTTGGTATGGAAAGGCTTAAAAAATTACTCTCAGCCCTGTCTGCCTCCGTGCGACAAAAGTAAAAAAAGTTGTTGAAGAATCAAATTCGTATTAACCGTTCACAGTACCTAATGTTAATTAATAACACAATAGGGATGATGAATACATCTAAAATATTGACGTTTTGCCTTGAAGCCTCATTGGCTTGGATAATATATTTTCAATTTGTTGCTTAAAAAGCTTTTAAAAGGTTCGATGTCGATTTAGGTAGGTATATGATTTCATTGCATCGTAGGTATATATTTTACAAAAACTATAAGCAAGTATATTTATCGCCTATTTTATCGGCGATATTGTGGTATTGGTAATGGTGAAAAGTGAAATTTTCAAATCGGTCCAGTAGTTTCCGAGTCTAGTAGACAAACAATATTTTTTTATGTTGCCGACTGTACATATCCAGTCTTTCATAAGTTAAACTCAGCTCGACTATATCTCGGTAACTATAAGGTACCTATTTAAGCAAGCTCACAACCATAAGATCTCTATTGGACATACCGGCCAGTGTCCATACAAAAATATCCATTATCTTTTAAAGTAAAAAAAAGGAAAAACATTATACGTTTCTGCCATCTAAATAATAATTATTTAATCTGCGACTTACATTGTAAAAATAAAAATACGTAGGTACTAGGTAGTCGTCTTTTTAATTAAAATTTATTTTTATGTTTCATAGAGTAGGTAGTACCCATTTAAAATGTATTTATTAAGATATTATAGGTAATCGATGGCATAAACGATAATACAATTTTTGGCAGTTTTTTTACCTAATATTTCAAGCTACCTGAGCTCGCCACTATTTTTCTCTAGTTCACATAGTTGCAGACTACTCACATTACGTGATACGTGGTATCAACGAAGATGAAATCATATACCTATATAGCTATAAATTTTGTGATAAAAAAAATTTTCGCTTCAAAATATTAAAATATAAAACTTCAGCAGCAACGCCATCTATTGTTCAGTAGCAATATTAAATAGCGTAATGTGAAATTAAGATAATAAAAATATGTTTGTTTGCATTGAATAGGCTTTGCAGCCTAAACTACTGAGCCGATTGATGATATTTGGCACAGATATAGAGTAGACCACGAGGAAGGAAATGGCTGGTGAAGGGTTTAATGAACCTTCTGTATGTTTTGCAGGCGGACAATGTTCGTAAATAATTCGGTTGAATCTCATTTGGATTTTGAGGCTGTTCCGCTCGTGCGCACACGATTTGACGCGTATGCGAATGAGTCAGCTCGTTGACCGAACCGTCTTCGAAAATAGTTAAGAGAATTGAGCTTCTTGGACCTTGGTGATAACGAATGGCTATACTCCGCTTCGGATTCTTCATGATCGCACTTCAATAAAGTTAAACAATTGCTACAGGCGCGTAACGGTCATCTGGGTATCAGATATAATAGGGTAGGTAGGTATATAAAAATAAAACATCTCATTGCTATTCAAAGTTACTTTATTTGCAGTAGTGCTGCTTACCGGAGCCCGAAAGGGGCTCCGCCCCACATCACTCACTATACAAACTTCGAGTAACAGGTGTAAAAGCATTATTTCGTTATTCGTTGGAACGAGTGCCCGTGTGAGAAAGCCATCGAGCGATTATGGTACTACTTTTATCTTCAGGCAACACTGACAGAAAATTGCCCATAAAGTGGACATTTTAAAAATAATCAATTCTAGAAAATTCAGATTCATTACCAGTTAAAACTGATTTCCATAAAGTGATTTTTAAAAATACTTATCATTTTTATTAATTCATTAATCATGCTGCTTTTATCACTACCAACTTTATGGAAATACTTAAGTGTTAGTAATTGAAACCAGGCAAGAACGTAGATTTAAGATAATAATATGCTGTTAATTTTGGTGCTGCATCTTCTAAAATCTAAAGTGTGTTAAATAATTTCATTGTTGTTACTGGCAACATTTCTTGATATTTGAACAGGCGGGAAATCAATGCTGCTTGCAGCATTGTTACAATAATATTAATGCAGCTTTTGTATTTAATTCTTTGCAGGTAAATGCAGCATCTACATGCCTACAATCTACATGCTTGCCATTTCTTCGTAGAATATTTTCTCTGTTACCGAAGATGTATATTAACGAGTAAAGCTTACACGACAAAACCCGATGACATGTAAAAAGATGTAAACTGGGAGTAAAATACAAAAAGTTGGTCCTACACATTATGGAAGTACATCTACAGTAGGTACTCGAGGAGCGGCAGTGGCCGCGACCGGCCCAATAATAGAGATATGTGTTGCGAGTCGCCGCTACCGACCACCGTCGCTACTAGAGAGCTAAATAAACTTTGAGCATCAACTTTTTCTATTGCAAATAATGTAAAAATACATCTATTGTATTGCAGATGTGATAAAACAAATGCGCTGCTAAAGTTTTTGCTGGTCGTCAATTAAATTTAAAAAATGTGAACTAAGAAAATGTCCTATTTGATAATGGCACAGACAGGGAGGTATTTCATAGTAATTATATTCGTTAAAATATGTACCAATTATGAGGTCTACTGTAGTTTACTGGTCAAATATTAATTTCTTAATTCACACTTGATATTAAATTGATGACCAGTTACAATTTCAGTATTTTTAATCTGGAAACGTGCGTTTTTGCAGTAACCCAAAGTCAAACAGGCGTAATGCTAAGTGTTCGTATACCTTGGTGCACTTACGAGGGCTCACTTCCACACCCATTACCTAACTGATGCTAGACAAACCTCATAAAGCAATATAAAATTCGTAGTCTATTTTAAATTCAACTTTTGGTGTTTACACGCAGACGCGAGGAGGTAGCTTTAATTTTATTTTAGGGGAGACCTAGGACTGATCTAGGATACGTTAAAACCGATTACAAAATGGAGGTATACATAGACACCGGTGGACAGGAATTACTCTACTATATATAAAGCGGTCCCAGCCTCCCCAGCCTTATCAAATGCGTGACAAAAAATCTGATATTTAGAGTCTGGGTCAGATTATTCCGTCACACAGCACACTGTAAATATATACTTTCTATTTCTGATTAGTATAAACATCGTTATCATATAAATCTGAAGCATCTCTCGATGGAATTAGGTATATTCTAATAGAAGTCTATGACGAAGGCGCACAACACACTAACAACACCGGTCCTGACGTCCGTCACGTGACCAAACGCTTATGTCTCGGATATTGCAACAAAATCTTCGTTGGATCTAAATTCGAAATATTAAAATATGAAAGCTCAAATAAGACTTAGCGCGGACCTAGGCAAACGAGGTTACTAGTATTACAGCTAAAAGTAACACAGACCTATTTAACAGTTACTTGTAATATCATGTTGACCATTGTGAAAATTGACTTGATATGAAGCACATCATCAAACACATTGAGTAAACAAACGTTAAACCAGACATTTCCTTTACTGATAATTCCGCGCATAGCCCACAACATCACGAGAGCACACACACTACCAACACTACGCATCAAATACTATATATATCTTAATAGAAAAATTATTGCATGGAAGGCGAACGCCTGAACCGTTAATTTTTAAAAACTCCGAGCGGTCTACTCGCGTATTTCCACACCGAACATAGCAGAAAACTTTCAAGGATTTTAGAATAAAATCCGCACAGGGACGGAAGCCTAAGAAAACGTAGTGGACGAAGCGAACGACACGAGTTTACTACGAGAAGGGACATCACTAAATACATATTTTGAAAACGATATCTTTGTAAAGGTTCTTAGAACTTTGTCAAAGAATATAATACTTACATAGGTATTACTAACGTAACTATGTACATGGTACGCATATTTAGATGACACCGAACACGTAGAAAAGAGTAATATGCAAATATTTACGGCATCTTTGTTGAATTCGAAACAGCAGAGCTACTGGCAGAGCATCTCCGGTTTGTTGCGTAATTTTGACGAATTAGTTAAGAATAATGAGATAATATCTGAAATAATAAGTTTAAATTAAAACCATTCTTTCTACTCGTATATAAACCCGCACGCGTAGCGGGAATATGCAAGTAAATCACTCGGCTTCTACACAATTCGACATTTACAATATTAAAATTCATGCAAAAATACAATTTATATGGTCACTATTTGTATATAGTAAGTACAAGAGCTATGTACACCGCTCTACGCTACTGGCATGGACCGTGCTATAGTTACAATTATTAAGCTGTGAAAACTTATCCGGCTACTCATCGTGTATTGCTAGCTGTCAAAGCGTTTATAGAGTTTGGCAACAACGAGCACAATTCTTCGATATGGCAGCACAACTTGTGCCTATTTCATATTTTGACAGCTGTCAATAGAAGTGCAATCGGTGACCCTCGACTATGGTAACACTAATTCGGGGTTCAAATATACATTTCTTATAAAAAGATTCAAAATTTCTATACATTTAATATACATAATGTTTCCAAGCGCCAACAAACAATACTGGTCCACTTGGGGAACACCCGCGGAGAACGAAAGCGTACAATTTGCGATGACATTAAAATTTTCAATTTTTGGGACGTCTTGTTACGTATGTGTATACTTAATATTGAGGTAACTCGGGCATTACTATACTATATATCCAAAGAGAGTCGTATCCGTGCTGATATTAGACAAATTTTGCGTCCAAAGTATTTTGAAGCAAAATATATAAATACCCGCATTTTTGCAGAGGGAATACCCAACATGTTATAATATGTTACATTAATTTAAATTGTCTAGTCAATGAATTCCAGCATATTGAAAATAGCAGTATTAAATCTGGTTCTATTCGGACACTAAATTATACAGTGTAGTCCACCTGTTAAAAAACTCAAGTACAAATACCACTGCGATGATTTGGCGGTGTAGGTTTTCTATTTAGAAATATCCGGAAGCAGACCAAACAGAAAATAACGGAAAAGGTAAAAAAAGTAAAGAATATAATTAGCAGTGCATTTAATAAAAATAAAAACGACTGAGCACATTGAGGCGGATGCTGCGCCCCGCGTTGGGCGCCACAATACTTTGGTAGTTGTTGGCGTATTCTGCCGGCTAACTGATATTACAATTTAAAATACAATTTTTTATACAATACAAATCAATAATTATCTGATTTTTGGCCGTAAAATAATAAAATCACCATAGAGCTACAGAAACAAAATTGATCTACAATATTTCTAATGCAGTTGATTTCAGTTAAAAATTTCGAACAACCTGTTTACATTGTCAGCCGGCAGATTGAGATAAAATCAAAGAGAATACAACAGAATTGAAATGTAAACAAATTCTAACTACATAACTAAATATTGATGTTGTCTCAAAATCGACAGTTAATAGTAGAACATAAAAATTAGGATACATAATAGCATAACGCAAAATAAGGCACAATAAAAAATCATAAAATACAAATGTCCCACGCCTAAAAGACTTACACAATAAGATATGGAAATAGTGGCAATACTCAAGCGTTACTATGGAAGCATTAAGACTAACTTTAAATAACACTAACTGTTAAAAATAATAAAAGTCAACGGGATAGCGGCGTTTTCTTTTTAAATGTTAAAAAAGTGTTTAGACGGATTAACACAAGCTTTTTCGTTATGCGGAGTTTTTTTTTAAATCTTTCTAAATCTTAAATTGTATCTTTCTAAAAAATTTGAAAACGTAGATGACAAGTAAGGCACTAGATCATTTACGCAATATATATATATATATTTAAGACTCAATCCTGGACTCAACTAATATAAACATACATTTTACTAAATGAAATGAAACGTTTGAATGTTACGGAATTATGTAGACAATAACTTGCGGGAAATTAAAAAATAAAAACATAGACGATAAACAAAATGCAGATTGTGATATAGACACAGCTATCAAAGAAAAAATTGAAATCGATGGAAAAATATCAAATGTGCCGATATTTTACTATGGTTATTACTAAAAGAATAAGGAGAAACAAGTTAATTTATAAATAATAATTTGTATTTGGGGTAACTTGTAAACATGATTGTACTGGAAGTGCTTATACAAATGATTTAAACGACCGCGTCCGTTTCGTTCCCAACACAACAGATAAAACTAACTAACTATATACAAAATAACGTTATTGTAAATGGAAGCCACGTACTCAACACACACAAATCAGCCACCTCCATACACAAAATCTCTAAAGTTCTAGAAGCTAAAAGAAAGTTATAGCGGGATGCGCGATGCGCTTTTATCATGGAACATATAAATTGAATTTAGGGAACTAGGTATGGCTCCTTTAGTCAGTAAAATGTTGTACAATTTTTTTGTGACTTTCCTTAATGTCGAGATTAGGAAACGTTAATATTGCAAAAATGTTGAAAAATTTCTAAGGAGCAATTCTCTGTCCCCAGGAAAGTAAGCCTGTAAACACCGTTCCGATTCAATGTAGAAATCTAAAATATGTAAACAAAGCTCATTATGGGCGGCTATAAACGCTTCTAATTTAAACGTCACTTATTCACCGCACAATAAAGAAATACAAGGACACATTAAATTAGTCGAATTTTTTTGGTTTACAATTAGATATTTACATTGAATCGGAACGGAGTATAATAATATTCGGTGTTTTTGATGCATCTCACATACTCAAGTATCTATAATTACACCGCAGCACGAAGGTAGCTCATTCGATATGTGTAGTCTGAACGATAACAACAAACGCAAACCATTCCTTAACCCATAGAAACTACTCCTGATATTGCACTACCAGGGAATCTAATTCATAAGTTGAGTGAGTTGAGTTCTCATAATTTATTTGTATAAAAATGACGGCATGCAGTCACAATACATTTGTCAATGCATGTCAATGTGATATCGTAATAATAATAATATAATACGGAAAAATTATGACAATAGTGAATCAGCTTACGAATTAAATTCCCCGATAGTACACATGAAATGCACAAATTGTAACAAACCGACATGCATGCTGATGAAAATCCACCAAACAAAACCTTGGCGCCGCTCTCGAATTGCATTTAAACCATGTAAGAATAAAAAACCTAAATACCTTTGCCAGGTATAATGTTTATTTTAATAGCAGATCTGATTAATATATTTCGTCAAGTAATGCTAAATTATGTTACACGGAAAATATATTTTGATGATGCTGATAGATGTATTTTTTTACTCGTCGGTTAATCATTTGGACAATTTAATTAAATTACAAGTTGCTTGTATCTTATAAGTAGTATGTTTAACGTTAACTTGTGTCTATAAAAATCGGTTGTCTGTAAAGTCGGTTTACTGACGATAGTTGAACGTAAAAACGTCATGTTTATAGTGCGCGCGGAACTAATTGGCCGCGCCTTAGGTAGGCGTGTTGCCGCCGCGAAGTCCGGCGCCGAACTGAGTAGTAACATCAAGCGCCCTCGCCTTTCCGTCCCACCGCTCACATACTTAAGGCGCGGCCAGCTGAGGTAACGGCAATGCGTCATATTTAGCGAGGTAACGCATAAGTCATGTTTTTTCGTGCGTGCAGCCGGCTCCATCAATTTATAAGACGTTATCACGTCAAAAATATAATATTATGGGCAATAGCTTAGCAATCAATGAAATTTATGATAATGAATTTTTATATAGACGATATTGTTAGATTATATAATTTTTTAAATTTATAGATAAAATAGCGAGCAAATCTACTGAATTCGAGAGCAGTCGACCACACACGAAACTAGCGAATTAAAACCTTAATACAAGAAGGAATAAGGGTAAGTTCACACTGAAACGAGACGATACGGCGACGCTGCACTGCTTTTTTAATATAGTGATTCAAAATTGAACTTTATTCAAGAAGACACACATTTCATTGCAATAGTTCGAATGTCAAACTGCAACGCTCTGCTTTGGTTTAACGAGGCGCCGCTCATATAGTGAATAAAGTTCAATTTTAAATCACTATTTTTAAAAAGCAACGCCGCGTCGCGTATCGTTCGTTTCGGTGTGATCAGACCCTAAGCGTGGAGGACTATATGAGCAAAACACCAACGATTATATTATGATGTTCGAGGATATTTTTCGCAGTAACCATAATATTATTATGAAATTCAACGTTTTGTGAATTCGAAGATGGAAATAATTATCGTTGAAAGTTACCAATCCTACAAGAATTAATCCCCAAGTACAATTGACAGACGAGACGCGTTGAATTTGACCATAGGCTAAAATGTCAAATATATCTAGATCATACATTTGACATTAAGATTTAAATGTAAGGGCGAGGCCTGAACTCTGCGTTACGACAACGCATCGCAAAAAAAGCGTCGCACAGACATTCTGTATTGCATGCTAACTTGTCGACGTCCATTTCGCGTTGCGTTGTCACAACACAGTAGGTCCTTGCCCTTAATGTCAAAAATGTCTAGATTATACATTTGACATTAATCTACGTCAAATATCTCGGGTCGTGTCTATTACAATTGCACTAGGGGATGTTTTAATAATTTTGCCAATGACCCTACCGCTTTAGGTTCCAGTCAGTCCACACTATTTACATACACATTGCACATCCGGGGAAACATCGCTGGCATCGCAGCCACACCTAAACCTTACACCGACGGTTAAAACATTGCACGAAATACAATCCCGTTACAAATTAAACCAAAACTTTAAAGCGAACATATTGCATCCGTCCACTGAATATTGGTACGAAAATGAGTATGGAGTTTATGCAAATGCGTAAGTGTTAGGCCGCCGCCGCGCCGCTCTCCGCGAAATTCGAGGCAGCGGCCTTAAAGTAAAATTCTCGACGAGGATTATGGAATCAAAGAATTGTCTTTAAAAAATCGAGAAGGATTATAAAGCGAATACAAAATCAACAACTGTAGAGTTCACTTTCACGTTCACAGAACTCTCCACATGTACCAACGATCCAGCTTCGGTATGACGACTACAAACAACATCGTAAATTTTGTATACTTTGTAATCTATTCATAAGGAAAATATTAACAAGACGCCTCGTGGCAGGTTTCAGAATACAGATTAGCAGAGGGGATAGTTTTTTTTTAATCAATTCAATATTTTTTTAGTAAGGGTGCGTACACATAAGGCGAACCGACACGGTAGAGAAGCACTTTAAACACAAAATACTACGCTTTTTGTGAAACAAACCCGCTACCCGCTCCGCTCATCCGTAGCACGAGCTCCGCCGACGAAAGTCCGCGCATGCTACAGTACAAGACACAACTAAGGCAGCGGACACTATACACTTACTCTAACAACTATGTATACATAAAAAATGATTTTCTGGGAGTACGTATCTTAACGTAGGTAACTTCATTACAAACATACAAAAACAAGGTAAATCGACGCCACCAACGTTTCGTTTCTAATACATATTTAGTTTACCGTATTTAACAGGAAAGTAGTACAGACACAATCTTTTACGATTCAAATTTAAAACACTTTTAATTTTCTACCTACTTACCATATTATGTGACAATTCAATTTTTATTGGATACATTGATGGCGCCAAATAAAAAGTGTTAAAAATAGTTTGGCAACCGCAACGACCGGGCGCGGCGACAGCGTCCGTTCCGCATTAATGTCCGAACAACACTTGCGTTCCACACTTCCGCGAGGATAGAAACTGCGCCACCGAGGGTAGCTTGCCGATGACGTCACGCACTAGGGACCCCCGCCCTTGCGCCCCGCGCCGTGGGGACGACAGTCCGGCTCGAGTCACTCGGAGTTTGTGAAGTACTCCGACGCGTTGCCTCGGCATATTGGACAAGTCCGGTTAGACTGAAAAATGCAAATACCCACATTTAGCTACCGCTATACAATTTACAACGACACTTTAATGAAGCAAATGCAAACTCCCTTAAGCTACGTAGTTGTGTATACGCTGTAGAGTACTCACCCGGAGCCACTTGTCGACGCACTTGGCGTGGAACTCGTGCGAGCAGGGCAGCGCGCGCAGCAGCTGGCGCGGCTCGAACTCGCACATGCAGACCACGCACGAGGTCTGCTCGCTGGGCCGCGCACCCTCACCGCAGCGGTACGACGGCAGCAAATCGATCTCGTGGCGCGCCAGCCCGCGCGGCTTGGCCTCGCCCAGCCGCTCCGCCAGCGACAGAAGCGCCTCGTAGTTCTCCGGCTCCGGCTCGTCCTCGCCCCGCCCCGCCTCCGCGTACGGTGACAGCGGGAACATGGCCAGCAGGTTGAGGAACACCTGGTACGTGGGCGGCGGCGGCAGCGGCAGCGGTGGCACCAGCTGCCCCAGCGCCGGCACCACGCCGCCCACGTGCACCTGAGGCCAGCGCGGCGCCGCGCGCACGTACGGCCGCGCGCCCCGTCCGCCCGCGCCTACTACTCCGACGCCTACCCCAACACCCACGCTGCCGCCCACGCCCACGCCTACGCCGTTTCCACTCCGCCGCTATTGCCAAATACACAGATTAAACATATAGTTCGGAGAGACAGCATAATATCTTGTTATAGGATTACCAGACTTACATGGTGATGGTGCGACAGCGCGTGTCTCGCTTGATGGTGCGGCGCCATTAGATCCAGAGGTGTACCTCGCGTCTGTGCAGACATGGTACAATGTTGAAGGTAGTGAAATAAATACATACACGATAAATAGTCGTCTTAGGTCTGCTACACACGTAACGTTTTGTAGTAGCGATTACACTGTGCACACCGAGTATTGTAAATTTGTCTATTGTATATATGTCATACACACGATCGATAAATCTGCACAACTCGATTGCACTTTTCAATTGCTACGATAAAATGTTACGTGTAAAGAAGGCTTTATTTGCATTTAAAATTCACAAAGAAAGCAATTCAATTATTAAGAACTAACCTCAGGCGCAAGTAGCAGCGAGGCGTGGTGCAGGTCAGGCGTCGGCTGCAGCGGCGACAGCCCACTGTCACCGCCACCCAACATATCTAGACGACCGCCATCTGCACGCTGTTGATAAAAAATCACAATCAATAAAAATATTTACATGCATACATAATTTTTTCTACTATGTATTACAAAACAATAACAATCAAAATGGACTTTAGTTCTGTAAGCAATCAATAATAATCATGCATTACGACCTGGCTTCGTTTACCACCTGGTGGAAGAGGCGGGACACTCAAAAATCGAGTTGCCAAATCCCACCGCTGCCACCAAGTGCGGCCAGGTCACCAAACTGTAGTCATCATTTCGACTATACTTACCTGCGAGTTTATGTAGTGAGTGTGCGGGTGCGGTGGGGAAGCGAAGGGGCCACGCGGCGGGGGCGGGGGCGCGAAACTTCCGTGATACAGCTGACCCGCGTACACGCCTCCCATCTACACACATGACAATAGTCACAATCGGCATTCAGGGGTGGGATGTGCACCGAATGCGATAACTGGCATAATCTTTGCTAATATGATAAATACGAAAGTTTGTATTTTTGTGAAATTTGGTATGGTAGTAGTTTGTACTCGGGATTTCTTTTTGCGCGTACGATGTCGCGGGCAACATATAGTCAATTTAATATAATCATTCCAAGAAAAGAAACACGAATAGTTGAATAAATGTTATTAGTATTGGTCATTATTATGTTAGGAAACCATGTATTTAAAGTTGCTTTACAATTTAAATAATTTATTATTAAATAACGAATCGCAAAAAATAATAGACAGTAAAATGTAAATATAAAAAGTATATCAGTCATCGCATTAGGTGTTGCACAATTTACATCGAATTTGTAACTTTAAAAAAATATTTGTTAATATATTAATGATTTACTAATTATGTTAATATGTTACAAATTCGATGGAACTTTTAAAAAATTAGAAACCAAATACCAGAACATAAAATAGCTAAATTTGGCGCTGTTTATAGTATTTAAAGCGTTAAGATTGTCGTCTCGTTCTTTTAAAAGAGATAAATAAAATTGATTCAAACAAGAAGTACAAACATTTATAAAAATATACATTACAAATATACAAAATATAATTGAATACATAAAACTATTAAGAAACGTGATAATTATATAAATAAACTATTATAAGACGCAATGTAGGATCAAAAACATAATTAAAAATAATATTAATAAAGAACGAGATAAAAACCAACGAGCCAAGTTTAATTGGCACAAAGGATGAGAATTAGCGCCCGTGTTAATTTAACCGCACCCTCAAACGTCACTCGACAACTTATACCATATGTTATTGTCTCCACATTTAGAGCATATTCGTAAAACAGCCAAGTCTAGTAACGGAAGCGACCAGCCAAATATTTTTCTCTGATCATCAATATTAACCAATCTACAAAATACAAAAGCTTGAGTTGCTAGCGGCAAAAATTGTAAATAAATAGTGTTTCAGGTCATCGGCAAATTCGACCAGTGTGCGTCGATATTCATGGCATTTCTGCCATTGAAATGCGCTCCGCTCTGTTATTGGCTAAGAAATGCCGCGAGTATCGGACCACACTGCGTGAATTTTTCGACCGATCAAAAGTATTGTACACGTCGAACATGGATCACATTCACAGGAGGTTTTAAAGGAAGTCGTCGCATGCGGGCACCAATAAAATATAAGTTATATACGCAAGGGTTAGTTCACAAAAATATTTGGGAGGTCGCTATCGACCAGAACTAAGTGACATTACTTGGATCATAGTATTTCATTGTTAAAGGCCATATTCTGTGGTATAAAGCAACGCTAGACATGTTCGCAGCAATCTAGTTGGCGTTTCGATTACATTCCACAAATGAATAGGATTTCTGATGCTGTATCGATACAGTACAATATGTACAGACCAAACTGAATGAGCTGGAGTGTTGCATGCTGTATAACATCCTAGCTCCGAAGCCACGGTCATATTTATTCAACAATAAACGTTACTTAAGTGGTGACGGAGGTCGGAGCGAATTATTAAGTCGTGTAAAATTTAAATAAATTAAAATAAAGAGTCGGTACGGAAGTGTGAGATGAATAAAACATCGACAACTGATTCGCATGGCCGACTATAAACTGCGTGTCTAATCAGAATTGATAATTTTAAAATAACCATTTTTTGATTGGTCGAAGGGCGGTTCCTTTTTTTATTGGACGGGAGGTTTGCCCTAGATTTGTTCGCATTTAAAGTCGGCATGCATGTCCTAAGTCACCAAGCAGTGTGCAGTCTATGTAGTACATATATACGTAGGGTATTTATGATGCACACGTTCCTATGCAGCCTACCGCCACCTCGCTACGACACACTGGATCTAGCAGCCGCTGTTAAAGTCACCCAACGCCTGGCTTAAATCTTTCGTACCGAGAGTATTGAAATCACGTATAGATTGATATTTATGTAAGTGTGTAAAGAAGCTGTTTCAATGCTCTCGATACGTCTGGGCCACAATCACATGAGCCAAGCTTTCATAAATATAAAAATCACTAACATGACAAGTGCTTCAAAAGTTGTGGAAGTGTTTATTAGACAGCTGACGAATACTCTAAAAGATAATTATGTAAACAGTCCTAAGCAGACTTGCTTACGTATATCTATCTACACTACAGCTGGTTCTATTTTCGATATTCACAAAAATGGAAGGTTATTCATAAACATTATTAGGACAAAATAAAAATTACGGATAGTAACAAAATATACAGAGTAGACAAATTAAATTAAAAGTCAACACCAAGAATGCAATAATCTCAGGGAAGCTTTGTATTAAACTCGGATAATCTATGTTATCTGCAGATAGATACACGGCAAGCGAGTGCGCGAAACATCAGTAAAACTAAACGTATAATATATAATAAAAAGTGAACACATCGGTATTTATTAGTAAAGCCCGCTCCCGCACGCCGCTCCTCGGGTAAGATTCAAACGCTACTTGAATACAGGTTAGAAAACTTTTACACAAGAAACATTAATGGATATTTAAGCGACAATCAAGGAGCGTTCGGTACATGGTAATAAAGGACTCTTAAAAGATTGAGCGTAGACTATTACAAGTACAGTAGGCGACGAATATAGTAAAAGCTTATCTTAATACAAAACAACAAGGTGTATCATGCTCGGTAAAATTAAAGATCGTTGCCTACCGTACACTACCACGACGATCGTCGTAAGCTTACATTATACAAGCCACATATATTATTCACATAGGTTTAACACTATTACCCTTCTCACCGATAGTTACCAAATTACTTTAGAGTCGATAATAATCTGGGCATGCATATCAGTCGGTGCTCGATATGTGAACATACATTACATAGCCGTGAACCCAACTATATAAAACATGAAAATTTAACTAGAAAATTGAATAAAAAGCACGCAGTGATGAGGTCGAGGGCAGTACACAACCGGCTCCGTCGCGTCAAACAATTCATCTGCATCTAAACATTACTTTCATATCAGTGATATGACATTACATAGGAGCGACAGATGAAAAAGAAGCAATGGGAGTTGACGCAAGTATACAGAAGGAACAAATAATAATGACGAAACCAAGTGAAACCGCACATGGTACAATCGGCGTGTACTCAGTTTCTATAAATGAAGAGGATGTAATCGAAAATAAAAAATGAGGTTGCTTCCAAGCTCAGATAAGCGTACTGGCTTTATATCTCTAAATTTTTCCTATATAAATAAAAATATATAAACTACATTACGAAGTATTTTATAATTCTACGCGATCTTATCGAACACCTCAGGCAGAAAAGTACAACTCGTTAGGACATCACGACATTTTCAAATAGCCACGTGAGAATCAAGGTAAGCACTTACAAAGCTAGTAAAGCAACTAAAATAATATGCAACCTGCATGTTGTGCTCATTCATTATATGTATTATAAAATCGTACGAAGACAGGATCCAAATAAAAAATCCAAAGACATTGCAATCATGTATGTATACATCGACATTGGACCTACATATAAGATTCCGCCAGGTAAAACCATTCCAAGCAAAAAGTCAAAAACAGAAATTACCACGTTGCCTAACTACAAATAACTCACAATCTTGAAGAGCTAAATAGAAAAAACTTTCAAGGAAATATAGAAATGAATAATATTGGAAAGCTTATGCAGTTCTAATGGGCCTCAATTTTACGTAGACGATTATGTTAGCGGTGCAGTATTAGGATTTGTGCAAATCTATTTATAGGTTATAGCAAAATATAGTTTGTCCTTACTGAAAACACAATGAGAAGAAGAATTTTTTGCTCCTAGTAAAACATTTGAATTATAATAAAATGATCGATCAAGAAAATTATATACAGTCGTTAAACATTACGAATATGAAATAGAAGAACATCTAGAATTTGAATAAACAGAACGCTAAAATCTAGGGCATCAAAACATTTCGACTTTACAAAACCAAGCTGAAACTGATCATGTTCATGAGGTGACCATGCAACAACCCTCAATCCTTGATCTGAGATACTCCGGTTCGCTACTACTTGTTCCTGTTAAAAAGGCGTGCACCGTTTGTTATGAGGTTACAACGATTATGAGAAGAGTAAATGAGACGAAAACGTGAACTCATAGCTCTATGTGGGTTACAAGCTCTGTAAACGTGAAGTGGATACGTTCTTCGACAGCACTTTTAACAAGAACGACTCCCAAACCAATTAGTCACTCATTGCAACAACAGACACCTAGGAGCTGAACAGTGGCGCAAGCGTGTCCGAGCAGGGTCCCACGACTGTTACGGTAAGGCTGCCACCCATCCTCAATATACACGTTTATAAAATATTACGACGAAGAAAATATAATATTAAACGCACTTTCGAAATCATATATAACCTCTAAAAGTTTTAAAGTATCAAAATTCAATGCTAGCAACATCTTTACGTAGGTAAATTATATTTTCTCGAACTAAAAGTGTATAAATAGTCAGTCGGTAGGGGGTGGCAACTCTATGTTCTGACCTGTAGCCACGGTACCTGATAGCGGAGCGGCAGCGCCGGGAGCATGGCCGGCCACAGCTCGCCCGCGGCCGCCGGCGCCGCCTGCAGCGCCACCTATCCCACCGTGTTTGTGCGCTCACGACCATTTCACACGTATACGCGTACGCGTTGACACGTGGCCGAATGTCGCACGAATTGGACCAAGTATCAAGACGCTTTGGTCGCATTATAATTTATGTAATTTTGTTTAATTTTTTTGGGTAATTGTGCAAGTATCAAGAAGATTAAGTAGTCCCTTTTTTTCCACATTATTTTGGTTATTATTGTCAAACACGTCTGTAAATTCGGCCACGTCTCAATAACAAATTTTATAGTAATTATATATATATATATATATTAACTAACATAATATATCGCGTATGCTATGCCCAGATAGTTTCTTCTTGTATGTAACTTATATCTAATTAAATGTTGATCAAAAATTTAAAAACAATTTTCACAATACAATCAGCTGGTAAATTTTGATCGACACTTTTGTAATACTATAGCAAAACTTCTCAATCTATTCTATTGTCTTAAGCTACAATAAAATATTAATTTTGACCTTATCGAACAATTTTATATTTGTTTCATGGAATATAAATATAATGCATTTGTAATTTTGAGCTGTTCTTGTGTATTTGTGTAAAATAAGATTGTAACAAATTCTTATTTTTGATATTTAATTTTAAATATAAAACTAATAACTGAGTAATGAGTATTGAGCGCAATAATAATAATAATAATAATATGGAGTGCATCTGATTCTAAAACCAATTTATTGAGTAAAATAAAATTCAATAAGAAACTCATTTCCTTAGTTTAAAACTATTAAAACATATGTTTAAATCAATAAACTATCCCTCTTACTAATAAAAAGATTAACACAATGGATAAGTTAAACAACATTGCTGTCTTTGTCTGTCAAGTGACTTTTCCAACGCATCAGACAAAGACAGCAATGTTGTTTAAGATATCCGTTGTGTAAATATTTTTACTAGCAAAGGGGATCATATATTAGATACCAATTTAATAGATATTATTATATAATATTATATTCCATAAATTTGCGTAAAGAATTTGTTCATCAAAAATTAAAATTACAAATAGGTTTTTTTTCTGCACTATTGTAATACATCGTAATAAAGAGTTTTTTATACATCAAGTATAATCAGATATTTCACTATCACGCTCAACACTCAGCCTCTCTCTCTCTCTGCTCGTACGTGTGAGCGGGTCGACATACCTGCGTGCGCTGCGGGTCACGGTGCGAGTGCGCGTGCGCGTGGTGCGGCCAGCCCACGCCGCCGCCGAGCGCGCTGAGACGAGCGCCGCGCAGCGCCATCTAGCACACGCGGTCTTAGAGTAAACACAGGGGGATATTGTACGCTCAAATAAACCTTTACAAAATAATTTTATTTAAATCCTCGTTTAAGTAGATGTTAATACCTATTTATTTTTCGCGTATTTCTCAATATAAAAATATAAGTGCCGGATAGCTTTATCACAAGTTTATGCCTCTTTCTTTCTTTACTTCTAGAGAAAGAGACATAATATCTAGTGAATGAATTATGTGAGACTTTAAGTGACACGACAATATTATACAATCTTCTGGCAATATCAGGTTGTAAAATAGTAATCCGTAACTTAAATATACCCAGAATAACAAAAAGCAAATATGTTTTGTAAATGAAAAAGTAGCATTAAAATTATAATATGTTTAACTAGTAAGACACTAGTAACATTAGAGGTCTTACAATGATAAACGAGACGACTAAATGTAAAATATTTAGTTTAATTTATATACTTAGAAATATGGAGATATTTACTACTTGATAATCTTAAAAAAATGTTATCGGAGTCCTTACCTGGTTGATATCGAGCAGCAACGGCGCGTGCGCGGGGTGCGCATGAGCCGGGTGCGGTAGATGCGCGGGGTGGTGCGCAGGGTGGTGCGCGGGGTGGTGCGCGGGGTGGTGCGCGGGGTGGTGAGCGGGGTGGTGGGCGGGGTGAGGCGGGTGCGAGGGGTGCGGGGCGTGATCGTGCCACACGCCGCCTCCGCCGCCGCTCAGGTACCGCACGCGCCGTCTGTGGAGTAAACACGTTCTCATTATTATCACTGCTTAGCTACTAATAATGTAGATCGGGTATAATCTTAATAGGAAGATATTGGAGTCCATCACGCTAGCCTAAGTTCTCCCACTAGGACAGTTCATAGTTTCAATGTACACATCACACACGAATTATGATAACAGGTGAATAGATAGATTTGTTTAGCGCGAGATAGCTTTGTCGACAGCGCGTATAGTATCTCGCGTCGCGTCTGAAATAATGCTACCGGGCCGAGGGCTAGATTTACGCTGACCGCCGAGGTCAGGAGGTTCAGGTCTGGGAGAAACGAACATACACGCAAAACACATAACACCATTTGCTCGTCCTTTTGTAAGAACAACAGCATTAAGTCAAAGATGTATATAATATTATAGACGAGGCATGTCGAAGTAAAACTGTCCCCACCTAAATGACCACACTATTGGCGTTCTTAAGGTATGGTGAAATCAAAATGTCGTAACTTTTACTTGTATGAAGATTTGTTCTATCAAATGTATGTCATAGCCCATCCTTACTTTTGCAAACACTGCATTAATACACTACGTGGTAGGCATCACGTGTACCGACGCGACGTTCAGAAAGTGTATAATAATACCAACATAAAAAAAAAAATGACTTTGACTTTGAAAACGTATAACCATTTGACAGAAATTAGTGGAAGTAGAATCGTGCCGATCATCCGCGGTCATGGCGGACGGCGGGAGCGTTCCAACTTGCTGACGCGCTGTTGCGCAATTACAATATGAATTTAGACAAAAAAGGTTATTGCTATGTCCGGTAACTTTGCAGTCTCATAGAGCATTTTCAATTAATTGCTAAACAAAGAATAGCTTAATAAACAAAAATTCAAATATTAGGTTACCCCCGAATTGTCAAGTAGTGAGCGAGCCGATTATGAATAACAATAATAAAATTTAGCTTTAGCTAAGAACAGATTGTCAGCTTTCAAACAAAAAAACTATATCAAAATCGGTTCATCCTTTTGAGCGCTACGATGCCACGGACAGACACACAGACATGCACGTCAAACTTATAACTTCTGTTTTTGTGGGGGGTTAAAAAGACAGCCATTATTTATACTTATTTATAGTGACATAACATTATAAAGAGCAATAAGTTATTAAAAAGTATAACCCGACTACGTTATGAATAAATACAGAACCCTAAAAAGGGTCTGAAAAGGACGAAAGAAGAAAATTATTCAGATAGAAATCCAGAAATGCATAGGTACAAAAATGGTCAAGCTAGAGCCGTGGTCGCACCCACTATTGGCATCTAAGCGTCAGTTCAAAACGAGATGCGTCGCGTCTAGGTGTGAGCTGACCCTAAGTCCTACAGAAGTTCCTAGAAAACGCGTATATTCGTCCTACACATGCATACCCCAGTTAGACAGACGGCTGCGATTTGACATCCACTGTGCCGAACCTTATAAAGTAGGTGGGACCACGGCTCTACCTTGACCATCTTTGTACCTATGCATTTCTATCTGAATTATTTTCTTGTTTCCGCCTTTTAGACCCCTTTTCAGGGTTCCGTAATGCATATGGAACCCTTATAGTTTCGCTCTGTCCACCCGTCTGTCTGTCTGCGCTTCTAGCTTCTGTAATTATGAATATAATTGGATGAAACTTGGTATAGTTATAGATTGTGTACAGATCTCGGTTTAGGAATCATAAAATAATAATCATTTTATATTTTAGGGGTGGCTCTACATACATGTGAAGTGGGGATGAAAAATATTTTTTCATTCTACCCCATCGTGTGGGATATCGTTGAATAGGTCTTTTAAAATAAAGGTAATGTTTAATACATGACTTTTTTACAAAGTCAACCATTTTCGAGCAATCGGCCGCCAATGTGGTTTATAAGTTGGACCCCCCCCCCCCCCCCCCCCCCCGGCATTTTTAAACAATAAGAGATATAAACTTGTAAGTTTCCATGCTGATAGATCATGCTAAAAACTCTTTAGGAAAATTATTTTGAGCAAAATCGGACAATAACTTTGAAGTAATTCAAAGAAGACCTATTGCGCGTTGATAGTTACGAAATCCTCCTTAGACATGTCGTCACATGCTCTTGGTTAGGTTATTTATTTATAACGTAGTCGGGTTATAGTTTTTTAACTTATTTTTCCATTTCGAATAATATTTTGGAATAATATTAATAAGTACCTAATCAAAACACTTGAAATTAAAAATAATATTTTAATTAAAAATATTAAATTTTTTTAATATATTAAAATTAAAATATTAAAATTAATTTAAATTAAAAATATTATTTTAAGAACGATAATAATAATAATATAATAAAATAAAATATTTTTATGAAGGTAAAATAATATTATGTATAGTATAAAAATTATATATTTACAGTCTTATATTACGTAATGTTCGAAAATTCGACAGTGGGTTTGTACGACCACATTTTAAACGTGTATACAAATATGTATAATATACATATATACATATATGTGGTGTGCTCGCTAAGACACATATTTGAGGGTCAATTTTCGTTATACAAAATTAATATATATATAGCCTATGTTACCCGCGGCATCATTACGCATCTATTGACACCTCATTTATTAAAAAAGACCAGTAGTTTAGGCGCTACGAGGGAACAAACTTCCTTTTGGCTTCGCCGTAGTCGGGTAAAAAGTTGATTTTTTGTTTGCATAGAATATGCTAACTACTGAAACGATTGTGATGAAATTTGCCATAGATATAGAGTAGGCCACGGGGAAGGACACATACTTTTTATCGCGGCAAAATATCTTGTCGCGCGGGATTTCCTTATGCGCGCACGAGGTCGCGGGTAACATCTAGTAGAAAACAAAAGCAAACCCACACCCAATTACTTTTAAACCGGAGACTGCTAGGATAATTAAAATAGAAAAGTATGCAAGTCTATTGGTTTGAAATAAGCTTATCCAGTCCAGTCTCATAGTATATCGGTATTTCTATTCAATTTTCTTGTTTGTGCGACACTTAACAATGACTATTGTTCCCCATAGACTTATGGGCCCTGTAAGGCAATTTCCTCATAATAATAAAGATATCCCACGTATACGAAGACGAACAAATAAACAGCTGCATAGTTAGTTTTCGATTTGATTGGACTACACAAGCAATAAGCATACAGTGTGTCCACGATTGTGTGGAAAAATTGTGGACCGTTGAACGGGACGTTAGTTAAGGAAACCATCCCTGGGTTGTATCCCCCGGTATATGAACTTACTGCGGCTGATAGTGGTGTCTGGGCGTCCGCCGCTCCACGGCCGGGGGCGGTATCGACACGTTGCTCTCGCCTGAAAATCATAACAATTATAACGTAATACAAAGGCAAAAATTATACTAATGGTTAATAATTTTATTGAGACCTGAAAAAGTCTCATTGGTACACGCCACAACCTGGGAATCGAACCTGCACGCTCTCGAGTGTGAATCAAACGGTCTACCCACTAGGCCATCCGTGGCCTAGTGGGTAGACTGTTAAGTACCGTACCTCAAAGTACATTATACGGACGCTCTAACGTCCGTATAATGTACTTTGAGGTAAAAACATCGTGAGGAAATCCGCACATGGTTGGCCCCAGACCTATTGACCAGTCATTTGTTCGGACTCTCTCTGACTCTGGCCGACTATGTTGTGAGAATGGAGTATGCGCTTGGGCAACCATACGACATTTAAAAACGAACAGTCCCAGGCACTATAGTACTTCAGGAGTGGTAACTTCACTCGGAGAATACTGTATTTAAATCATCCAATAACGGATGAAATAGCCTATGTTTATTAATTTTATTAAAATTAGTGCTGAACTGAAACATTTTGTAATGTTTTTTTTTCCCTGATAAGTATATGTGACTGAAGAGGCATTAGCACATAAGTACATCATGTAAATATATCTTTAAAATACACATCGAACGCCAGAATTTTCCAGTACTAATAGACATCTCTCTCACTCTCCTTGCATCTTCCCTCTCACTCCCACCTACCGGAAGATAAATGCCTGGAGATCCGCCGTCGCTTCCTCGTGGGGCTGTCACCAGGCTTGCTGGCTAACTCTCCGTCGGACGATCCTGAACCGCCCACCGCCTCTGCCAGCGGACCGGGACCTTCCAGGGGGTTGGTATCCTGGAAAAACGAATATAAATAACCAAATTTAAATTTATGACACTGCTTGAACTGTTGAAAAACTCTGTTGGTGTTTGCTTATCTGGATTAAAATCAATAATTTCCTATTATTTGAGTAGTAAGTATTTTCTGAGTTACACATTTAAATATTTGTTGCCGTTTGTCTTGCTGACGCCGAGAGCTGTAGCTCTGATAGCACACTGATAAGAATATACATATGGTATGGTAGTCAACATTTGCAGTGACTAACTGCTGTTACACATTAAGCTTTTGAATGCACTATTACAAGCACGATTCATGTCCACGATTGTGTGGAAAAATTGTGAGCCGTTGAAGGGGCCGTTCGGGATCGTTCTATGAAAGCTGTTGCTCTGTACATAAGAATATATATATTATTTTCTACTCCGTGCTATAACCACTGTTATAACTTATAACTGCATCGTGTGGTCCTCAACTACTCACCATGTGGTGATGATGTGGCGGGTGGTGGTGATGGTGCGGCGACTCGGCGGAGGTGCCGGCCGCGCCACCCGGACTCACGCGCAACTCTGTAACGAAAATGATCAGTGTTATAAATATACGAAGTACCGAGATTATTTCAAACATTTGAGACATTTTATTACTTTAAGGGGGGTGCATACTGCTTAGATATTTGTAGGGGGGTTCTTGTGTATCTTTACGTTATACTATTAACTGATAGGAATGGGGGAGGATACTAATTTTTTAAACGTGATCACTGATTAAAGTAACACCTTAAGGCGATGTTACAGTGCGAACTGCTGATGTGACAGTATACAGCTACTGTTTCCTTGTGATTGCATAGCAGGAGCTCGACTCGTCTCACCCCGTCACACAAGTGCGAGCTGCTGATGTGAAAATAGACAGCTACTTACTGCATCTGTGCACTCGTCTTCGCCTCGCCTATGCGTGTGCGTAGTGACTGGTGGGGGAAGGCGAGTGGCGAGTAAAATCAAAAAATGTTGTAGTAGACTAGCACATGACAGAAACTGATATGATTCGGTCACACAATGCGAGTAGCTGTACTACAGTATCCGACTAGACCAGCTCGCACTGCAGCTCACATTGTGAATTTAGGTTTTATTAAAAAAAAAACTAATAAAAATAAATATGTAGCATCTTGCTACGTATCTATGTATTTTTTGATGCTAGAGGGCAAGTGGACCTCCCTAAAGGAGCTCCTCCCTCCTCTCCCGAAGCTCGTGGAAAAGAGCCTACTCATTTTAAAACAACGCACTTAATTATAATTCTTCTTGAATTGTGATTCCTCTAATCCTATTGTGTTAAAATCTGAGCCTCTCTATTAAACGTAAATGTGGTAATCCCTTACCACCATTTTCGTCTGTGCGTTTGCGTTTGCAATATTTGGAATCCATTTTTAAAATCACAATTAATTTACATAATTATGTAGGTTTAAATAAATCTAAACATTGCAACAAGGAGCCACTTCAAGTATTGATTCCTCAGCAACAGCAATTAGCTCGAGGCAGATGCCGTGAACACTAATGAGTCATGCGTGTTTTCAGTCTACCCTCATCGCGGTAACGATTATGACTTGTTGGTTGGATATGCTGAATATTGCTGTACAAAAATATGGATCGCACTTAGGTATTCATTGTGACATTATTTAAGGCCTTTTGAAAAAAAAAAAAACATGACGTGTACAGAGTCGTGGCAGAAGTGAAAACGGATTTTTCATTTAAAATCCACAAATACTCTCATCGTGCTTAATCGTCACTTCAAAATAAAAATAAAAATAAATTGTACACCTAGCGCCATCTGTGAGCTGTACTCTTGAGAGTAAGTTAGGTTGTTATGTAAGAAGTTTAATTAGCTTCCGATATATTATGGTACCTAATATATCAAAAATCATAACTTGACGCGAATTTGAAATTCCACTCTCGTAGCCGCTAAATAAGTTTAATTAAAAAATCTTTACTTTTTGTTAGGGTAGGTAACCCTGGTAGGTAGGTATTACTGATTAGTATTAGGTAGCATTTATTACATATGACGACAAAAATAATTTCATAATAAAACGCATAAATATGGTATCCCACAGGAATACTGTACTTTTTCGGGATAATAAAAAATAGCTATGTTTTAATCTAGTGTCTAAAATACTACCATACCAAATTTAATCGAAATCGAAATCGAAAAATACCTCAAATGTCACCCATCTTAATTTCACCTTACTTCAAATTTTAAAAATGCCCCCAAAAACTCCAAAAGGGGACATTTAAGTGGATATAGTTTTTGCCTCAACATTCCTTGTCTATAATATATATGCCTATGAAGATATCGATGTCGAAATCGAAATAGTGACGCCATTATGACGTCACCACTATTCTGAACGTCCATTCTGTGTTACCTACGCTACGCTAGCATCGGTTTTTAACTATGAGAGAGTTAAAAACCGATGCTAGCGTAGTTAGTACCCTTTCCGTTTTAAACAGCCTAATAATTTTTATTTTTATTATATCGTCTACCAGCACCTTGTATTTAGAAAAGGTAGGTAGTGAGTGCTGCGTGTTTGTTTTTTGCCACTTCGGTAGTGTCGAGGTCATGGCACTGACACTATTGTGATCGAGCGAGTGATCAATTGATCTGTTCCCATTTAACTATTTACCGAGTGAGACTAACTTTAAGTTACCTATCATTCAATTTGTACTCAGTTCAGAACCAATTTCAATTTCACCCACCCCGGCTTCGCACGGGTGCAATTGTATTACACATAAACCTTCCGCTTGAATCACTCTATCTATTGCTGAAATTGCATTAAAATCCGATGAGTAGTTGAAAAGGTCTAAGCCATATGGAGCCATATCGAGCTAGTAAAAAGCTCCAAGCTAACAGACAGAAGTAAAAAATACCGTGCAACAAACAAATGACAATGACACAATAATTTGTATCAATAATCAAATTTATTTTTTTGGTTTACGTTTAGATTTTATTAGATCTGAAATTCTGAACAGAGTATTAAGTTCATCTTAATTCCATATCACGTTTAGTTGGATGCTCTAAGACAGGGGTCTCCAAACTACGGCCCGAGGGCCACATCCGGCCCGCGGACAGATTTTGTCCGGCCCGCGGAGAGCTAGCATACTTGAAAACTCCTTTTAGAGAACATATTTTTTATAGCAAATTAAATTTAGTTTACTGAAGTATTCTAATTTTATGTTGAATAATTATTAATATGACATCTACATTGATATGGTCATGGGCTAACTACTCATAACATTGTTGTAGGCTTATTGTTATTGTTTTTGTGATAAGTTGGATAAAGAAACACAGAATTGTAATGAGTAAAGACATGTATAATATGCAGAAAATTTAACTTCAGTATATAATAACTAACAAATTATTGAAATGAATCCAACTAACATTTTATACATTTTAAATAAAAACATAACAAGCATAATGACATATGAAATACTAATGAGATTTATGTAATTGAGATTTTCCACTGACAATAGTTTGTAGTTGTGGACTAATTTTACTTGTACCAATTATTAAAAGAGATTTAAGATGCTCATCAGTTAATTTAGATCTGTAAACATTTTTTGTGTACTTCATTTTGTAGAAGGTCTTCTCACACAAATAAGTAGTACCAAAAACAGAACACAGCCCACGAGGAAATTTATGCAAATTATCAAATTGTGTCAGTGGAAGACCCTTATAAAATTCCAACAAAGATGAGTTTTGATATTTGTTCTTAATTAGATCACTGCACTGTAGATCAATCATTTCCATTTGAAGTTCCGGGGCTAGGGTTTCAATGTCAGTATCAAAAGGATTCTGAAAAATGTTAATTTGATTCGCAATGGCATCAAAGTCCGAGAAACGAGTATCAAAATTGATTTTCAAAGCACTCAAAGTTTCGATTGCAAAATCGATAGGAAACTCAGTCTCAGTGGTGTGGCTGAATATTTCACATGTTTTAAAATGTGAAAAACATTTACTTCGTAGTTGTGATTGAAACATATCAATTTCTTCCGGAATGATTTGATATTAGTGTATAAATCAGGATGATGCTGGTTTTCTCCTTGCAATCTCAAATTCAGTTCGTTCACATGTTTTGTCAAATCAACATAGAATGCTAACTTCCACAGCCATGCGTTGTTTTATAATTCAGTAAGAGGGCGATGCTTTTCATTCAAAAAAATTTCGATCACTGCTCGAAGTTCAAAAAAGCGCTGAAGGACTTTCCCACAACTAAGCCAACGTACGGCAGTATGATAAGGTAAGTCATTTTCTCCAATCTCTTCAATAAATTGTCGGAATAAAATCAGCCCAAAAGATCTGATAAAATTTTTGTTGATATGACTGGTTTCAGAACTTCAGACATATCCAAACATTTTCCGCACAAAGACTGTTGATGAATGATACAATGTAAGACTAATGATTTTGAACTACCGTCATTTTCTACAGCCTTTGACACAAGAGCGACCACTCCTTTATCTTTCCCACTCATGTTTTTGCCTCCATCAGTTGTAATACATTTCAAGTTTTTCCATCGAAGGTTCTTTTGATTAATGGCCATTTCAACTCCTTTAAAAATATCTGTACCAGTAGTTGTGCCATGAATACTATACATATCAAGAAGTTCTTCATGCACTTCATAGCTTTTATCTACTCCTCGAATATAAATCAACACCTGAGCAGTATCTGACACATCCGTTGACTCATCCAAGGCCAAAGAAAACCACTCAACATGTCCATTTTTGTCGAACAGTTGAGAGGATATATTTTCAGCGATGTTTTCTACCCTTCGAGCCACAGTTATTGCTGACATACTGACAGTTTTTAATAAATTTACCTTTTCAGGGCACATTTCTTCGGCTACTGCAATAATGCATTCTTTGATCATTTCTCCATCGGTGAATGGTTTTCCACGTTTTGCAATTTCAAGAGCCACACGAAAGCTGGCACGAGTTGCAGCCTCTTGTTCAGTTTTGAGTTTTGTAAATGAAGATTGCTGTGATTTCAATCGCAGCTGCGATTTCATTCATAGCTTCGAATTTTTCTGTCCGCAAACTTCCTGTATATTTTGAGTAATTATGAAAATGTTTTGTTTCATAATGACGTTTAATGTTATATTCCTTGAGAACGGCTATGCTTTCATTGCAAATCAAACATAGCGCCTTGTTACTGGATTCAATTACGAAATACTGAATGTTCCACTGATCTTTGAATTTTCTGCATTCACTATCAAGTTTTTGCTTCTTTTCCATACTACTAAATCACACACAAAAGCAACAATTCAAATTTAATACTGTTACAAAGATGTCTTAAACTTAAACACGCACAAACATGTTATAAGGAGGTACGCACTATTTTATTTCACAACAGTGTCATAGGAACTGACTTGTGGTTGCGCCACTAGCCTTCTTATATATTCCAATTACTGCCATCTAGAAGTGAGTGGAAGACACCAGAACTTTCTCGAACCAACGAGATTATTCTGTACGTGCTATTAGCGCCATCTGTTAGCGATAGAAGGTACTACCTATTTCCGCCTGTGTCCACCAGATGTCGTGTCACGTTACTCCTCATGGCTCGTACTCTACGACTAATCTAGAAATTACAGATAATGACAGGAAAATTAATAATATGCAGTGTTGCCGTTTTGCGGACTTTAGTCCGATTTGCAGCCTTTTTTAAACGTTGCCTACTTTTTCGGACTTTTTTTTCATCAGTGGACTATTTCACTTTTTACCACCGGCAACAATGATAATATGGTTTTGGGCCTCGGAACTTACTAGAGTAATCAGTATGGCCCTAAGGCTGGAAAGTTTGGAGACCCCTGCTCTAAGATATCACGACAAGCAAGCACGAACTTACTAGTTCAAATGTCATAAAAAATAAAACCAACAAATAACGTGCTGATATTCCTGCGGAGTAGTAATCAGGCAGGATCACTTTTATATTGTCTTTACTATTTACCATAGGTATATATATCACACTTTAAAGAGCTCGAAATTGTCGTCAATAACTCAATACGAAGCTCCCCCCGCCTCTCGCACGATACATATTATCCATTATCCACATCACACTCGAGAGAGAGGTCCTCATTACCGAGCTACCCTGCCCCCACCCGCTTCACTGTCACAGAGTCGATTACCATAGTGTATCAGCGCGCGACCTACTTCGCGGGTTACGCAACCCCGCGGGAAAGTGACCAGTCGTCATCGATGTGCGATTTCTAGACAGCAACACGGTGATGGCAACCGTTTTTAAAAGTCCTATTTTATAGGAATAAAAGCCATTCATAAAACCGGCCACGTGCGAGTCGAACTTGCGCACATAGAGTTCTGTACCACAATGGCGAAGGAAGGTCCTTTCCTTCATAGGGAAGACCTAGCCTGTATAATAGAACGGAGTTAAACGAACCCCACGCCACTGCCGTATTATTATCTATATATACAATTAGTAGTACTAACTACTAACATCGAGCACTAGTATTAAAATCGAGCAAAAAATAGCGAAAAATCAAGTTTTGTGTATGGGTGAATAAAGGTCTTAGACTATTGGAGTGGGTGATTATATCGGAGCCATAGAAATCGTGAGAATCGCGAAAAACAATTTTTTTTACATTTAACCGTCAATAACTTTTGACGCAGACACACGATTTTATGAGACTTTTGAGGGAATATTTAGAACGCTAAAATGAATGTGTATACGAGTAGTGTATTTAAAATACAAATAATGCGTGGCGGCTTAAACGTCTGCATCTGTTTATTCAACATCGGCGTTCTGACCCAGGGCCCGTTAGCTTATCATACCAATTATAGAGAAAGTCATATATTTTTAAAATACTGGATTACCAACAGTCTCCTTCTCTCTCGAAAATTCTAGTCATCATCAGCGCCGGTACGTTACAAAATAATATTTTTCACACAATATAAATTCCAAGTAAACTCAATTAAACATTATTCAAAGGAAAATATATGGATAGGATATATACATAGGATTCTGCGAGTATAAATTGTAACTAGAATTTTTTGGTAATTTGGACAAATAATATAGGAATTCTGTCACCAAGTACAAACTGGTTCAATGAGAAGCAGTATGTATAACAAAGGCTGCGTTTCTATTATGCAAGTACCAGCTTCCTATTGTACTTGGCTGGGTAGTCGGTAGTAACTCAAGTTGCGTACACCTTATAATAACGTACTTTGTACGTAAGCCAAACTGCCGCACTTTTATACCTACATAGTAATATTTTTTTTTTTTTTGGGAGGGCATGCAGTCTCACTCACACACAAGCGATTTTATGCGTTTGCAATTATTAATGTGACAGCATGCTTTATCACTGGAGTCACATTGTAAATTGTCAAGTTTAAGTGACGAGAACTGGGTTTCTAGATTCAAACATAGGTTACTTTCATAGATAAATGATTGGTCTCGGCGCTCGACTAGATACCACATCTAACAACAACAGCTCCGTGAATGCGGCAACTCATTATTGTAGTGTGGGTTTTATAATATCATTGTGTGTAAGACAATTTCTGGTGTGCGTGAATTCGGTACATCTGATCAGAAGATTTCAATGTGACGGGCTGGTGCATGTCGAATTCGGCATACTATTTTTGTCGCATTTTTCAAGCTCGACAGCGGTATCTTGTCAAGCGCCGCGACAATCATTTATCTATAGCTACTTTTATCCCGAGAATGCTGGTTTCTAGTAGAGGCAAGCTGGGGTGGGGTGGCCGAAACCACAGATTTCTATATGCATGAAAAGCTTACTCAAGAGTCAGTAGATACATACCAACGCTGAGCCTCCTCTGGTCGTGATGGTGGGGGTGGCGCTTGGCCGGCACCGGCGGCGGGGACTGCGCCACGCACGCCTCCTTCGGGCTGCCAGCGCTGCTGCCATCGCTGGAAGAGTAGTACAGGTTTAGATGTAGCCGAAAACATAGGTAGGTAGTAGGTAACTAGGTAGAATATAAATAATATTGAATGTTCATTGTTCATTCATGTGTAAATAGGCGAATAAATTATTTTCTGTATAGAATCAACTATTTTCACATTATTTTTTTTATATTTTTAATTATTTTGAGTCTTAATATTGATAAATTCTTAATTAGATTTTATGAATTTTACGAGAGCATCGCACTTTTGTGAATTTAACTATTGTTTTTAAAGGAAATCTGAGAACTCGCTACTTAAAACGTCTACTGGGTAACATTCAAATTCCTAATAAAACAAGACAAAATTGCTAAACTTTTGTATTGAAAATTCTTAAAAACCCCTTAAGAAATAATTACAAACGAAATAAAATCAACAAATCGGTATTTTACTAAAAATACGGACGTTCAAGGTGTCTCTTGAGTCACAATGTAACAAATCAGAACCAATTTTCATTATAATATTTTGTTCAAGCTAATACAAGTCATCCTGAGTTGGTCAGGTTGACTTTGGTCAACAATGGTCCAGTTAATCCCTTTTTTATTTTCTCTTTTTTATCAAGATTCTTCTTTCAAACAACTTTTTTAACATATCTTCTTTCCTTGTGTTTTTTTGTCCTTTGGTATTTTCCGTTGATAGCGTTGGATAGTTTATTGTGTTTCGTGGTATCATCAGATTTCCTTTAATCATTACTAAAATAGTGTATATAAATACACTCTCGTGTCTTTTTTGGTCCTATTGAAACGAAATTTTATATTTTTCATATTTCGTTTTCAGATTGCAATTTCTTGCTGTAATCTCTTTACTCTTCTCACTTTATTTCTTACTTTGTTTTTCTCGAATCGTCTCTACAAATAGCATCAGAGCTTTGAATCATGATGATACCGATATCTCGGGCATTAGTAGATGCCCGAGACTAATGCCCGAGATATCGGCATCATCATAATTCTGCTGTCGAGAAATTATAAGAGCATTCTGAGATAGGTTTGCTTCAGGCACCAATATGAGGGATAGCCCGGAATTTACGAGTAAATATCAAGAATCTGAGGATTACTAATGCTCGAGATATCGGCATCATCATGATTCTGCTGTCGAGAAATTATAAGAGCATTCTGAGATAGGTTTGCTTCAGGCACCAATATGAGGGTTAGCCCGGAATTTACGAGTAAATATCAAGAATCTGAGGATTACTAATGGCCGAGATATCGGCATCATCATGATTCTGCTGTCGAGAAATTATAAGAGCATTCTGAGATAGGTTTGCTTCAGGCACCAATATGAGGGATAGCCCGGAATTTACGAGTAAATATCAAGAATCTGAGGATTACTAATGGCCGAGATATCGGCATCATCATGATTCTGCTGTCGCGAAATTATAAGAGCATTCTGGGATAGGTTTGCTTCAGGCACCAATATGAGGGATAGCCCGGAATTTACGAGTAAATATCAAGAATCTGAGGATTACTAATGGCCGAGATATCGGTATTATCATGATTCTGCTGTCGAGAAATTATAAGAGCATTCTGAGATAGGTTTGCTTCAGGCACCAATATGAGGGATAGCCCGGAATTTACGAGTAAATATCAAGAATCTGAGGATTACTAATGGCCGAGATATCGGTGCCATCATAATTCTGCTGTCGAGAATTTATAACCGCATTCTGGGATAGGTTATTATTTCAGGCATATTTATGAAGGATAACTCTGAATATACGAGTGAATATCAAGAATCGTATCTAATTGTTTTCTAAAGTTCTGCTTCCTAACCTAAGTTTCCAAATTGTCCTTTCATTGTCCCTCTCTTTAGGTGTTAATTCTTTTTTTTACATGATAATTGCCTCATTTTTTTCCATTTATATACTTCATACTTCGCAAGGAAATTTTGTCTGGAATAGGCAGAAGACGTTCGGTTTATTTTTTGGTTATATTATTTTAAATATGGCACAGTTGCACTAGCAGCAGCTGTGCAGCAGCTATTATCTTGAACCTTGTAAATCACGACGGCTACTTAACCATACAGTTAATCTACCCGGCCCATCAAACTCGTCTTTTCCGCTAAACTTGGGCATTTCTGTCCCACATTTACATGACGCTATAACCTGTTATCGGCAAAGTGTGCCGAGGCCCGAGGCTCACCACCTTTTATCAGCTGTTATCAGCTCTGTACACAGCACGGAGAACCTTTATTTACTCGGACACTACTGAGAAACTCGGTCGTGTTGACGCTAGGGCCTAGGACTGTACAAAATAGGCTATGTCTGTAAATAATTTTTAATAAATTATCATAGATGCAGCCACATATCATAAAATTATTGAGTATCCTCTCCCCGATCTTGTGTCTTTAAAAGCAGTCACGGTAGTACAGTACAGTCAAAGTAGTATTGGCATATATTTTAACCGCACTAATGTCTATTAGAGTTATCAACTGGATAATAATCAGCAATTTGGTAAACTATACATTTTTGACCTGTAGGCAAGCTCAAGTATGTCGCAAATTGTAATGACGATGGACTTCCCTATTGTTTGTTTTCATAGCATTTGCTAGCCACCCAACCATAATGGCATAATCTCCATGTAAGCTGAAAGTAGCATTTTCATAAATTACGGCAATCTTGTTGTTCCGGCATTGGCCTCATTTTATTAAGTGCCTATCGAATATCGGTACGCAATATATTGTCGACCCGGGAACTGAACCTGCTAACGGTGAGAGTAAACCGGCGCGGACGAAAGCGAGCGCAGCGGTGAAAGCGGACATCGAACCGACCACACTTTTAAATACATCATGGTGGTTGGGTTTGCATATTTCACAACCGGGACTTTGCATGCTAATCAACAGCCAATAAAGTACATTTGAGTAATATAATGAATTTCCTTTATATAAAAAGTTATACACAACTGACTTTAACCGTTCCTTGGCAGTCGGGTCAAAATAAGCAAAAATTATGAGACGAGGAATGGAAAATCTGCTCCCTCCCTCTCCCTCAAAATGTGAGTATAGATTTCATAAATACTCAAGAGTCAGGAGTAGGGTATGTTATTATACGAAAAATTTTACAATTCGAATAATTCGAATAGTGGCTAAGGCTGAGTTGTAAGTAACACAACAGCAGATTTAAAAATTGTAACATAGCCCTTTCACCTAATGAATGTGCTAATGATTTTTCTGGAACTAGGCTTTAGTATGGGTCGTACTGCAAGAATTGAGTGCGTGATGATACGAACGTTCAGAAGATGAAAAGAAGACCACGAAGAGACTGAAAAACATCTGACAAGACCTTGTAATGGCAGTCCCAGGTGTACTAGCACCCGAGAAAACCGTTAAATTGTTTTCACCTGTTGAAAATCGACACTTAAACGCAGTTAAGTTCAGCAACAGCTTCTTCAGACCCGAAGTATGAAGTAATGTAGTCCACATTACTGACAGTCAGTGAGAAGAATACTTGCTTAAACAAATCTAAAAACCCCAAGGAGCAGCGAGAGGTCTCAACTCTGAAACTCAAGAGCCCTAGTATCGAGTAGCAACACTGTGATACACCCGATGAACGAGAATGGTCAATAATTTTATTCCCTGATAGGTCGATTTACTTACTTTTACTTCAGAAGTTAAAGTGAACTTCTGAAAGGAGGCTAAGTACCGGTGACCTGGTAGGCATTATCTTCAAGCCTACTTTTCAGAAAGAGTCCAGTATGTTGGGGCAGTGTACATGTAAAATGGGCTGGCGTACCTTCAGGAAGCCGCACAGAGGATGTGGCCAAGACAATTGGCACTCTAACTGGAGAAAGATATGCTCAAGAGATTCTGAAAGAGCGTATATTTGCTTAAAACGGCCTTGCAGGCCGTTTTAAGCAAATATAGGTGTTGGATCAATACTAACGCATTTTAATGTCCAGATCAACCCGATTAAGAATACCTTGAGATGAGCTTGGAAGGCTAGTCAGAAGCCGCAGATTGTCACCTAGCACCCTCAGAGCACTAAAATACGCCCGGCATAAACACATAAATCGGCTCCAAAACCTCGTTTTCAGTATGACAAACCCGCTCCAAGCTAAAATTCGAGGAGTTATTAAAAACCGTAATAATATGTAAATTCAGTCTTTAGACTAAGATTAAAATGGTTATTTTTTGTTAAAAGATAAGAATAATATAGTGATATGTGTCATTTACTAGTTTCAAAGGAAGCACATAAAACTTGTTATAATAGTTTAGAAAAGTTTGAAATTTCAAAAGATTTGTACTTAGTTTGGCAGGCCATTGTAATACCGTAATTGTAATAATTTACTCAATTGTAATAATCAACTTAACTAGGTATATATTTGTTTTAATATTTAGGTAATCAATGTTTTTCTAACATTCAGTTTTAGGATTCTGTAATACTCAAGGCACCTTTATAGTTTCGCTCTATCCGTCCGTCTGTGTCTGCCTGTCCGCTCTTCTAGCTTCTGCAATTATGAATATAAATTGGTGAAATTTGGTATTATATTGTGTCTAGATCTCGGTTTTCGCATCATAAAAAAATAATAAATTAATATATTTTAGGGGTGGCTCTCCATACATGCGAGGTGAAAATAGTTTTTCATTCTACCCCATCGTGTGGGGTATCGTTGAATATGTCTTTTAAAATAAAGGCAAGGTTTCATACATGACTTTTAGAAAAGTCAACCCTGGCATTTCTAAACTATGAGACTTAAAAGCTTACAATTTTCCATGCTGGTATATCATGCTAAATACTTTTAAGAAAAATTATTTTGAAAGTCAGGCAGTAACTTTTAAAAAATTTGAAAAAAACATATTACGCGTTTATAGTTACGGAACCCTACTTAGACATGTCCTGACATGCTCTTAGGTTATTTCAACATTGCGCGGGAGCGTGGCGTTCTTTATATATATTAAATAACGTACATTTTGCGCTTTATGCAAGATTTTTAACTACTATTAACATATTATTGAAAAATAAATAAAAATATTCGTTTTATTCGAATACTGAATCCAGTCATATTCGAATTATAAAATTGACGTACATTCGAATAATAAAATTGACGAACATTCGAATAAATCGAGTATTCTAATAATATTCCCTAGTCAGGAGATGAAGAAAATATATAGCTTCTACAACGAAAACGGAAAAACATAAAAGTAGTGCGAAGGATGTGGTGTGCGGTGTGGAATGTAAAAATGTTGGTTCTATTTTTATTTTTTTGCCAGTTCAAAATTATTTTAGAGTCTAGACTGTAAAACTTTCGAATTAAATAAAGTCATCAACAAGTCAGTTGGTTTTCCGTTCACTTAAAATTTTATTTTGCGTCAAAATAACTAGGTATTTCTTGTATTTTTAAACCTAACGTTTTCTGCAAGCAAAGTGCATAATGCCTCATGCGGCATGCCATGATACAGCACACTCCATACATAAAATCCACAATATTAGAAAATGGGAAAGTCTAGCGATACTTTTTCTCTTTAAATTCTTTCGGTATGCTATTCACTCCGAGCCAGTCTTATGGAGGAGTCACAAAAAACCGCCGAAAAAACCAACCCCAACGACTCGAGTGCGCAAGGCTCCGGTCAATGAACCTCGTACTTTGGGGTCCATGGTGACGTTTTAGCGATATTGGACATAACATTTTATACTCTACTTCATATAAATTATTGTCGGCGCGTTAAACCAATATAAATTTTTAAATCGTTATACATAGAATAAATTATTGTACATAATAATATTATGTATTATTATTATGTACAGTCAATCACCATACTTGTTCTAAATTATTCATCGTAAGAAATGACGAATTTAGCTAAATAGGTGCTTTAATAAAAATAAAAAAAACAAAATGAGCTAGTAAAGCGTTCCAAAATAAATCGGTGGCCCGCAGTCCGCCTTCGGAGCATTTCCTCAAACAATTCAAAATTAACTTTATTGTAACGCATTGGAGTTTACATTACAACTTTATAGCATTTACGACGCAAAATCAAAACAACAAATGCACGCCATCCTTGTCACTCAGAGAGTTTTTATAATGTAAGAACAAGATAAGAACATTGTTGCACGTGGGATATAAAACTTATGGTATTTTCCGACCGTCTACCTTCGCTTTAGTCTACTGGGTGTGGTTAAGTTACGTTAGGGTTGCCAACCGTCCCTTTTTCCCAGAACATGTCCTACATTTTAGTGTTAGTTATTTCATTTAACCTACTTTCACTACATATTAATTAACTGTTGCAACTCTATTACTGCGTCCTGTTTTAAATCTAAATTGTCCTGGTTTTTCCAAATTCAAATCCTAGTTTTTTTTTTAATTTCGGCATTGGCAACCCTAAATTACGTAGTAAGGTGAGACGGCAAGAGGAAGGCTATTGGCACTATACGAAGGTTGGCGAATTTTCTGTACGGATCAACGCTGTGAGTTGTTACCCGAATGCGAAAAAAGAAGGAGCTGTCACTTATGAATCATGAAATAGACACGCCAGGTATATCCGAAACGAGAAAGGGTATATGTGTTAAATGTTAACCATTGAGCCTGAATCGTCAAGCGAACTATTTGTCCTATTGTTCATAAAGTAGACCCTATACTTTATGAACATAATATTTTTTGTGTAATAAAAACATTACAGTTCCTGCACGCAACAATGTGATAATCTCAAAATCATCTGGAGACTGGATCCGTTTAAAATTCTGTGGTCTCAAGTCTCACGTTACACGAGCATTTTCAAAAATAATAAGTAGAAACTTAAATTCAACCATAACAACTATAAATAAGGTTGAAATTGGAATAGCAAAATGTCGAGTAGTCCTTATTTACATACAGATAAGGTTCAGAATCACAGCAAGAAGCATCGTTTTTCACAAAGGACGTATCAGAGGCATGCAAAGTCCTTTGTTACTTTGAGTGATAACTATACTTTTGTGATTGAGGCGGCTCGTAAAGGGGCGAAGGCTTGTCTTGCTAGTTGCTACATGCAACTTTTATCTTGTAGCTTTGATATAAACATACATTAAAAACCGGCCAAGTGCGAGTCGGACTCGCTCACGATGGGTTCCGAACAAAACGGCAAAAAGTTCACGTTTGTTGTATGTGAGCCCCCCTTGAATAGTTATTTTATTCTGTTTTTAGTATTTGCTGTTATAGCGGCAACAGAATTATACCTGTAAAAATTTCAACTGCCTAGCTATCACGGTTAAGGAGATACAGTCTGGTGACAGACAGCGAAGTCTCAAAAACAAACATAACGATCAGCCTCTAAGAGTTGGGATATTTTGTCGATACATAAGAACATCTCCAAACAAAAAACAGAGTAACAATAATTATTATAACTATTCGTGTTTACAAAAGTACATCGTTTACAGCATCTGGCAGCACTTTCAAACCGATACAACATTCGATCTTAAAGAAATTACAACCTCGAAGACCTTCGATGCATCTGCGAACCTCTCGCTTTAAATGCTAACAGGTGTCTTTTGCATGGTATACCTTACATTTTAAGGCTAGTTATCATTGTTGAAAAGTAAAACAAAGAAAAGAGAAAAAAAAACAAAGCAAACCTCTTTATGCAAATGAGCGCCTGCTACCTGATGGAACCACCAACACCAGAGGAATCACAAGAGCGGTGCCGCCTGCCGGCCTTTGAGTACCCTGACAATATTAATTTCTCTAATGAGTCAGTCATATGGTCGAACAGCGGTACCGTCAAACGGAATAATACCTCTTTTAGTAGTGAATCTACTACCGAACATTTTTAAACAACAGCCTTGGATGTGTCCCGGCAAGCCCGCATGTGGGTGTGTGTAGGTTCGAATCCGCGATTAGCCTGACTTGCGAAAGTAATTATGATTGTCTGAGTAATTACGGAACGTTACTGGTGGGAAGGGTTGCGAAATATGCGAATATTAGTCATTAATTGCTAGCTTTTCCATATAAAATTACCTAGATATATACATATACAAGTTATGACATACTATGGTTTACTCACCTACATACTGGATGGATATCCGAAGGTTTTGTCTTTATCTTTAAGGTTGTGTTCAGACACAGCGGAAACCGCGCGGTAAAGAATCGTGCGGATCAACCGCGCACAGCCTATTACAAAAGCGTCGTACTAGAACGCTGACACTAAACCGCGCGGATTACGCGCAGAAATCGTGCGGTTTCCGCTGTGTCTGAACCGGGCCTAACACTCCGAGATCTTAGATCTTAAATAATCATTTTACAGACTCATGAGTCATGATCTTTCACAATCTATGAAAATAGAAAGAGTGTACACATCGATCTTTAAATTAGAAGCAAACTCCTAATTAAGGTAGTGCTGTCAAATCAGACATAACTAATGGACGGTGATTGAAAGTACATATATATTACTTTATGGTTTCATTTCCTTGATTAGTTCTGCAATAAGCAGTTACTGGTAACTAAATGGAAGCTTTTAATACTTAAAGACATTTCTTACTTGCTTTTGTTCATATTACTCTCATATTTATATCAAGCCACTAAGGACCCTGGAACATCTATTTAGATAGTAAAATCTTCAAGTTTACGTAAGAAGTGGGCTATCTAGCCCCAATTCTTTGACTCTCATCAGATGTCTAAAGGTAGACTTCCGATCTATGCGACCGCGACGCGATACCGCGACCAGGAAACCAGCGAATAAGGTGCTCTGGCCACGCTCACCTGTCGCGCGACGAGGGTCGCGGGGATTGTTTAGTGCTCCATATAAATTCATACTAAGCAGTAGCTCCTCAACCCTATTTCGGCCTCGGCCCTCGGGTCGCGGTCTCACGTTACCGGAATGCTACCTTAAATCTTCGATTCTTTACATACCCTTCCAATCATCATAATAATATTGAGCCGATTGTCGGAATAAGCACCACTCGACAGTCGACACAATAGCGTTGGGCAAGGAACCTTCACCGGATTGCGCAACGCCCTCAGCACAGCCCTGACCGTGAGTCAGTTTACTCGATCATGACACATTAAACACTTTTACACGTTATTGCGATTTTTAGTGGCCCTTGAAAAAGCACAATCGCTTTCGGATGTATGAACGATGTGATAATAGATGATCTGAGTGTTGAGAGTCTTCTCTTCTTGATGTTAGAAAGGCAAAATGTGTAATGCTATAGTTGTACTTGTGAGTGTTGTACTAATTAAAATTACTTCTTTAAAGTTTATCATTATGCTCTGCTAATTATTATCGGCAGTCAAGTAAGTATATAAATCAATATATTATATAAACTAATTGTCATCAAATCTAAAGCTATCAAACTCCAAAAGTATATTTACTATGAAGGATGTGCATAATTTGGCGGAAAATGCAGTTGAGAATATAATTATACGGAAAGGCAATACCAAACAATAGTTTTGTGAAACACTTTGTTTATATTTTAAAATAATCAGGTCAGTGCTTTTAAACTACGTTGTCGGACTCATACAAGAGTTTTCGTCGGGTACTTTATAGCTATAATTATACGAATTATAGCGTCATCAACTTTTTCCACCAAAACAGCTTCCTTTTATATTGAAATGGTACCATTTTTATATTTTGTAACATAAAGATCTTATTTAATTCTCGATATGCAGAACAATGTGGGCTTATTGCTCATTTACATCAGCAATAAAAAAGTACAGTATTTTTCTATATTTTGAACTAAAAAAAGGGCATTGAAAATAAAGGCAGGTAGTGTTCCTTATACACACAGGCAAGCTTGGAGGGAACTGTACCTATATATTTTCAAAGGCTTTGCTTTACAATCGGAACATTTATTTCCGATAATAAAGCTATAGCCTATGTAACAAACCGTGGATGGCCATAAAATGTCATAATTCACTGTTCGTATTGGCATTTCGGCACTCAGAGTTGTGAAGTCAAATAGCTTTTTACCTTATTCGGCGTACATTCCATATCATTACAGTAAGCGTCGCGTTCTCCTTGACTTTATTAAACAAAATGTTCGCGGCATACGCCAACTATGGGTATTTTCACATAACGATGATAGCGCCTGGAGTTTTTTCATGTCAATGCTTTTTTCATTTCTCACAGCTGCTTCCTTCAAAGTTACCCTTTTGTCAATATGAAGCTATTTTAAAAGATGCGACTACTCCAAATAAGACTTACTTAAGCGATGCTTTAAGGTTTAAAGTTGCCTACGACTATTACAAATTTAACGTTGTTTGTCATTTTCTACAGGAAAAATCAGACTTAACATACTGATGGGTAACGTGACCATATGTTCCGCTTTCAGGCCGTCTGTTCTGCTCTGTCCACAGCAAGGCTGAAATTGTCCCTCTTTTAAACAGGCCAAAAAATATATTAAAAATATACGCGAGCCTCATAAAGAAACGCCTGGTGTTTTCCATACCGCGATGTAGAGGCCGTTGAGCGACATATTATATTGCAACTTGCAAGTCATCAATCTTTTTCCGACTCGTTCCCTTGTCCTAGGATGTCACTGAATATTCTATGTGCTAATAGAATGGCGTTTTGATTGCGGGAATTAAAAATTTTAAAAAAATTACCCCCCCTCGCGCAAAATAACATCTGGTTTTATTAGAGCGTGATTCCGCAGATATCCCGCTTTGGCAAGAAAAAGTAAATGGTCACGTTATGTATCTTCACTCTTCACCAATCGTAATTCGCAACCGATGTTACGTACTGTCTAATCTAATCACAAATAAGGGCAGATTAGTGGGTAGTCGCTCAGTAGTCAGCACCCTGTACAATTCCGAATACGATACGCTTTTCAACTTTCGTGTGCACTATAGCTAAAGCATTTGCTATCGTTCTATCTAATAATTGTTATCGTTCTCGAGTGAAAATTGTATAGGCACTGTCATAAATTCCATACATTTGATATTTGATGACGATTGACAATACGAATGGTTTGTCGAAAATTGTTCGTGCTTGGGCTACTTAGACGAAGTAGACAACAATGTCCAATGGGTTAAGTTACGTAACTTACGTAGGGAAGTTAATTACTAGCCGTAGAGTATGTTACGCTCACGCCGCGCCGCTGCTGCGCCCGCGCACTTCAACTGTTACAAGGTCCAACTGGCTTGTGTTAGTGGGTCGCACCGAGCATGACTGTGAAGTGGCATGGTCTGTTGATTGTCGGAGGTTGCCAAATTGCTTCCGAGTTCCGGGTCAGTTTTAGGAGCTGACTCTATGTCCTGAACCGTGACTTTCGTGTGAATCAAATGTTTTATGTTTTCAACCCCCATTCTACATAACGTCGTTAAAAGGATGAGGGTAGAAAAATCTAGAGGTTGAATAGAAACAATCCAAATATGTTGGTAAAGTATAACTTGAAACAATTTATTTTAGACTGATGCAAAATTAACATTTGAGTTGTAACACACTTACATACAACATTTTGTGGACAAAAGTAACTATAAGGAATCCTTAGAGTTTCGCTTTGTCCGTCCGTCTGTCTCTCCGCCCTTTTAATTTCTGTAATTATGAATATAATTAGATGAGATTTCGTTCTAGATTGAGTATAGATTTTGCTTTTGTCATTATTAAACTTAGCCATTGTACCACAACGTGTGGGGCATCGGGTATAAAGAACGAATTGTTGAGTAAAAGGCCTCCAAGGAGGTTCACAAGTTGGTCCCCTCCGCTGGCATTTCTAAACTATAAAAGATAGAAACTTGTAAGTTTCCATGTTGATACGTCCTGCTAAATACTCCGTGGGAAAATTATTTTGAGCGAAATCAGACAATAACTTTTGAAGTAATTTGAAAAAACTTAGTGACCGAGTTCTTCTGACAGGCTTTTGATTAGATTTTTGTTTATTATGTAGTTGTATTTTTGTATCAACATAAATGTTCAATTAACGGACGGACTTCACAAAAGGAACTTCTATTTGAGTTGGAGCTGATCCTCCTAGACCAAAGTCTAGGACCTAGGTCCTAACGATAGAAGATAATTCTATCTAACGGAGCTTGAACAGGTGTCCAGTGTATCAACAAATACGCTAGCTCACAGAATCTGGAACCACCGTAGTTCTGACCTATGTCATCGATCGATGATATAAAATGCAAATCGCCTGGACCTTCAGCCCGCAACCGCAGTTGACAAGTGTTACAAGGTCCTCTTTGTTCGCGGTCGATACCAGCCAACCGCCAGCCGTTGCCAACCTCGTTTAAAGAACAACTGACGGCAATCGGCGTGGCGGAAGTATGTGGATTTACATTTAAAACAACCTCCCGCTATTGAACAAAATGTATTCCATTAAATACGATGACGAACAAAAGCTCTCAAAATCAAAAACATAGTCTGGTCAAATATGAAAAAAAATTTGTCTCATCAGTAACCATGTATGTGGCTTGACCATATAATAAAATACACGTACATAATAAATTATACAGTTTTCATTTCGACTACAGTTACGGCATAATAGTGCGATAAACTTACATTAGTTACAAAGCCACTATCGTTTAGCTTTATTTAGAGTTTTGACAAAATAGAAATTCTAAGCCTATTTTACCTTACCTAGTAAGTTTGCCTCATAAGCAAAACAAAATATAGTAATAGTCCATTGAATTATTTAAGACTATAAATTAAAGATCCATTGGCTTTTTTAAACAATGATCAAGTTTTGTTTTTGACGTGATAACGTCTTATAAATCGACGAACGCCGGCAGCACGCACGAAACATTGTCACGTTCCGCCTGAGCCGAGCGTGCAAGCGAGAGCGTGGAACAAGCGATAGAGAGGCACGATCGGCCTACGCGTTCGGCTTGTGATGACGTTATCACATAAATTATCGTCCGTAAACCGACTTAACAGACAACCATTTTTTGTTTAAATTATTTGATAACCACGGAAATCGTCGAATCTCTTCACCGCAGCCGCTAGTCGTGACGAGGAAGCCTCAGAGACAATTAATTACTATTAACATAAGCCGTTAGCCTTGTTCTGGATTTCCGCGCGAGCGACGCTCGCGGGCCGCGGCTGAACAAATATTAATGTTCCAACAATTCCAACCACATTCAGCAGCGGATGAAATGCGTAAGGCGTTGCAAATCCTGTAATGGATAAGGGCTAAATATTTTTCACAAATATTTAACAAAAATTAAGCATTGTGAACAAAATTTAACATTACAATATTTGTGTAGCCCACGCTTACGTGTTTAGTTTGGTATGACGTATGCTTAATGCATCATCGGCGACATAACATGAGCATCATCACATTTATTTTAGGTGCCAGCCTGATACTCGTCCGACAAAAGATGATCGATGAATACAGAGCGCACTAAAATCTCGGCAGGGAGCTTAAAGTATAAGTATTATGTAGCTATTTTAACAAAAACTTTCATTTTGGCCACATTTTTATGACACAATGCAGAGGTTTTGAGAAATCCTGACTGTAGGCCTCTCCGCCGATAAGTTTCGAACAAAAAACTCCTGCAATCTGGAACATGTGCGCGACACAGATTGTGTTTGAATAATATTCGAAAATCTTGCGTAACCGCACAAGCGGAGCTTAATAAAGAGAAATATAACTTGTGGGAACTTAAATAAACATTGAGTTGGTAACTTGGTACACGCTTCAATTCAAAATGATTGCGATAAATAAATTCTTTGTTTGGCCAGTATTGTCACTAGAAAAGCATTAATTGAAACGTGTTTGAAACGTAATTAGTCACGTTTTGGTCCCTTATACCGTTTATACAAAGCGACTGCCTGTTTCATCAACGTTGCCACTTATATAATATACGTGTTTAATAGACCTGTAGATACTTTAATTTATTTTGTTTATGTTTTTTATGGGAAATTAAATTTATCCCTTGGGGGAAGTACTGTTTCCTCGATAATACACACCCCATATACTTGCACATTATATCGCATCGGTGCAAAATTACATCCAGATCTGTTCAACTGTTTTGGCACAATATTCAACGATACAAAGTTACAAACATTTACCCCTTTATTAATAAAAAGATTTACATAATGGATAACTTAAACAACGTTGCTGTCTTTGTCTGTTAAGTGACTTTTCCAACGCATCAGACAAAGACAGCAACGTTGTTTAATTATCCGTTCTGTAAATCTTTTTATAAGTAAGGGGGCTAGAGTTATACAAACGAACTAGCTTTTGCCTGCCGCATCTCCCGCGCAAGCTGGTGGAGCTATGGGCAAAAGCTACTAAAAATAATTAATTATTGAATACAAATGCATTTAAAAAGGCTGAATATACTCGTAGTATTAATTTTGTAACTGAGTATTTACCGTTTACATAATATGAACTTGGTAAACGAACCCTAAGTGTCATGTACCTCGGTCCTCGGTGCATCGACCGTACCTATAGAGGGCAAAAAACACACCACCTGGCGGAATAAGGGATTCTAATGCGTACTGCCTGCCAGATGGTCGATGTGTTCACTTCGCCTTCCGAGAGTTGAATAATGAAGTAAATATAAATAGATAATAGGTAAGTGTATATAAATGGAATTTAAAAAGTTTTATGTCATGTTGCATTTAGTAATGCCACTTGCCAGAGACACGCCCAAAATGTACTCTCGTCCCCTTTCCTTTCACATTAGGCGTGACGTAACTAACAGGGACTCGGGAGTCAGGGCTTGGCTTATCAGAACTTTATGAGGAACATTCAACGGAAACGCTACCGAAAAACATTTACCTTAAAACTCGACTTTGTGTCTTGAATTACCAGTAGGCAAGACCTTAGACCTTCCTTATAAAACATACCTAATGTTCTTACATATGAAATTGGCGTTTTGTCGTACTGGCCACTTTGATCTCAAATACATATATATATATATATATCTTCTTTGGTTAGGAATTCCAATTTCAAATTTATACCGCTATTTACTCATGCATTTGTGTTTCGAAAACCGTAATTTTTTTTTTCCTCTTTTGGTTTTTTTTGCGTCACTCTGTTTACAAAATGGAAAAGTTGAAATATCGTATTATTTTCGAGTAGGTACGAGTTCCACCGTGGCACTCGTACCGTGCCACGGTGGAACTCGTAACTCGTGGAACACTCGTGTCGCAAAAGAAAACACAGTGCGTTTTTGGTTCCAAAGTTTTCGTTCTGGAAAATTCGACCTGCAAAACAAGCCCCGTGGACGGCCGGAGACCAAAGTTGATAATGAAGAATTGAAGGCTATTGTGGAAGCGGATCCATCGCAAACCACACCCGAGTTAGCTGCAGGCTGCGGTGTTAGTTATAAAACTGCTTTAATCCGCTTGAAGCAAATTGGGAAGGTGAAAAAGCTTCGACTGCTGCGTTACATTACTCAACCGGCACAATAATGAACGGATTTTAAATCGAATCATTACCTGTGATGAAAAGTGGATCCTGTACGATAGTCGGAAACGCTCATTGCAATGGCTGAACCCTGGCGAACCAGTCAAAGCCTGCCCCAACCGAAAATTGACTCAAAAAAAGTTACTAGTGAGCGTTTGGTGGACTAGTGCCGGTGTCGTCCACTACATCTTTCTTAAATCTGGCCAGACGATTACGGCAGATGTCTATTGCCAGCAACTGCAAATCATGATGGAAAATCTAACTGATAAACAGCCGAGGTTGGTCATTCGCTCTAGGCCACTGCTGCTTCAGGACAACGCTAGACCACATACTGCACAACAGACGGCTACCAAATTAGAGGAGCTTCAATTGGAATGTCTAAGACATCCACCGTACTCCCCGGACCTTGCTCCAACAGAATACCATGTTTTTCGAAAATTGGATAACATTTTGCAAGGGAAAAAATTCAACTCCGATGGGGCAGTCCAAAGCGCCTTCAAAGATAAAAAAAAAAAGGAATTCCTTCAAAGAAAGGAATCAATGAACTACCTATGAGATGGAAAAAGTGCATAGATAGCAATGGTATATACTTTGATTAAATAAACATATTATGTTTAAAAATAATCGACTTTATGTTCTTCCTTTACAAAACGCCAATTTCATATGTAATGACCTAATATATAAAAATGGATTGCAATTTTAATGTCTCGCTAAAACTCGAGAACAGCTGGGATTTGGCTACTTTCGGTTTTAAAATAATTGTATCAGTTCAAGGAAGGTTTAAACGGTGAGAAAGGAGACCGGCAAGTCACCATGCATGTAGTTTATGAACATAGGAACAAAAAAAGCAATAATATTATGCATCAAACTCGGGGGATAAAAGCTAATTGATTAAATCCTAACCTAACCTATCGTTTCTAAACCATTTTTATGTCGCGACCCACGAAAAAGCCAAAAAGTTAAGTAAAAAGTTTTGCGACTCCGTCACTATAAAATTATAATAATGATAGCTATACGTCATATTAGCCTTCACTGGTTCGAACGTTCAAACGATTTTTTCGTTTGAACGTTCGATACAAAAGATTCGTTCGAAAACCGAATCTTTTGTACCTATAATATGTAGTTTGTATTTATTACTTTTCAACATACTGCGATCCCTTTAAAAACAAACTCGACCCCTCGCTTGAGAAACGATGACCTAACCTATTGTTCAATCAATTGCCCTGCGGTTTGCGGAAAAGCGACAACTATTAGTTGTGATGTAAATTACGTAATGAAATTAATAACTAGTTTGTTTGGAAACGGAATATGCTAACAGATGACCCTACCACATACTTCTTCTGCCGGGTTAAATATTTAAAAAAAATCTGACTGATTGTAATAGCTAATCTTTATTTTTCCCTCAAAATACAACCCTTGTAAGTTTCGGTTTCGGCCGAAACTGAGACCGTTGTCGAAATTAGTTTTCGGTTTCGGTTTTAAAAACAAGTTTCAGTCGGACACTATTCCCAAGTATGTAATATAATATATATATTATATCTGATATATAATCCTGTCTGATATATATTATATATATATCAGACAGAATTCGCCAGTGTCCTTTGGAAAAATTGCGGGGAAAATATTAACACTATATGTTTATAGGTGCAACAGAACAACATATGTCGGGACAGCTAGTATTACTTTAAATAACAACGCTCCGAAGGTCCGTCCGTCTACCTGCGATATAAAATACTGTTATGTGAACAGTATTTTATATCGCAGGTAGACGGTACTGAACGACCTTTATACCTGCGAAGATCTTTATGTTTCTGCATCACAAATCACAGGTAGTAAATTGCAAAAACTAGCAAAGACCGCATCGGGCTCGTTACATCAAAGGAAATATTGTATTCTTTGAAAAGTTGTTAAAAGTTTTGTTTAAGGATTATTACTTTTACCATTTTATTATGGCCTATTTACAGGCTTTGAAGTTTGGGTCCACCGAGGATAGTTCAAGAGAGAGAGAGATAGTGGGTCGGTTGTGACTTGTAGCACGGCATACCCAGCAAAATGGCAGCTTACCTACCTATTCCAATGACGAAAATGTACAGACTAGAAACAGAAGATGGTTTCTGTGACAGCTTACAAAATCCTTTTAAACATGCTGTTTGCGTTTCAGTCACGTCATATTCTTCTAAAGGTCAATCATACAATACTACCGAGTTTAAAACAATGGCAGTGCTAAGTTCTAACTAAGTTCTTCTGCTAAGTGGCCATCATTTTAATATGATGCTTATAATAGCAAATCTGGTGGCCAATCAATTATATTTAGACTTCTTAAAATACGCCAATTATAAATTTGGCTGTATATTTCAACTTGCGTTAATTCTTTCTTTTTCAATGTCTTATGGAGTTTGCCTAGTGGAACTAGGATGACTTGATTACTCATGATAAGGTGATGTGAATGAAGGTTATGAAGTACTAGCTTTTGGCCGAGGCTCCGCCCGCGTAAATACAGTATGCAACGGGAACACTGTACTTTTGCGGGATAAAAAGAAGAGTCTATGTGTTAATCCAGAACATAAAACTACTAACAACAAAACAAAATTTAATAAAAATTCTTTCTGTAGTTATTGCGTGAAAGAGTAACAAATATCCATCCACCCTCACGAACTTTCACATTTATAATAGTAGTAGGATGGACATATTGAGGAGATTGTCGTGCGTCGTACAGACATATCTCGCACGCACCGCGCACGGCCCACGGAGGGGTTGCAAGCGCTCGCCGCACTATATTTAGGTCGGTGGGTACTGGGTACGTTGACCCGTCTACCTGCCTCCGTCCTCGGCCGCGGTTTTTTCTGTACCCGTCCTACCTGGCCCGCCGAACGGATATATACTGTTTGCATTCCTCGGAGCAGACAAAATCGTAGCACTCGACGAGAAAAAGCTCAAGAGACAAACAGATTACAGAGTACAGACTAGTGTTTTATTCTTTAGTAATTTTGATATCTTGAATTTATCTACTGCTGGATATGGATATGGTCATTAGCATTTTTTTTTCAATATAATATTATTGTAAATGTTAACAATCATATCCGGCTAGTAGTGTGAGTTTCACAGTCATTCTACTTTCATGATAAGGGTTTGATACGATACCATGTTTTGAAAACTTACTCACACGGCGAAACACAAAGCGAGCGTTATTTCACGCCGGTTTTCTGTGAGGCTGTAGTATTTGACCGGTCAATTCGTGCCGAAGCATAGCACTACCACGTTAAATCCCTAAAAAACATCTGTGATATAATAAAATCAGACCAGCTAGTAGGTATGTAGTCCCCAAGTGTATCCACAATACACAAGTGCTCTCTCTTTCTTTATGCGGGATTTACACGGGTGTCTAAAGCCGCACGACTTTTGCCTTTGTTTAAATGGCCATTCGGCTAAGTCGCAAGGTAATTTTGCAAAACTGGTGATGCTATTTGTGAGCGAGCTACAAGGCGCACGGCGAAAAGCGACCCGTGTAAATCCACAATTACTCTCGTAACTCCCGCTGGGTTGGTTAACTGATACGACTGGAGAGAGATCAGGCGGAGGACCGACTTTTTACATGCCCACCCGGACAAGTTACCAGAGGAGTTACACTTGTAACTCGTCTGGTGTTGCGCACTTGCTTTCCTGGACTTTAAAATCCCCAACCCTCCCTTGAGCCCATATTAAGGTTCTATGACAATCTTGTTTCCTATGGTTTAATTACTGCATTTCAAGTTTCCCTATACTTTTGTGAATTTAATGACAAAAAGTATTCCCCATTATTAGATTTTATTTCAAACTTCTCTAAAATTATGTCTATTTGTTGTGCACAATCAACAAATAACTGCAACCCTTATCTGTTAATGGGTATTAGCTACTGGGATTTATCATTGAACATCCAATCAGTCAATCTTCTTATTTTCTGCTTTAAACTACTCCAGGAAACAATAATTCTAACATTGACAAACTGTATTATGTAACAATATCAATAGAATATAATAATACAATAACAAGCCTAGACAAACATTTAGAACAATAATTCTTATTGTTGTTGTTCTGTTACTTTCTATAAGACAACTATACTAAGCATCACCTAGTCAGTGACGAATAGTTTATCTGGAAGCTTTGTCGCTGGTAACTTTATACTGAGCGACAAAGACAAAACTTGCCAATAAGCTATCTGACACTTATCAGTGAAATTAGGTTTTAAACTATCATCCCCTATTGGGATTTATTTATCCCACCTAGGGACTGAATTTTAGAAAACGCTGAAGTAAATAAGTTATTTTTTTTCGAACTCAATACGTACGAATTATCATGTAAATATGTTCTAGGAATAAAAAGTTTCAAACAAACTTTTATGACCAATTTTACCCCCTATTATTGGGGGGTTGAATTTTAAAAAATCCTTCCTTAGTTGATGCCTACGTCATATGAGAAATATGTGTGCAAAATTTCAAAATTCTCGCCCTAAGGGATCGGCCTGTATGTTGATACATTAGTCAATCAGCTTTGCCTTTTATATATATAGATAGATAGAAGGTACATTGTGAAACAAGCCCTAATACAAATGTTTTTGTCATCAGAGGAATAATAAATATGTGAACATTTTAAAATTAAATAATACATGAATACTTCAAATAAAAAAAATATCCAAATGAAGGATAACTTCCAAATAAAGGAGGCGGTTATACGTTCGGCTGTATATATATATACAGCCGAACGTATAACCGCCAATACACAATATATATATATATATATATATATATTGTATGTTCAACGATTACTCTGCCAGATGGCAGAGTAATCGTGGACAGATTTTCAAATTATTTTTTTTGCTGCATAGCGATAAACGCAATTTGGTCCTTTTTGATACTAAGGTGATGACCTGATGATGGTCACTGTGTCAATTAAAGTAATCATCATCATCATCACCACCCTCATCACACCATAAATCATGACATAATGATGATATAATAGGTACTTCTCATATTTTACACCGACACTAATATCTTTGAACATTACTCTGCCGTTTATGAAAAAAATTTTAAAACTGTTTTTTTGATGTATTGGGTATAATCCGAAATTGGTCTCGTTGTCACCAAAGCGGTGACCTGGTGATGGCATCCTTGAGGAATCAAGGGAACTCCTCGAAATTTATATGGACATATATAGTGATTTCGACTTTTTCAGAAGTAACCCAAGCATATGCTACCAAAAAGTAAGATTTTGCACCAAGGTGTACCCTGGATCCAAAAGCACTGAACAGAACTCCTCAGTCTTTAAAGATACACGTTTGGAATTTTCGACAGTGTTTAAAGAACTGCAAGCATATCATAATGGCTATGCCATATGTAACCTTACAGTCAATCATGATCATCTTATATACAATACCTAATGGAAGCTTGGCGTGTATTCAATTATACATTTGATCGTTTATTTTAAACATTCTTAAAATGTGTTAATAATAATTTAATAAATATCACTAAAACGAAAAAATTATTATTATAGCCCGAGCAAAATTCTTATAAAACAATATTTAAAATAGAACACACATTCAAGTTGGCTAGTACCGACTTCAAAATTTTGAAGATTGAGTAGAGAGATAGTTAATATTTCAGCCAAATTTAAAAGGGGAATTATATAGAAAATAAGTTTTATTTCATACTTTTTTTTTCATGTCTTGTGGTTGAATATTGATAAAGTAAGTTGATTAGAGTATTAAAATAAAATTGGGTCTCATAGAATAATTTAAAACAAGAAAGTCATTTAAGAATCATTTAGATAACTTAATATGTTATATTTTGTGTCAACACCATTATATCTTTGAAAACATTTAATAATTATACTTTACAACTTGAAGATATTTACAATTATGCTGACTTTTAAAATATCAAGGATTTCATTAGTTTATTAAAATTATAGTGAGTTTGTTAATAGTATGAACAATTTATACACAAAAATGATAATTCATATTGAGTAACATTATTGACTGGAACTTGATTTTTATAAAATTTTATAATGAGTGATAAACTCACTTTTTTATGTTGTTTTCAATGATTTATAAAATACAAGGAGATATACAATAACATTGCTACTATGGGGCACCCTGCACAGGCCTCCGCGCTCCTAGATACAAAGTGTACCAAAGATTGTTGTATATATGTTAATGTTTTTCCTCACCATTGATGAAGACAGCACTCAAAGGGTATAACAATAGATAGCTAAAAGTAATAGAGGTGTCAGCTTAAGAGCTGATTAGATTAACTAAGGTTAATATTTGCAGGACTTGATTTGATGATAATTAGAAAGACAGTTTTTGATGTAAGAAGATAAGTTTATTGTTTAGAGAAAATAATTGGTTATAAACTGGCAATGAAGTAAAGATTGATAGTCGTGCATAATGTTCCTTTAGTAACAGAACACAAGAACTGATTACCAATGTCAGTAAAATCTGGGGGCACGGCAGTGCCCCCGCCAAGTCAAGCATGTTATTTGATTATTTACAACACAGGTTTGGTAGGTCATGACAAAACAAAGACCTATACAGCTGCAATTAAAAACTATTTAAACTCATTTGGGATATTCATTGTGGGTGCAACTTAGCACAAACAACATTTTAGACTACACTTAAAAATGTATTTATTTCGGGTAGATTTGAGTATCCACCTAAAGTAGCATTTATATAAATGCTATTAATACATTTGAAACTTAATTAATGCACATGTTTACAAGAACTTGGTGCAGTTCTGTGCTCAGAGATTATATAAAGCCATACTTTGTATTGAAGTTGACATATTTCATACATTACATAATTGCCACATAAATAAGTTTTATTTGTGTGAACCACATTTATAAGTCCCATTGTCGGTAGGCGTAAAACTGATACAGAGCCGTGCGCGGCGCTTATCTAGCGGAAATTAGCTACGCCCCGCGGCATAAGCGCTCCTCGTGAACAATAGTCACGTTTCAATTGCTATTTATTTATTCACAACAACGTATTATACAACGAGGCGACAGACGGAGGGGTAAATACGGCAATTATCAACATACCTCTGCCGTTTGATCACGTTTACGTCACTAGAGGGTGTTCGGAAGATTAGCAATACGATACCTGTAGTTCTGGTCGAAGTCCCAGTAATCCTTGTAGCGCGGGTGCCACCGCGGTCCCCCGCGGGAGTAGGGCCGTCTAGAGCCCCCTTGGCTCATACTTGCTGCGCCATACCACACTTTATCGATCCGCGCCGCTACCGCGGACTTCGACGTCCGCCTTTCTACACCTGTTCTCCACCACAAAACCACAAACTCACTGCACTGCGACACTGTCACTGCACTATAAATCTTCAAATATTAATTTTCGGACCCCAGTCCCCAGCATAGTCCTACGCGAATGTTTTGAGATACTGCAATGGAGCGAAGCTAGCGCGAGACGATTGAAGCAGGGCAAGCGATACGTCACTTGAAATCTGAACCGGGCGCCCTCTAGCGGAAATGATCCGCGATGCCCTTAAAAACGACCGCCAAATATAGACGAATTTCTAATGATGATGATTTTACAATTACCGCATCAAATTATTAAAAGAAAACGAATGGAAATAAAATGATTTCATAACTGTGTCGTTTACTGCAGAAATAGAAAATTTCTAGGGCTTTGACCAATTTGCTTCTTAGTAAGTAGGTATTGATTTTGTATTAGAGACACGACAGCTAAATGTTAATTTTGCATTAGTCAACACGAGTAATCTGGAAATTGTTCACAAAACTCAAGGCGTGTTATCGCATATTTGAAATGGTTCGTCACTGTTCACATAATTATTATGAATCACACAGAAATCTCTCCGACGGTGATATACATAATCGCATAATTTTATTCTTTAACAGACGTGTTTTACAAATAATTATCACTATACTGCACAGTTTTAATCACTTAAAATGAAGAAACGTAAGATTTTTAACAATAGAAAACGAAACGAGGAAAAGATATGCACCCAGTTGGACAACACAATACGTAAGCTGTTAAAAAAACTTACCTCTCTTCTGAGACAACAGCGTAAAGCGCCTTTTAAAAAAATGCGAAATCTATACGTTTCCATTGAAAAGCGCTAGCAGCGCTTGAGTATAGCAAGACCCCGCCCATTGTTATTAAAATGCAGCCAACATTTACAATCAAACACTGAAGTGAATATAGCCACAAGCCTGAAATGACAGATTGTTCCTGTCACTCTCGCACAAGTGAATTTAAAAAGAGATGCAGTATTTACGACAACTTTACCTAAGTATGTTGTAGTACAAGTCAAATTCCAGTTTATTTAAAGACCGACCGGATTAAATATTAAAATCTTGTTTATTTTACTACAGCAAAAATAGCAGGAGTATGTAGATTGAGATTAGAGTATGTAGTCTGTGTACAATGTACATACTTTTTATGCACGGTCCGGTCACTGACAAACCGGTACCACTTGTCGACCTTATTGGTGCGTTTTCCTATAATCCGATCCGATATTGATGCGTGGAGACAAAGCCAACTCGCCGAGGAGAAGTTATTCAATTCTAATCTAAATTACGTAGTGTGACAATAGCCGGAGACTCCATACTTAAATACTATGATTATTGATATTATTTAGTACGCAGTGTTCCGACTTTGCCTGCAACATGTTTTTTCATATTATTCAATGATGGCGCCCACGAGTGGTATCTCGCAAACGCAGTGTCTCAACTCTCAACTCGCAGCGACGCAATACTTTCACTCTACAATTTTTTTTTGCAAGAACTGTCTCCTTATATTGTGCTTCGGCACGAATAGGTATACGTCCCTAATCTCTACCCTGAAATAACTCGGATTCATAGAAAACCGGCGTGAAATAACGCTTGCGTTGTGTTAAACCGAGTTACGGTAGAATGTTAGTTTCTTTATATTTAGGAACATGTGACATATTATAGCTAAAATATGAACAATTTTTTTAATATAGGAAATGACGATATTCTATAAGATTTTTTTAATATTCAAAATTAAACAATTTAACGACAAAAAATATTTTCGTTACACTCGGAAAAATAAAGTACCCAATGGAAACCAATAATAAAATATTTATTCAATTTGTTTATAGCTGGTAATCATCTGGATCATACAGCTCTGACAGCAGCCGGTACACGTAGGACGGAGAGCTGCCACCTCTGTAAAAAACAAAGGAATAAAATCGCTTTCAATTAGAATACAATGAGTTAGCATCTGCTCATTGCCAACAATACCATATTTTTTTTAATGAAATGGACCAGAAAACGAGCAGTCGGATCGCCAGATGGTACGCGATTACCGCCGCACATGGACACGTTTAAAATGGGATATTACTGTATCTTTATTATAGTCTTAATGATAATTAATAAAGTTATTTATTAAAGTAAAAGATTTCAAAACTCAAGATAGGCTATGACGTACATTTGACAGAACAAAACTTCATACAGTAAAAAGTTACGCCATTTTGGTTTTCTTCATACTTCAAATGTCATAATGGCCCGAAAAATCTCAAAAGTGGGGCCATTTAACTAGACACTTTTTACCTCAACATGCCTTGTCCATAATATATTATTATATGTCTATGATTAAAGTACATAATATTTTGAATGTTGTCTATGTAGTAGATATGTCGACCTTTTTCATAGAATTTTCCATTAAAATGTCAGTAAAGAAACTTTTATATGTGGATTTGAACTGATGCAGTAGTTTTCAGCATAAACCATTTCTTTCAAGATTGGCTATTCGGCTAGTTTGAATTTTTTTATTTAATTGAAAAAAAAGTCTAAAATATGTTCTTCATTGTGTGCGCCATTTTGTAGAATAGCATTACAAAATGGCGTGAACTTACGCTGTTTAGATACTCACAGATTCGTTACGACGAGGGTGACTTGGTTCGGTCTGATGGAGTCGAATTTCTGCACCACTACCAGCGCGTTCCCACTCTCCAGACCCCTAGAGAACAAAGCGTACTGGTTACCATGTGAAACTTTCATAGACGATTATTTACTTAGGTGTTTGTTTTATTCGAACTTAAATTATGTATTAACCCTTAATTTATGCTATTAATATATTATGTTTTTATTATACTATAATAAATTATCGTATACATATATTAGTATGTTGTAATATTTTTATGTAAGTATTTTTATAATATTAAAGAACTTAATCTCTTTTTCTTATTGTTAATAATTAAACGCAACAGATACTGTTACTTACTTTTTATTTTTTATTTAAATGATATTGATACCATTTTTACCAATAGTGAACATATAATCTATGCTGATACACTAAAATATATAAAGCAATTGCAAGTGTAAATGATTGTCATAGCCTACAATTAGATTTAAATAACTTTATTAATTATTGTACCAGAAATGAGCTGTACCTAAATATAAGTAAATGTTATGCCACCAGTTTTGCTCGTAAAAATTTGTATTCAATTATAACATAACCGACACAACAATAAGTCGAGTGATCGACTCAATAAGAGATCTAGGTGTGACCCTGGATACAAGTTAACTTTTAATCTTCAGATTGATAACAATGTTATGTTATGTTATTAACATAATATGTAATAGTGCATATAAAATGCTATGCATGATCCCACGTGTTGGGAAACCCTTCAAGCGCGCTTGCACTTATAAATTTCTTTATTACTCTTATGTTAGAAGCATTCTCGAATTTGGTAGTATTATATGGATGGACTCCACAATATCGAATTCATATTGACCGCATAGAACGCATTCGAAACATTTTTCTTAAATCTCTCTGCTATAGAACAAATACACACTTTGAAAACTCAGTAAATGCCGCTAAGCATTTTGATGTATCAAAACTGGAGGACAGAAGAGTATACTTAGACTGCATTTTCTTTTTCAAAATTATAAAAAATCTAATAAACTCTCCGACTATGCTAGAAAAAATAAGATATAGTATACCACGTCACTCCTTACGTTCTCATAATCTCTTCCATATCTAACTATGCCAAACACAGCTTTTTCAGACGAGTACCTAAATATTATAATAAAAATTTATCTGACCTTGACCCCCTTTTGCTTTTCTATACTTAAGATAAAAAACTTGCTTAAGTCAAAAATGTTAAGTACATAATTAATTTTTGCTTGCTTAACTTTGAGATTTTGTAAACTTCACTTTCACACATATACTTAATATTGTTATGTAACAAAATATATTTTAATTCAAAATAATTTGCAACAACCAACGTACAACACGGGCACACACATCACAAACACCTCCACACCTCATACTCATAAACACGAACCCGAGTGGAACTAGTTTCTGAACCCAAGACTTGTCTAAACAGACATACATACTACACACCACACAACACACACCGCAACATACACTATACACCACACACCGCACACACACACACCAATGTGGGATCCACGCTCCAGTATCCTATGTATCTTAGTAACTTAGATAAGATTTATGAACCTTTTGGTCTATTCTTAAGAAAATGTTTGTATATGTAATATTTACGAATTATAAAAGACTGTATGCATTCTAAATAAATAAATAAAAAAAAAAACTCCTGTATCAGGTCGACTGGAGGAAATTCCAATTTTGGAATAACTAGTACCTTTACTAAATTGTATCCTAGTTTTAAGATTTCATTGTTTATTATTGTGTGTATAAAAGTTATTAAATAATAAATCTATTATGACTGTCCCACAGAAAACCATATGTTGGTCCGGGACATAAAACGAGCTAGGGTCTCAGGTCACAGGTGAAATTTTATTTCATTATTGAATTTTAATTCCTTAAGTGAAAGCCATACATGTCTTTTTATTTTACATAGCTAGAAACTTTATTATGTATGTAGAACCAAAACACCACTGAGTATTGCTTCATGGGTTGAGATGATCCATGAAATGGCCCATGGCACAACTACGGGTATGTGTTCATTGTACACACTAATCGGACAATATGATATACATTTTACCAGTAAGAATATAAGGGTAGTCGGGTGGCCCTGGGATCCTCAGTCCATCACATCAAAAGGTAATCTGATTATCCCATGGAAACCAACATATCTCCTGGGATAAGAAGTAGCCTATGTTTTTATGAAATGTTTAAGTGTTGTTCGCTTGAAAGGGTAACAAAAACACATCCTCCAATCCTCAGAGAGTTTAGTATTAATAATATGAATATTAAACATGGATACTGACTGGTAGGGCATAGCCTGGTGCGAGGTTTCCTGCGCCTTAAAGAAGTACTGGTCGCACGACTGCACCGGAGACAGCTTGAGTAGCGGGCACAGCACGATCACCTGTGTATTGTATTGCATCATTATTACATATTACAGATGTCTGGACTAGAAATAAGCTTTATATTTCACTCCACTGTTTTATATTCATCTATTAACAGGTGGTGGTGGTTTAAGGTGCTTACCTTAGAAAGGATTAGATGAAGATTTTGTGAAAATCGGTTGAAATATGACAATAATTGTTAAAGGTGTCGGAAAAATCAAGTCGTCTGGGAGCTTTCATCGAAAACGTTGCTTATCCATTGGAGATGTAAGACAACAATGTATCGTGGGATTGTTTCTCTATTATAGATCTACAAAGATAACCGCCATGGCATAGGTATATTATTACTTTTAAGGATAGCTTACTATACCCATTCAAAATTTAAAAAATGATGTAGTATTTTGAGACCCTATTTGGACAAATACAACATTAATCCTTATCAAATTCAATAACGTATTCACTTACACATTATAATTGACCTTAACACCATACAGTTTTAATTAGTAACAGTAAGGAGATATCATAAAATTAAAATGTTCGGAAGCGCGAGATAAATAAATGTAAGCGGTCGACGGCGCGCGGCGTGACGAGATCGATGCAGGTACTCCGCACGCGATCAATAATATATATGGTTATCGTAGTCGAGAATATTGGTTAAAAATTATTAAGATATCACTTAAAAGTTAAAACCCAATTTCACGCGGTCGAAGCCGCGGGTAAAAGCTAGTAAACATACATCGAGGATAACTATACAACTACATAGTGTGCTGCATACACTTTTACGTGACTGTGTTTACTTGTACGTGACTGCGTGTGTTTGTCCATGGAAGGTGGGTGGACTGTGGAAGGCCGCGCTACTTTGACGGCTAACTATTAAAATGTATAAAAACTGGATGGAATACCATCTATTACATTTACCATTACCAAATACCATTTATTACATTATATATCCATCAAACTCAAGGCCACAACCGCGGCGGCAAGTCGCTCGCGCCGCTATTTTGGCAGTGCGATGCCACGTTTCGTAGACTTCGGTCGTCGACGTTACAATTGTTAATCGCACGCACAGCAAAACGTTAGTTTTTAGTTAAATAAGCTATTATTTTCTCATATTTTTTATCGTGAATTGTCATAATATAAGGATTTTTATGGCACTAAAGAAATAAAAAATTTGACGGTTGGCCTTGCTAGGATACATGGGACTTACAAGGAACATCAATAAATCATGAACATGTAAACACTTAGTTATAAGTTTTAATATGTGTCGTTAAAGTTTAAAATGTTTTATATTAATATTTTTGTTTTATAAGAATTTTCCTAACCTAACCTAGGTTAGGAAAAATTTGGTCTTACAAAGAATGGCCTTTTAAGAAAAAAATTTTTTTGATTTAATTATAAAACGCATTAGCAAGTTATTTGATATCAAAATAATACTCATTACTATTTTTTAATAATTTCCATTAATATATTCTTAGTTAAACTATAGTGTTCAAGTAATGTTCGTAGAGTTTATTATACATGATAAAAATATATTAAGCGTTTAACGTTTTGTTTAAATGAGAGAGCATATTATGCAGTTTTATTAAAAGTGGATATATTAATTGCTACAACTCTAATTTTAAGTTCAACGGCTGATCTATAATAGTGGCCTTGTTTGGAGCCCTGTTCATTGCAAAGCCATTTGGAAGATGTTAATAAAACTTCTGTTTAATAAAGGGTTAATAAAAACATATTTTTATGGTACAGATTGAAACAAAGTATTACTTAATATATTTTTTCTTTCATTTATCCAGTAAATAAACGAATAAAAAGCGTTTGCTCGTTAGAGTGGCCTTCCATGGTCCACCCACCTCACATTAGTCCATGTGCGCGTGTGTCTGGGTGCTCGTGTGTGCGTACACGCGTATGACACTGTGCGTACATATATTATGCCTGCATGTGTGTATACTCACGGGCACGGCGCGGTGCGTGGCGGCGGTGGTGATGAGGGCGGTGCCGACGGGCGCGATCACCGCCCCGCCCCCTACTGTCGCTGTAGCCACTATCACCACCTACATACATCATATGATATTACTGATAGCAAACAATATACCATCTAGGTGGAACTAAAGAATAGAAAAACAGGTTAGAAAAAATCCTGAGTGGATTTCATTTCGATGGTTAGTGCATTACCTATATTTGTTCTTACCCTCGTTTGTTTTATCTTTGTTGTATTTGCTGTTTTGTTTTATGTTTTATTTTATTTTCTTAGTAAAAACCAAAACGAAGACATAGTCAAACAAAAATGTTTAACTATGTCTTCGTTTTAGTTTTTTTTTTGTTATTATTTTACGTGTGCAATTTGTGCAGTGTGATGTCAAAATGATCGAATAAATGTTCATTTATTTAGATAGAAAGAATACTGTTAGATTTTAAAGTTGCCGAACTTTGCAGATATTTGTGAAGGATATTGTGTCATCGTGTCGTGTCTCAGTTTTGATTATCGTCACTCGTCTCATAAATGTTTGATATTTATTTATTGAATATTCTTACCTTATTAGCGCGCGTGACGAGCGCGGGCGCGGCGGCGACGGTGACGACGGTGACGCTGACGCCCGCCGCGCTCAGCCGCGCCGCCATCGCGTGACTCTGTGGACACGCCAGAGAAAACATTATAATATATTTACATTTTATAGTGCCGTTGCACACGTATCGGTCGCCTGGTAGTCGGTGCCGACTGTCCGGTATCGGACCGGGAGACATTCAGATTTCACACGGCCCGGTTTTGTTTCCCGTAGCGTTCACGAACTGGACGACTGACCGCCCGGCCGGTGCGTATGAAAGCGTGCTACGCGTTACATGGTGAGTTAGCGAGTCCGGCCGCCGGCTAACCGATACGGACGCACAGTGGTGGACCCGGCGGCTACCCGGCGAGCACCCGGCGTTGGACCGGCCGAAAAATTATGCCGGTACGTGTGAAAGTTATCGTACACGGCCATACACTTCGCGACCGGTTACCAGGCAACCGGGACGTGTGCAACGGCACTTACGGTACACAAGGAATACACATTAACAGCACGACCACCTTATTAATGATCCTCGGCAATCTTCGTTTCTCTATGGAACTTGGAAGTAACCGATGTGTACAATGTAGGTACACAAGGAATACACATTTCATATTACCAACATTGATTACCATATAAAGTTTACAAAAAAATTGTATAAAATTTGTATTACAATCATAACAGGGTCCCAAACTAGACGCGGCATATGCTAGGGAATTCACATAAAGGCGTAACTCCTGCTCATGTTTTTTCGAAACATTACACAGAAAACATGAAACAAAAACATTTGTTTTCATACACAAGCTGTCAGCAATAGAAAATGTTTTTGATTGAAACAAAACATTTTGTGTAGACAAAATCATGAGTTCTGATGAGGAAGACGTAAGCACTCGCAGTTTTAGCGCTTGTAGATGCAGAATCTAGGAGAAAACACAGGGGGTCTTAAAAGGCCACTTTAAGTGTTTCATATATTTTTTTCAACTCATATTATGTGCGCCATTTTAAGCATTTCTATTGAAAACTGTCAAAATGGATGTTTTATAATATGATGAAATCAGATGAATCATGTAGCCATTTTACCATTTCAAAAAATAAAATAAAAAAATGAAACATATAAAGTGGCCTTTTTAGACCCCCAGATATCGAGTTAGGCCGTATAGACTAACCCGCAATTTTATTATTTATCAGGAGTTACGAATAGAAGACCGATTTGGGATTGATAAATAATTTTTTCCGTATTTATATGTTTAACGTTCATGTGAGTGGTGTAACAGTTGATAAAAAATTAAACATTCCTTCCCCTCTCTACGCGCGCGGGGAATGTTTTCCGTCCGTCTCGAAAGACAAAAACATTGTGTATTCCTACACAAATGTGTATAGCCACGCCCCAATGTTTCGATGTTTTGTGTAATGTTTCGAAAAAAAAAACGCATAGGAACCTTAAGACCGCACACACTGACTAGGGCAAATTTTTTAAGTTTTAACAGCTATTACCGCACTGGAGTGATCTTAACAGAACAGGGGGGGTATTATGAGGTCTTGTAGCAGTATTACTTTAACATTACTTTTGAATTTCATATAAGCAAACATGATCTCTATTTATATAGACAAAAAGATATTTTTAATTTGCGCGAAATCTAAAAGTAATGTTAAAGTAATACTGCTACAAGACCTCATAATACCCCTCCAGGGCACCCAACCTGTTTCACATGCCCCATATAATTCTGGCTAAGCGAAAAATGGTCTGTGTTTTGGGTCAAAAGAGCAGCTGGTAGATTTAATATCTTCTCATTACATTATCACATATCTATTGTACAACTTTTACCCACATATTAATAAAAATATTTACACTACGCATATGCCTAATCCATGTTGCTGTCTTTGTCTGATACATAAGAAAAGCAACATGGATTACCGTATCCATGGTGTAAATATTTTTATTAATAAAGGCATTAGAGCATATAAATGATTGGTTGATTGATATTTTTCCCTCCAAGAATAACGGTAAAATCCTCACCTCTCTAACATCGGGTCCCTCGGCCAGCACCAGTCTATACTTCTTGCCGGCGGAGCGAAGGAACTTCTCCAGCAGTGCGCCGGCACCGTGCGACAACACCAGCTCGTCCGCCCGTATGTGCTCCTTTGCCTGCGAGCACACCGACTCCAGCGACGACTCCAGCTCCGCGCGCAGCTGGAAACAGTTGGTTAGGTTATCAATTTGACTCTCAGAGCAATAACTATAGCATTGCACCCGGCTATTAGTAAGAGAAGAAACATAATTATATCGTTCCTTATTCCACATGCTAACACTTAATAATAATAAGTGCCATAATGTCGTAATTACAACGTCGTATAAATGGACTCCAAAAGAACTCCAAAGAACTCCGGCGGCCGGTCCAGCAAAAACGAACAATTACAAATATGGACAAAAGTAACAGCATGATATGCATCGAAGCATAATGATCAAACAATTGTAAAGAAATAAGAAAGCACCAATAAATTGTGGTCACTTTGCTATTCACATCTATTATACTAATCCTCGAGACTTAGCAAAGTAAGTGACGTATGCCTAGTTACTTAAACCTAAGAGGTTTTTTGTGTGTAGTTTATCTAATCAATAGTGCTTTTGATTAGATGACGCAATCGCGTGAACCAATTAAAAGCGCTATTGAATAGATAAACTACCGACAAAAAACATAAGAAACCGGGCATTAGGAAAGTAAATATTTTAAAGGCTACATTATATTTTCTGGGATCCTATTGTATACGCTTATGCAATAGGATCCCAGAAAATGTTCAAAACCTTTCTATTAATAAATATTTAAATTAGTCAAAGAGTGTTTGTGTGCTAAACCTTATTATAAAGGACTAGCTTTGGCTCGCGGCTCCACCCGCGTAAATACAGTATCCCGCGGGAACACTGTACTTTTACGGGATAAAAGTAGCCTATGTGTTAAGCCAGAGCCTAAACTACTACCATACCAAATTTCATTAAAATCTGTTCAGTAGTTTTTGCGTGAAAGAGTGAAGGGATACTTCTATGTACTTATGTGCTTTTGACTTTTTATGTAAATTAAGTTTTAAAAGACAAATTATTCCGCATTTTTGCTAAAAGTTGGCATCAATCAAGTTTGTTTCGCAGGTTCTTCTCAGCAGTTTAGGGTTAACCCGATGGTAGCTTATTCTGATGACTTTCCAAGAAAAACTTATATATCTATGTAATCAATGTTTTGAACTTTTATTTTAATATTATAAAGAGGAAATATTTGTATGTTTGTTTCATTGTTTGCAGGGAATACGAAAGTACTGTAAGATTTTTAAATTTTACACATACATAGAGTAAACCACAGGGACGTACATAAAAAGCAGTCTTATGTCCAAAATTATGATACATCGTACCCTATATATTAGCTTACTTCAGCAATGAAGTCTCGTAATGGTTCCTTTAGGTCTTTGGATGCAGGTCCTATCGTGGCCCGTCTGCTTGGATTGGCAAGTACCAGTCGCTGTAGTGACTCACCAGCACCTTCTACACTCTGAAATAAAACAAAAGTATTTACTCTGTGAATTTTAAAATATTTTTTGGAATTTAAATAATTTTTTGAATATATAACGTTTTAAATTATATCTCTTAACACAGTGTGCCTTTCGGCATAGGCCTCCTCCAACGTATTCCACTGTTTCCAGTCCTCAATTTTGCGACCCGTCTCCAAATTGGTCCTGCTGTGAGCTTTAAATCATCCTCCCACCTGTAGTACTGCCTGCCTCGGTTTCTCCTGCCATCCCTTGGGTACCAATCCGTCACTTCTCTACTCCATTTCCCCATTGTGTCCCGTAGCATGTGGTCTGTCCAACGCCACTTCTGCTGGTCAACACGTGTTAGATATCGGTGATCCCCGTTTTGGTGCGTAGGTCGGTATTTCTCACCCTGTCCTGTGTTTTATGGCTGGCCCTGCTTTGCTCCATGGCCTTTTGACACCTGGCGAGTTTGGCTCTTTGAGCCCTAGTGAGAACCCATGTTTCGCAGCCATATGTCAGGCATGGCAAGATACATGTGTTGAATGTTTTTTTCTTTATGGCCATGCCCAGTTCCTTGGACTTCATTATCTCCTTTAGAGACCAATATTTTTTTCTACCAATAGCGACTCTCGTTTATTTCTTTTGCCATTTGGTCTCTAAAGGAGACAACTTGTCCAAGATATATGTATACTCCTGCACATATTCTAGTGGTTCATTGTCTATGTTAATATGAATTTCGGTGCTATTTGTCATAAGTTTTGTTTTCTTTGAGTTTATTCTTAGCCCGATTCTTAGGCTCTCTTCTTTTAGGCCTGACACCATGTGCCCGAGTCTGTTTGGGTCTTCTACAAATAACACCAAGGCGTCGGCAAATCTGAGGTGATTGAGTTTTTTGCCATTTCCTAGGACGGCTGAAAACAGTGTGGGGGATGGGGGGTCCCCTTGTCTTACGCATCTTTCTACACAGAACTCGTTGCCCAAACTTTCTAGTTGAGTTTTAGTTTTGCTGTTGCTATAGATCATTTCTATGGCGTCAGCATATGCTGTGGGTACTCCTTGTTGTTTCAGGCTGTCTAGGAGGTAAATGTGGCTTATACTATCAAATGCCTTGGCATATTCAATAAAGGCTATACAGATTTTTTTGTTGTACATAGTGTATTTTTCAAGTATACAGAGTGTGGATGTATTACATCCATTGTCGAAAATCCTTTCCGAAAGCCTGCTTAAAATATTAAACAATATTTAGAAAGCTGTCAACTAGAGCTGTTAAGGATATGACATTTCGGATCTGGATACAGGAATAAAGTTATATTGGTTTCGGTTACGGATATTAAATTATTTGGGATTATCCATTACTTTCGGATAATTTCCGTTATGGATTTATGATGACTGTAAGTAAAATGCAAATAAGTAAGTTTAGGTAACCATTAGCCCAAAAAACTAATGAGTCGACACAACCGGCAAAATAAACAAATATATTATATTATACTTTGTCTATATAGAATTTGGTTATGGTTACGGATAGTTTTTTTATTTCGGATATCCGATAGTTTCAGCTACGGTTACAGAGCTCCATAACATCCCTGCTGTCAACATCTTGTGTTGCCATGGAAATATAATTTTGTTCTCTTCCAGAAAAAAACATTCTTTTTATTAATAAAAAATAATTAAAAATTAAAAGAATTTGTCCTTATCCAGGATATGTTTATTGAATACTTGCATTCGTAAAGTAGGTAGTTTTCTATAGGTAGGAACAATGTGAATGTCGTGATGTAAAATGCAGGACAGGCTAGTGCAGGCGCCAATGTTACACAAAATTAATGAGTCTGTATAAATTTTGATTAAAATATGCCTGTACTGAACATTATTGTACTCATACAGATGTAAAGTTCCACAAATTAAATTATTCTTATTCTAAAATCACTCTAGTAATATTCCAACTCACCTGGTTCACATTTGCTCGCTGCTCGTCTCTGATGGCTCGGAGAACTCTCCGGACCATGTTGGCTGCAGACAGCTCCGCGGGCAAAGCTTGAGTTAATTGCCGACCGACTGCACGAATTTTATTACAAAGCACACTGTAATCATAGAAAATACAAATTGTACAAACCGAATATTAAAAATCTGATAAATGATGGTTATAATATATTTAATTAGCGTAGCTGAAACTGAGGTAAATTGAAAATAAGTATATTATTATTTTAGATTTTCATAACCCGTTTATAGAGAAAAGCTATATTATGCTGTATAAAATTGTATAACAAATTTTGTTCCTTAGACTATAATCAGGCAGGGTTGTTATAGTGGAGTTGAAAAATAGACAATGATAGTAAGGCCTTTTTTGCCAAAGGATATGTTTCCCATCGTGTGTATTCACTATTCGTGTTTATTTTGCAGTTTGCAGTGAGTGTGAGTGTTGGTTAATGTGAACACGGCTTAAGAATCATTGGTCAATATTGCCATTTGCACTGATGATTTACTGCAAACTTAATGTGTATGGACCATAGTTTATATACAACAACAACCATAATTACTCACAGTGCAGTTGTATTGTCAGCCTCGGAAATAATTTGTTCTAACAGGTCCACGGTAGCATGGGCTATTGTTATTGATCCTAGCAGCTTCCTGAAATACATTTACTTGTCTGTAGTATATTCGCTAAGCGATTATTGTTTGGACACATTGTATTTGAAGTTTGTGGTGTTGTACCCTTATGAAGTTCTGCCTATATTGATGTTCGTACTGAGAAATTTATTAGTTGAGATCAAATCTATTTTCGAATTGCCGTCCAACTCACACGAGTATTTAAATTATTGTCAAAATTATAATATTGATTCATGGTCGATTCATTGGAGTCTATCGCTATGAGTTTCAATTTTCTGTTTTGCCATGAAAAACTTTGGTTGAGGGTTTTGTTATGTAGTCAACATCTTCTAGGAAAATCTCACGCAAGGGCCATTAGTACTAGGTACAAGAAAATGTAGATATGTTTTAACATCATAACACAATAGTGACCACAAAATTTTATTGCGATTAAACTGCAAATTCTGATTTAAAGGAATTTATTTTAGCATGCCACGACTTACCCCGTTCGAACGTTTGAAACAAACTTCACTATATTTTCGAAGCTCTTTTCGTCAAGATCACAGGGGATTCCTTCAGATGGTGCCATTTTGTGATTTTTTTTAAATGGTCTGCCTAATTAATTACTGTGCTAAGATTTGAAAATAACTTCTCTGCTCTGCGAAACCACCTCGAAACTTTTGTGTTAAATGTCTTCTTCTTCTTCTTTTGGCATAGCCGCCCCTGTAATAGGAGTTGCCAACGTCAGAGTGATGGAGCAGATGTTCAGTGAAAAGCTGATGGCGTACAGTACAGTGCAGGGAATGACTCATGCAATGAATTCATGGGTACCTCATGCAGATACAAGTTACAATTACTAGTATAAAAATATAATAATATACAAAGCCAATGTTTCTTAGCCTTTTTTAAATTTTTTATTAAGCCCTACATAATATACAGAACATATATAAATAAAATAAAAATTACTTAATGAAAATAAGTTAAACTTTAATATACATAATCAAAGTTTTATGTGATTTGAAGCTATAAATGAACATAGAGTGTCTACAAATGGAGTAAAGACGTAGGATAAAATAGTCTTAAGATTAATGGGTCGAGGTATGTGTGTAGGAAGGAAGTCGAATAAAGAAAGATTTATAGGACAGTTAAAGAAGATATGATCGGGGGAGCCCTCATCTAAGCCACACTCGCACAATGAGCTATCCTTGACTCTTATTTTGGCCAAAAATACATTATTACACGAATGTCCAAGGCGAAGTCGACAAATAGTAGAACAAACAGATTTGCTAGCTTTAGAGTATTTAAAAAACCAGGGCCTACTAGGTATTGATCCTTGTATTTCAGCAAAAAATCGTCCCTTAGTTCTACTCGAATCGGTCCAAATATTATTCCACTCAGTGGTCATATGTGTTAGCCAGAGATAGAAGATGGAAGATCTTGGTAATAAACTTTAAAATTACTTAAACCACCAGACTTAGAAGCCTCTTTAGCATAAAGGTCTACACATTCGTTTCCTGTAATGCGACTATGCCCGGGGATCCAGGCAAGTACAACCTGAATGTTACTGCAATAACATTTAAATAACAGCCTCTATTTTAGTTTAACAGATTACACTATGGGTTGAATATTATGTAAAGTGAAATAATTGTCATGGAGTTTGTTAGCAGGCGGGACCCATTTACAAATTATATATTGTACGAAAATAAATGGGTCCCACTTGCTAACAAACACCGTGACAATTATTTCACTTTACATAATCTTCAACCCATAGTGTAATCTGTTAGCAAGTGGGACCCATTTATTTTAGCTAAGTACGACTATTTGAATCCATTGATTACAAATTTATTCGATAGATTTCATTAAAATGATTGTAATTATTCCTGATTAAATTTAAATACATGACATATGTATATTTTTGAAATCTCCATTTAATTTCCTTTATTTTGATACCAATGTCGATAAGCTTGGTTAAAAAAAAATTTTAACTACTTACAATTTGGCGCCATAATCCGCCATTTTGTCATTTAAAAAGAAAAAGCTATCTAAGGACACTTGGGTTATTGAGACAAATCTAACGATACCTTAATTGTCGAAATCCATCCAGCCGTTTGGAAGATACGTGGGAATAAAGGAATTTACATACATACATTCAAGATACGCGCGAAAAACATAACCCTTCCTGACAGTCGGGTAAAAATATTTCTGAATTGAGTTTTTCGATCCAAGGTTGCGATCCTTTACTTTTCTGAATGACACCTCGTCTCTACTGCGGGCTTTGATCCTAGAGGGGCGACGTCAAGAAGATAAACAAATATTTTCAAATTATTATTTTATTTATTCATGTTTAAATAATTAGTTTTTATATAGTTACGTACGATCTAATTTTTATTGCTGCTGAAAGCGAATTATGCTTCAAAATAACGCGTAACTCGCCGTCTAGCGATGTAGTATTGGAACTCCAAAAACAATTATATAGCATTATTATAGCTATTGAACAACAGATGCAGCTACAGTCAATAGGTAATTATTTTGTTTTGCTCTAGCAGTGGTTATTTTTAAAATTGAGAATATATTGTCTTTCTTCACCATTAGATGGCGTTTATCAGAACTGAGAATCATTTTCGGAGTTATAGCTCTAGGTGAAATTACAAAAACATTTAATTTGCAATTTAATTTACATATAAACGGGTGTACACTACAGTACAACTTAGATATATTATACTTATTCACTATTATGAGTACAACTATGAGTTCTGAGTGAAAATTTGAACAATCAACAATCACTAATGCATTTTACTTATCGTTGCTTTATGTTTTCCAGTACAATAAATACCTACTTAAGTATTAAAAAACCATAAAAAACAAACAAAAGTATAAATATAATCGTTAAAAAACAAAAGTTAAATATTTGCTTTTAATAGTTGTAAAAAACATTTATAAAAATATAAATTAAGTATGTTCTTACATAATTTTTATGTTTTTAGTCCTTAAATCATGATTGAAGCCTAAAAAATATTGGCGTGCCTATGAAAAAATTTCGCCATAAACTTTGATTTTCACTTTCCTCCTCGGAAAAAGATGTTTGTAGAGCTCGATTGCGTTTTGGTAAAAAAATTTCGCCACTCGAAATAGATGAATATGGTTCAAAGCGATCACGAAATTTATTTCTATTGGATAATCGGGAAGCATAGGAAGGGGACTTTGAATTTGGTGTAGAAGTTGCTTTTCCTGTAATATTATATGTTGTCACGTTTGAATCACTATCTAAACTTTCTTCCATGAATTCTAGTTGTTTTCTCGGATATAGAACTAATTTTTCCGGTGATTTTTCAAAATCGTGGTTAGTTAGGGAAAATAATGATCGTCTTGCTTCGTGACGTCTCATTTCATCTGGTTCTGGGATAATCAAAACAGAATTGCTATTTAAACTTGCACCTGTGAAAAAATAAAAGAAAAACCGTCATAATACTGTTTTATCAAGGTTCATAGAAAAACTAAAACCTGCTAATTTGTAAAACTGCACTGAATGAGCTTTTTTTTGCAGTATCACTACAAAAATTACTCTTGTGTGGTTAAAATTACGATTATTGCTATTTGACATTTCAAGCTGGGACTATATAATCCATAATCCGGAAGGCCGGGGAAAATTCAGAGCACTAAAAATAGAACTATGCGCTAATACAATAGAGTTGAAAATTGAAGTGTCGAGTGTCGAGCTCTACATTGTACATTGAGAGATATACATTGACATTTGACTCGACACTCGTGTGTTCGATTTTCAGCTCTATTCTATTAGCGCAAAGATCTATTTTCAGCACTCTGAATTTTCTTCAGCCTTCCGGATTCCGGATCTTATAGTCCCTATATATAGTTTATATAGCCTAATTATAGTTTCGTGAATTTTCTGCAACATGACAAGGTATTTTGTTTTCCTGGTCATGCTTTAATATGTATTAACGTCGTCACAGACGACGAAGATACTATTATATTTTATGGCTTGATAGTGGATACATTTCATATTACAGTATGTAATACGAAAAGATAAGTAATAATAGTATCTTAGCCGTCTCATATACTTATAGTTCGTATGAAAGTATAAACGAAATGTATAGCAAGCGATATTTTTAACCGACTTAAAAAAAGAAGGTTCTCAGTTTGACCTGTATGTTTATATGTATGTTTGTCCTCAATTTTCTCAAAAACTACTGATGCTATTTGACTTTTGATCTTCGGAGATACACCTGGAACTCTTCAACAACAATACCAAGTGACGCGCGACTACTGCTATAATCGGCCATATCTTTTTTGTTTATGAGTCAATTTTGATGAATATTTTCTGTCAGATAGGGTATTATATTTTATTTAATTGACATTTCCTTTTTTTTCCTTTCTCGGGAGTTTCATTATCCCTTGGGCCTTGCGTGACTTTTCCTTAAAGCATCCATCATTTTTCTACACAGGCCCATAGGCATACAGTACAAAGTATGTATGTAAAAGTCATGACTACTGACAGTACTGGCCCAAAATGTAACATTTAATAAAAATTCTACTACTTACTTATTTAATAATAAATTGAAAACCTAAATATAATCAAACTATACTAAAAGTCCTAAAATCTGAAATAAATGAAGTACCTATCAGTAAAAATTATGAAATAAAAATAAACAAAACAAAAACGATTTATTGTACCTATCTTTTTAACTAACAAAAAAGAGAACCTAGCGCTGATATATTGAGCGCGTAACGCGTAACATACTAGAACACTCTACAAATTGAAGCGCCGTAACATTAATAATTATAGTTTTATGAGATTAATCACAGATGGCAGAGAAACTGAAATATTTTATGTTATGTTAATAGGTAAATAAAATAAAAAACAAATCATAACATAAAATATTTCAGAATCTCTGCCATCTGTGATTAACCTCATGAAACTATAATTGTTAATGTTACGCTTCAATTTGTAGTGTTCTAGTACCTATGTTACGGCGCTCAAATATGTAGAGTGTTCTAGAAGCTTCTGGTATGGAAAGGACTAGAACGTTCTCGAACGTGCACTGTGCCATTCTCATCCTGACTCGAAAGTTCAAGATTGTTCTATGTGGAAAGATCTAGAAAGTTCTATACCGTGTCGTCGGTACTCGGTATATAAAGGGACCGCCGCCGATCACCGTAAGTTCAGTTAACTACGAACACTTTCTTCAACTTTTCTACAAGAAGAAGACTTTCTTCGAATTAATTTCGAGCGATAACTAAAGTGAATACTGCGATTACTCTCTACGGCTCCGGTTTACGAATTACAATTACGACTGCTTACGATTTGGACATTTTGGCGTGTTGGAAGAGTGTTGGTGTGAAAATTCGCAGCGAATAAACTCCCTCAGAGGAAACTGGCGTTTTTCTCCGAATATCGGACCATAATCCCGTTACATTATCTTAATTATTATTAATATGTTCATAGTGTTATAAAAGTAAATAATACAAACCACTGTTTTCTGCTAGCTCCATAGATTCATCATGCCTTTCATCCTCAGACTCATCTTCATTAGACGATTTCGCAACTTCTGTCCCAATGTCACTACTAAAAACTGTAGCTGATAATTTATTACTTTGTGTACATTCATTACTGTTGTCACTTGGTTCCATTTCTTTTTCTTTCCCGGTCGTTTCAAGCTTATTTGTTGAGCTAAAACTAGTTGACGGGGTATTTTTCCCTACACTGGACTTGCCAATTGTTCGGGATAATTCGCCTTGTACAATACGATCGTCTTCATCATGTTTTGATTTTTCTACATCAAGGATACGATCTAAATCTGGAACACAATAATTATTTTCAAATGTATGCAATTCGTAATCACTCTGGGGTTCACTGTTGTCACTGCTGCAGGAAGAGTGGTTTAGGTAATCACGTCTATAAAGCTTTTTCATTTGTTTTTCTAAACGTTTGTAATATTCGTCTGGTTCATCGTCATATATTTTAGGTCTTCTAGGAACAACTTCTATAATTAAGTTTGGTAGTGGGCTAGGCGGTCGCTTGTGGGTTTCCAGATGCCGAGTCGCATAATTTTCACTTGGAGTATTTGAAGAATATTGAGCTACAGATTCATCTTCCTCCGATATTGTAGAGAGCACTGAAATATTAAAACAATACTTAGTTTAATAGGGCTATTGATTCATGCCTTGAAGATTTTACATATACTTTAGATATACTAAGGTCCCAAAAGACCCATCTAGCGGTCAGTAGATGAATATTTTTCAAATTTGAGGATAAAGTATTATGTTTTGCTATTATTTAGCAACGTAATTAGTTTTATGAAAAACATTTGTTACTTTTTTAGTGAAATGGAGCTTTATACTGTTTTTACTAATAAAAATAATCGTTTTATGTAGTTTTTAAATTATTTTCTGTGTCAGTGACATCTATTAGAAGCATTGTCAATTACGAGTTATGGTATCGATAAACGGACCTCATTTGTCAGTTGAGCTTAGCTTACATACTTCCACTTTTTTGTTCAGAAACAAGTTTTCGAACCAATAGCGTTAATGAACAGATAAACTACCGACAATTCACCTCAACATAAACCGGGCAAAATTACTCACTTACGGGTACAAATATTTTATTTTTAATAACAAATTTAAACACAATATTCAACAACCAAGATAGAAAATAATACTATCGCTGAAAAGTGTAAGTAGTTATATAGAATACGTGTGTACTAAGTATGTACGGACGGTGACAGAATCGATGTAAGTCTACATTTCGGATCTTATTACTTATGTCATTAAGGTCTCAAATTGGTACAAAGGGTTTATCAGCGATTTCATTATCCGCCCATCACTGGATTTAACCATTAAATTTTTATCAAACTTATTTAATTATTTATGGTTGCTTACTAGGGTCATCTTCGAATAAACTCCGTAGCAAGTAAGATTTTCGTCTAGTCCATTCTTCTTTTCTGTTGTCGAAACCACTCATTTTATTGGTTACAAATAAATCAAATTACAAAATATACTTCATATAAAATATATTTCCACTCTTTCGCTTACTTGTAGTAACTACCAAAGAAAATAATACACTTCTAATAAATATCTATGGTAATATATAACTACGGTACTACGGACTGCGGACATAAAAATTCAAAAGCAGGACACGAAAAAGAGGGTATTCTTAAAAAAATCTCAGATCCACTTTTTGAGAGTGACTTATCGCACTGTAGACAGTTATGAACTCTTTGACAAGGATTTATGCCGAGAATGTCAATGTGCAACGTTGTTGCTTTTGCGTTCTTAATGTGTAATATTGGTAGAATATTAACCATTAGATATTCGTTGATGTGCAGTGTCGGCAAGTGGTACAACTACAAAAAGCGTGCTATTTTCTGTCACTCCAAAACTCCCTAGGAACTTTCAGTAAACCTTCTACCACTTTACTGAATCGACTGACTTGACTTATTGGACTTTATTTGGACTATTTGAATAGACTTCGCATTTTATACTTTAGAAATACGGTGTTGAAAATTTAAACCAAATTTCTATTTCCCGCCTTTTAACTTGACACTGGCAAATGGTAATAAGCCGACGCCATTTATTTTTATTTAAAAAATCTCTTGAGAACCATCTGTTTGAAGTTTTACCGGGGAGTTCAATGGGTGACGTTGTGGAATTTGTAATGTTGCATAATTTGTGTTATCTCGGTTCTTAATGTGTAATATTGGTAGAATATTAACCATTAAATATTCGTTAACTTGTACAAGTGTGGGCAAGTGGTACAACTTCTAAAAACGTGCTATTTTGTGTTCACCGCCAAAACTTCCTAGGAATTTTCAGTAAAGCTTCTACCACTTTACTGATCGACTGAAATCACTCATGGACTGTACTAACTATATATTTGAACTTTGACTAGACTTTAGACTTGACGATATAGGAATACGGTGTTGAAAATTGAAACGAAAGTTCTATTTGCCGCCTTTTTATCTTGACACTGGCAAATAGTTGTAAGCCGATGCCATATCTAAAAAAAAAACCATCCGTTCATCTGTCATCATGTCAACCATTGTCAATGTCAAGTGGAGATGTTGAAATTTTTTAAATTGTAATGTATTTGAAATCGATCGATACAAAATATTAAATTTAAAAGTGCATCAAAATATTTATTTTATCTTTTTAAGTATTCGTTTAGTATTAATTATATTATACCACACATTTACAATTTTTTAAATAATGCCTAGACATCATATATGTCTAGATATAAAAGTAAATGTAGGTGCGGCAAATCGAAACGCTTGAGCGCTCTCAAGTTGCGGAAATAGTAATGTTTTGCTAAAATTTATTTGGAAGTGAGACAATGGACCTTTCCCCAGACGACGAGAATTTTCAGGGTCGTCTCCTACATCAGGTACACTTTTGTGACCAATGACTAATATTAAGTCCTTATTGCAATATTAGCTTGCCGTTGTAGGTGGTATAATGTTGTAGCATGACCTATCAACATGGGAACCATACAAGTATCTACCTCTATTATAATTTAGAAATGCCAAGACCAACTTATAAACCACTTTGGAGGCTAATTACTCAAAAATTTTTGACTTTGTATAAAAGTGTCAAACCAATATTATTTACCAATATTAATAAAGACAATTATTTAAAAATACCTATTCGTCATCGTATGGGGAGCTTAAAATACAAATTGTAAATTTTTTATGATGACAAAAACAAAGTATATGAAATCTGTATTTATACAATATTTTATTATCAATGGAGGATACATGAATGGACAGAGCGAAACCACAAGGGTCCTTGTAGGTAATACGGAACCTTAAAAACGATTATTCCTTAAAATTTCAGGCTGCCTTGTGGGACAATTTAGAACTACTGCAGGAATTGATCAGTAATGGTGCAGAAGTGGACGCCAGGGACAGTCACCAGCGGAATGCGCTGCATGCGGCAGCTCTTGCTGAACGTAGTCGCTGTTTGCCTGCTCTGTGTGCCGCTGGGGCTGATGTGAATGCTTGCTCGGATGAAGAAACTGGTGGAAAGGTAAAATAAGCATGGCTCTATGCAAAAGAGAAAACTTTGTATCAGAATTGTGTGTCAAGATTTATGCTTGCACATTAATTATTAGTTAAGGAAAATTGACCTTTTCCTGTTTTAGGTGAGCCTCTACGTTAACACATTATGTATACAAAAATCTATAATCTGTACAAATAAATAAAATTCAAGTGTCTGTTTGTATTTTCAAATTGCACTAAATGCATAACATGATAACATAATATACGGTACCTACACAAAATAATTTTTAAAATTTTTGTTTGTCTGTCTGTTTGTTCTGGCTGATCTCTAAAATGGTTGGACTGATTTCGACCGGGCTTTCACTGGCAGATAGCTGATGTTCTAAGGAGTAAATGCACTTTTATCTTAGGGTTCCGTATCTATTAATACGCAAACGAAGTTGTGGGCACCATCTAGTCTTAAATATAATATTAAGTATGTCAATGAGGCAAATACACAACAACTTGCACATTGTTACAGACCCTAAGGTAGTTCTGTCTGTAACAACGAACATGCCTCTAGAGTAGACCGTACATCTAGACACTAGACTCTAGTATGTAGGGAATCTGACAGGCCGGTATACTACTTATCGACCTTATGACTATGGACATAAGTTCCACAAATGTTTCAGGCAAATTTCCTTTTTTTTGTGTTGATAAGCGATTTTGTTCTTACGCCTGGTCGAGCGGAAACTTGTTTGATTGTACACTGGTTTGTCGGCGCTTGACATTAATGGGACAAGCTCATAACAGTTTTCTTGCTACAGACAGCGCTGCATATCGCCGCGGAGCGCGGGCACGTGGAGAACGTGCGTGCGCTGCTGGCGGCGGGCGCGGCGCTGGCGGCGCCCACCACAGCCGGCGACACCGCACTCGCGCTCGCCGAACGACACCGCCACCGCCACGCCGCCAATCTGCTGCGAGAGGCAAGAGGTATTGAGCAAGGGGGGAAATTTTCGTTAAATCCCGTTTGAATTTTCAGGCTGTCCCGCTCGCGCGCGCATATATTGACGCGTACGGGACAGTCAGCGCATGGACCGAAACGGGCACAAATCGAAAATCGTTGAGCCTGCTCATTTGTGCCGATTGCCTAATCATGTTTGTCCCTCAGTATACATATTATATTGTTAAATATACAGTAGGTACGTATATTTTTTTAAATATTTACAACAGAAGTCCTATGTATGATACTTAACCTAATACATTTTTTCCTCGTTTAATTTGCGATATACACACATAATATGTTAAATATGTCTTAAGTTGCTCCATCCTTTCACTATATTCATAGTTGTAGAATTTTGGTAGGGCTGCCACAAGCATAAAAAAAATATTTGTTTGAATAGTTGATCACAATATGAGATACAGCCTAATCTTTGGATACCTACTTTTAGAACTATACCTACATACTAAAGTAGGTTAGTGAGACCTTGTCATGTTAGATAACATTACGTCTTTTAGATTTTATTATGACTAGCTTTTGCCTGCGGCTCCGCTCGCGTAAATATAGTATCCCACGGGAACACTGTACTTTTTCGGGATAAAAGTAGCCTATGTGTTAATCCAGAGCTCAAACTACTACCATACCAAATTTCATCAAATTCCGTTCAGTAGTTTTTGCGTGAAAGAGTAACAAACATCCATCCATCCTCACAAACTTTCACATTTATAATATTAGTAGTATTTTTCGCAATTATACCTGTAATAAAATGAAACCTTCAAAAAAATATTCAAAATCAATCATTTATTTGAGGGTTCTAGAGTCTAGACCAAAAATTATCTCGTGCCTTTCATACTACTACTGTCCCCTTTACTTTTCCTTTCCTTGATCAAAAGGATTCTAAAAAAGATTTTACTTAAAAAAATAAAACTTACCGTCGCCAGCCCTAGTAACGAGTGCCTAAGTGTAGGCGCACACTAGGCGACACGCGACAGCGACAGCTCGGCGACTAGACGCGACGACAGTCTACGGCCGACAATTTTCACATATTTTGTTCGAAGCTCCGCACACTTGGCGTCAGAGTCGCGGAGTCGCGACGACAAGCTAGGGGAGACGCGCGCGCTCGCTACTAGTCGCTGCGTCTGGTAGCGCTGTGCACACGCACACACGACGACAGTCGCGCGACATACTGCCCACGTTCTTGGCGAGAGGTTAGTATTCGATGGACCCAATAACGGCGATGGATTCGTCGTACTCTGCGCCTTCGCATTCGCAAGATAAGCACCAAGGCAAGTACAACTAGAAGCTCCATATTCACTCACAAGATGAACGACTTGGCCGTCTCTCTCGAATACTCTACTACTAATGATGGCTTCCGGCACGGCGTCTGTCTCAACGACTAGTCGCCGACGCAAGCGACAGCTCGGCGTCTAGTCGCGGCGACAAGACGCTACATGCAAACGACAACGCCGCGTCTGACGCGGCGACTAGACGCGGCGACAAGTCGCCCTGTTTGCGATGGCTCTAACCTTGCCGAAATCGTCTCACTATGACGCGACACGCGAGCAAGTGCCAGATCTAGAACAAACTACAGTTAACAGTATAATGTAATACGAACTATACCGACATAATAATTAATATACTGGTATAAATAAATAACTACACCAACGCCTACAACCTTCAGCTACATCTACAACTATACCTACACCCACACCTACACAACAGATAATCAAACAGATAAACCTTAGAGATAAACTGAACGCACTTAATAAAATATTTGACAGTCAAGTGACAAATTTAATACAGTGAACAGAATGGAAAAATTCAATCGTCGTTTTTATTAGCAGAGATGTTAAGGATATTAAGGGTCCCATATACGTTCCGGTTTTCCTTCAGTTTGGCCTGAACGGATGCAAAATCGTATCGTCTGTGTGCAATTTTGAGATCACATCAGTCGGCCGGATGGACTGAAGCGATTCGTTCGAAACATGTCACACCAAGCAAGGGCGTTCCCAGGATTTCAGCTGGGGGGGGGCAGCTCATACCTGTTTTGAGAAATTTAAAAATTGACGTTTATTTTATCTTCTAGGGGGCAGCTGCCCGGCGATTTCGACTTTTTCTGAAGTAGTCCAAGCATATGCTACCAAAAAGTGAGATTTTGCACCAAGGTATACCCTGGATCCAAAAGTACTAAACAGAACTCCTGACTCCTTATAGATACATGTCTGGGGATTTCAGCGTTGTTTAAAGAACTGCAAACATGCTACTATGTCAATTAATGTAATCATCATCATCACCACCATCATCACATTATGATGGTATAAACGGTACTTCTCATAGTATTTTACACCGACACGGATATCTTTGAACATTACTCTGCCGTTTATGGACCTATTTGCAAAATTATTTTGTTTTTATAACGGGTATAATTCGAAATTCATATGCAAAATACGTACTTATCTGTGGTAATCGTTGTCATCATATCTGTATACTTGTATAGTCTATGGTTATCATGCTGTAAATTATTGTCAATTTGAGGCGTAAAAGCTCCATCTTTTGCCCATTAGATAGATTTATTTTCAATGACTACATAGTATAAAAAAGTAGCTTTTTCTGTTTGTCCCCATGTATGGATTTTAGTGCGGGTTTTTTTAAATATATAGAGTGGTTCAAGAGGAAGGTTTATATGTATATAACATGCATAATATAGTAGAGAAACACTGATAATTTTAGAGGTTTCTAATCTCGTAAATAAACACATTTTTTTTGCGCTTACATTGCAAACGCTGGCTGAACCCTACGAGGTAGATCAAAATTGTGTACTACACTACTGTACACCTTAAAAAGGTCTACAAAAAAGTCCGCAATGGTATATGTCTATCTCTTAGGGATAACCCACAATAACCATTATTTATCCTTTACATTTTACGAGAAATAATGACTTATTTACGAAGCTATTTTAAGCAATACAACATTAATGCTTACCCTTCAATACATTGTGCATTTAATATAGATCAATATGGCTCTTTACCTACAGCATGTAATTTAAATGAATATTTTCGAAGACATTACTTATTTAAAATGCAGAGACATTACGGTTGGACCGGCTGGAGGGCCGGTGGCGTACACAGTATGTTATCAAATTAAATACGTTACTCACTTTAAGCATTTTATACATATAATAGTAGACCTTTAAACCATACAGTTTAAATTAATATCTTATATTTAGAAGATATTGTAAAATTTATATTCAAGCTCAAAAAATATAATGTATCATGCTGTCTCGCACGTCGCGTTGAGGTCCCGTTTTTACAAATTGTGTACGATACCCTAAAAAACATTTACAATATTGTATACAGAAGTATATTGCAGTGAGTAGAGTTATTTGCTGAAGAAGTTTTTTTCACCGAGAACACATTCCACGCGGGCGAAGCCGCGGGCAAAAGCTAGTTAGAATATAAAGTTATTTTCTTTTTCTATAGTTCAACAGTTTAGTACTATTTTTATAAAAAAAAAATGTTACTTGGGGTGTGAAAGAGATCCCTCTATACTATTTATACTAAGAAAAATAATTATTATGTTCTTCGTTTTTGACGAGATAGGGACATTATCATTTATCTGTTAGCATAATATTGCGTTTCCAAACAAACTAATTATCAATTCCATTACGTAATTTATTCATTACTAATATATGTCGCTTTTCCGCAAACCGCCACTAGGGCAATTTATTGAACAATAGGTTATGTTATATTTAATCAATTATCTTTTATCCCCTGAGTTTGATGCATAATAATATTACTTTTTTGTTCCTATGTTCATAAAGTACAAGTTACAAATAATATTTTAATTACCAGGCAGTAAATGTATGCTGAGTTGCCGGTCTCTGAAGTAACACAAGCACATGCTACCAAAAAATAAGATTTTGCACCAAGGTATACCCTGGATCCTAAAGCACTGAACAGAACTCGTAAGTCTTTAAATATACACATACATTATACAGTAAATATACACATACATTATACAGTAAGTTACATAGTGGCATATGCTTGCAGCATATGCCACTATGTAACTTACATTAATCATCATCATCATCTTATTTACAATACCTAATGGAAGCTTGGTGCGCAGTCAAATAAACATTCTATCGTTTATTTTAAACGTTATTAATTAATAATTAAATAATAATTTAACAAATATCACTAAAAATGGAAACATTATTATTTTTAAACAAAAAAAATTACACCAAAAAATTACAAAAAATTAAACCGACTTCCAAAGTAAAAATACACATAAAAATTTGAAATAAATCTTATTTTCTAATTTCTCTTTTAAATTCGGCTAAAATTTTAACATTTCTCTACTCAATCTTCTTAATTTTGTAGTCGGTACCAGCAACTTTGAACGTGAGTTCTATAAAATATTGTAGGATATTGTTTGGGCTGGTACCGACTTCAAAATTAAGAAGATTGAGTAGAGAAATAGTTAAACTTTTAGCCGAATTTAAATGGGAAATTATTTAGAAAATAAGATTTAATTCATACTTTTTGTGTATTTTTACTTTGGAAGTCGGTTTAATTTTTTGTTTATTATATCCACTTTAAATGTTTAATGGTGTCGAAAATATTTCTCACGGTATAAACCTTCCCTGAATTTTCACAATTATTTCAAGGCCGATGTGTTTTGAGGGATTGCCAAGTTTTTACAGCTTACCTAAAAATGATTTATTTTTTAATGGGAGCTAAATATCGAGTAATATTAAAAAAGAAAAAGTCTTTAAATTAAATCGACCCAAACAGTAAACATGTAGCCATTTAGACTTTCATTTAATACTACTTTCATTAAATAGTACTTCTTGGCTACTTGCCTTTGTGCTGTTTTGACCTGTGAGCTCCATGTGAGTAAGAGAAAAATCTGATTAAGTAGTAGTATGATTATAAAATCACTCTTGAAATATTAATTGTTATTAATACATACTAATAATTTATGACACAGTGATATAACTTGAGAGTCAAAAATTTATAATTATTTAAAAGTTATATTAGTTAAAAATCAAGTTAGTGAACTAATTATAAAAACTAAAAAGTTGTTATGTAAATGAGAAGCCCTAAAGTGGGTCGTTGTCTAATGGAATGGCACCTTACACGGCTTAGGGCGGACACACATGCTCGCGGCTCGCGCACATGACGTTACATGCTTAATTAATGTGCTGAAGGGTTATTTTTATTATTTTTACTATTATTATTATTTAATGCTGGAAGCTTTTTGAAGGATTTTATAGAGTGAAGTATTATTTTAATGTTCTTATACTTCTTATGTACTTATAATATTTTTAGGAGCGATGCAAATGATCTAATAATATTTAATTAAGGACCATCTTATTTTCATAATCACTTAACTATTTAGCAAGTGGCAAGTTATTAAACTGTTTGCTCGGCGGCGGCGAGTACGTATCTGTTACCGTGCGCCGTGAGTAGTAATAAGGTTATTTGCTTACGTAACGCACATATTAGATTTAAAGACAACATTTTACACGAAATACGGGAAACTGGGGACACTTGGTCCCCTTTTTTATTTTTTAACTCTTATTTTCTTAATATATTTTTAAACCTATTGTTTTGTTTTCTACATGAGGGGTATAAAAGCAAAGGCACCACTGTCCATGGCGTAGGAGTGGGTCAAATAAAGAATAAATGATATATATGTCCCATATGAAAAAATTTGGCAGAATACGTGGGATTTATTTGGCTACAAGATTCTGCGACAGCTAACAATATCAGTGAAAAAAAAACTACTAATTTACCTACTAAAACTTAAGACAGGGAATTGTACCACGTGTCCCCTGTGTATTTAAGGGACTCTTGATCCTCCGAGCCTCATCATACAATTACTATACAACTTATAAAAGTAACAAAAACCCGCCGATTTAACATTCATTTATTGCTCATTAGACCACTATAAGATTAAATTACTATTATTATTGTATTCGCGTGTGGTATTTTAGTATTAATTTCACCATGACATTTTTAACGCGTTTTTTTTAAGTTTTGTACTCTTTCTAGTGTAAGGTACACTAGAAAGAGTTGGTTTAAATGCTTTAAATTTATATTGGAAATATTAAATAATAATTAAGGATCAAGTCTCTCCGAATAACTATATCATAATATGTACCCAGGAGTAGTTTTATGCTAAATAAAATAATCATAAAAGTCGATTAAGATTAACACCTTTTTTTTTAATTAAACGAAAGTCATACAGATAAGCAACCGTTTTATGTTCATACACATCTTAAATATAGTGTCTAAATAAATGTTAAATATTTATAAATAAAAGTTGAATGCAAGAAAATCATTTATCGTTTTAAACGGTGCTAGATCTTATGGTTCTTCTCACTTGGAAATTTTTTCTATTATCGTATACTTACGACATAGCTAGTGTAAAAGAAGGTGTTTCAGATATTGCATGAGCAATACCTACTTGCTTTGTAAATTGAATGTACGGTGTACCTAGTCTCCCATTGGAATCAAGTGACCTTCTTCTCCCGTATTAAAGGAGTTATTAATACAATTTAGCTGTAATAAATCACAATAATAAAGGAAATGAAATAATATAACATTTATCAAAATAATATCTACGTTAAGTATTAAATAGCATCCTTATAAGTAATTACATAATTATTTTTGTTGGTTTTGTTATTTAAGACATTCTCTAGGATTCATACACTAGTGTAGCTAATTGACCAAGGCTGTTTGAGCTTAGTTTGCCTCCGTGCTTGGAACCCTATAGCTCCGCCCCTGGTTCCTTAATTATACACCATGGCCGGGCATAGATTCTGGTGGGAATGGGTAGATTACAGTTTGACATTTCCTTTGAACAGTATACCTACCTAGCGTACGGTCGTGTTACACAATATTTTTAGTTTTTTGTAATAAAATATTTCATAACGGGTTACAAAGTACTTGTGAACCTTACGGTCATAGTAATAAGGTCGACCAGTGGTTCAAGTGGCTTGTTACGTACGCATGGCGATCGCCGGTCGGGCGTGCTAGTCGCAAACGCGAGGGCATTAGCGTCACACGTGTGTGGACGAGCCCTAAATTATCGAAATAATGTCAAAATATGTGAGAATTGTTAATTGATAAACAGTAAATGACAGTAAAATATGACGTAGAAAAAATATTAAAAGTAAAAAGTGCTAATGTTTTTGTACCCATAAAAAGTGGATTTATTTGAGGTTTATGAAGGATTTTTTTATGTTTTTGGTTCAAATTGCGGACATCGCTAAGGTTTTTTTATTGGTATATTTTATTATTAATTAGTAACAATTTTTTAGGCACAAGCGAATGAACTCGAAAGATTTCAATCGCAGAGATAGATAAAAATTTAAATGGGGTACTTAGATGCTTTTAACGACCTCTGTGGCTCAGCGGTTAGCGCGTTGGCGTTCAAGCCGTAGGTCGCGGGTTCCAATCCCGCCAGGGAACAAAGAAGTTTTGCTGTGTTCCTGGGTCATGGATGTGTATTAAATATATGTATTGTATAAAAAAAAATCTTAAATATATGTATAGTATAAAAAGTATTAAATATATTTCCGTTGTCTGGTAGCCGTAACACAAGTTCTTCAAGAACTTACCACGGGACCAGATTGACGTGGTGTTAAAGCGTCCATAGATATTATTATTATTATAAATCATATTTGAATAATAGTGTCTTCTTAATATTAGACAAGTTACTTAAATGATTATTTAAAAGTTTTTGGTACAATATTTATTCTCTATTATCCTACTACTATTATAAATGTCAAAGTTTGTGAGGATGTATGGATGGATGTTATAGACTCCTTCACGGAAAAACTACTGAATGGATTTTGATGAAATTTGATATGGTTGCAGCTTAGTTTAGGCTCTGGATTAACACTGTCATATATTATCACGGCAAAATGTACGGTACCTGTGGGATTACAGTTTTGCGCGCACGAAGTCAAGTAGAATATTCTAGTTACAATTTATAATTGTAATATACCTAAATAGTATACTTAAACATTTAATTTAAAACATCATCAGGAGATCACCGCTAGTGCTATTTCTAAGGCTCGGACTATATGCGTCTATTATCATTTAGGACAAAATTATATTAATATTAAAAATTTTAAGTTAGTAAGGAAAGAAACTTCAACATCTTAACAAGGATTTTTTCACGTAGGCTTACGCCCGAAATTAACAATCAATCTTAATCTCATTATGGCTATCTCAGATCAAGATTTCAATACATTTCAACTATCCTAGGATTGACTTCACGTCAATTTCATCGATTTTGTTTGAGAATCTAAGATTGAAATCAATCTAAGGCTGGTTTAAATTTTAGTCATTCCCACATTAATATACCTACGGTCGTTTTATTCGCCGTGCCTACATTACTTATAAAAAAGTTACGCACATATTAGCAGTTTAGTAAATACTGATAAGATTAACAAATAGACTGTTACTTATACTGATTACTAACGCCCGAAATTATTAACGTACATCTAAAATCTTAAGGGCCCATACACGGTCCGGTTTTCCTTCAGTTCGGCCTGAACGGATGAAAAATCGTATCGTCTGTGTGTAATTTCGCGATCGCATCAGTCGGCCGTATGGACTGAAACGATTCGTTCCAGTGTTGCCAACTCTGTTTTTAGGAAACTACTAAACTCGCGTCGTTTTCTACTAAAAACTACTAAAAGAGTATCGACCGATAACTATAAAAAAGCTACTAAACTTAGGAATCTAAAAGTTTTTTTAGGGATTTTGTGTTTACAAACATACATACATTTTCAGTTTTAATATTTAACCGTTAAATTTAAAAATATATTAGGAAATATTACGTATATAAAATAGATAATAGACGCGTGCTACTATGTGCTATTATCATAAGGTGTCATAATAGCACATAGTAGCAGGCCATTTTGCATATTATGATTCTACTTACTATACTATTCTATTCTATTCTACAAAACCACTACTAACAATTAAATTCCTACTAAAGAGGAAATAAAATACTAAATTTAGTAGTAAAATTTTGTAAAACATCTAAGTTGGCAACATTAATTCGGCCTGACCTGTACAGATGGACTGAACGGTAATACAATTCTTGTGTAAAATAAAACCGGTCAAGTGCGAGTCGGCAAGATGAGTTCCGTACAAAACGGAAAAAATCATGTTTGTTGTATGTGAGCCTCAAATTTTTATTTTATTCGTTTTTAGTATTTGTTGTTATAACGGCAATAGAAATACCTACATCATACATTTGTGAAAATTTTAACTGTCAAGCTATCACGGTATAAGAAAGTTAAGATGCAGCCTGGCGACAGACGGACAAAAAGCAAAGTCTCAGTAATAGGGTCCCGTTTTTACCCTTTGGGTACGGAACCCTAAAAATGGCACTTGGTCTAAAGAAATTCATTAAAGTTCATTGAAGTATTTTAAACTTTAGAGCCACTATGGTTGATAAAATCTAAAGACTATTACTATAAAACAAAGAGAAATGATTTCTATGTATGACACAATAATTCGGTTTATTCGATAGCGTGATTACAATTGCAGCAAAATACAATTAATAAATAAAATAATAGTCTAAACTGACCAAGAGCATGTCACGACATGTCTAAGGAGGGTTCCGTATCTATCAACGTGCAATAGGTTTTCTTTGAATTACTACAAAAGTTATTGTCATAAAGTTATTACAGAAGCTAGGAGAGCGGCGGACAGACTGTTAGACGGACGGGCAGAGTGAAATTATAAGGGTTCCTTAAGTATTACGGAACCCTAAAAACACGACCGAAGCTTGCGGCAATTTTCCGTGTATGTGCTCGAATCCGTTCCTTAACCTTAGATTAAAACGCCTAGAAACCGGGTACGCGCATGAAAAGTGAAGTAAATCATACTGAGCCATATCGGCGCAGTTTGTTCAAACGACCCGTCAGTTGTCAAGGTCAAGCGTAAGTGCATACATCTCCGACTATTAAAAACATTATGACGTTTTGTGTCGTTATTGGGTGGTCACAATGCATCGGAAAAGAATTAAAAAAGCTTCGGTCATAACATTTTATATGTAAGTATGAAATGTTATGTCCGAACATTTTAAAATGAAATCATATTATGTCGCCATCTTGCTGCCCTGTTGTGAATTGTGAAAGCGTTACTAGTAATACATTTATTTCAAAATTTTCATGGCTAACTAATAGTTGCAACTAAGACAAAGTTTTATAATATTTTCTGATTTGTTTAACTATCAATTTAAAGTATTGCCAGTATTAAGATAATCCTTAATATGTTCCTTAATACCAGTTTAATATAAATAAAATTCACAAATTGTGTTTAGATGGTTTAAAATGAAATATAAGTTATATTTTTACATCTCACGATATTAAGAAAAACAAATAAAATAATTCCAATTTTAAGAGTATAGACACTCCACAACTTTAAAGTTTTATTTGTGTGCGTGTCGGTATGTAATGCTTACGCCTACATCTATCTGTTCCTTGTTTCACTTTGTACGATGCGTTTGTTTGAAGACTATCTAGGCGTTATTAATCTAAGGGCCGAACTGACGTCAGTTCGGTCGGATGCGATTTTCTCCGTGTATGTGCTCGCATCCGTTCAGGCTGAACTGACGTCAGTTCTAACTGAAACGTCTGTGGAGACCTTTAGGCGGATTTTAGAGTCGCGCTGACCGTCAGCGCCTATAGGATCTATAAGGAGTTCTGTTCAGTACTTTTGGATCCAGGTTATACCTTGGTGCAAAATCTTCTTTTTTGGTAGCATATGCTTGGGTTACTTCAGAAAAAGTAGAAATCGCTATATATGTGTACATACAAATTTCGAGGAGTTCCCTCGATTCCTCATGGATGCCCTCATCAGGTAACCACTTTGGTGACAACGGGACCAACTTCGAATTCCCTTTACATGAAAAAAAGAATTTTGAAAATCGGTCAACAGACAGCGGAGTTAGTGAGAAAAAAAAAATAAAAAAATATATATATACAGCCGAACGTATAACCGCCTCCTTTTTTTGGAAGCCGGTTAAAAATCTGGAAACTATTTATCCTTTTTCACATCGTTGCCCGTCATGGCTGTAAACTATTATTACCTAAGTATTATACTTATTAGACTTTAGGCCGTTAATCGACTTCAAAAAGAAGAGGTTTTTCAACATATTTTAAGCCCCTCAGGCCTTAGAGCTAATTGATCTTCGCCCAGCCAGGAAATTTATATAGAATTTCTAGCCATATATTTAATATCTGTCTACTCAGTAGCCTATTAAGGATTTTTTAAATCGTTATCTAGCCTATCAGGGAGGCTACATCCTATCGGCGCTAGTGGTGTGATTATCGAGGATGTATAGGTTACGCAATGCGGGGATGTGGTGACCTTCACTTGTGAGGTTTCCCGACTTTCGTTATTTGCACGTCAATCTCCTATTATCACGATCAGTAATATAGATACGCCCCAAATTTCATAGAGATGTGCACAACATAATTCATCATTATTATAAAAAGAAAGAGCAATATTTCAAATTAGCGGTAAAAACAAAATGGCGGATTGTGTCGGCCAAGTCAGCGCTATTGTATAGTTAGTAAACGTGTGCTGACCGAATAACTGTATTTTTTTTATTTTCAGCGCTAGCAAGCGTTGTCAAACGCTTTAATCCGCCAAACACAGCCATTACAACATGTATTAAGTTTACCCTGACCCCCAGTATCGTGGGGAACGTCTGACGCGGCAGAAACAGCTGTCTATCTTTACACCGTGCCGTCTACACGCAGTGGTGTACCATTTGTCGACCTTATTGCTATGGCGGTAAGGTTCACAAGTGACACACCAGCTTGTCGGCGACCTTACATAATCATAATTCAACGATATGTTTACATGAGCATCGCTAATTGTCGTACTTATGTTATAAAAGCTATTATTATTGTTATTACATTGTACATAGGTACGTAAGTTAGTATTTAGGTACTAGTTATTGCTGAGTTGCGTTGAAGTAAAATATTAACAAAGTAAAAATGCAGAAAAAAGTATGAAATAAAACTTATTTTCTAAATAATTCCCCTTTTAAATTCGGCTAAAATTATAACTATTTCTCTACCTACACAATATTTATAATTTTGAAGTCTGTACCAGCCAACTTGAACGAAATTTCTATAAATTATTGTTTTTATTAATCTGGGACTATATGCTCCGGAATCCGGAACACCGGTGAAAATTCAGAGCATTTGAAAGTAGAACACTGCGCTACTTCAATAGACTTGAAAATTGAACACATGAGTGTGGAGTCAAATATCAATGTCATTTGAGTCGTTGAGCGAGCTAGCGAACGGTCTTGCTCCGCTTTACGACACATGACGTAGCAAATATTAATTAACAATTAATATTTCGCGAGTCGCACGGCTCACAGCCGTTGCACGTCATCATGGCGCTCGTAGCCAACGAGCCGCTGGCGGTCACACAACACGTCATTAACGCCATGGACGAGGACAGCATCGTGCAACTCTGCAAGTCGACCTACACCAGCGAGGAGGTCTGCAAGCTGATGCTGTACGAAGCGCTCGGTAAGACCGCGCAGATGACGTCTCGAAGGACAGATGGGAGCGACGGAAGCTTGCAGAACATCATCTCCCTGCTTAAGCGGACGAATCCAGCGAACGTGCCGGTATTAGGACTACACAGACTGCAGGCGGTTTACGCGGACAACGTCAACGTCTCCAGCCTGCTGAACAAGTTCAACATCATGAAGGCAGAGCTGGACGAGATGCAAGGAAGATTGGATGCCTCGGAATCGGATCGGTGAGTTGCGTAGTGAATTATTACAACTAAAAAGTAATAATTCATTATGTAGATCACCCGAGCATGATAGACTCGGTAAACATGCGTCGCGGAGCGCAGTTTGACTCGTCGTTTTGCATGTCAACGAAATCGTACGGGTCAGCTACCGCCGCCGTCAGTTCGCCGCTTGCGGTCGAGTCGAAACTGAGTCCACCGACTTAGCCGAAAAAATATGCAAGCGTCGCTGCTTGCCCGCGCCGCCCCCGCGGGTGATAACGAGGGGGGTGAAGGAGGTCCGTAAGGCTGAACCTCTTCGACTCGGCAAGGATGCACTCCTCCTGGAGGTGCGATGAGGAGGGCTTCACACTGGTGGAGAGAAGAAAGAAGAGGAAGTCCGCCGTCCGCAACCACCGCGGCACCGCAGCCAGCGGACCCGAGGAGCGTCTCCGAAGTGAGGTACCCGCAACGCCGCTGTACGTGTACCGCGTGCACTGGTCCACGAAAGTCGAGGACGTCGTGGACTACATCCGGAAGAAGACGTTTTTCACCTTAGGGGTCGATCACTTGGAGTCCTCGCCACAAGGTTAACTTTAGTTCCTTTGTGGTAAGAGTACCAACGCATCTTCAATCGAACTTTGAGGTGGAGGAATTCTGGCCGACGGACATGGTCTACGAAAGGTCCCCAATGAAGCTTGCATCACGTCGCCGACTATACGTGACAAACATGTGTGTTAGTGAGTTGTGAGTGTAGATTATAGTTTTAGAATAGTATATTATCTAAATAGTATAGTAGTAGTTATAATATAAAATATATACCCGATGTATCTGGTACTCGTAACACAAGTTAAACTTAGTACGGGACAAGATAGGCGTGGTGTGTATTAATACATACTTATTTCTGCATTTTTACTTTGTTAATATTTAACTACAACGCAACTCAGCAATAACTAGTACCTACATACTAATCTACGTACCTATGTACAACGTTATAACAATAATAATAGCTTTTATAACATAAGTACGACAATTAGCGATGCTCATGTAAACATATCGTTGAGTTATGATTATGTAAGGTCGCCGACAAGCTGGTGTGTCACTTGTGAACCTTACCGCCATAGCAATAAGGTCGACAAATGGTACACCACTGCATGTAGACGGCGCGGTGTAAAGATAGACAGCTGTTTCTGCCGCGTCAGACGTTCCCCACGATACTGGGAGTCAGGGTCAACGTAGTACATGTTGTAATGGCTGTGTTTGGCGGATAAATTCGGCCAGTACACGTTTACTGACTATACAATAGGGCTGACTTGGGTGACACAATCCGCCATTTTGCTTTTTACCGCTTAGCGATCGCCATTTTGCTTACGAGCGCATCCGAGCGCTTTGTTTCGCTTTTTTCCACAGCCAAATACTGTATATTGTTCATCAACATCATCACCTCATGAGTGTTTTGTAACTTGTAAGCGATGACAAGGCAGAAGCATCTGTTACAATTGCGTTCCCGTCTACTAAATCCTTAAGCCTCCGATATTTTTAATTTTCATTCACTCTGCAAAACACTTTATTTGACGCAGGTTTTATGTGATGCTGGGTCTCTTCACTCTCTAATCTCTATCCAGGACATCCCTCTGGAGTCTGGATAGGCCTTGTTCTTTCAACTTACCGACTTTGTGTGAATGAGCCAGTCCTACTACTACCTATTATAAATGTGAAAGTTTGTGAGGATGGATGGATGTTTGTTACTTTTTCACGTAAACACAACTGAACCGATTTTGATGAAACTTAGTATGGCAGTAGTTGAGGCTTTGTATTAACACATAGGCTATTTTCTATCACGATAAAGTGCAATGTATTGCCGCGGGCAAAAGTTCTATTGATTGATCTGACCACTCGGACCGCCGTCAATTGTCACATCCGTTTAATCAATTTTGTCACAGTGCTTGTGTCAGTGTCAGTCTTGGAAGAAGAATTTTATATGGCGGAATTTTTTCTTAGAATCAAATAATCCGTCTCTTTGCAATGATCGATAGGATTTTCGCAAAGATCCTAATTTTCTAATTATCCTACAATATAATACATATACATAATTTTCGATTGCTTTTTGGTTTGATCCGTTGCGAAATGGTAGCGCTCGGTTAACATAATATCTATTCTAACCATTATAGGTGTAGGTTTATTTGTGTAGGTTGTCGCAAGTGTACTTGTTTTAATATAAATTTTAACCTTATTCTTATTTTTTTACATTGCCTTCCGGTAATTAGGTAAATCTATATCTGGTGATGGTAATATCGACAGAGTACCTATCTGAGTAAATTGGCTTATAATAAATATAATGTATACCTATTTTTACGGTCTACAAAAGGAAGTTTTAACTTTCTTGATGAATACCTAAACAAATCTTGCCAGGGATAGGATAGGGAGGCCTGTACCAGGTACCACATAGGATGCACTCCCCATTGTTTGAATTTAGTGAAGCTGTAGTATAGCTTACGTATCTAAGCTACGCATTGAAGCTCGCAGAGACATCTGCTTTACAGAAAGTAACATCAGAATGTTTTTAGTTTGAATAATAAATAATCCAGTTAAGTAAATTTTCCTTCAAAGACCTTAAAGAAGCCTTATAAATCTTGAACACGTGAGGAGTAAAATAATTTACACAAAGTACGCGCGATAAAATCAGTTTACATTAAGTGATGGAAATGAACGTTGCTTTAAAAAAACAGAAAATGTGATATAAGAACGGAGTCCGATTGGTGGGTTTATCGAGGAATGAGACTAGAGGCTCCGAATTCGTGGATTTGTCGTGGAATAGAAGCGGACGCATCTGATTGGTGAATTTGCGATGCGTCGGTTTCGGACTGCCGCAAGGCGTTCTCGGAAGGAGGACAAACCTGTTGAGGAACCTGAGCAGGCGTATGATGCGACGCAGTACTTCGCCGATGATGTCAAAGATCCGTGGAAAGAAGGTAATGATGATTTTGAGCTGTGATAAATGTAAAATTTGTGCATTCTCCGTCTACCCTCACACATAAATATAAAACGCCCTCTCATTCCACCGAAAGCGGTCACAGTTCATGACAGATCATAAGAAGATCAAAATTTTCAACGTGATTTTATGTCACAACATTGATTTTCAGTTGCTTATCATCCGCCATTATTTCCAGATGCGCAGGAGCGCGAGCGGCTGTCGCAGCACGCGGCGCTGCGGGAGCTGGTGCAGCGGGGCGACGCTGCTGCGCTGCGGGACAAGCTGCGCGACATGGGCCCCGTCGCCGGCATCGTCGCTAACCTTACCCCCGCCGGCGCCAACACGCTGCTATACGTGTGAGTATGTGTGAGCTGCCGCTGCGCTGCGGGAGCTGGTGCAGCGGGGCGATGCTGTTGCGCTGTGGAAGAAGGCGCTCGCCTGCTGCGGCAGCCAATATCACGTGAAAACCACATGGTACAGTTTAAAACTATCGCCAGTGTCAAGTTAAAAATACCAGTTTCTCTTAGGAAAGGAAAGTTTAGGAGAGAACACAAAATATCACGCATTTTGAAGTTGTACCACTTGCCCGTTTGTTATGCACGTTACCACCACACTTATGCACGTTACCGAATATTTAATGGTTAATATTAGGTCCTTACATACGAAATTGGCGTTTTGTAATACTGGCCACTTTGATCACAAATATATCTTCTTTGGTTAGGAATTCCAATTTAAAATTTATACCGCTATATACTCATGCATTTGTGTTTCGAAAACCGTAATTCATTTGTTTTTTCCTCTTTTGGTTTTTTCTTTGCGTCACTCTGTTTACATAATGGAAAACTTGAAATATCTTATTATTTTCGAGTGCGAGTTCCACTGTGGCACCAGTGCTGCAGAAACGGCTCGAAGGATTAATGATGTGTATGGCGGCGGTGTCGTAAAAGAAAACGCAGTGCGTTTTTGGTTCCAACGTTTCTGTTCTGGAAATTTCGACCTGCAGAAAAAACCCCGTGGACGGCCGGAGACCAAAGATGATAATGAAGAATTGAAGGCTATTGTGGAAGCGGCTCCATCCCAAACCACGTCTGAGTTAGCTGCGGTGTTAGTGATAAAACTGTTTTAATCCACTTGAAGCAAATTGGGAAGGTGAAAAAGCTTGAAAGGTGGGTACCTCATGAATTGAGTGCAGCAAACCGAGAAACTCGCATCGACAGCTGCGTTACATTACTCAATCGGCACAATAATGAAGGGATTTAAAATCGAATCATTACCTGTGATTAAAAGTGGACCCTGTACGATAATCGGAAACGCTCATCGCAATGGCTTGAACCCTGGCAAACCAGCCAAATCCTGCCCCATGCGAAAATTGACTCAAAAAAGATATTTGTGAGCGTTTGGTGGACTAGAGCCTTTGTCGTTCACTACAGCTTTCTTAAATCTGGCCAGACGATTACGGCATATGTATATTGCCAGCAACTGTAAATCATGATGGAAAAGCTAGCTGCTTAACAACCGAGGTTGGTCATTCGCTCTAGGCCACTGCTGCTACAGGACAACTGTGGTCTAGCCACACACTCCACAACAGACGGCTACCAAATAAGAGGAGCTTCAATTGGAATGTCTAAGACATCAACCGTACTCCCCGGACCATGCTCCAACAGATTACCATTTTTTCGAAATTTGGATAACTTCTTGCAAGGGAAAAAATTTAACTCCGATGGGGCAGTCCAAAGCGCCTTCAAAGATTTTATTAATTCCTGTCTGAATGGTTTTTTTTAGTAATGGAATCAATGAACTACCTATGAGATGACAAAAGTGCATAGTTATAAATGGTATATACTTTGAAAAAAAAAATTTGTTTAAAAATATCGACTTTATGTTCCTCCTTTACAAAACGCCAATTTCATATGTAATATTAACTGTATAGTTAAATTAGTGTTTGGTTTAATCGTAACCTAATATTAAACCAAACACAACAAAAAATATAAAAAATATGATTGACATTGCTTCAAATTAATAATTTGTAGCAATGCAAGCAAGGAATTATATAATACCCAAGAGCAAGCAGAGAGCAATCTTAACATGGACCTAGAGACAAAAGACATACAAACAATTGAAGAACAGGAAGTTTTTAATGAACTGAAAAGACTAAAGCTAGACAAGAGCCCAGGACCCGACCAGATGTAAAGCGAGGCTATTATTCTAGCAAGCGGTCTTTTAACACGACATTTAACAATATTATTTAATAACGTACTACAAACAGGCTTTACACCATATCAGTGGTCGGAATCACATGTAATCTTACTATACAAGAAAGGCGATCCAAAAAAGATTGATAACTATCGTCCGATCAGCTTATTACCGGCAATCCACAAGTTATTTGCTTCAATATTAGAAAAAAGAATTAGAACGTCTCTAGACCTTCACCTACCTGCGGAACAGGTAGGATTTAGAAAGGGGATATTCCACCGTGGATCATATACACTCAATAGAATTAATAATCGAGAAACATCGTGAATTCCAAAAAGGCCTTCGATATTTTCGCACTCTGCATTATGAGAAACTCTCCGATCACAAGGACTAGAGACTACCTATATAAACGTACTTAAAAGTATCTACTATAAAAGTATAAGTAGAATAAAACTGGACAGAACTGGTCCTCCCATACCAATAAAAAGAGGAGTTAGGCAGGGTGACCCTTTGTCTCCGCGCATTTTATAGCGGTCTTAGAGGAAGTATTTAAAAAACTGAAATGGAAAGATATCGGACTAAATATAATATCAGGAAGTTACATCAGCCATCTAAGATTCGCAGACGACATAGTGCTTTATCATAAAAGTGTATAGAGGTAGAGTTTATGTTGCAATTATTACTAAATCAAGTATCGAAGCAGGATTGGAAATAAATCTAAAAAAGACGAAAATCATCACCAACAGTAAAAAATTACCTGTCGATTTAAACAATGTTCCCCTAGAATACGTAGAATCCTATGTCTATTTGGGAAAACAAATATCTTTTGATTTAAAAAGCAACGAGATAGAGGTAGATAAGCGAATAAACTGTACATGGCAAAATTTCAGGAACCTAAAAGAAATTTTCAAAAGTAACATGCCTGTAAAGCTGTAAAAAGACGTGCAATGAATTCCTGCTTGCTACCATCGCTGACCTATGCCTCACAGACGTGGAAATAAACATGAAAAATCTGCAACAAAATTAGACACTGTCAAAGAGCAATGGAGAGGAGTATGATAAATATTAGAAAAATTCAACACATACCGCACGCATTCATTAGAAAAGTAACCGGTGTCAAAGACGCCAACACTTACGCTAAACGGCTAAAGTGATCCGGTGTGGGCGGGCCACGTTGCAAGGACGACAGACGAGAGATGGACATAACTCATTACAACATGGCCAGGACCTAGAGGAAGCAGAAAAAGTGGAAGACCGGTGACACGCTGGGAGGACGAAATAAAAATAAACGGCGGGTAAAAATTGGTTAGACAACGCCCAAGATAGAGAGTTGTGGTCTTGTCTGGAGGAGGCCTTCACCCTCAAATGAAGAGGGGTTCTTACGGTCAAATGATATATAATTATCTAGTAAAAATTAATAAAAATTTTGATATTTTAGATCAACATAATAAACTTTAACGAATCTATAATCTATCTATATGTAAGTATTCATAGTAACGATTGTATGTAATTATATAATTAGAAAATAATCTAAATAAAAATCAATCCTAGGAAAAAATAGACATGAATATGTTATAATCATGTATTATTCTACCAATATTACACATTAACAACTGTTTTTTTTTGGAAGAAATATAAAAACTCACTCTTTTACATCCTCAGCAAAACTCCATTATCAACTTGTTAATAGTTCGTTCACATCTCTCCTGCCAATACAAGGTTGGATTGATAATAAAAGGGATACAGTCTTCCACAGTAATGTTTGTAAAGTAAGGCTAACGAGACGAGATAAAAAACGTAAATAAACGGACCGCTACTGAGTTGCATTATGAAAGTGAGTTAATATTATATCTGTCCTTATCACTCGTATGCAATAATGAGGACAGTTGGTCGACGACAGCTGTCGTAGCGTGTTTCGTGGTACAGGAAAGCGGCCAGTGCCGCAGTTGTCAACATTTGGTCCGCCAAACAATTGTGAACAAGTTCATTCCTGTTTGGATTGCGTTCGAAGTGATACATATTTTTTCGTCTCCGTATTTACTTGGTTTTTTGTTGTTATTATTCCGTTTCGGTTAGTTTTATTTTTGCATTTTGCTGTTATTGTGAGTGCTTAGTTGTTGATTTTAATTATGGAATCACAGCCTGGGCTGACATAAAGGGACACGTAGCTCGCAATAATACTACATTTAAATTTGAAGATGTAAAAAACTGCTACAAGAGGGGATCCAACGTGTATCTGCTGATAAATGGCGAAATTGTGTGGATCATGTAATAAAAGTCGAGGACAATTTTTATAGCAATATTGACAACATGATTGATAATACAATAGATAGTTTTATCATAAACACAGCTGACTCGGACTCTTCCGACGAATTATCTTTGTCTAGTACAGACGACAGCGATTCAAATTCGAACTTTATAATAATTTATTCAAATAAAAATGTTTTGAACCCCTGAAAATTTGTTTACATTCTTTATCTCGTCTGGTTGGCCTTACTTTAGTAATAATGTTGTTTGTAGATATTTTTGAAGTTATATTTTTGCCAAGCTTATCCCTAGTGGCACTGATGTGTTTAACGGTTCCCTATTTTCGCATAAAATAATGTCATAATACTTTGTGCTAATAATAGTTAAAAAATAATATTAATTTGGCATAACTGTTTAGGCATATTTGTTTGACATAATCACTTTAAGCATTAATCATTACGCATACTTATTATTAAGCATACATTTATTTACCCATAATAAAGCATACTTTTACAAAGCATAAATATATTTAGGCATACTGATATAAAATTATTTAAAGACGTTTTGAACGCGATAAAAAGTTCTGACCTAACCCAAAACTACACAAACTTTATTTAACGTCGGGTTTTTGTGAGGCCTTGTTACAACTCCGAAGACGTTTGGAACGTGATAAAAAAGTTCTAACGTAACTCAAAACTACACAAACGTTATTTATGCCTATTATAACGAGTTATGCCAAAAAAGAATTATGCCAAAGTATTGTTATGACAAACAATTATGCCTAACGAGTTATGCCACATTAAATTAGGACAAAAAACATTAGTCTAAATGATAATTATGCATAATGATATAGTATGCCAAGAAACAAGTACCTATGAGGTGTGCCACATTAAATTATGCCAAAATAATATGCGAAAAAAAGGGATTCCGTGTTGAACCAACATGTAACTATGCTCAAACTACTGAATCAAGAAATATTGTAATGTATCTACTTTAAAAATGTCACATCAAACTCATAAACACTTGAATGTATAATTATAAAGCTAATTTAAGTTATTTATAGATTAAAATAAATTGATTGAATGACAAATTTATTTTTGCGAAGGTGAGATATTATATTAATAGACATTTATTTTTGTATCTCTTAAAATAGATACACATTTCTTTTATAGATGAAATGTTTTCTTTTTTGTTACTTATTTATTATTATAGAATGTTAGATATAAAGATTATAATGAATAAAATAAGACGAATTAATCGGCTTATCTATGTAACTTGTTATTTAAATTTTATGTAAATTGTGTGTCCCGAACGATCACTGGAAAATATACTCAAGGTGATTTTATAGACAAGCACCATTCAGTATAAATTATTATTATAATACTATTGAATGGATGTATATGGATTAAATCATCACATGATGTAATATAAGGAAAGTAATCAAACAATTGCACAACAAAATGTATTCTTAGCTTACACAAAAATACACGCAAGATGCATGCGCGAGCATTAACATAAACGAAGAAAACAAACGTGAAACACAGCGAACGAAGTCCTTTTCATTATCTGTTGTGTTCCGTGCCACAGACTAGAAAATATAATTATATACTTATGTAACTACAGAGAAACAGCTTTCGTAGAATGATCCAAATCTGAAAATTTTGACGTCCCCTTCAGCGGCCCACAATTTTTCCACACAGTCGTGGACACACCGTATGCTTGTAGTACTGAAATCAAATCGAAAGCTAACTATGTAGCTGTCTGTTCCTCTTTTTTTAATCTGTGTTTATACTGTGACGTCACTGAGCACAATATGCTCGTCTTATAGTATGTAGGTACTTACTTTGTCTATGTTGCGTGCAGTGCGTGCGAGCTGGGTGCGGCGGGCGCGGCGGCGGCGCTGGTGGCGGCGGGCGCGGACGGGCGCGCGCACCCCGTCACGCGCTACGGCCCGCTGTACGTCGCCGCCTATCACGGCCACAGAGACATCGCGCGCATGCTGCTGCGGCACTTCCCGGAGGCCGTGCAGGCACGTCAATAATAATAACAATTAATATCTATGGACGCTTCCGCACCACGTCAATCTGGTCCCGTCCTAAGTTCTCGAAGAACTTGTGTTACAAGTACCAGACAACGAATATATATTTAATAATTATGTACTATACACATATTTAAGTTTTTTTTTGTATTATACACATATTTATTACACATCCATCACCCAGGAACACAGAAAAACTTTTTTGGTCCTTCCTCGGGATTCGAACCCGCGACTTCCGGCTTGAGCACTGACACCTTCAACCACTGAGCCACAGAGGTCGTCAATCATGTGACTTAGCCAATATTCTCGAACTGGTCAGTTGACTGATAAGAAAATGACAAGGTGGAATTTGTTCACAGCAAGAGACTGTAGAGAAATGGCTGCCCCTGCACGCGGCCTGTATCGGTGGCCATCCGGAGCTGATCACACTACTACTGGAGTATCCGTACCCTGAACACCTAATGAATACGTACACGTAAGTTTTTATAACATTATTTAAATATATGATTGTTCAAAATTAAGTACGGATATTTTTTGGCATAGGATCTGCTGCTTACGTTCTTGATTCTATTTAGTAGGTATACTATATTTTTTTCTCTATATCTCTATATTTTATTATATTATATTTGTTCGACTTTTTATATTATTTTCATAAGCAGTAGATGATTATTATATGCCCAAAATATCCGTAATTAATTTTGAACAACCTTATATATCAGTTAATTTAAGTCAAAAGCATATTTCTTTATAGTAGAACAATAAAAGTCTCAGATTAATAACTATAAAGTTAAAAGTAAGCCTAATATAAAAATATTTTTACAGCGACAGTACCGGTAAATTGCAGTATCGGTTCGCGTTCGACGTAAACGCACGCGACGCGAGCGGGCAGAGCGCGCTGTACGTGGGGTGCACGCTCGGCAACGCCGCCGTCGTCGACGCGCTGCTCGCTTGCACCGTGCCCGCTGCGCCCACGCAGGTATGCTGAGGATTCACGCTCAAAAAATCCTTGCTGTCTCGAGCTTCGAGGCAGAGTTTGTCTGACATTTTTAACAAATTGTACGGTATTTCGTTTTAAATTTAAATTCAAGGTTAAAATCAATTAAGCTAATTAGTAGATAATCGGGGATGATTTATTTCTATAATTTACCCATAATGTCTATATTTGCTTTGTGTGGCACTCTTTCTTTCCTGCTTGTTAAGATCAAAATAGAATGTAGAAAATGAAGTTCAGTCAGATTGTAGCGACGTCTACGCTATGACATTGACAGTTGCTAAAACCGCCGCCATTTGACTTATGGCGGGAATGAAAGTGGAAACCATTACAGCCGGTAGAGAAGAACGCAAGCCCGCCGAGTGAGGCGACGCAGCAGGTGCTGAGCCCGCACCGCGCGGGCATCTCCATGGGCATACACGCCATCGTAAGCAAACTGACCGGTGCAAGCAAAAATGTGAGTGTGCTAGTCTAGTTTTGTGCTAGTCTAGTTTTGTGCTAGTCTAGTTTTGTGCTTGTCTATTCATTGTATTTGTGTTCACCACCTTTTTGTTAATTTTGATAAATATTTTTAAAGAAAAGAAGTAACAAAGAAATAAATTTCCAATTACTAATTTATAAAAAAAATATGTTAGTGAATAAAAATTATTTACTATCATTTTAATAATACAATATGAACATGTATTTGTTAAAAAAATCGTCTCCACAGAGTGGCAGTGAACCGGTGGAGCGGCGCGTGCGGGTAGTGCGCGTGGACGCGGCGCGCGGTGCGGACTCGTGCGTGGCGGTGGCGGCGCGGCTCGGCCACGCGCGCGTGCTGCGGAAACTGCTCGATGCCGGCGCGCACGCAGATGCCAGCGCCGCACCACCGCAGGTAGAATAGAAAATTCTTTATTTGTACACAAAAAAAAAAAAAACAACTATTATTAAAAACTTTCCTACGAAATTGTACAAAACAGTGGTCTAATCATTACTTATCAAACGACGTTCCTCCTACACAACTTATAGGTACAATATTAATTATTGTTTTCACTTTCTTAAAAAAAAAGTACTCGAGCGAATAATACGGCACTTTAATAGATTGCGTATCGATTTTGTTCTTTCCATATAATATGTGAAGTGGGGATGGATTTTTTTACTCATTGTACCCCGGCTCATCATGTGGGGTATCGTTGAATAGTCGATAACTTAGGCCTTTTCATCCGTTATTGGATAATTTCTACAGTATTATCCGAGCGAAGTAATTAGGCCACGCAGCTTATGAATAGTCGATAGTCTTTTTATATAAAGGCAAGGTTTCATGCACGTCTTTTTTATTAAGTTAACTATTTTCGAATAATCGGCCTCCCAAGTGGTTACTATGACTATAAGCGGTGGAAACTTGTAACTCTATTGTTGTGACTCCTAACTGTCAGCGAAATCGAACAATATTTTTTAATTGAAATTTGAAAATAATGTACTGCTGGTTGATATCTACAAGCCGTTTCCTGACACGCTCTATATTTTTTTTTATAATGACAGGAACTAACCGGTCCGGAGTCGCGCGAGCGGCGGCGCTCGCGCAGCGCGTCCGTCAGCCGGTCGCGCGCGTCTCCCTCGCCCTCCCCCGCGGGGTACAACGAGGATCGTGAGTACAAACGTTTTACTTCTATTATTATCATCGAAATTCACACCGAAACAAAAAGAAACGCGATATGACGCTGCATTTTTAAAATAGTTATTCAAATTTGAACTTTATCCATTACAAAAGAAGATACACGTTTCATTAAGAGTTCGGATGTCAGGTTGCACAGCGCATGTGCAGTGTATGACTGATGTCACATGAAACGTGTGTCTTTTTGTGTAGTGAATAAACTATACAAAAATACAAAAAAGGGACTTTATTCACTGCTAATTCTATGTGACTTCAACTCTTAAAGTATCAATAAATAGAGTGACTCAGACAAGATATGAATGGGTACGATCATTTGACCTATCGTACGTAGATTTAATTAGTCTCAGTCCCACTCTTATACAACTCTCTATACACTCTTATAAAACGAATTATATGTGAACGTTTGTCAGGCGAGGGTGGGTGGACGGCGCTGGCGGCGGCGGCGCGCGCGCGGCAGGCGGGCGCGGTGGAGCTGCTGCTGGCGGCGGGCGCTAGCGACGTCGGCGGCCGCGCGCTGCGCGAGTGCGCCAAGCACGGCCTGCACCACCTCACCGCCGCGCTGCTCGCCACCAGGGTACGAGTTTATAGTATCAATTTTTATCCGAATGAAATATTTTACCCAAAATTGGGCTACAATATAACGTGAGTAATGACAGTATGCATAACTAAAAATTAAGTATTTGCATAAAATTAAGTATTTTATAGGGTAATCTGGTCAAAATTTAAGGCCACGTGTTAAATATATTATTAGAACGAAAATCGAATACTGATTACACTCATCATATGTTATGTGTGGGTTAGGTACGGAAAAATTCATATTCGTCGAAACGACGCCTCACCAGTGTTCATTATTGGCAAGGACTCGGGATTTAAACAAAATTGTGTAATATGTTTTTATTCCATAGCACATTTTAAATATAATGTAAAAAAAATACTTAGATAACTTTCCACAAAAGGTAAGATATAGCTCTCAACTAAATATAAATCTAAAGGTCAGTGTAATAACTTTAGTAAACCGAACGTCGTACTTCGATGCGCTGTTTTTGTGTGCTTACCTAACTCACAGTTTGAGAATCTCAGGTATTTTATTTTGCTTTAGCTTGCCGACTCCTTTTGTCTCGCCTACCGCTAGTAGCTGCTTACTTGTTATGCTTATTTGAACCATGTTACTATGGAGTTAAAGATTCATTTAGCGCGACACCAATCATTCATATTTATTATAATATTTTATACCCTCATCTCAATACGCTACTGGTATTACATTTTAAACCCAATACGTATAGCATTACAGCATACTCTTACAGCTTTTTAAATTTCTTAAATTGCGTTGTTCTGGATTTCTCTTCAATTACTTTCGAAATATACTTACGTTTGTTAGAAATCCAAAATTATTTCATGAGACTCAATAACACTTACAGTACGAACCATATTATTTCACATTTCATGTTACACCAACAACAATCTGACACTTCACACGACGATTCCGATGAAAATAGTTTAATGCTACAATATTTAACTATGACAATTTATTACAATGTCTCTTCTTAATATTTACTATCAAAACGTCCGTGGATTACGGACGAAGACATCGTTATTTTACCGTAATGTTTGTATGAATAGTTTCGATATTATCTGCTTAACTGAGACATGGCTAGTGGAAGGTATCCAGGATTGTGAGTTATTCGACGACCGTTACATTGTTTGGCGTCGCGATAGATATTACACCGGCACAAATCAATCACTAGGCGGCGGTGTACTCGTCGCCGTGCGCCGCGAACTAATGAGCGACCCGTGGTGTCCCGAGTGGCACTCCTCTGCCGAAGACGTGTGGGTTACGATAGCATTACGCGATAAAAAAAACGAGATCCCTTTATAAATTACACCTATGTGTAGTCTATATTTGCAATCAAAATCAAGGTTATTCTCTAGCGACACAGCTGCACAATTTCTTTTTAAAACTCGGCCATATAATCCAAAATAATTTAACCGATAGGTATATGTTGCTAGGCGATTTTAATATACCAAATATCGAGTGGCAGCCGAACGACGATGGCCTTTCTCTGAGGCCAACGAACGTACTCGGGCCCGTGCAAACGAACCTATTCGATGATCTCGATACCTACAACCTCTCACAATACAATTCGATCTTAAACATAAACAATAGAATTTTAGATCTAATTTTTTCTAATAATGTAGTGAAAGTGGATCGTTGCACGGACCCGCTCGTGCCGGAGGATCCTCACCATAGGGCTTTATATATAACTGCCAATTTCAACGAGTCGGACACCCTCCCCCTCCGCCCGCGGCCTGTGTACCTATGCCGACAAGCGGATTTTGACTCTTTTAACCTTCGCCTTTGTGAATTCGATTGGCACAACGAGCTACGTACTAGGCCATTCGAGAACGCTATTACGTTTTTCTATAGCACTCTCACAGATCTAATGAATACTTATGTACCAATGAAAAAAGCTGTATCGTCTGGCAGATATCCTCTTTGGTACAAGCAGCCTCTAATTAAAATATTAAAGGAAAAATCCAAATTTTACTCTAAATACAAGAGATACGGCAACCGGTCCGACTATGAGTCTTTTGTTATGCTCCGTCAGCGCGCCAAGGAGGTCGAGCGCGATATGTATAAAGCCTACATAATATCTAACATTGAAAATAATATACTGAGATCTCCGACAGCCTTCTGATCCTACGTAAAACTAAAAAAGCAAAATTATTCGTATCCATCAACCTTTAAATTTCAAAATAGCCAGACTAGCAACGGCGAGGATGTCTGCAACATGTTTAGTGATTGCTTCCAATCAAATTTTCTCACATACTCTGCCGTGACCCAGGACCAAGTCGTATCGCCCGCTAACGATGTCTGCTCGGACATACACTCAGTTGAAATACGGGAGCGAGAAGTTAAACAACTCCTTAAGGTAGTCGACATAAATAAAACGGCAGGCCCCGATAAAATACCGCCTATTTTAGTACGTCATTGTGCCGAGGGTCTAACGGTTCCGCTTTCCATATTCTTCAGACGCTCGCTCAAGGACGGCATTATGCCTACATTGTGGAAGGCGGCATTTATTACCCCGGTTCACAAGAAAGGACCTTAAGATGTCGTCGAGAATTATAGACCTATCTCCAAGCTATGTATATTTTCTAAAATATTTGAAAAAATTATCTATAGACAACTATATGCCGCATTAAAACATAGCTTCTGCGAACAACAACATGGCTTTTTATCCGGTAGGTCGACCACAACAAATTTGACGATCTGCGCCGATTACTTGTCCGACTGCATGTCGCAGCCTGCACAGGTGGACGTCATATACACCGACTATAGCAAGTGTTTTGACCGCCTCGATCACACCGTACTACTCCGCAAGCTATCGGCCATCGGTATCAGGGGCGACTTGTACAGATGGCTTACCTCCTACGTTCACAACAGATGCCAAACGGTGGTACTTAACGGTTACTCTTCTAGGCAAACACATATCCCCTCGGGTATACCTCAAGGATCCCTTTTGGGACCTTTATTATTCAACATTTTCATCAACGATGTGTTTTCTAGATTTTCTTTCTGTAGGGTGCTTCTCTTTGCTGATGATATGAAGATCCTATGTTTAGTCAAAAGTATTGTTGTCGCTGTAAACATTCAAAAAGATCTAGATAGTTTTCACCGTTACTGTGTCACAAACAAGCTAGATTTAAATGTGTCAAAATGCTATGTATGTTCATATACCCGTAAACCCAACATAATAACGTATCCATACAAGCTATCTAATACTATTTTAACAAGAGTCAATACTATTAGGGATCTAGGTGTCACTTTCGATGGTAAACTTTTATTCGACTCGCATATTGACAACATTATTAAAAAAGCCTCTAAAGCGTTGGGTTTCATATTTAGATTATCTTCCGATTTCAAGCGCATCAAAACAATTAAAATTATTTATTGTGCTTTTGTACGCAGCCACTTAGAATACTGCTCGCCCATATGGAGTCCTAACTACGCTACCTATATTGATCGCATTGAGAATATTCAAAAAAAGTTTTTAAAATATATCCAGTTCAAGTCCAGGACCTACTTACCTAATTACGTCGAAAGATGCAAAAAATTCCATATGCTACCGCTCGAAGAACGGCGTAACATTGCCGATTTGTCGCTCCTTTTTAAGATATACAATGGTTCAATCGATTGCTTAGAACTAGTAAGCAAGTTCGAGTTTAGAGTACCTACCGGCTCGCTTAGGAAATACCAACTCCTTCACGTTCCGTTTGCTTCCACCACCTACCGTCAGAACTCGTAAATCGTGCGAGCTAGCAGAGCAAACAATGCAGCGTCTCGGATTACCGACATAGATTTATTCAACACCAGTGTGCAAAATGTAAAAAAAACTCTTACATACCACTTCTTTAATAGTCAAATCTTTTTCCTTTAGCTCGTCCTTTGAATGTCTTCCTTAATTTCAACATTATAATTATTAGTTAATCGTGAAAACTTGTAATTGGCCCTTTACTGTTACTCTGTAAATAGTCTTGCACCGTCTAGCTGTAAGTTTTCCTTGCAAATAAAAATAAATAAAATAAATAAATCTCTCTCTCTCAACTCTAAGACATCATGTACAAAGAGAGGGTCTAAGATAAATGAAGTCTACATTACATAACTATAACTTGCCATTATGTGTTAGGCGTACGCGGACACCGAGTACAAGCTCAACCGGTCGGCGATGGCGGAGCGGGTGCTGGGCGCGCGCGATGCGGACGCCGCGCTCACGTACCGCGCGCGCTGCCCTACAACGCCCGTACTGCTCAACTGGCGCGAGCTGCGCTGCAACCTCACGCACGTCAGGTGAGCGGCTGTCAATACTGTAAACCTTGTGGTCTGAATATCAATGTAAAAAACCTTCGACACAATAGATGAGTGTTTTAAGCTTAAGACACATGTCTATATTATAATGTCTGTCTGTCAGTGGCGTGCACAGGATTATGACACTGGGTATACGGCGAAGTACTCGGTCACAAAAACTTTTCGTTTATAGATTTTTAGCATAGCTACAGCCAAGCGACGGATCTCTAAGTCGAAACCATGCCAACAGAGCAAGTCTTAGATGTACTACTATTCATGTACATCTTATACGGCAACGCAGACAAAACAGCGATCGATCGTCGCGGCGGAAGAAATTCTAATAAGTAAAATAATAAGCACATTTGAAAATATTATAACTACTCACCAGTCAGTCAGCTTCAATTTTCACATATTGAAGGTTCCGGTTACTTGAGATTACTATATCCCGATGTAAATTACTAAATAATATGCAAGGAAAACAATGTAATTTAATCGTGTGTACACAACCACACAGCCAGTTATACGTTTCATAACTTTTAACATTTAATACTTTTAATTAACATGAAATTTTCGAGTTACATTATTTTTTTTGCTGGTTTAATTGTTGTAACTCGGGTACACACCTACCTTTAGACAGAATTTGAATCTTTTCACTGAATGACAATTGTGAGAACTTGTTATTTTTAATTTTTAGTAAACACACATTTTCAACACAAACCTCACAATCAAATAACATTTAAAAAAAATCAACAAACGCACTAGTAAAAGCAAATCACTACAATTATTATAGAAACTCAGTAAAAAACAGTTAAATGTACACACTTTCAAATGTTAAAATGAAAAATCTTTTAAGAAAACTATAAATAAACTGGAGCGATTAAATTGTAAACAATGCTTATCACATGAAATATACAATATGGCTCCTGCGAAACACAAAACGTTTCTTCTATTTAAACAAATAAAACCTTACTAAACAAAAATGCATAATGTGCATACGGGATTTATTAGATTTCCGACTATTCTTTTTACTCGGATTATAGGCAACGAATAATTTCTGACAAGCCAGTTCGGCGGTTTTCGGAAGCGATCGGATAGCCGAGAGCCATCGCCTGCCGCGGGAGTTACGCTATATAATCATGTCGATATTCATGGGTGTGTGCGTTTGCGAAGTATGAAAATTACACATACATGCGATGATATGTCCTGCAGAACGCAACGGCATGAGATGAGTTGCTATTTATAAAATATTAGGCGTTTTTAAGTTATTATATTTTTTTAATTAATTTATTTACTATTAATTAAAGTCATCTAAAACGTACGAGCGTTTTATTAAAATATCTGTGAATGACAAGTAAAGCACTGCATTTCTGCCTACAAGGAGCGCACGCCCCTGCTGTCTGTGGCGTCACAAGTCTAAACAAAAATGCCAATTATGATGCCGTTTTTTTAGTTGAGCTGATGTGATCTAGATGGTTCTTATGACTTATTATGAGGCGATGATAAATTATAAGCTATAAACTTAAAGTACCTAGGTATCCGAGCTTTACTCAGAGTTCTGAAGAATAAAAAAAAAAAAATCACAAAAATATTTATCTAACCGGGATTCGAACCTACCACATTTCGAATTTTCGAACAAAGCAAAAACTATACATATGCATACCAAACTGCCAATCCAACTGACTTAATTGTGTCGAAATTATTGTTGCACATCGAAAGAAAAAAACATATATATATTAAGGGATAAGTCCTAGCTAAATAGATTAATCTCCCTCAAAACTCCCTGCATGCAAAATTTCATTCTAATAGTTGCAGCCGTTTTCGAGAAACCGATTATATATATACATAAAAGATTGTCTCGTTTAAAGTATCAATGTCTGGGGTTACTTATAATTTTTAATTTTGCTTATCATCCGTGCTTTACCAATTAGTTACGAGGGCGGCACTGAAAATTTCGGGAATCAAGGAAGTGACACAACATTACTATTTAAAAATGTATTTATTGCTTTTCGAAGTATTCTCCGCGAAATTTGACACATTTTTCCATACGATGGAAACAATCATTGAAGCAACCATTCCATTCGGACGTTGGGGTCTCCAAAATGGCCGTTTTGTAGGCGTCCACAGCTTCTTCAGGTGATGAAAATCTCTGACCACGCAATTTATTCTTTATTTTAGGGAAAGTATAGAAATCATTAGGGCTTAGGTCGGGGCTGTACGGCGGATGGTCTAATAATTCTATGATTTCTTGCTCTAAAAACTCTTTTGTTCTGTGCGCGGTGTGAGAACTCGCATTGTCGTGATGGAGGATGATGCGGCGGTTGCAGTTCTCTTTACGGAGTTCAGAAACGACCTGTGGCAAACAAATGTTAGCATACCATTCTGCATTAACCGTTCTTTGTCCCTCAAGAGGAATAGTCGCAACATGGCCGGTTTTGGAGACAAACGTGGCCACCAATTTTTTTCCAACACTCCGTGAACGAACAATTTTTGTTGGCTTTAACTCATTTTCGAACACCCAAACTCGTGACTGGTTTTTTGTTTCGGGTTCGTACGCGTATATCCAGGATTCGTCACCTGATACGATGTTGTATACAGCATTTGAGGATCCTGCTTGGAATCTTTCGAGAGTTCTGACGCATCAAGTAACGCGAGCCGCTTTTTGCTCTTCACAGAGCAAATGCGGTATCCATCGGGAAAACAACTTTTTTACACCTAATAGTTCATGCAAGATTATTTGTATTTGACTCATGCCAATGTCTAAAGTTGCCTGAATTTCGCGGTATGTCACATGTCGATCTTCCTCGATCAGCTTACGCACAGCATCAACGTTTTCTTGGGTGACTGCAGTTTTTGGACGACCTTGACGGGGATCATCACTGAGCTTGACACGTCCACGTTGAAATTCAGCAAACCAGCGATAAATTGTGGTTTTGGATGGGGCTTCATCACCAAATGCAGAAATCATCCGGTCAACACACTGTTTTTGTGTTAAACCACTTCGAAAGTCATAATAAATCATCGTTCTAAAATTTTCTCGAGTCAATTCCATTTTCTCAACGACTAAACAAGTTTGACAGGACCTTGTGACAAGACCGAGAATCTTTTTTTAAATAAATAAACGGTATTCGATTTTTAAAACCAAGGAGTTTTCAATTAAAAAGATTTTATTATGACAGGAACAGTGGAAATATTCCATTCCCGATAGTTTTAGTGCAGCCCTCGTATTATAATGAACTGTAGCTATATCTAGTTGAAATACATTAAATGTTGTAGGATGTCGTGGATCCGGCAGGCGGCGCTGCGCGTGAACCCGTCGGTGAGCGCGGGTGCGGCGGCGGCGCAGGCGCTCACGCGGCTCGAGCTCGCCAACAATGAGCTGCGCTCGCTGCCCCGCGAGCTGTTCAGCCTCGTCAGCCTCAGGTCCGTGTGCCAACCTTATATATGTATACGGAGCTATATCGGCAAAGTCTTGTCATTATCTCAAGTCAAGCAAAAAAGCGGCACAACCGTATTATCCTTTTCTGGAAACAGTTCAGGCCATTTTCGACCCCCTACAACTTCGTTGTGGATAAAAAGAGAAGCCTGAATTTTCAGTTATTATTTTTTATTTTAATAATAATGACCAAAATATACGCATTATTTACGTGCTTATACTCGCATGTGCGTGCGTACATGCGTACGTGTTTACGTGTCTGGCGAATATACATTGATGTTTAATGTTTTTTGATTGAGAATATGTTCGTTTAGGTATATTAACGCAGCTCAAAACAAATTGGAGCGTTTACCGACTGCGGACGATCCTTTCGAAGAGGAGGACACCAAGCAGCGCCGCGGGAAGAAATCTGCTAAGCGCACCACGCCCGTCTACACCGCGCCCGTGCTGCAAGAGCTGTATCTACAGGTACATACTTAGATTAATATATTTCCTGCCTGTAGTGTATTGACGAGATGCATATTTTATCAACCTTGTGCTGTTTATAAAATCTTTGATGTAATCTAGCGCCATCTTCTTTGCTCTATTTCAACGGACATAAAGGAAAGAGTCAAAATTTCTTATCCCTTTGTTCTCCGAGCATAGCAGCTGTTTCATATGCATGACTTTTGTGATGTCTTCCTAGGACAATCGACTCGAGGAGCTGCCCCCGGAGCTGTTCTCGCTGCCGGCGCTGAGCAGCCTGGACGTGTCCAATAATAAACTGCGCGAGCTGCCAGCCCAGATGTGGAGCGCGCCCACGCTGCGCGACCTCAGCGCCGCGCTCAACCACCTGCAGGAGCTGCCGGCCGGGGAGCGCGTGAGTATCTCCCTCCTCATGCGATATAAGGGAAACCTCCAAAAATGTGCCATGTACTTCATTCCTAAAGACGTGTATTGCTGTTTTTTTTATCTGTCAACGGTACTTAATGTATCACTAACGGTACTTAATACAATGGACCAATATTACGGTAATACATTACCTACTAAATACTATTACCAGGTGCAGGACGATAGACGGACGTCGCTGACGTCAGAGTCCTCTGCCGCGTCGCCGACAACCAACTATGCACCGTTCGCGCTTGACCGCTCCGTGAGTCTCAAACTGTAGTACTTCTTTGCTACTTTCTTATTGCTAAATTATTACCATATGAAAGTAAGATTGTTTAGTGTTCATAATTTTTGTGTTTAGTCCAAATACTCGTAAAAGTATGTACTTTTACGTAAAGACACTAGACCCCTTACTAATATTAGGTCCTTACATATGAAATTGGCGTTTTGTCGTACTGGCCACTTTGCTCTCTAATATATCTTCTTTGGTTAGGAATTCTAATTTCAAAGGGGAAATCCCATTTCAGGCCCACAGTGGACTTAAGAAGTCTTATTTTGTCCAGAAATGTACTATAAAGAGACATGATTTTTGATAACATTTAAATAAGCGCCACTACAATCAGTAATGTTTCGATAAAAAATGGAATTTTCTTGATAAATAAAACAAAGTTGAGGTGAAATATTGCCAGATGATAAAATATCTTTATTATGGTCAATCGATCCGAATATCGATTTATAAACAAATAAAATTAACTCAGGTTAAGTACAAATAACGGGCCACTGTTGGTAATTTTATATATAATTAACCATAAGAAAACATTTATTATAGAACCAATGTGTACGTTTGTTACTTTATTTATTAAAGATTAAAAAAAGAATCATCTATCGATTGTTTTTATTTACGTAACCGATTTATAGATATTTTTTTTGTGACAAGTGGCAACACTGATGACAGAAATGACATTCAAACGAATGAATCTGTTGACTGTTCGCTTGTTGCTTGTGCTCAATGTGGATGCGTTTTGTTTTGTTTTCTTTTACCGCAACCTGGCTTTCTTACACGGACTTGTTTCGGCTTTTCACGTACGACTTTGGCATTGTTTAATTGGTTTTGTTCTCACCTTCAACGATAACTTGGCTCTGGAATAAAGGATTACTGAATACGGCTGTTTCGATTTTGGATACCAATCGAAAGTTTTACACAATGTCTGAAGAACATTGTGTAAATTGTGGTAATAATGTTACTGGAATCAAATAAATATATATACTTGCAGCTTATCAAATAAGTCGTGAAAATACCGTAATGGCAACGCCACCAAGAACTTTTTTAATAGGTACAATTAGCTTTTATTCTATAATAGAATTATATTTTAATATAATGCAGCATTATGTAGGTATATTATAACATAATAAATACGTAGTATGAAGGTTATACCAATCTTTAATGGTTAAAAAATACTGTTAAAAAAAATCGTCCATCTGAAAATGCCACCAGGACTTTTTTGCCAAACTGTATAAGCTATATTTGAAATACACCTGTTGTTATACTCAATATATTATAATTATAAATTATTGAAAAATTCAGAAGAGGCCTTGATTTATCTTTCATGCACATTTTAATAATACATAAAAAAAAAACAAAATGTTATTAATTTTTATATTTCTACAATAATGGCGCCAGTTTTTTCCCAGATATCTAATACTGTTAAGATTTTAGAACACTCAATTTTAATACGATTTTTTGATGTCCACGTTGGGCCTGAGGCGCTATGGAGAGTGGGCTTTCTCCTTTATACCGCTATTTGTGTTTTGAAAACCGTAATTCATTTTTTTTTCCTCTTTTCGTTTTTTCTTTGTGTCACTCTGTTTACAAAATGAAAAGCATGATATATCGTATTATTCGAGTACGAGTTCCACCGTGGAACAGTGCTGCAGAAACGACTCAAAGGATTAATGATGTGTCTGGCGGCGGTGTCGCTAAAAAAAACACAGTGCGTTTTTGGTTCCAACGTTTTCGTTCTGGAAATTTCGACCTGCAGAACAAGCCCCGTGGACGGCTGGGGACCAAAGTTGATAATGAAGAATTGAAGGCTATTGTGGAAGCGGATCCATCGCAAACCACGTCCGAGTTAGCTGCAGGTTGAGGTATAAGTGATAAAACTGTTTTAATCCACTTGAAGCAAATTGGGAAGGTGAAAAAGCTTGAACTGTGGGTACCTCATGAATTGAGTGCAGCAAACCGACAAACTCGCGTCGACAGCTGCGTTACATTACTCAACCGGCACAATAACGAAGGGAATTTAAATCGAATCATTACCTGTGATGAAAAGTGGATCCTGTAAGATAATCGGAAACGCTCATCGCCATGGCTAAACCCTGGCGAACCAGCCAAAGCCTGCCCCAAGCGAAAATTGACTTAAAAAAAGTTACTTGTGAGCGTTTGGTGGACTAGAGCCGGTGTCGTTCACTACAGCTTTCTTAAATCTGGCCAGACGATTACGGCTGATGTCTATTGCCAGCAAATGCAAATCATGATGGAAAAGCCAGCTGCTAAACAACCGAGGTTGGTAAATCGCTCTAGGCCACTGCTGCTTCAGGACAACGCTAGACCACACACTGCACAACAGACGGTTACCAAATTAGAGGAGCTTCAATTGGAATGTCTAAGACATCCACCGTACTCCCCGGACCTTGCTCCAACAGATTACCATTTTTTTCGAAATTTGGATAACTTGCAAGGGAAAAAAATCAACTCCTATGGGGAGTCCAAAGCGCCTTCCAAGATTTTATTGATTCTTGTACGAATGGTTTTTTTTTGTAAAAGAATCAATGAACTACCTATGAGATGGCAAAAGTGCATAGATAGCAATGGTATAATACTTTGATTAAATAAATATATTAGGTTTAAAAAAAAATCGTCTTTATGTTCCTCCTTTATAAAACGCCAATTTCATATGTAATGACCTAATAAAAATATTTATATAATGGATAAGCTATACAATGTTTTGTCCTTCTCTGTCAAGTTACTTTTCCAATGTATCAGACAAGGGCAAAACACTGTATTATCTATTGTGTAAATATTTTTATTACTAAGGGGTATAAAGTATGATGTGATCAAATGTAGTGACATTAAACTTTTTCAATAGAAGTCGATGTCTCGAAGTCCGTCCATAGAGCACAGCGAGGCGTCTCCTGGTGATGATGTGCCCTCATTGGGTAACAGGGCAGGACATGCCATGTAAGTACGACACATTCTAGGATTTATGATTTGTTTACTTATTTCCCAGTAATAGGTGTATCATAATGACTCTAGTTTTGTCTGCAAGGAACCCTAACGGTTTCGCTCCGTTCGTCTGACTGACTGTCCGCCCTTGTAACTTATATATTATACTGTAATTATAAATATAACTTGATGAAATTTGGTCATTTTCAAAGAGAGTGAATAGATTTCATTTTTTGTATCAATTTGGGATACGTGCGAATAAGGAATGAGTTTTATTCATTCAAAGTCACACACAAAGGACAAAGCATTTTATTATATTAATACGTGATTCGAAAAATGTAGTAGTTTTAAGAGAATTGTGCAACCGGGCGAGTATGAAATTTGGCCGGTAAATTAAAGTTTATGTGTATTGTTTATAAACTTAAACTGTCCTAAAGCGAACAAACTGCTTAAATATAACAATCTTCCGATTCAGGTGGACGGAAGCAAAGCGTGCTCACGCGTGGCGGGGCCCCCGCGCGACGTCCCCCTGCCGCGAGGCCCTCAACGGCCAGGCCCCCGGCGCCAGCGTGCTCACGTCGCTAAACCTCGCGCACAACCAGTTCGCGTGCGTGCCGCCGCCGCTCGCGTGCATGGCCCCCGCGCTGACGCGGCTCAATATGGCGTATAATAATTTAAGGTATTTTTTATTACCTCATTGTTCAAAATAACTGTAGTATATTATATGTGTATAATGAAGAGGCAATTGACGTAAACTTACGACGCGTCAACTGATCGTAATTATGTATGGACGTCAATTGTCTCACCCTGGAATGAATGAATCCTAGACCCAGGTTTATAAACTTAGATAGTCCGTTGAGGTGAATCTTATACTTTAAACGAGTCAATTTTTTATATATATTATAATCGGTTGCTCGAAAACGGCTGCAAGTGCATGGACACTTTTGTCCATGCACTTGCAGCCGTTTTTTGATGCAGGGAGTGATGGGGGAGAAAAATCGACCTAGCTAGGTATTTTCCCTGGGAAAATGCGCATTTTTAAGCTATATAATATGTTTTTTCTTTCGTTGTGCAACAATATATCAATAATTTCTACTATTATGTCAGTCCGATTGGCAGTTGGGTATGCGTATGTATATTTTTTGTTTTGTTTGAAAATTCGGAATGTGGTGGGTTCGAATCACGATTGGATAAATATTTTTGCGATTTAATTATTTTTATTTATCAGGACTCCGAGCAAGGCTATGTTACCCAGGTACTAATATTAAAACACGATTTACAGGTCAATGTCGTACGTAACGTCGTATCCCACAGGGCTGCGGCAGCTTGACCTCAGTCACAACCAGATCAGCTGCTGGCCAAGTCTGCCGCAAGTATGACTTTTGTGTGTTCAATAAGTAACAAACCGATACAATTTTTTCTAGATAATTCTACGTCATACGACCGTCTAAATAGCAATTCGGCGAGGTCGCAAGTGACTATAACTGCCATTTAGACGGTCTATTTTCGCCGTGCAGCTTTAGTCACTCGTGTTAAAATCCCGCATGAAATATCCAATTAGTTAGCTTAATTCATTACTCTAAGAAAGGACGACAGCGCGTTTGACCGATAATGTCGTTTCAATGTCTTTCCGACCGCACTCATATACATTTAATGCTTACTTACGGAGCTACTTAGTACAGACTGACATAATTAAGTCCATACAGCTTCTGTCAAAATCTCTACTGACTCCTTAAGTACTGTTCCCAGGTGGAGAAGCTGGGTACGTCCCCCGACGATCCGCTGGCGTGCTACTGCCGCACGCGCCCGGGCCGGCCGCGCCCGCGCTCCGGCGGCTCCGTGCGCTCGCAGCTGCTGAGCGCCGCGTGCCCCGCGCGCCGCCATCTGCGCCTCGAGGGCGTGCGCACGTTGGTCCGTACACACTGACACCGCAGCCTCACAGACAACTGGACGCATTTTCCACCGTATTTGATATTTTGCTATATCTACTTTTATAATTTTTTATAAAGTCGGCTTGTACGATCACAGATCCTGTCGAACAACCTGCTCACGCGCATCCAGTTGACCACGGACGACGACGGACTCATCGCGGCCTGTGACGCCGCCGCCGCTGAAGAGACTGATGACGAATGGGTAAATACCAAAAAGTCATACGCGTCGTCGTACCGTCCCATTCGGAGTGGTAAAAAGAAATATAGCATATTTCCTTGTGTTTTGGGTATGGTATAATCCGGTATATATATATATTATATATTCAAATATATAAATGATTACACTAATAATTATTATTGTTTTAACAGTCGTAATATAATCAAAATTAAACACTTATTTATAACATAATGTAACTTCTACAATGGTAATTACAAAAGAAATATAATTTTAATGAGATGGATGTACTTGATGGATTGACAGAAAATTATCAATATTTGGCTTGAATTTTGTAAGGAATAACCGCAAATCTCCCCGTTCTGTGATATCCAATCTGTTCCTTTTTTTTGTTAATGAGTTTGTAACAGCACTAAAACTTTTTTCGAAAAAAGTTTTAGTGCCGTGATAGGAAACGCTATCAGAAGCTTTTGCGTGATTCCCCACAGTCCCGGATATTTTTCAGGTATTTCTGCCTGCAGCCAAAATTTTTGATACCCTCTTTTAAATGTCACTTTCAGCTCCTCATTAGTGCTAAGCTCGAATAGCTCCTCTTGTAATATCACATTCTCCACTTCCGTTTCATCAAATGGTGGTATTTCCATCGACAGAATGTCTTCGAATCTGATTTTAAAATAATCATGCAAGGCAATCAAATGTTGAACGTATGTCTGAATATCTTCATCAAGGCATTCTACCTGCGATAAGTTTGAAAACTGTGAAAATTCGCGCCGACCAATATTTTCCTTCATAAATTTCAATTTACCAATAAAAGCTGAAATTACACTCTTTGTTTTTATTAAATAAAGGCTGTCCCCTTGTAATTGTAAGTTGAGGTCATTAAATTGTTTGAACAAATCTGTCAAATACACGATGTCTGCTTTAAAATTGATTAGTTTTTTTTTTTTAAATCAGAATCTTTACTTTCCAGAAATTCTAAAACTGAGTCAAAAAGTCAATAAAATCTTGATAAACATGCACCTTTCGACAACCAGCGTACCTCGGTATGTAACAGCAATCGTTGGAAGTTTTCATCATTTTCATCGCACAATTGTGCAAATACGCGCGTATTCAATGCATTTCTTCTAATTTTGTTAATTGCATTAATCACAAATTGAAGCGATTGGTGCAATCTATCACTCAAATTTTTCGTGTGCTCAAAACTCAAAACAGTGAATTGCAGTTACCTCTGGTATAATTCTTTTAAGATGGCCTATAGACCCACGCCCATCGCCCGACTATGGCAGGAGCTCCATCTGTTGCCACCGAAATAACGTTTGTAAATGGAATCGATTTTTCTTTAAAAAAATCACTCGGGACATTAAATATTGATTCACCTTTAGTGTCCGTCTTCAAAGTTTTCGCGAATAGTAGCTCTTCATGAATTTCTTCGCCCATAACAAATCGAGCTTTACCTGGCAATGAAGCATTATTATTGGCGTATGCCAATAATAATGCTTCATTGCCAGGCAAAGTCGACTCGTCCAGTTGAATAGAAAAATGAATTGTTTGTAGATAATCACACAAGAAACTTTCAACATCAGAGCTCATTTCATCAATACGTCTTTGTACAGTGTTGTTACTCAAAGGAATTCTTTTGAGTATGTCACATGAAGATTTGTGCAGAACAGTTTTTAAAACCTCTTCAACAGCAGGTAAAATTAACTGCTCTCTAATGGTGTGCGGTTTTCCAGATTTTGCTATAAATAATGAGATATTGTAAGATCAAAGCCAGCCAAGCAAGCCATCATCGTTGTATTCAGACGTTGAAGCGAACATACTGTGCACTCTTTTCATATTTTTCCTTTAATGTTTGAAAATATTTTAAATCTTTACCTATTTTATCAGGATGACACTTGACGTCTTCCAGCTTTGATGGTTTCATAGAGTCATTGCCCAAAACCAGGGGCGTGCGCTCCTTGTAGGCAGAAATGCAGTGCTTTACTTGTCATTCACAGATATTTTAATAAAACGTTCGTACGTTTTAGATGACTTTAATTAATAGTAAATAAATAAATTAAAAAATATAATAACTTAAAAACGCCTAATATTTTATAAATAGCAACTCATCTCATGCCGTTGCGTTCTGCAGGACATATCATCGCATGTATGTGTAATTTTCATACTTCGCAAACGCACACACCCATGAATATCGACATGATTATATAGCGAACTCCCGCGGCAGGCGATGGCTCTCGGCTATCCGAACGCTTCCGAAAACCGCCGAACTGGCTTGTCGGAAATTATTCGTTGCCTATAATCCGAGTAAAAATAATAGACGGAAATCTAATAAATCGTATGCATATAATGCATTTTTGTTTAGTAAGGTTTTATTTGTTTAAATAGAAGAAACGTTTTGTGTTTCGCGGGGGCCATATTGCATATTTCATGTGATAAGCATTGTTTACAATTAAATCGCTCCAGTTTATTTATAGTTTTCATAAAAGATTTTTCATTTTAACATTTGAAAGTGTGTACATTTAACAGTTTATTACTGAGTTTCTATAATAATTGTAGTGATTTGCATTTACTAGTGCGTTTGTTGATTTTTTTAAAATGTTATTTGATTTTGAGTTTTGTGTTGAAAATGTGTGTTTATTAAAAATTAAAAATAACAAGTTCTCACAATTGTCATTCAGTGAAAAGATTCAAATTCTGTCTAAAGGTAGGTGTGTACCCGAGTTACAACAATTAAACCAGCAAAAAATAATGTAACTCGAAAATTTCATGTTAAAAGTTATGAAACGTATAACTGGCTGTGTGGTTGTGTACACACGATTAAATTATATTGTTTTCCTTGCATATTATTTAGTAATTTACATCGGGATTCGGGATATAGTAATCTTAAGTAACCGGAACCTTGAATATGTGAAAATTGAAGCTGACTGACTGGTGAGTAGTTATAATATTTTAAAATATGCTTATTATTTTACTTATTACAATTTCTTCCGCCGCGACGATCGATCGCTGTTTTGTCTGCGTTGCCGTAGAAGATGTACATGAATAGTAGTACATCTAAGACTTGCTCTTTTGGCATGGTTGCGACTTACGAGATCCGTCGCTTGGCTGTAGCTATGCTAAAAATCTATAAACGAAAAAGTTTTTGTGACGGAGTACTTCGCCGCATACCCAGTGTAATAATCCTGTGCACGCCACTGCTCAAAACTTTGTTGCATAAAAGGCATGTCGGCAATCGTTTATCTGCCTGTGATGGAAGAAAACCAAATTTTAAATATTCAACACTGTAGGTACTGACGACACTTCTTCTTAGATTCGGTCATGTTTCGTATCAATTACCTACCTGTAAATAATAAATAAAAAAATCCAAGTTTTAATACAAAATGTTGAAAAATGCGCCCTATAAGCATTAGGCACGCGATATTATATTATATAGGTAGGTAGGTACTTACTTTTCGGATACTGGTAATCACTAACATCGATTCACTTTTCTTTATGAAATTTCGGAAACAAATGAGTAACGTTTATCCTTGACATTCGTATTTATATTGGTGAAGAATTAAACACGTTCATACAAGATTGCAAGTACATACACCACAAGTCGTATTAATTTGCACGTTTGAACACGCATTGCGGACGGGACGGCGGCGGCCGGCGCGGCAACAAGTCTCGACGCGTTGTACTGAATATGGAATATGAAAGTTTTTACAAGTAACAGTCGCTGAGCTTGTTAAAATATTATCTGCCTATATTGATGGGAGATAATTGTCTTATTGAGAAGGTTTAATATCGGTATCATATTGTTTGTGTTGTTGTATTACCGTATAATGGACGGTGTGGCTCAATAAGTTATAAATGAAATTGAAAAAGGAAAGTGGCATAGGGCCGGATAGCTCAACTGGTAGAGCACTCGGCGCGATACCGACATGGTCTGGGTTCGACTCCCAGCTCGGAACTATCCATTTCTTTCTCAATTTATTTATAAATTGTCTTATTGAGAAGGTTTAATTTAGGTATCATATTATTTAAAATAGCAAGCCAACATTTAAGTTCTTCACTATCGAAACCAAATAAATTTTCATGCACCTCTGCTTACGATTGTAGACCCCCGTCGAGTCTCAGTGGACCCCTGGGGGTCCACCTGGACCACTTTGGGAATTACTGTTCTAAACTATTAAAACCACTATGTCGCCAAATGAGCCTGGCGCCATTACCAAACAGTCAGTGTGCACATCCGGAACAGTCGTCACAACAAGAATCTTTGTGTCGAGTCTTGGAATATACGCGTAAGTCGCAAGTTGTTGACATCATTCAAACCTTCTATCAGAACGGCGAGTCATCCCTCAAGGCGCGGCTGCTGTTCCCGCTGCTGTCGATGCTGGACGTGTCGTGCAACCTGCTGCGCGCCGTGCCGCCCGCCGTGCACCTGCTCACCAACCTCTCCGTACTCAACCTCAGTGGGAACAAGGGTACGAACTGTAGAGTGTAGAGGACCTGCTGATCCCGCTGCTGTCGATGCTGGACGTGTCGTGCAACCTGCTGCGCGCCGTGCCGCCCGCCGTGCACCTGCTCACCAACCTCTCTGTGCTCAACCTCAGCGGGAATAAGAGTACGAACTGTAGAGTGTAGAGGGCCTGCTGATCCCGCTGCTGTCGATGCTGGACGTGTCGTACAACCTGCTGCGCGCCGTGCCGCCCGCCGTGCACCTGCTCACCAACCTCTCTGTGCTCAACCTCAGCGGGAATAAGAGTACGAACTGTAGAGTGTAGAGGACCTGCTGATCCCGCTGCTGTCGATGCTGGACGTGTCGTACAACCTGCTGCGCGCCGTGCCGCCCGCCGTGCACCTGCTCACCAACCTCAGTGGGAATAAGGGTACGAACTGTAGAGTGTAGAGGACCTGCTGATCCCGCTGCTGTCGATGCTGGACATGTCGTGCAACCTGCTGCGCGCCGTGCCGCCCGCCGTGCACCTGCTCACCAACCTCTCTGTGCTCAACCTTAGCGGCGATAAGGGTTAGAACTGTAGAGTGTAGAGGGGATTGTATGTGTTTACGCTGGTTAGCCATATAGACATAGGCAGACACCATAGAGTCCAGACTTAATATATTCATCAGATACTTCTGTATTGGGTGCATAATATAATACTTGAGTTTTGACACTAACCCCCTTTCTAATAAAAATATTTACACAGCGGAAAACTTATACAACGTTGCTGTTGCTTTGTCTGTCAAGTGACTATTCCAATGTCTGATACGTTGGTATAGTCACTTGACAGACATAGATAGCAAACGTTGTAAAAGTTATCTGTTATGTAAATAATTTTATTAGTAATGAGGTAATACGTATTACGTATATATATTCTATTGTTATATAATCGTCTGTACAAAACATGTTCTGTTTTTTACAGACGATTAAAAAAATCACCGAGCATAATATGCTACATCCAGCGGATTTCAGATCGAATTTAGAAATTAGCAACTGACGGGATTCGTTGATCACCAGAAATCACGGACCTGCCGCCGCAGATGGGTCTGCTGTCACGGCTATGGAGCCTCAACACGGCGGGCTGCGCGCTGGCCGAGCCGCTGCGCTCCGTCGTGCGCGGCCGCACGCGCTCTGTCGACGTGGTCGGGTATCTGCGCTCCGTGCTGCAGGAGGCGCGGCCGTATGCGCGCATGAAGCTGATGCTTGTGGGTGTGCAGGTTCGTCCTTCAACCCCACTAGTTCCTGCTAAAACATAAAGTAAATGATCAAAATTATTGATATAATTCTTACGAAATAAACAAAATGTGGTCTTTTGCAGGGTATTGGAAAGACGAGCCTGCTTGAGTGCCTCAGACAGGAATCAGCTTTACATCACAGAAGGAAGCCGACTGAAGTGAGTGTTGGAATGACTTGCTGATTTATTGTACTTTAAAGTACCTTGTTACTTGAACAACCAATATTTATTATTTTGATTTTTTGAAATATATTTATTTGTCTACGTCGTTGTAGTGCTTGTTTTCTATGAGCAATGGACTTTTGATATACTTCCAGCACTGGGCTAAACGCATGGGAAACAAGTCTGTGCGGCGCGGCATGTCGACGGTGGGCGTGGACATCGGCACGTGGGTGTACGAGCAGGCGCGCTCCAGCCGCGGGCCCGTCACCTTCAGCACCTGGGACTTCGGCGGCCAGCAGGAGTGAGTGTGATGATGATGAGTTAAACTTATTATAAAATTCACGCATTAAGGTCCAGACGCATTTGACGTGACATTTTGGACATTGACATACCACTACCTACTTAAATTGCACACGCATAATTAATATTGCCGTCCCGCTCGCACAGTGCCAACGTTCTTAACCGGTCATTATTGCAAATGCTTGCAGTTGGTAAATCCGTATCTTAGAGTATATAAATTAAGACTATTTATAGAAGAATTGAGTCTATTAAAACACCTTATCTAACATTTATAGATACTACGCGACGCACCAGTACTTCCTGTCTCGGCGCTCGCTGTACCTGGTCGTGTGGCGTATCCCCGACGGCCGACGCGGGCTGGCGCAGGCGCTGCACTGGCTGCGATCCATACAGGCGCGCGCCCCCGGCTCGCCCGTCATCATGGTCGGCACGCACTACGACCTAGTCAATCATGTAAGTGTTTTTGACGTGAATACGTATTTTAAATCGAAGGGGAAGCCAAAAAAAGGACATTCCCTCGTGGTTTGGTGTAGGTAAATATCTACTTAATAACTCTATCCTAAACTACTAGCTAAATGCTTGATCTGTGACACATAAATTTAACGTTATTTTACAGTGCGTGTTTACAGCACACAACCTTGTCCATGGCACAGATCTCATTTTTGTGTTACATTTGGGAAAACCTGTTTTTTTTAATCAGAGCACCGTGCCGGAAAGCGAAAGTCCGCTAGCGCTGCAGCGGCTGATCCGCGGCGCTGTCATGGCCGCCCCCGACGCAGACAAGCTCGGTCTTCCTCGCGTGCTCGACTCCGTAGAGGTAATGCCGTCCCTGTCTCGCACACATGTAACGCTTCATATGAGATTTCGCAGATGTAAAACCGTCTGTCTTCCACTCGTGTAACGCGACGTCGCGTTGTATGAATCTTTTTAGAGACAGTAGGTACCACTGTCCCTTTCTTTCCATGTACGTTACGCGTAACATGTCTAAACTAGGGGTTGCGTGCGTGTTTATAAGCGAATGTTTTATGTTATTTTTACTTTTTTTGGTCCACACAAATTCTTAGATATTACCAAATGTATTTTAACGTAAATTTTTGTACCTTAGGTGTCGTGCAGTAGCAAACACAATATCAAGCTGCTGGCTGACGTCATCTACTCCGTCGCTTTCAGCGTCAAACCGCCAGGTAAATAAAGTCAAATATTAATTATATATATATATATATATATATATATAGTCAAATAGATAGAATAGTATATATATTTTTTGGAACGAAGTTCCTTATGGCGCGTTGCGAATTGGGGGCTAGACGGAAAAACTAGGCACGACACTTTTTACGACGACAACGACGAAGAATGATACAAAAAACGTACTTATCACCTTGACAATAATGTAGAATTTTGCAATTACACATTGTGACTGTTAAGACTGTTACATATTGTGACTAGCTAGCCGCGCCTTAGGTATGCGAGTGGTGGGACGGAAAGGCGGGGGCGCTTGATGTTATTACTCAGTTCGGAGCCGGACTTCGCGACGGCAACACGCGTTGACAGTTCTGGCTGGTTTAGACAAAACGCAGAAGAGATTGCAATAGCAAGATGAGTCCGCCGATAAAAAGACAATCTAAGAAAATAATATTTAAAGTGCATACGTTTTTTAAAAAACGGAAAGCCGATGTCAATAGTTTAGAATATAAAACTGATGCGTCTTTAATTTATTCTTTTCAATAATTGAATAATTATTGTTCACGATATCTCGAGATTGGTCGTCACTGTCTAATCTCATGTGCGTTGCGAGCAGCAAGCAACCCGCCTTCTCACCCCTGTCCCTACTTAAGGCGCGGCCAACTCCGTTCCGCGCGCACTATATATACGTAGTTCAACTATTTGTTTTGTATAATATAATATATTATATCTATACAGATAAACAAAATTGAAGTGTCTGTTTGTAATTTCAAATTAACAGCTTTTATTTTCACTTAAGGCATTTAAAAGTATGATCGGTACTTACAATAAATATAAATTGTTAACATTTTTCTGTCCGTCTGTCAGTCTGTGTGTTTGTTCCGGCTAATCTCTGAAACGGCTAGACCGATTTTCATGGAACTTTCACTGGCATATATAGCTGATATTATAAGGTCTAGCATATATACAGGGTGTCCCGTAAATCGACGTCAACCCGTAAACCCGTGATAGGCCAAGTTACAATAGTTATCAGAAAAATAAAAAAAAAATTCAAGTAATGTGTCTCAAAAAATACAAAGTCAAAAAATCGACATCTTGTGGTGGTTTTTTAGTTCCCGGCACTACAAATTTCTACTTTTTAATTTATTTTCTTTTTTTTACTTTAATTTTTACTTTTTTTGTAATTTTTTTTTGTATGTTATCCTGAATAATGCTTTAGTAAACTGGTGCCTAAGATTTAAATCAAACGACTCCGACTTGAAAGGAAATGAGGATTTTTGCCCAAAACAATGATTCGAATTTAATAGTTTGCTCGACTTTAACTGACTGTACTGGAAAAAAATGTACTACGCTTGTTTGGCAGGTGTTTTAAAAGTTGGCGCAGTTAATAAGGATTCCAAAATGGTATGACACTTGCTAGATTGTTTCTTAAATTTTGGACAATATTGATTTTTGTAAAGGAAGTCAGTTTTCGACAATTTTTTCTTACTTAGTTAAAAGGATTTAAGTGTACCCAGGACTTTCTTCTAAGTGATATTCTGATTTAGATGAGACGGAGAGAAAAATTCAATGAGTGTAAGAGAGACAAAATCCAAGAAGTAAAGGAATCACGGGCCACGGGGGCCATAGTGTCTCATTACTTTTAACTTTAGGAAAGGTGTTTTTAGGAAGCTTTTAAGCAATTATGAAGCAATTCTTTATTATCAACTATATATTATAATATATATATTATAACTTCGTTCCATCGGGGTGTCCCTTGACACCTCTCAAGTTTTTTTAATTTATTTAATTATAATTATCAAAAGAAACATAATATTTCAATTAAAGTTATATCTCGCCATACGAGTGTTTGATGGCGAGGAAAATTGAAAATAATATAGCTATACTAAACAAAAAAGGCCAAAGAATTCGGTTGGGGTATGTGTGAGTATTTTATTTTTATTTTATTCGGGAAACAAACAGTTGCATACAGCTTTCTTACTTTATGATATAACAATACTTATAAAGGCTAAAAGTTCAAAATAATTTTTACTATAATTTCACTCATTCTGGCTAAAGTAATGACTAATGATATTTCATCATCATCAACACGCAGGCAGCAAGGAGCCCCTCCTCGAGCAGCGCGTACCGGCCACGTACCTCGCGCTAGAGGAGTGCGTCGCGCACCTCGCCGCCGACCTGCCTGAGCCGGTGCTGCGCCACGACCGCTACCGCCGCCTGGTGAGTGCGCCGGGTATTGCAGATGGCGGGCCGAACGGAGGAGTGCTACTGTTGTTTTTTGAACGAAAAGTCAAAAAAAAAAATATGATTACGACGGGAGATAGGCGATCTTGTGAATGCTATATAGTCCAGAGCTAGACAGACATTACAATAAAACTGAGTGCTCTCCACGTTTACATAGTTTTGTTTAATTTTATTTGTGTACCTATTGCGTAGGTGACCCAGTACATGCAGCAGAAGAACCTGCGAATGTTCCGGGACGCGGCGGAGCTGCATCAGGCCACAATGTTCCTGCATGAAAACGGTACTGCTGTACAATAAAACGTTTATTGCCAATTTCACCAACGCCTGTTAAAGTCAATCGTTGATTAAATAACATTTTATCTCTCTCGTTCTTCGTATTAATGAAAGAGAAGGAAATAGGCATGATATTTAGAAAAACGATTAACACTGACAGCCGTTTCTGAATTTAACATTTATCCCCTCACTAATAAAAATATTTACACAATGGCTGTGTTTGGCGGAAAAGAGCGCTCGGATGCGTTCGTAAGCAAAATTGCGATCGCTAAGCGGTAAAAAGCAAAATGGCGGATTGTGTCAGCCAAGTGTCAGCGCTATTGAAGTTAGTAAACGTGTACTGGCCCTGTCATATAAGTTACAGTATAAGTACACACCTACACGCTCCATCTTTTAAAAGACATTGGGTTATATGACCCATGCTGCAAAAAATGTCGACCACAAATTAAAATACTGTTAGATTTCATTCACATTTCCTATCCTATATTTATTTTTATTTAGACTCATGGGGAAGTGGAGATAATCAGTGCGTTGTTAATCATATTTTATATGAATATTGAGAATTTATCCCACCTACTGCAGATATTGCGACCTTTGTCGTTGTAATTACGCTTACATCTAGCCTAATTTTGTCTTTGGTCGCCGCCGTAATTCAACAATTGTCTGATACGTCTGATACGTATATTGTCTAATACGTTGGTTTATTTATTTAATATAAACAACAATTATCTGATACGAATATTGTCTGATACGTTGGATTATTTATTTAATATAAACAACAATTGTCTGATACGTATATTGTCTGATACGTTGGTTTATTTATTTAATATAAACAACAATTGTCTGATACGTATATTGTCTGATACGTTGGTTTATTTATTTAATATAAACACGACCGGTTTCGATTAACTCATCATCAGTTAATCGAAACCGGGTAACTAAAAATGAGGGTTTTTGATAATTTTTCTACCGCTAGGGGGCAGGTCATGGTGGTGGCGTAAGTGGTATCAAAAACGGTCAATAAGAATTTTCGATTCTTTTTCTGTAACCAGGCGGTGCTTGGTAGCCTGACAGTCCTTGTCGTGTCAAAAAGCTTTCACATGACACGAATTTAACCCTTATTATATGTAAATATTTATATTACTAAGGGGTTAGAGATTCAATGGATGTTTGGTACTCAATGACGCTCGGTGAAAGAAATGGTGAATGTAATTTGTACGCAGGCGTCCTTCTCCACTACGACGATGCGACGCTCAAAGAGCTTTACTTCCTGCGGCCGCAGTGGCTGTGCGACGTTCTGGCTCATGTCGTCACCATACGCGAGATCAACCCCTTCGCCAACAACGGTACGTGTGAGCACATACACTAACACTATTTAACCCGTTTGTGTAAAGACAGGGATTACCACACGTCCACAACTTCATTTGTTTCAGTCCTGATCTACATTTAAATGAACTGCGTTTTATAACTATTAATGTAATTTCATTTTTATAAACAAAAAATATGAAATTCGACCATATTAATGTATCATTGTATTTCTTTATTGCACGGTTTAGAAAGGGACATTTAAATTGTAGCAATATAGTTTACTATTTTCTATTTGTTTACAAAAAGATCAAAATGGATATGAGCACGGTATAATCTTATTCTAACTTGTGGATATGCGTGTGCGCAGGCATAATGAAGGTGGACGACCTGTGCCACGTGTTCAAGTCGTCGCCGGTGCTGGGCGGCGGCGCAGGCGGCGGGGAGGAGGCGCGCGCGCTGGCCGTGTCGCTGCTCAACAAGTTCGAGCTGGCGCTGAGCTGGGACCACCGCGCTCTGCTCGTGCCGCCGCTGCTGCCGCTCACCGAGCCCGCGCGCCCGCAGGTGAGCGAGACGGCAGTAATGTGTGCGAGAGAGAGACGGTTTGAAAGACAAATTATTAGAATAAAATAAATTAATAAATATTTATTTATTTTTTGCTTCTTTATTGATACTGAATGTTTGAGGATAAAAAATGATATTTGTTGATCAGTGTTTATATACTACCGATACATCTACTACCACATTATAATTTGCAGTTGGCGTTGAAGTCTCGCCCGTGGCCGGGCACGCCGCGCCGTTCCGCGCCCAACTCCCTCAGTGCGTTGTCGCACGCCGACTCAGTCCACGGTACAGAATCACCCATGCTTATCAGTAAGGCCTTTTTTATTTTATTTTTATTGTTGTTTGAACCTTAATAGCTTATGGATTTCTACAAAAAATTATACTAAGTTAGACCTTAAAGATTTTCCTTATTTACTGCCCATATGCGCTAAATCGTATAGTTGTCAGGTGTAATGCCTAAAAATGTTTTTTAAAAAAGTGATTTTCTGGTATTAATTAGTTTTTTGCTCGCAGACGAGGACAGCGGTGGGGTGTGCCGGGCACACGCACGCGCTGGCGGCGCGGCGCTGCGGCGCGTTCTGCTCATGTCGTACGTGCCCAGCGGGTTCTGGCCGCGCCTATGCGCGCGCCTGCTCGCCGACCCCGCGCTGCCGACGTACGCGTCGCAGCTCTACACGCCGCCCGAGGTGAGATATCAGAAAACCAATTAAATTAAAGTCGATCAATTATTTAATTAAAAATAATCAAATCGCAGTTTGGTCTCAGTGTCATACTGTCGCACTAGCACACGCACAATTTGTCACGTGAATGGACCTTCTGGTGTGCCGAGCGCTCGTAAATGCTACGCGCTAAGAGGGTTTCTGACATTTACGTATTTCTTATTTTTCATAACATTTTCGCGATGGACGATTTTTCGTCAGATGGACGTGGACGAGACAGTAAGTAAGGCGCTGGAACTCAACTGGTGCTGGAAACTGTGGCGGACTGGACTTAAGCTGGTGAGCGGGGAACTGACGCTGCTGGCGCTGCGCGAGATTCCCCCGCGCCGGGACCCCCTGCTGGGTGCGGTCGCTGACGATGAAGAGCCCGACGAGATCTACCACACTATGAGGTTAAGAATTATAGCCGATTCATTGGCGTTATTATAAATATATTATGATATAAGAACGACAATGAATTAATAATACAATCGACACTCGACAGTTGAACGTCGTCAGAGAACGTCTTACGACTTTCAACTACCTATGTATTATAATATTAAGTAAACCCTATGCCACAAGTTCTGCAATAACAGTGTCTGCCCAGGTTCCGCGTAAGGCAGGAGGGCGCGTGGTGCGACCTGGACTTCCAGTCGTCAGCGTGCGTGGAGATTGTACTGCCTGCACCTGTGTGCGTCGTGCGCCGCGACGACGGCCTGCCCATCGCCGCCTACCAGGTGAGTGCCCGCCCACTGCCCACACACAGAGGCTAGTCCTTAAAAGTTACTACGTTAGTAACGTAGTAACTTTTACTTTAGTACTTTTTACTACGTTAGTAACTTTTATAGTACAAAAAACGCTTCGAAAAATTGTCGCTCTTTGTGATGTAGCAGTAAATGTCATTAGAAATATGCACTATTTTCAGAGTATCAGCCTGGACCCGAACCTGGAGGTGTTGGCAAAGATCCTGGCGCTCATCTCCGACCAGGTGGACCTCCTGCTGGAAGACTGGTATCCTTCACTCGGTACATTAAATCTATTTTATAGCGTTTATAAATAAAGCTGCCAAACTTTAGTATGCACTATGCATCTTCAATATTTGTGTTCCCTTATATGTTACGTATTTACGTACAAGTTATTGCCGTGTCCACAGTCAAAAGGATTCGTGGTCCTGTGGTTTAGAGCTCGGCTCTCTACTCGGAGGTCGTAGGTTCGATTACCGCGTTGGAAAAAATGTTGTTTCCAAGTTTGGTTAGGACAATGCACACTTGAGAACTATAAAATAACTCCTGCCTAGCTGGCCTGGTTTCAATGAAACCGGCCACCGTCACTGAAATCGGTGTGGGGAGGTATTATAATATTATCGCCGAATTCAACTACTACACACTAATATTTCACCTGGAATAGACTTACACAATATGATAAAAACGTCTAACTTATGCAGGTACCCGCTTCGTGCACACGTCGGAGGGGCGGTGTCTCATCACGCGCGTGGTGCCGTGCCCCGCCTGTCTCAAGGACGCGCCGCACGAGCCCGTCAACGACCACATCGCCCAGGTACAGCTCTAGTGCCCTACATACCTTGTAACCTACAGTCTACTAATTTGATTTGAAAAATATAATTTTAGTTTTTATACAGTATTAGGACCATATTAATGGAATATATTATGGGGTGGTAATCGTGTTCAGATGGTCGATTCTGCTATATCAGCCTTACATTGATATAGTTTCGATACAGTCTCGAGTCTCGACCTCATTTAACAGCAAAATAGTATTCTCATAAACGTCAAACAAACGTCAAACGCACATAATATGTCAATCGTGTAGTTGAGTATCGACTTTGGGTCAGTTTATGATAATGAGGCGACATTTATAATTCTTTAAAAGTCTTCAAGAATCAAGATCAACTTAAAATCGAAGTTAATTTGAGTTTGTAGGGACCATGTATGTGTGAATGTGCGAGTGTCAGCAGAGTGTCTGAGAGACAATGAATGCTGGTGACGACGGGCAGTCACCGCGTGAGGCCTTGCCGGTATGTACGAGTGTTATTAGTTTTAGGTATAATAAAAGGCCAGAAAATTGATAATAGAGGCGTTTTTCCTGAAATGAAAACGCATATTAAATACTTACCTTATTCGAAGCTTCAACTCTGAGAGAGGCCTTATCTGTTTTACGGTTTTATCTCTCTTTCTAACGCTTTCTATCTCTCTCTTCCAATTCCCTTCCCAACACCAGCAGGGCACGAGCTCGGCGCCATTCGCCATTGAGTCGAAAGCACCAGGCAGGAATTACTGTGTAAGCTTCAAATAAGGTAAGTATTTAATATGCGTTTTTATTTCAGGAAAAACGCCCCTATTAAATCCTAGTATTATTTGAAGCTTACAACACTGAAACGTGTTTGTTATCGCCTGGTGTTGGGGAACGGCAAAAACGGCAATTTGGAACTATGTAATAGGTTACCAAACAGTAAAGTTATATTCTACTTACACACACACAAACATAAACACACGCGTTGTCACAAAGTGGGTTGGTGGTGGGAGATGGATTGCAGTCGATTGGTGACATTCGTGAAACCACCACGTTAGTTCTAGTGCAACTTCGCCTGAAATATGCACTATCCATCTGGCTGGGGTGTGTAGCAAAAGTTTGAGGAACCTGACTAATGCTCGAAGGTGTAATTTGCCCCTGGGTACAACGAAGGATGCAAAGTTCGACATGCCTATTAGGCTTTGGAGGTTTTCCAATCATATTTTGCCAAGAGTTCACATTTCCGAAATTTTCCTCTTGATTGTAAGGGTTTTGTCTCCAGGAAGGCATTTTGTGTTGGTGCAAGGATTCCACACGATGCCTAGGAATTCTAGCACATTCAATGGATGGATCAGAGATTTTTCCAGATTTATTTGCCAGCCTAGGTACTGGAGGCGGTTCAGTAAAATTTGACAATCGTTCTGAAGAGTGTTTTTGTCTTGGTGTACAATTAGAAAATCGTCGCAATAGACGATCACACGTAGATTTTCGTCCCGCAACGTCTGTGCGATCCAGTTGGTCAGAGATGTGAACACTCTGGGAGCAGTATTGAGGCTGAAAGAAAGACAGGTCATTTCCAAGAGCTCTCTTTGATAGATTAGATGTAGAAATCTCCTGTGACCCAAGACAATCGGAAGATGAAAGTATGCCTGCGAGATGTCCACCTAGCACAGTCAATCGTTCGGCTGAAGAAAGCTTGGCACACGGACCATGTTTATAAGGCTGAACGGTTTTGTAATTACGTATTCGTTGAGAGCTTTTAGATTGAATATTGGGCGATCGGACCTGTCGCTCTTGGGCACTAGAAACATCGTTGACAGAAAACTCGGCGAGCGTTGCGCTACTTCTAGTACACCCTGATTTTTCATCGTGTTCATAATAACCGTCATTTACTCCGACTCTCTGGTCACAAAAGTGTTGCCTATCGATTGGGGCATCATTAATGGTGACTTTTAATAAAAGGATATGCGATACCCTTTTATTATACGAAGCAGAGATTGAGGTGCACCTAGTTTCACCCAACGATGATGATACTGACTTAACCTACCGGCCTTGAAGCTCTGCGAGTCAGAACTTTTTCGACAAGGAATGGTAATCGGACGGGCCTCCAGTTCGTTTTCGGCTCACCCTCCCCTGGCCGGGTTTGGTCTTGCTGCTTCCAAGCGGCCGAAAGGAGTTTTTGAAGTGGCCTCCCGTGCGACGGTCAGCGTTGAGATAATTTTTTCCTTTTGAAGAACATCCGTGAGTACAGCCTTGCGAAGGCTGGTGGTATTGTGCGCCCTGCGAGTGCTGGTTATACTGTAAGCCCTGCGAGGGCTGGTATTGTGAGTTTGATGGTCCAGCATAGCCAACTCTATTGGTACCCTGCGAGGGGTTGCGAAAAGCCTTACTAGGTCCTGCATGTGAAGTAGAACCCGTATTAGGTCTGGTCGGACTAAAAAATGAATTTACAGTAGGCACGTTATAAGTGATATCCAGTTGCGTTAGCTATTTTAAATATCTAAGACTTAAAACATGTACTTAGTTTCGAACGTTAACACCGTTATAATGTCCAAATAACAAAAACAAAATCATTGTGTTCACTTAAATGATTACACTTCACACAGTCGGAACACGGAGGAATAATATGGACTTAAAATCTATTTTACTACTATTTTATAACTAAAGTTATGCTAAACACTTATCTTAGTTCTTGTAGGTTCGGAAAACAGAACGCCAATGGCGGGTGGCGCCGAGCTTACGAGCTCGTGCCCTGCTGGTGTTGGGAAGGGAATAGGAAGAGAGAGATAGAAAGCGTTAGAAAGAGACATAAAACCGGAAAACAGACAAGGCCTCTATCAGTGTTGTAAGCTTCAAATAATACTAGGATTTAATTAGTTTTTATTTATGTGACCTATAAGACTGAGTTAAGTACAGAGTTAAATGTGAAAAAAGAAACTCTTACAAGTTCCTCACTACGGTGACACAACAGCTTAGGTCGTAATTATGATACTTATTATAATTTATTTGTAAGTGTTTAACTAACGTACCTTCTTTTATTTTATGATAAACTTAAAAAAATATGTTGTATTTGACCCAAAGGTCCAACGAACTTTAAAACGCTCCTGTTTTGCTAGTAATTTTGGTTAGACATTTGCGGTCTTACATCAGGCGTTAATTTCTCTACAATGCTCGTAATGTTCGCAGGCGTTCCGTCGCCTGGATCTCGGCCACCTGGAGGGGCGGCGGCTGCGGCTGTCGGAGGAGTCCCGAATGTCGGACGGCGACAGCGGCGTCGGCGCGGAGTCCAACTGTGAGTACATTGACTTTATATCAGTAGCCTAATTTTCTAACCATACTCATGCCTTTTACATTAAAGGATACTATAAAAAATAGATGATGGTCGTTACTTTGTTCGTGAAAATAAAATCTGTCTGCTCTGCAGGAATCGTGCATTTTTCCTTGATAAAACGTAACCTATGTGTTAATCCAGGCTACAAACTGTGTACATAATATTATGTGAAAAATTTAATTCAAATGTGAAAGACAAACAAAGACATACACATCCAAACTTTCGTTTCTAAATTATAATATTAGTGAAATAAATAAAAAAATAAAGCGTCGTCGCGCGTGGGATCGACGGAGGGCGGCGGGCGGGGAGAGGAGCGCCCGCGCGCCACGTGCTGGGCACTGGAGGAGTGCATCGCGGCGGCGTGCGGCGGCGCCGAACTGCGCTGCCCGCTGCACGCGCACGTCGCGCTCGCCGACGTCGCACCCGATACGGTATGACTATACTACCCATACTATACAGCCTGTTCTTATTACATATTCAAAAGGCGTGATAAGTATTCGATTCTCGTTTTATGAATATATTATCATAGAACAATAAAATAAATTTTCACGTGAATATCCTGAAGTTGGTTCATAGACGTGCGGTAATACCAAGCGACGCCCGCGAAAATATTAACTCAACTCAAACTCAAATCTGCGTGTAAAGTTTGAGACATTTAAAGCGATGACGTCACTACAGCTACTACTAGACGTGGAGGCGACACGCCGTGCGCGCTGGGACGACGTGGTGGTGTCGGGCGTGGTGGGGCGCGGCGCGTTCGGCACGGTGCTGCGCGGCGCGTGGCGACGCCCCGGCCGCCCGCCACTGCCCGTCGCCGTGAAGGCGCTGCAGCCTGTACCGCCGCCCTCGCCCGCTGATGTGCCAGCACTGCAGGCCTACAAAGTGAGACATTAAATAATATCTATGCTTTCACACGATGTTAATCTGGTCCCGTGGTAAGTTCTTGAAGAACTTGTGTTACGGGTACCAGACAATCGAAATATATTTAATACACATGACCCAGGGTCATAGACTTTTTTTGTCCCCTGGCGGGATTCGAACGCCGATTTGAGCGCCAATGCGCTAACCACTGAGCCACAAAGGAGACGAGACATACATGGGTCACACAGAAAAATGGTCGGGCACTAAACATTTGCATTATTTCACCGAGTAATTGAAGGTTCAAAATTTGTGTCCCATGCGATTATGCGTTTTCCGACGATGTCTCTGCTCATTGTACCCGAATGCCATGAACTAACAGGTGGCGGTGTCGCGGTGGGAGAGGTCGCCGGTGGCGGCAGCGTGTCGCGCGTACTGCGGGCTGCGGCAGGAGCTGGGCATCCTTAGCCGGCTGCGGCACACGCACGTGCTGCCGCTGCTGGCCGCCTGCGCCGCGCCGCTCGCGCTGCTGCTCGACATTGCGCCACAGGTGAGCGTGTTTGTAACTCAATCGTTATACATGCAAAGATTATTTTGCAAAACTATACCTCTGCTTCTGTTTGTTTGTGTTTTATTATAAAACTTTAAATTTTATATTTTTTTGTAAATTAATACTTCTTTTGCCGGGTTTGGAAAAAATTTGAGATTAAATTTACTATGTGCGCGCACTCCGACAGACAAAAAGCGACATGATGAAGTTATCTGGACTGTCTCTTAATTTTCTGTGAAAAATCGTAACTAATTTCAAAGTACTATATCTTCTTACATGCGTACATGCGTACACACACGCTTTTTCAACACAGGGTTCGCTGGAGGGCGCGCTGCGGCGGTACCGCGGCTGCGGGCGACGGATAGGAGCGCGCGTGGCGCGGGCGCTGGCGCTGCAGGCGGCGCGCGCGCTCGAGTACCTGCACGCGCATCGCGTGCTTTACCGTGACCTCAAGGTGAGACGCATCTACGGGTTGTATTAGGACCTCAAGCGTCTTATCTATGGTCTGGGGGCTTACTGCTTCGGCGGAAATAACAACGAAGATAAATAATAACAAAATGTATAGGATTAACACATTTCGTCGCTGAATCACGCGGTTAATCCCATAATTTTTTTCGTTTCTGACTTTTTACTAACGATATTGTGCTTAGTCTAAGCCTGAATTCCTTCTATTTATACTGGTGCAATCTTTGTTTATAGTAGTTCTAACTTTTGGGATTTAGTTTTTTTAATATGTACCTTTTTTATATTTCTCTACCATTTGCAGTCGGAGAACGTACTAGTATGGGCGCTGCCGTCGCCGCAGGAGGCGCCGGCGGCGGAGCTCAGCGCGGACCCCGTCGATGTGCACATCAAGCTCGGGGATTACGGTGAGGATGTTGCTTAAGTTTCATTTAAGACAAGTGATGATAATGTGTGTTAAGTTCAAAGAGAGTATTTATTTAAACGAGATAAACATAATATAGTGAGATCTAAAATGTTTTTCTTTTGTAAGTTTTGAATGATTTCATAATTTATTTTACGCTTGTTTCACAATAGTCGAAAGTTTTGTCGCTGGTTACTTTATATCTAGCAACTAAAATACATGGTATTTACTATGTGTTTTATACAGGTAGATAGAAGTGGGAAACAATTTATAAGTCATCTACATAAAGTTAACAGTTGTAATAAATCGGCTGTACAAGACACCAAATATCTTACGCAGTTTTCTGCGAAGCCATGGTATCGCTCTGGCTCAATTCGTGCCGAGGATACGTCTTTACATTGTGGCGAGTGGCTATCAGAATGTGCAATGCAGGCAAGTCAGAGGTGTTGTGTCCCAGGTATATCCCGTCTGGCGGCGCCGTCGGGCACGAAGGGGTTCGGCGGCACGGAGGGTTTCATGGCGCCGGAGATCATGCGCTACAACGGCGAGGAGGAGTATACAGAGAAGGTAAACGTCGGCCATGTTTATTGCGTTTTTCATTGAATAGAATATCATTATTTTGAAATGTCTGAAGAAATAACGATAATGCGTTATAGAGGGTATATCCGAAATAAATATTTAATCCAACATTAGGCCATAATATTACGTAAGTAATGACAGTATGCATAACAAAAAATTTGCGTGATTTACAGAAAAATAACAAAATTAACATTTTCTGACAACCCTAACTACTCATGGACACCCTCATACTTCCGTACTACGCGCCGGCGTTGAAAGTGACGCGCCTGCCGCACAGTATCGGGTGTGCGGTTATGCGTCGAACTCAAGTATTTTATACGATAATCTGTTCAACATTTAAGGTCACATGTTGTATGTATTATGGAACGAGAATCTAAAACTGTGTACGCTCCTTGAATATGTATTTTTGTTTTGAATATATCATGTATATGTACATTGTACACATCAAAGACGTCAAAACAAGAAATCTTATAACCATCGTGCATCTCACCAGTAGCGTCTCAACGAAGTCTTTATGTGTCAAATAAGTCTTCCTTGTAAAGTCAAAGAAGTCTGTAAACACAAACTATATCGCTTTTACGTTATTTAGTATCATATCGCCTTGAAAATTGTATTCATGTATTTTGCGTAAAACAGACCATACAAAACAGGACGTAAACTTCACGAAGGAATTTTTTTGACAATAATAGTACATAATACATTATTAGTAAAGTACAAGGAATTACATACTATCATACATGTAAACAAATGTTACTGTGAATGGTTTTATTTCTCTTGTAGCGACCGACCGACTAGTTACTATGGTACTATTGACTTAGAACTTAGGCCTTTTCATCCGTTACTGGATGATTTAAAAAAACCAACTGCCCCAGGCACTACAGTATTTCAAGAGTGGTTACTTCGCTCCGAGAATACTGTATAAATCATCCACTGTGGTACTAACTAATCGTTAATTTGCTCAGGTGGACTGCTTCTCGTTCGGCATGCTGCTGTACGAGATCTTCACCCTCCGGCAGCCGTTCGAGGGTCACGAGGCGGTGAAGGAGGCCGTGCTGGAGGGCGCGCGCCCGCCGCTCTCGCCCCGGGTGAGTTTCCGGGATATATGACTCACTAAAGATATTAGAAAACCTGTATACAACATCCCCTACAAAAACTTAAACCGCAAAGTACATTTCTTATGAAGCTATCGAGTAAATGACAAAATAGTCCCACTACTATATTTGTTAAATATTTACTGATTTATGATTCAAAGGATGTCGTATTCACGTATAATATATATACACTTTTTTTACCGAGCACATAGGCATGTTGCCGGTTGGATAGCTCGTGCGCGTTTAGTAACTTCTACTGTCATCGTAGGAGCTGCAGTACCCATGCAGCCTGCTGGAGACGATGCGGCGGTGCTGGGCGGGCGCGCCGGAGCTGCGCCCCTCGGCCGCTGCGCTCGTGGCCGTCGCCGCAGCCCCTGAGAGCCTGGCGTTGCAGGACGCGGCTGCCGCTGGAGCCCTGCTGCCTCCGGGCGCTCCGCCCCCACCGCCCGAACCGGAGACTGTACCCGCGACAGCTGTTCCTTTGCGCGCGCTCAACGGTGAGCTTGTTGACTCTTATTCATAATAAGTATAATTAAAGCTTCGTCTATGGAAAATAAATTTTAATTTTTTTTTAAGCAAATTTATAAAAGCTAGCTAAATAATCTTTTTATGTTATAGGCAATTAGTTATTATTTCGTATGGAAAAAAATGAACGTGTTTTGAGAATGTCTCTATGATGTGTATTTATCAGTAATTCAGTAATGCCAGTAATGGTGTCTACGCACCGCGCTTAGCTTTTGAAAGGGCGCAGGTGGGCCGGCGGTTACTGTTAAGTCCCTCGCAATAAGCATGAGCTATTTATCGTGTATATTTCAGACGAGGATGCGGAGGGCTGGGAGGTGTGGTACGGCGGCGGCGAGCGCGTGCACACGCTGCTGGCCACGCCCACCGCCTTCCTGCACCACCACACCGTGCGGGTCCCGCCAGGTTATAGCTCTATCTGTAGATACAGTACAAACGAGGGCGCGGAGGTGCTGGGAGGTGTGGTACGGCGGCGGTGAGCGCGTGCACACGCTACTGGCCACGCCCATCGCCTTCCTGCACCACCACACCGAGCGGATAACGCCAGGTGAGAGCTCTACCTGTAGATACAGTACAGACGAGGGCGCAAAAGACTGGGAGGTGTGGTACGGTAACGGCGAGCCCGTGCACACGCTGCTGGCCACGCCCACCGCGTTCCTGCACCACCACACCGTGCGGATACCGCCAGGTGAGAGCTCTACCTGTAGATACAGTACAGACGAGGGCGCAAAAGGCTGGAAGATGTGGTACGGCGGCGGCGAGCGCGTGCACACGCTGCTGGCTACGCCCACCGCCTGGTTAGTACTTTGTCTATAACTAGTTTAAATAAGGACTGGGATTAAGACAAATAAAGTCTACGTACGATTGATAAACTGATCTTTTGTAGACGTCATATGTGCATATAAGGAGAGGGACTAAGACACGACGTATGTATTTATGTCTTATTAAATTTATTTTGTATTTACAGAGGAGGGAAATCCGGTATTGGTAACGGCGCTGTGCCGCGTGGGCGCGAGCGTGTGGGTCGGCGACTCCGGCGGCCGCGTCTGCGTGTACTCGTGAGTTACTAACAGATGGGGCGCATCTTAGCCATTAGATTTTCTTACGCCGCTTCCTCTCGTCGGGCTAGTTCCCTAACCGGTGGTAGGCATCATTTAGACAGACGTTCAGAAAGTGTATTTATAATATCAACTCTGAATAAAACATTTGACTTTTGACTTTATATGTAAACGTAGTAACGTAGAAGGAACTCTATTTGAAGTCAGTCAGTCAGCAAACGTTTTTGCATGACTGTTTCGATTTATAATCATAGTCAGTAAATTATAATATCTGTTCATCTTCTTTCTATTTCTGACTTCGTCACTTGTACGTTGTTCGGGTTTAATCTGCCGCAAACAAAAAGATAAAATTTGACCATATTAATGTGTCATTATATTTATTAATTGCACGGCAAATAACTGATATTTAATATAAATTGGTAATATTTAGATTAAATTTTATCTAAACAGAGTATGTAGAGAGAATGATTTGATTGTCACTGACTGAGATTTTGTAGTTCAGTTATCTAAGGACACGTGATATTTATCTACCAGGGCGTCAACGTGCGCGCTGCAGTGGATGGCGCGTGTGGTGGAGGCGGTGGGCGGGGCGGCGGCGCCGGTGGCGGCGCTGCACGCGCTCGCGCCGCTGCCGCGAGTCGCGCTCGCGCTTGAAACGGGACGGTACGTTCTGTAAAGGGTTGTTTAATTTAAATAATTTGTTATGTCTAAAATTACGCAGCAATAAATCTTTCAAACATTATTAAAAAAAGTGTTTTAATACATGAAAAAGCGACATAAAGAAAAAAAAACTTTCTATTATTATTTAAAAAAAGATTTATATGCAAAACATACAGCTCAAAAAAGTTCTTCCAGTCCTTTATTCATCACGTAAATCTGTACCCAGGCTGTTCCTGGTGAGCTCGATCCGGCCGGAGGAGGAGGGCAGCTTCGTGCTGACGGAGCTGGGCACGGCCACGTCGCTCGCCTGCCTCGCCGCGCTGCACATCGACTCGCGGTACGTAAAGGGTTAAAGAATCTATAACGCTAAGTGAGGACTGTGACGAGGCTTCACCATGTACTGTAAAAACCACCGTTACTTTGAGGGTATTTTGCTGCGTACATTATTACATTTTCATTTAGACGATACGGGCAATATTTCCATTATAGTAAGAATACAACGGGTTACAAGTGATGTCCCGTAAAATTATGTTAAGAAAACGCATGTACCCTTAAGATACGTGTAGAAACAACAAACAGTAACACAGCCGCATACAATTTTTTCTTAAATTTTTGCGACCTGCCTTTTAGCTATCAGCCATTCTTCGTTACAAAAGATCCTCAATGATCCTTCATCGTGTCTGCCGCCTTGATCTATTATTATATTCTATGTAGGGTGGAGCTGTGGGCGGGCGGGGACGGTCTGCACGCGTACGCGGTGAGTGCGGAGGGCGTGAGTGCGGCATGCACGTTGCCCTCCGCGCGTAGCTCCGCCCCTGACGCCGTCCATGACGCCGACGTTAGCTTCGATCCCGAAGACGCCGACACAGTGTCACTACTCGCCGCCGCCGCGGAGTGCACCTTCGTATACGCCGTGTATAAAGACAGTGAGTACTTTGTATGGAACTTTTTGAGGTAACTTGTTTTGTACATTTTGTAATATTTGGTATATAGCCTGACCAGAAAAATAAAAAGCCATTTTTACTAAACTCTCCATTAATTTAAATTTTCATTTCATTCAGTGTCTGTACATTCAAATTCCCTACATGCATAGACCAAGTATATTAGGGACGTGGTATGTCGAGGCTTAAATTGTCCGTACTGTGTGCCCCGGGGGCACTCGAGTTTCACATTTGACCACGTAGATATAAGTCAGTAAAAGCCTACTTTGTCATACTTTAAATACAACAAAGTAATAAAAAAGATAGACAAGGTATAATAATAAAGGTTAAATTAGCATAATAATATGGCACATAACGTACTTCATAACAATTTCAAAATTAATGCGTGCTACTGCGGTCATTATAACGCGTAGTTCGATCGTTTACATTGTAGTTCGATCGATGTTCAACAGATGGCGGTGCAAATTCCTTATAGCTATGAAGAAAATTTTGGACTATACAATAGCCTATCCTTGTGTATAAATCTATGCCTGCATGTAAACAGACACATGTAGGGAATTGGAATGTACGGATACTGATTTATTATGTCATTACATATGATATTGGCGTTTTGTAAAGGAGGAACATAAAGTCGTTTTTTTTTTAAAACAATATATTTATTTAATCAAAGTATATACCATTGCTTTCTATGCACTTTTGCCATCTCATAGGTAGTTCATTGATTCCTTTACTAAAAAAACCATTCGGTCAGGAATCAATAAAATCTTTGAAGGCGCTTTGGACTGCCCCATCGGAGTTGAATTTTTTCCCTTGCAAGAAGTTATCTAAATTTCGAAAAAAAATGGTAATCTGTTGGAGCAAGGTCCGGGGAGTACAGTAGATGTCTTAGACATTCCAATTGAAGCTCCTCTAATTTAGTAGCCGTCTGTTGTGCAGTGTGTGGTCTAGCGTTGTCCTGAAGCAGCAGTGGCCTAGAGCGAATGACCAACCTCGTTTGTTTAGCAGCTAGCTTTTCCATCATGATTTGCAGTTGCTGGCAATAGACATCTGCCGTAATCGTCTGGCCAGATTGAAGAAAGCTGTAGTGAACTACACCGCCACTAGTCCACCAAACGCTCACAAGTAACTTTTTTTGAGTCAATTTTCGCTTGGGGCAGGCTTTGGCTGGTTCGCCAGGGTTTAGCCATGGCGATGAGCGTTTCCGATTATCTTACAGGATCCACTTTTTCCACCTTTCATCACAGGTAATAATTCGATTTAACATCCATTCATTAATGCCGGTTTAACGCAGCATTCGACGCGCGTTTGTGGGTTTGCTGCACTCAATTCATGAGGTACCCACCTTTCAAGCTTTTTCACCTTCCCAATTTGCTTCAAGTGGATTAAAACAATTTTATCACTAACATCGCTTCCAAAGTACCTTCAATTCTTCATTATCAACTTTGGTCTCCGGCCGTCCACGGGGCTTGTTCGGCTTTCCAGAACGAAAACGTTGGAACCATAAACGCACTGTTTTTTTATTTGCGACACGCCCGTTATACACATCATCTGCAGCACTCGTGCCACGGTGGAACTCGTACTCGAAAACAATACGATATTTCAAGTTTTCCATTTTGTAAACAGAATGACGCAAAGAAAAAACCAAAAGAGGAAAAACCAAATGAATTACGGTTTTCGAAACACAAATGCATGAGTAAATAGCGGTATAAATCTAAAATTGAAATTCCCAACCAAAGAATATATATTTAAGATCACAGTGGCCAGTACGACAAAACGCCAATTTCATATGTAAGGACCTAATATTTATAAATCTGTGGCTTACCAAAGCATTCTCCGCAGGCACGCTAGTATACTCGTGGTGCGCGTCACGTAAGCGCGTGGCGACGCGTCTCGACTGCAGCAAGCTGGTTCCGTGCTCCGAGAGCCTGCAGTCCATCGCCATCGACGAGAGCCTCAACGGGGAGCGCTGTCGGGTAAGACTGTAGCCTGTGACATGTCAATGTAAATAATGTGACAGCATTATATGCTATAATTTTTTATATTAATAATGTGACAGGCTGCAGGCCTGTGAAATTGACATTTCATGTAAATAATGTGACAGCATAGTGCCACTTAGACTGGGACTATATGATCCGGAATGCCGGATTCCGGATCATATAGGGCCTGGGAAAATTCAGGGAACTGAAAATAGAACTCTGCACTAATACAATATGTTAGTAACGACGTTCGAATCTTATGTTAAGACGCCTAGAAAAATTGGCATGTGACTAACTATTAGACATCACTTTCTTCCCCCTAGGCATCGGTCGTAAGCAGAAAAAAGCAGCTTTAGGCGTGTTGAGAGTAAAAATTCAAGGTCGCCTTACGACACGACCGGCACGATTTTGGATTTTTAAATGATAAATGAATTTATACGTCTGCCGCGTGTACTCTGTTAACACGAGTTATGTTTTTATATACCTGCGTAATGTTGTAGGTGACGGGCATATGCGTGGCGGGGGACAACGTGCTAGCGGGCACGGCGTGGGGCTGCGTGGTGGTGGCGACGCGCGCGCTGCAGCCGCTCACCGTGTGCCGGCCGTACGAGGGTGCGGCGCGCTCCCTCCTGCCGCTGCCGCCGCACGCCGCCGCGCCGCCCATGCTGGCCACACTCGGCGACGGCTACCGCCCGCTGCTGCAACGCTACGCGCCGCAGCAGGTCAGTCTCAGTGAAATATTCCAACTCACCCGAACCATTTCGAAGTGGAAGCGTTTTAAATCGGGTAAATTAATGTTAATTAATTAAAGTTCCGAATCATTCCAAAGTGAAAGTACACTTTGGAATGATTCGGAATCCGCAAAAAATAAATGACTTTAAAACACCTGTACGCATAGTATATTGTGCTGCGGTGGCGTGCGGTGGCTATAACTCCATTCCTATCGGCTACACTTACAATTTACCTTTTGTAGACCCTCATCCAAATCCCTACCTATTATACAGACTGGGGCTTCCCTATGAAGGAGAACTAGTCGTCGCCACTGTTGCGCTGTAGAAATACGTCTTGTCTACAAAAGATAAGAAGTATACTGTATCAACCTGTCATTGTGTATATTCTTCCGTATACGTGACCCTTGTCTGCGGTACTGCTGCAAACTACCCTAGGGGGTTGGCCGACATCACGAGCCTTTTAAGATTGTCAGGTTACTCACGATGATTCCCTTAACCGTTTTATGCGCCCATCTAGTGTCAGCTTAAATTATTGTCAACCTGAATAACTAAAAAGGACTTAACATAACGTCTTGCAGTCCAACACGACGAGCTTCACCGGGCGCTACTGTCTGCTGTGGCGAGCGCAGCACTGGCTACCGGACTAGGCTGATACGAGAAGAGAAGCTTCCACGGCGTGATAGAACATTTTAGAACTTCGTAGAAAACTTTAGAAACATTTCATAGAAGATTGAGTAACTAGTTTCTATGAAAACCGTACAATGTACATCTTCCCGAACTTATTAGAAGGTTCTTCTTCATAATAACTGTCCGAAGTTCTTGAGAGTAGATTTGTAGTACGAGTCACTTTCGACTTTTGTACGTTTTATATGAAGTGTTTGTTTGGCATTTTGGAGGTCCGAATTAATGTTAGATAGATAATTTTATTCAGATATATATTTAGATATTTTAATAAAATGTCGTCCAGTAAGGAAACATTACATAACTAGGCTTATGACTGCTTGGAAAAAAAATAAGTGCCACCTAGTGATCATCACTCTTGCAGCGAAAACTATACAATACTACATGCTAAGGCTGTAATGCATAGTCATTTGCAAATTGTTTGACGGCGTTTATCGAGTGAGAAAATATCACTTTTGCTATAATTACGATTTGTCAGTGAGAAATAGTAAATTATTGTTGTTGCCAGTGTAAAAAATATTTAAAGAAATGTTAGTTTTTTGACAACAAACCTGAAAATCCGAAGTCGGGGATGGCTTTTGCATTTTCCATCAACGTTATCATCATTTATTATTTAATATTGTCGCGTATGTTAATATAAGTTGTCTAAACTCGTATGCACCTGAGGGCGACTTTCTCCTAGTTAGATAGTAGATGAATCTCGTCGACAAAAATGCCTAACGCCCCAGTCTAAAACCTAAATACGTAAACTACAATACTCACGCGTCCAATAAGTTAGCTATACCAAGTAGGAGTATTTATATCTGTCATAGGAGCTATGACCCGGTTACAAAATCGAACAAAAAAGACAAATTCGACGCAAAAAACGCGTCCGTAAAGACAGAATCACATAATGTGACTTCTCGACGACTTTGTAAACCAAAGCTAATATTAGATGGGTTATATAAAATGTTGATCTCACTTTAAGTATTACGCTTAGCTGGTGCTTGTTACTTCGCGCCATTTTAGTTTTTAAGATTATTAATGTGCTTTAACTTATATGAATCTTAGAAATACTTCTTGTCAATTTTCATAGTGTTTGAAATCAATGATATACCAATATACTACATATTTAGGAGTACTAAAGAGATAACATTTTGTTAAGAGGAGTCATTTGAAATTAGATGCTAATGTATTATTTTTTTGTGCAATGTGTTTACATTTAAATTGTTTTTTGTAAAATTTACAAGGATCTGATTTTTTACTAGATTTGTAATTATATGCTACCTTAGTTTATTTTTGCAATGGCACTATACTTTTTACTTGTAAAGATGGAAGACCACGTCCTCTTAAAATACGTTTATTATTTGAAACATAAAACTGTCGATTGTCTTCGTGGATGGTGCTACGGAATTTTTAACCTCCAGTCTGTTTATTAAGTAATAGACGCATTATTTCGTACAATACTTTTTAATTATTTTGTCTGTACAAATAAACGTACAAAAAAATGTCTTTTTTTTAACAAACATTTACAAGTCTTTATTGTAAAACGAGGAATTTAACTAAATGTGGTGACGGGAGAATGTTAGCGCTGAACACAGACAAAATGTTTACGTTGTAAAATTCAGATTTTCCTAGAGATTCTTCCCCTTTAAAATTATCATGCCTGCCACGGCATGAGCTGCGGTCGCTTAACCATACCCCGACCTAACATTTCTGTGGCCGCCAGTGTGCGCTTAGCCTAAGGTTGACCCCACATTAGGCGTGCGCATTCCTCGGGCGTGGGAGTAGCTACGTGAGCGTCGCGTTTTGCTGCTCGCTCGCGTCGCGTTCTCACCCCTTCGGTCCTCGCCACTGTTTCGGTCGTCAGTTACAGGCCGGCCAATGCGAGCGCCGAGTGCGCGCTGCACACACGCCGACAACACGCGACGCTCGTGTTTGGTGGGGTCCTACAGTGTGTATTTTTATCCGTATTTAGTATTTAGGCCAAATATTCATAAGTAATGACAGTATGCATAACTAAAAATTCTCGTCACAGATAAATAACATAATTAACATTTTCTGCCAACTCGCACTACGCATAGACACCCTCACACTGCCGTACAACGGCGCTCGCGCCGCTACGCAGTATCCGCTGCGCTATATGAATAGAATTTAAGTATTTTATAGGATAATCTGAGGGTCTAAAAAGGCCACTTTAATTGTTTAATTTTTTTTCCATACAAAAATCGGGAAATGGTAAAATAGCCACATGATTTATCTAATTTAATTATATTATAAAACATCAATTTTGACAATTTTCAATAGTCTATTTTTTAATTTACAGTTATACTTTTTTGTTTTGGATATCTGTATAGTGAATAGATATACTAATATAATATTATGGGTAGAACATAAATCAAAATAATAAAACATTTGGATTGTTATATTTCATTTATTGCCAGTTATCGCGAGCCACGTCGCCACTCTTGCGCACAAAACATAAATAAATAAAAATAATATTCATTTAAAGAAATAATAATTTACTTACATGAATTATTCACTTACATACTGAAGTCGGTAGTCACAATCTACAAGGGCCAATCGACTGGAGTCAAACTGGCCCTTTACATGGCGGTGTTTGGAATAATTCTAGCGCATTCCCTTATTTACATATTGATTATCGGTTCTCAATGATAACTAAATATCCAACAATTAATATCATCAACGAATTAACATTAGAATCGAATGTTTTCAACTCCCGAGTCTGGTAATGTATTTAGGTAACGTTACATCTATACAAGGGGTGCTAGTCAACGCTGCTAACTATAGTACGCTACACCTCTCGTCGCGACCGCGGAGCCACCAACTTTATTTTGATGTCCTCACAGCAAAGGCGGCACGTTGAAATGAAAAGGATCGCAAAATAAAGAACATGGTAGCCTTAAAATAAATACAGATAGTGACGGGCAGTGTCTAGTGTAGACAAGGCGTTGGTCAGACGTTAGGAGTAGTGTACTAGTATTTTATAGGTTGTGTGTTCACTTGGACTTGGCAGCCTCCTCGGCCTCGAGCCGCCGGCGCATGGACTCGGGCATCTCCGCTGGTGGTGGGCGGGGCATCCTCAGCCATACCTGCACCAAAAATTTGTTAGGAACAACCAAGAAGGAAACAGGAATTTTAGATTCCAATTGGTAATCTCATAACACTGCTTTCCACATGGTGTTTTCGGTAGGAACAATTGTAATTTTAATAATCATTGATTTTTTAATTTTATTTACACAATAACAAAGAAAACCTCTCATTTCTTTATTATTGAGTTAACAAGTTTTAAATATCCTAAAAGTACCTAATACTGCGACTCGCACGGTTGGTACAGTAAAATTTAAACAACTTGTAAATTGATGGGCACAAAACTATTTTAGGTAGTGACATATGCGGCATATTTGTGTTTACGTACCTTGACGGCATCATAGATGAACCATTGCAGGGCGGTGAGGGTACCGATCATGATGATCCTAGGTCCAAGACCCTTCCATACTCCGGCCATACCCAGCTTGCCGATGATGGATCCAACTGTCGCGGTCTTGTCCTGAAAATATACGGAAAATATTGTTGTAGTCTCAGAAAATGCTCATATTAACGCTATATCTAGAAACATCTTAAATATGTGCCCTAGAGTTACGTTTTTCTTGACATAAATAGCCCTCAGCTCTCATAATCTATTGTTCATCGGGCACTCCTGCTGCACCCGAGTCAGTGGTTACGCTGCAGACGCAGAGGTGACGGTCAGTCACCAACCACTAACCCTCAGCACAGCATCACCCCCTCTAGCATGAGTTGTCATCATTGGGCCAGTTATAAATGTGAATACAATTTCTATGAATAGGTGCATCTTTGAAGATGATCAGTACATTATTACAACAAAGTTAAGAACGCTTTTAATTTAAAATTTTAATGGTTTTTTTCTACCCGACTGTATTATTTAAGAAAATTTTATGTCCAAAACTTCAAAAATATAAAGATAACGACACGCCGAGTTTTATCAAAATTTAATAAGGGTTGCTAGATGGGAATAAGGCCAAATGGGAAGGAGCCATTCATAAGTGTCAATCCCTGAGTTTTGAGATTCGGTTTCATCGTGAAAAACGTGAGTGAAAATTTATTTTTCGTTATTTTAATGAAACTGGACTGATATTCTTTTATTTACAGTTTATAATTAATAATAATTATAAACTATCCATCTCGCTATCTCAGTTAGCTCACACTACCTACCGTGCGTTTGATATAATTTTATTACACATTGACGTTTGTCAATCTTTCACAACTCACAATATTTAATCTTTTTTACTTTATTCTTTATGAAGGAATATGTTTGAATATAAAAATAATATAGCTGTCTTTTACATTATCGCGCGCGATAAGTGAAATCGTACCGCATAACGTGAAAACGCTGTAATATGTGAAGCAAAAATCACGTTTTCACGATTTTGGACCTATTTTAAAGGCCATCATCACAGTCCAGTCTGCAAATCCAGCAGCCTGTCAATAATTAGTTTATATCTTTTCGTGTGTTATCTGTGAATAGTTCTAAGTAAATATTCAGGCGGATTTACCAGAAGGCTGAGTAGGCTGAAGCCTATGCCGGCAAATGTGGCCTCTTATTTTGGGTTTGGTGGGTTCTCTTGGTATTGAGAAGATATGCGATGCGTAATGTCACATGTGTCATTTGTTTTCAGCAAAAACTGAATAGCCTATGGGCAGCAAATGTGTAAATCCGGTACTGTAAATATCATGAAAAAAATTTACACATTTTAACTGTGTATCTAAAAGGCAAAATAACCCTAAAAATGTTAACTAAAAAATTTTAATGTGAATTATGGTCGCATTTCATAATTTATCTTATCTAATCATAGTCTTCAACTGATTGTAAATATAATTAATGAAAAAAAAAAAACTGACTATTAATAGTCTTCTGTTGCATCCAAATGGACTATTCCATATTTGCCGTTGTCTAACTAGTAAAAAACGTGCAGACCAATTTGTGTAATTAAAATGTTCAACTTATATTATGGCTTTCTTTGGTCTCGGGCGATATTAGGAACGTGATATTATTGAAAATATGCTCCTATGTCCGTTATGTATTAGTACATACCTGGTTGAGCTTGGACACGACGGTGTCGGCGGGGTGGGAGACGATGGCGCAGAACACGCCAGCGATGTAGCCAGCCGCGAACGTCACCACCAGCTGCTCACCCTTCGTGCACTGATCGCGGGGCTTCGGCACCACGTACTGGAATACACACACACGTTATAGGAGGCCAGATAAGTGGAAAATGCCGATATTTCGTAGGGATTCCTTGACTTCCAATCATAATAATTTTAAATTGCCACTGGGCGTTCAGTTTTTCACTCGATATTTTAGTATGGTTTTAGTAACGAGATAAGATTGTCAAATCTTTTAAAATATTTAAAAATACATATTTTGTATTTTGAGTAAAAGTCTTTATAAAGCTAAAATGGATTTAAGCATCGTATTTAAGACCTCAGCTCTCATAATCTATTGTTCATTGGGCACCCCTGCTGTACCAGTCAGTGGTTACGCTGCAGACGCAGAGGTGACGGTCAGTCACCAACCACTAACCCTCAGCACAGTAGTCCCCCTCTAGTATGAGTTGTCATCATTGGCTCATATTTTATTATCCTTAAAAATATTTGTGAAAATATTGATAAAACATACCTTGTACAATAGCTCAAGGGTCTTCTCAAAGCAGGCGAACTTCATCATGGTGTATGGGATCTGTCTACCCCACAGAGGTACCAGACCCTTGTAGAAGGTACCGAAGCCCTCATTCTGTACCATCTTGGGCCACGCCTCACGGAGTGTGTTTGCAAAACCAGGCATAGTTTGGATGCGCACCTAAACATTAATAGACACATTTTGACTCATTTCACTCCAGCAATACAATTAGTGACAATATGGTATATTACATACAATAAAAGTTATTTTAATCTTACATGAAAATATGCAAACATATAAAAACTAGCAATGAATGTGATTGCAAGTTATAGAAAGTAAGTAGTAAAGATAATGTTATTATATTAAATCAGACAGACAGCTAGTATAACTGATATTGCCTGCATAGGTTGTTCTGTCTTCTAGCAGCGTTAAATATTAACTTACCTTAGCTGCCTCTAGTGGCGACAGGGCAATGTCAGCGAAGAACTCAGCGGATGCAGAAGCAGCCAGGTAGACCCCGGTGCGGTAGGTGTATGCAGTCTCCTCATCTAGCATACCCGAGTAGCCCACTTTGAACACTTCATAGAGACCGAACTTGCACAGACCCTGGAATAAACATTCTAAATCAGAAATGTTCATCACAAAATCGATTTTATTGTTGTGTGATAAATCTCATAACTTATGGTACGTCTTCAATACTTTCAGTTGGAACAATTGGAATTTATTTATAATCATTGAACCTTGGGCCATACTTACTCTGTTCAGATTCATTTTTTACTTTTTGTAAATAAAAACACAATAATTCACTATAATACCACCAATTTAAATGTCACTTAATTACAATGCTTATAAAATTATTTATACGCAAAGAAATAAAATGACACATTAATATGGTTGAATTAGATATTATTTGTGTACGACATAATGTTGGATCCGAATAGAGATAACAAATAAAAATACAATTGTACCTGTAGAGAGTATCCAATGAAGGTAGGTGCCCAACCCTTGGCCAGACCACGCATGCCCTCCTCCCGGACGGATAATCTAAAGCCGTTCACTACATTCTTGTACTTGTCAGGGTCTACTTGGAGACGGCATTTGACTAAATCTAGGGGCACTACAGCGGTGTGTGTGATACCTGGAATAGATGTATATACTACTTGATAAGTTATTGAAAATAAACCTACAAAAATAACTGTTAAAAATCTTTTGTTGTGTAACAAAATAAATGGATATACTAAGAGACCTATAGTCCTTCAGAGTTATTTTACTTAGGAGTTTTTTGGAGTTATTCTTATATTGTTGAAATAAAAATCATGTCAGAGGTAAAATAAGTCTGAACATAAATCATTTTATTAAAAACTTAGCATGAAATCATCTAACAACCATGTCTAGACACACAGACAGCATATTAACATTAAACTCAATTATGATTACACTTTTCAGGTTTCTTTCAAACCTTCAAACAATATGTTTGAATGCATTTTTCTTAGCCAACTGTTAACTGTACATATAATCATAATAATAAAAATATTTCAGTTCAGAACTGAGTATGAGCTTAGTTCTTGCGTAACTTTTTACTGACAGTAAGAAGTTATGCAAGAACTTGTATGAAGAGAGCATGTATTAAGTTATGTTTGCTATATATTGTATTTCTCTGTGAACCTACTAGGAATCAGCACCTGATTCCATTATTGTGGGAAACATCAGGATTAAATACATGAGTGTCCTAAATATTTCAGATGTGAAACATCTATTTCAAGATTAAATAATCGCTTACACGAATTTTTGTATTTAACTATTATCTTGTAATTTATACTTCAATGATATGTGCAAGGTGAAACTGACTTTGTAAACTATTGTATTTGGTTGGTTGCCAAAAGATTTATGTAATATTTTGTGTTTCATCTCTAAGTTTATAAATTTTAACAAAAAACTACGGCGAATCCAAAAGAAAGGATTTTGGTAGTATATGTATAAAAGTATGTATGTTTGTTCCACCGTAGCGCCTAAACTACTGTCTGATTTTAATAAATGAGGTGTTAATAGATGCGTAATAATACCCCGGGCAACATAGGATATATAATTTGCATAGTCAGGTAATAGTTTTTTATAATAATTGTAATTATTTAGACATAATTAAGTAAGTTTTTATATGATAGTGACCAAGTCATTATAAGATTGACCTTGAAGAGATTTGCTTAATTATTCTTTGCATATACTTTGACTGGTAATTGTGGAGGGAGGGGGCTAAAAAGTTAACACATATCATGGGTACATTATCTAATCTGTATTTGATAATAATATTTTATCAATGTTTATTTAAAACTCTCACAAGAATAGTAAATTTTTTTTAATATTAGACAAAGCAATTTTCAAATTCATACTTTTACCATTATTAGCTATAAAATTTACCAAAACACAATAAAAGTACTAATAAATTAAATCTTACAACAATACAGTTTTACTATATGTACATCAAAATGGTATTCGCATAAACATCAACCCAACATCAAACATGTTTTGATTGGTCTAAAGTCCAAAAATCAGTTTATAATATCAAGGCGTTTCAATTCATTGATAGTAAATTAAAAGTCTAAGTTAATTACAAGAACTGGGGTTCAGGTCAAATACAAGTACAAAAGTCTTAACTTTTTAATAAATTTAAATGTAAAGCAGAATGTATCAAATAAAAGGCCATTAAGAAATAATTTTTATACACTTACCGCAAGAGAGGATGCCACCTAAACCGCACAGAGCGAAATATTTGGTAGATCCAAACTCGCAGGAGTCCCCATTGGTGACGGCCGCTGCTGCCATACCCTGAAGTTCAAAATCACTTGTATCAACCATCATTATACTTAGAGCTAGAGTAGGAACTAGAAACATGTATATGTTTAGTAACTAATGAAGGGATTATCAATTTGTTACAAAATAAACTTACCTACATTTGCAAGAAATAATTAATATAAGAAATTGCATTTTAGCCACTTTGATTACATTAAGTATGTAGTGAGTCGTCCATACAAATGTCAAAAGTAACCAATGACACTCAAGCTGAATTCTCATTCATCAATTGAAGTAAGCCATTTTGACATTTGAACAGATGACTCACTGCAAACTTGACACTTAACCTCTACCCTTTTGAGTCCTATAGTTAAGATAGGGAGATTGATAGATAGTGGTGTAATTTTTTGACAAGTGTAGCATGGTTCACACAATCAAATTCAATTGCTTTTGCTAAAAACCTCTAATGCGTCCTGCACCACACCAAGCCTCGAATATACTACAAAGAAGCCTGTATCCTTAGTAGACCGACCTTTAGTAAACCGAATTGTGTAGAATGTAATAAATTATTTGTATCTAAGTGTACTGTTATTTGATTCAAGATATTTTTTTTTAAATGTGCTAATAACATGGTTCAAATGTAGATTGTAATAAATGATTTGTGGGTAGTTTCTTTTTTAGCAAAATAATAAACTTCATTACTTACTATTGTATACGTAGAATATACATATTTTAATTATATTCACGTCATTATGTAATTACTTAGTTAATAGTTATTTATGTGAATTGTTATGGTTATTTTCAGATAACAATGTTTCATTTTGACATAAGTATGATGTAACATAAAAATATGCAAATGTGTTAAAAGAAATTGCAACTAATTTTTATAACAGAAGTAAAAAAGCATTTAATTAATAGGTCAGACAATTAAATAATAGTGCCTAGACTTAGCCCTCAGATCTCATAATCTATTGTTCATTGGGCACCCCTGCTGTGCCAGAGTCAGAAGTTATGCTGCAGACGCAGAGGTGACGGTCAGTCACCAACCACTAACCCTCAGCACAGCAGTCCCCCTCTAGCATGAGTTGTCATCATTGGGCAATCCTTAACTCGTTAATTTTTTCAATATCTGACATTATCTGTTAAATATAATTAAATGAGATTTTTTAAATACCTGGTTGCCAGGGGCGGCTTCGCACTGTGCCGGGGAGAGGGGGCCGTGGAAGGGGGAGCTCCGGGCTGCGTCCAACAGGGATGAGAACATTTTTCTGGAAAAAATACATAACCATTTTACTTTTAGATAAGAAGAGTAATAACAATGCTCACATTTATTGTTTCTAGATTTTTAATAACCCTATCTAAAGAAATATTAAAATTTATTAAAATCGGATCAGTACTTAAGGCGCTACGGTGGAACAAACATACATACATAATGCCAAAATCATTACCCTTCCTTTTCGCTCGGGTCGGGTAAAAAGGCAAATAAAACACTTGGTATTCGTGACGGTGAGAGGTTAGACATATGACATCGTTATGATAAGACCCACCCTTACGATTGAATAAATATAAATAAATAAATTCGTTTCATTTTACACGACATATACACACTTTCTGCTATATATGGATTTAGGTTTTAGCTATAATGCATAATGCATTGCACTATTGATACGTTGACGATCGGTGGGATAAGTCGAACAAGAGTCGAACCGATCAATACTGGGTTGAACTGGCGTTCCAGCTGATTGCTACTTGCACCGGGTTTCTTACAACTTTTGATTTAGATATGTTCCTCAGAACAATATTTTATTTAATTGGTGAAAATTAGATAATAAGTATTTTTAATAAATAAAGTACAAGGTCACGTGCAAACAAATTCATTGGCGTTACGTAAGTAAAATTAGAGGCCAAGTTTACGGACTTCGCCTCATTTAGAATTAAATATTCTTTAAACTGATAGTTAGTATTTCATTTAGATAAAGCTCTTCATTACGAATTAATTAAATTATGGTATACTTACATGTATAAATCCAAATGGAACTACTCAAACACGCCACACCGCGCTTGACGCACAGTGCCAAAGGAAACTAGCGCCACTTGAATGTTACGTAATCACGTGGAAATTTTGACATTTTGACAGACCAATCGGCCGATTGTAGTGAGTTGCGACTTCCAAGCGACACGAGAGTCTCATGTCGCGTCGCAACTCACTACCTTAGAGCATATAAGTTATATTATTGCTCTAAGCTCACTACAATCAAGTTGAGACGATCGCGAGTTGCGACACTATTTACGGACTGTAGAGCGCCAAAAGCAGCCGCACAGTCTAGCCTGCAAATCCAATGCCACGGCCTTGAAGAGGACTTGTAGGCAAAAATAAAAAATAAAAAGAGACTATTCGCACCTTAGAGCATCCAACCAAACGGAGACGCAATGACAGCTAATTTCTATGCGAAAAAGTCTTACACTTTTAGAGGGAGGGACGAGGAACGCACACAAATAGTGAATACACACTATGTATTTTCAATCACGTCGGTACGCACGTACACGAAAATATGTTAAACATAAATATAAACTATACGTAGTACGTACGCATGTACAAACAACCATGGAGAATAGAATTAAGGAGTACCATCTCCATACATGAAAAGTGTCCGTAAAATAGCGTTAAATAGGGGGCGCTACATACGCAGACGGGAGTAAAGCGGCAAAATTTAAACGGATAATTAAATCTTAGCATCTTCTTCGGTTTTATATATAAAAATATTTTCGACTATACGAGTAATTAGAATTTTCATGATTTACTGAATTAACTACTTTTATTCTACTAAAGTCGTCAAATTTTTTAAATAACTAAACTCAACTTACTTTACTTCATCTGTTATTGCTAACTTCATATCACACACCCTTGCCACTCTAGCGCCATTATGGTCAGGTTTGGAACTATTATTTAATTACATACTTTTGTCGGACACTTTTTAGCTTTCTGCCTTAGAGAGATGGTACTCCTTACCTCTATTCTCCATGTAGTAAAATGGCGGTGGTACGTTCTTTTTGACGTTTTGACTTAAATAACTATAAAAGATGTCATGAACTATTAATTTACAGAAACGTTCCGTTTCACTACTACATATGTATTTAGTGTATTTGTGTCGTCACACCTTGTCGGAAGTTATTTCGAGATGTTTTCATCAGTAGAAATTAAAAAACAAAAATACATATTTTTAAATCAACTTTATTTATCAATCTTAAGTTTTTAATTTATGATATCACTAGAATACTTTTTCCTAAGCCAAGTACTAAAGGAAATTATCCTTCAATGTATGAAATTAAATATGAGTCAAGTAGCCTATTACAGAAGTTAGAGGAGCGGACAGACATACAGACAGAAGGACAGACGGACAGAGAAAAACTATAAGCGTTCCTTGAGTACTATGGAACCCTAAAGAGACTATGAAGTATGAAGCTATGACTACTTTTAATTCTAAGGGGTTTTCATACATTAAAAAATTACTGTCAACTTACACATTAGTACATTACCTTCAATTTCAAAAATCAAAAAGCCAAAAATAGGTGTTGCCTATACAGGCAAATTATTTTCGGGTCCACCATCTCCAAAAAGTGGTCGAATGAGGCAATGGACATCGGGAAATACCTGTGAAACTTTATAGGGTACAAATCCCTCCACCAACCCATGGCCCTATCAACCGTCTTGGTTATACGGGCCGAAACATGGGAATGCGCACCCTACTGTCCTGGGTCCTTCCCTTCAGGTGCGCAATTCTTGATTCCCTACAAGTTCTTTAATCTATTTCTATTTGTCCCTAAGTTCTTCTCCCCTTTCTGGGGCGGACAACTCAGATACGACTTCGGTGTCTTCCGATAGCGCGTACTGGTTCTACCATCTAGGTTTCTTCCTAAGTCGCCTCCTATTGCCATCTCTTGGCGTTCCAGTCCACTTCGTATCCTGTGCCATAGTCGCGCGTATTCCCGTAGCTGTCCGAAGTTTGCCGCCGAGGAAACGAGGTTGCAGTAATAGGCCGGACCTTCTCCAAAGACTTCCATCCCATCCAAGAGCTCCCTACGCGCCTCCCCGTACAGAGGGCACTCCCAGATAGCGTGGTGTATGTCTTCCACCGCGGCTTCGCCACAGTAGCATGACTCCACGTCGGAAAGATTCAATCTGTGAAGCCTCCCTCTGAAACAGCCGTGACCGGTAAGCAGCTGCGATGTTTCATAGTCAGGCTCTATCCAAGTTGCCTTGGAACGAGCCTTCACGCCCGGGAAGAACCGATGTAGCTCCCTTCCCTTTGCCGATGTGTCCCAACGCTCCTGCCATAGGGCATAAGCGGACTCAGATTCTCTGAGATTCGCACTCCGAAGCTTTTCCTTGGTAATCGCGGTCTCGCGCATCACACCTAGTCTGCCAGCACACTTTATAGGGTACAATCTAGATTGGTTGTATAAGTTAGCAAATTATTGTCCCCTAAACCTTTGGCCCGTTAAAGGATGTACCCACAGTTTCCGCTCGCGCCGCCACTTTTTCTCCTAATGGTCAAAATAGCTATTATTAAGAGCTTATTCAACATCTTTACGTCTAATGCGCCTGAAAGACGAGACAAAAGTGATTATAAAACGGTCGTAGTAACAGTAAAATCGACGACGTAGAAAAGTAGCTCGTGTTATATTTAATCGCGACCACAAAAAAACGCTCGTGCGTAAGTAGCCTTAGTACCGGTGCTGGGTTTGCCGGCTGGACCATGAGTATAGTACATTACTGCCTCGTGGCTCATAGTTTGTAACTAATGCCTTAAATAAATTAAAAAAAAAAAAAAAAAAGTATAGTACATTTATTTAATTAATCAACTTTATAACTTTTCTGTCATCTATAGATGGTACTCCTTTAGCGCCTTACTCTCTGACCAGCCTGCAAATCCAATACCACGGGCTTGAAACTGACTTGTAGGCAAAAATTATAAATTATTGACATTTTTGACACTAATGACTACCATTAGTACCGGTGCTGGATTTGCAGGCTGGACCGTCTCAATATCCTTTTCTATTCTCCATGCTTTTGTTGTTACGTGATTGTCACTGTCAACTGTCATAACCATTTACCAGCTGAGCTTGTAGGTACGTAAACAATGATTTTCCTAAAATAAATCGTGCACATATAAAACCTTTTCTATTTTCTAAATAATATGCAAATTAATATTGTTTTTTTGGCCGATTATTATCTAAAATCTGACTATTAATTGCAATCTGCTATGAAAGGTCGCCACCTATAAGACGCTTTATTGGTACTTAGTTACTAGTTTAAATTTAAGTAAAGAGAGAGACTGGGACAAACATTGACTATCACATGCAGTTGATGTATCGTATGTAGTAGTTATGTCATCACAACTGTTATTAATAATAATTATTTATAGCAAATGCTATGGAATAAAAGCAAACAAAATTATAAGATAAATTATTCATACACTATTCACATTATACACAATATATGGGGGGTTCAACAGATTTGTCTTAACCCCCCTGGATCTACCAAAGATTCCGTTTTGGTTATATTTTGTGAATAGTATAATATCTATGGAAGCTTCCACACCACAATAATCTGGTCGGTAAGTTACCGAAGAACTTGTATCACAGGTACCAGACAACGGAAATATATTTAATACTTTACACATATTTAAGATTTTTATTATACTATACATACATATATTTAATACACATCCAAGATCCAGGAACACAGAAAAACTTTTTGTCCATTCGGAGGGATTCGAGTCCGCGACCTCTGGCTTAAGCGCCGACGCGCCAACCACTGAGCCAGAGAGGTCGTCAAGTCGTCGTAGTATAATAGTGTATATATATTTTTTTATATAGTTGTCTCAATGTGCCTTTATTGTTCCAGTGGAAATGCCTATTCCACCCGGCCTTCATAATGACCTGCTACAAATTGGGTGGCTCGCCGGAACATGGGAAACAAAAAATGGACTCTGTCAATATCCCACTATGGAAGATTTTGAATACCATGAAGAAATAGAATTTATATGCATAGGTATTGAAATAAAAATATAGAAAATTAATATATATCAACACACAGTTCAAAACACTTGATAGATTGTGAATATATTTAGCATGTACATAGTACAAAGTATGACATAGGTAAGGGGTTCCTAAACTCACCTCATATATATCACGGGAAATAAAACATTTTATGTACTTAACCCCATATCAAATCATTACAAATTTTAATTATAATAATTTGATATGAGGTACCTTGTCACAAAAAAAGTGTTATTTAAAAATTTCATTTTTAACCATTTAATTAAAATACAACCAATAAAAAATCCTAAATCATTATTATCTGTCAAATAATACTAGTAGCTTTATAACATTGTGATTTCCATTTTAGGGCAACCAATGTTCAACTATATATCAAAAGCAATGCATCCAGAGAAAGGTACACCAATGCACCAGGAGCGAGGATTCCTGCGTATCAAGCCCGGCACAAACCAACTGGCATTCATGGTCAGTCATAATTTCGGACTGACCTCCCTGGAAGAGGGTAATTTTGATGAACTGAACCGGGAGATAGAATTGGCCACAGTCTCTATATCTAGAATGTCATCTGCAAAGCCACCTAAAGTGTTAAGTTTTAAGAGAAATATTAAATTGTTAGACCCCAATACATTACGAGTAACTGTTTATATGGAGACTGAAAATACTGAATTATGTAAACATTTAGAAGCGATGTACTCTAGAAAAGTTTAACATACACATACATACTAATATGAATAGGCAGCAGGCGCGTCATATCTGCTGTTGTTACTTAGCAGAGAATATTGTTACAATACGCTACTTGGCTCATATTTAATTTCATACATTGAAGGATCATTTCCTTTAGTACTTGGCTTAGGGAAACGTATTCTAGCGATATCATTAATTAAAACTTAAGATTGATAAATAAAGTTTATTTAAAAATATGTTTAATTGTTTTTAATTTCTACTGATGAAACCACCTCGAAGTAACTTCCGGAAAGGATGTGACGTCACAGACACACTAAACACATATGTAGTAGTGAAACGGAACGTGTTTTGTAAATTAATAGTCCATGACATCATATAAAGTCATTATTTATGTATTTTGTTTCCTCTAATTCCATGCTATATTGAATTATCTCAAAATGTTTTCCTGTGTTCTTTTCCACGTTTGTTCTAAAATTCTTGAACTTTATATCTACTTAATTTACATTTATGTCAAAACGTCAAACGGAACGTCACTGCCATTTTACTACTACGGACTATAGCACAGATTACATATAGTACAACCAACATGGCGAATAGTGTTTTCGGCGGTTTTTAAAAGGTGTATTTTAAAAATATTTTTTGTAGGGTTTTAGGTTGCAAAATAAAGTAATAATATATATATTTTTTGTGTAATGAAACAATTAAGAAGCGTTTAGGACATAAATAAAAACAAGGAAGTAGCCTATTCATGTAGCAGATAAGTATTTTCGAAGCTATTGGTGCATAAGAATAATATTATAAATACAATATGTATAAATTATAATTGAATAAATACTATTACATTTTATGCTATAATAGTAGTATGTAATTACTCTAAACAGTTATTTATTAAAAAAGTTTTTTTTGGAATTCCGTACTTTATTTTGTAACAGACTTCATTGTCCATTTGTCTTTCTCTTGTTCATTGAAACAAATACCTGTTTTTGTCATCACATGACATATTGGCGCGATGTAGGTTATCACTTATTGGGTTGGATAATGGGAAAACGCTCTTATGCCGACGTTTCTCGGAGTTATCGTATCGCATAATGTGAAAACACTCTAAGGCGAGTAGGTATATCGCGTTCATTCATAGATTTTGTGACAAACGTCGTTTAACCTTAGAGAGTTTTCACATCGCACCTATTCCGTTACAAAAGTGCGTATCCGGCATAAGTGCGTTTTTCCAATATCCAGTCTGATATCAGCTCCGACAGTGACAAAGAAAGCTATATGTTTTACTGGTATTTATTTCGGGATAAAAAGTAGCATATGTTTTAATTTCATTGAAATTCATTCAGTAGTTTTTGCGTGAAAGAGTAACAAACATCCATCCATTCATCCTCAGTAGGCCTCCCTTGTAAATTCGGCTAAAATTTTAAGCATTGCCTAGTCTACTTCCATCCACCATCTACTTAAAAACTGAGTTTTATTATAATGAGTGCGTGACAAACTTTTTATGCTATTATATTGGTCTTTACCTATGTAATTGCCGTTTTGTATGAAAAAATTTAAACGAATTTTTTTCACGTATTTTTTATTTGTATTAATCGAAGTAATCACCCACGCAATCAATACATCTTTGCCAACGCAGTGGCAGTTTATTGATGCCCTTCTTAAAGAAATCAGCTGGACGGGAGGCAACAAATTCTTCAAAGGTCTTTTGTACTGCATCTCGGGTATTAAATTTTTTTCTCGCCAAGAAGTTATCCAAATTCTGGAAAAAGTAGTAGTCTGTAGGCGCAAGGTCTGGTGAGTAGGGCGGATGACGGAGAGCTTCCAACCCCAGTTCTTGCAACTTGGAGACCGTCTGCTGTGCAGTATGAGGTCGCGCGTTGTCGTGCAGGAGCAGCGGAGACGAGCGATTGACCAATGCTGGTTGGAGATGTGCCAGCTTCTCCATCATTGTGTTCAGTTCTTCACAGTACACACCTGCAGTAATGCTCACCCCGTTTGGTAAGAAGCTGTGATGAATCACACCGGCGCTAGACCACCAAACAGTGACCATCACTTTTCTAGGGGTAAGTTTTCGTTTAGGGCATTGTTTAGGTGCTGAACCAGGATCCAACCAACTTGCTGAGCGCTTGCGGTTATCAAACAGAATCCATTTTTCATCGCAGGTAACAATGCGGTTCAAAATTACTTCATTTGTGTGTCTGTTGAGCAGTGCAAGCCACGTCTCGACGCGTACTTCGCGCTGGCGATCATTGAGTTCGTGGGGCATCCATTTGTCAAGCTTTTATACCTTGCCAATTTAACGCAAATGGACCAATATTGTTTTGACGCTAACGTCGAAAGCTGCTGCTAATTCAGCCGTAGATTGTGTATCATCAGCTTCCACAATCGCCTTTAATTCGTCATTGTCGACCAAAGTCTTCGGACGACCGCGAAGTTCATTTTTCAGGTCGAAATTTCCAGAACGGAAGCGAGCAAACCAATAACAGGTGGTGCGTTGGTTTGTAGTGTTAGCTCCGTAAACGTCGTTGATGTTGCGTGCCGCTTGTGCCGCGTTGCTGCCACGACGGTACTCATATTCCATAATTACTCGAATTTTTAACGTATCCATGATGACGAAAAAGATTGAAATGCGATGAAAATGTAACACTAATCAATAAACAAATGACTATTTTTGGAAAAATAATTCCATGTTTTTAAAATAAAATAATTTTGAAATTAGAATTCTTAGCCAAACAAAAATTATTTTGATTTGAAATGGCCAGTACTGCAGAACGGCAATTTCATAGGTAAAGATCTATCATAATATATTATTTCTAAGGGGCATGACAGACGGTGAGGATACTATAATATTTTATGTTAAGATGAAATAATCGCTTGTTTATTCTGTTTTGTTTTTTACAGTGTGTTGGAACTATCACAGACTACTAAGATACTACACATTTTAAAATTACGTAGGTACCTACTATAATATGAAATAAATATCCAGGCACCATAAGTTAAAAAATTTATTATCTTCGACGTCTGTGACGTACTTTAGTCTGCAGAAAAATTTAAATAAGTTAAACTGAAAAACTTCTTAAATCTTTATTCGAAAATCTTTATTTAATATTAGGTCCTTACATATGAAATTGGCGTTTTGTCGTACTCGTAAATTCCAATTTCAAATTTATACCGCTATTATTCATGCATTTGTGTTTCGAATACCGTAATTCATTTGTTTTTTCCTCTTTTGGTTTTTTCTTTGCGTTACTCTGTTTACAAAATGGAAAACTAGAAATATCGTATTATTTTCGTGTACGAGTTCCACCGTGGCACCACTGCTGCAGAAACGGCTCGAAGGATTAATGATGTGTATGGCGGCGGTGTCGCAAAAGAAAACACAGTGCGTTTTTGGTTCCAACGTTTTCGTTCTGTAAATTTCGACCTGCAGAACAGGCCCCGTAGACGGACGGCCGGAGGCCAAAGTTGATAATGAAGAATTGAAGGCGGCGATTAATGAAATATTGTGGAAGCGGATCCACCGCAAACCACGCCCGAGTTAGCTGCAGGCTGCGGTGTTAGTGATAATACTGTTTTAATCCACTTGAAGCAAGTTGGGAAGGTGAAAAAGATTGAAAGGTGGGTACCTCATCAATTGAGTGCAGCAAACCGACAAACGCGCGTCGACTGCTGCGTTACATTACTCAACCGGCACAATAATTAAGGGATTTTAAATCGAATCATTACCTGTGATGAAAATTGGATCCTGTACGATAGCCGGAAACGCTCATCGCATTGGCTGAACCCTGGCGAACCAGCCAAAGCATGCCCCAAGCGAAAATTGACTCAAAAAAAGTTACTTGTGAGCGTTTGGTGGACTAGTGCCGGTGTCGTTCACTACAGCTTTCTTAAATCTGGCCATACGATTACGGCAGATGTCTATTGCCAGTAACTGCAAATCATGATGGAAAAGCTAGCTGCTAAACAACCGAGGTTGGTCATTCGCTCTAGGCCACTGCTTTTTTAAACGGGCAATTGGCCCACCACACTTACCCACCACTGCAACTCCTGTGTAGCCACTAGCCAGGATCGACAGTGGTAACCAACCGCAAAAACCCTTTGATATGATCTCAGGGGTGCCCGGGGGACATGCTAAATCTGTCTTGGAACCCGCATCGAAATTAATCAGAAGATTGTAGGAGGAGTAGGAAGTATTCCAGTTTCCCTCCCCAAGCAAAGCGGGAGACAGCAAAAATTGTGTTGACAAAAAGTCAGAATTAAAGGGGAAGCACCACGGGAATAACATGTTTTTTTTTTTTTGACTACAAGACAGAATGTTTTAATTTATAATATGACAGTTGATTACAATGCATTTATAATGACAAAAAAGTGTTGCATTGTTTCCAATAGTACTTATGACAAAAACGTTTGAAAGCTCGGAAGTTCTTCGCGCAGCCCACGAGATCTTCATAGTACACAACCCTAGAAACACAATGGACGCTGTTCAACATTTCGATTCTTTCGTCATACCAGAGATCACACTCCCAGAGTATGTGATGAGCAGTTTGTTCATAAGGGCTACCTTCGGTCGAACACTCGCATAGCGGAGACGAGACTAATGTAAATCCAAATAGTTTTGCTTTAAAGTTTCCGTGTCCTGTCAAAAATTGAGCGACGTAGTGGTCTATTTCTATCCATTGCTTCGAGAGTCGATCGCGTACCGAAGGGAAGAAATTATATAGGTGACGCCCTTTGATAGTGTTGTCCCACCGTTCCTGCCACTCAGAAATTAGGTTCTGTATAGAAATATCTAATGGCTCGAATAATCTAGTTATCTTATTACTCTCTTTCACGCTTAAAAACTCAGGGTTACTCATTTTTTTTTTATAATATAGTGCTGCACGACGCTGTATCTCTAAATCTACTGGTAGGACTCCGGCTAAGACTGGGAGTGCTTCAGTACTTACGGTACGGTATGCCTTACATAAAAATATTAAGGCGAGACGTTGGCTTTGCAAAAGTTTACGACGCGACGGGCCGCTCCTATTGTAGCCCTATCTGCCCACGCCGGTGCGCCATAGCATATGCTGCCGAGGTACGTCGCATTATAAATTATTTTTAATGTTTTAAATGAAAGGCCCCATGTCGACGTTGATATTTTTGTGAAACAATAGAAATTCCTTTTAGCTTTCTCACCGGTCTGTATTATATGTTCCAGGAATGTAAATTTATTTTCTAAAATAAGTCCTAGGTAACAAAGTGACTGTTTACGTTTCACATTGATGTTGTTCAGTTTAATGCAAGGAGTTGATATTAATGAACCTTTTAAAAGTACTTGAAAGGTTTTATGTGCTGCAAATTCTAATCGATTTCTGTGGCCCCAACTCGATATTACGTTGAGGCACTTGTTGGCCTTGTTTTCAATTTCAGATCGCGAATTGGCTTGAATAATAAGAAAACCATCGTCAGCATAACCTATCAGAGAGCACAGAGGAGGCAAGGGACACATAATAAATCATCAAAACTTATATTCCACAAGTGCGGCGATAGTACTGATCCTTGAGGGCAGCCACGCGTAAAGTTTTTGGAATGTGTGTAATGGCCGAGTTGGAGTTTTGTTACGCCGTTGCAAAAATACGAGTAAATTAAATAATAAATATTACGATAGCAGCCTCTGTTTCTTAACTTCAGTAGTAGCATTAGCCACCAGGCATTATCGAAGGCACCCGCGATATCCAGAGATATACCTACTACATATTTACACTCCGATAGATTTACTGTTTTTCTGACCTCGATTGCTGCATCCACTGTAGACTTCCCGGCGGTAAATCCAAATTGCTGATTATTAAATTTCGGGCCACCGGGTAGCAAGCGGGGAAGAATAAGACGTTCTAATAATTTACCTAAGCATGATATAGCGTTATAGAACGGTAGGATTTCGGATCGTCTGGTGGTTTATCACCGGCTTTTGGAATTAATTTTATTGTGCCGATTCGCCAGATTTTTGGAAAAGTGCCTTCTGCAATACATTTATTAAAAACCTGTAATATAGATGAGCCTACTGCTAGACACGCCTGCTTAATCATAATATTAGATATTTTATCCTCGCCTGCTGACTTTTTCGTAAGTGACAAATTAACTGTTGAAGTGAACTCATCAAGTGTAGGTAAGTCAGATACCGGCATATTGATGGGGTCTAACATTCTGAACCTTATCTCGCGGTGAAAATCATTGTCCAAGTCCGGCTTGTCGTCTGGAATTAGTACGTCGAGGTACGCCTTCGCCGTGTCTCTTAAACTATGAGTATACGAATTATTAATCTTGATATTTGAAAAATACTGTGGAGCAGTGGTATTCTTAGGTTTGAGTTCATGGTATAAAGAAGACCCTCCTTATCCAGTCTAACGGCTGCATTTCTCAACATATTATGTTTTGCTAAGGTGACGGCGGCGCGATAACGCGACCTTGAAGCCCTAAGGTCAGTTAGGTACGATACGTAATTATCGTCCAATAGACCGAGTCCCTGTCTACGTGCATAATTTTTTTCCGTCTGGCTCTCCTAAACTCCCGACGCAAGTTATATAAATTATCGTACCACCAATTACACTTATTTTCTGTTTTAAGCGGCCTTCGGCCCAGGGCGGTGTCGGCACAGTAGACAAAGGTGTTGGTCATTATTTCCGCACTATCATTTGAGTTCAAGTCTGGACGAGTGAAATCTCTGGAATGAGCGAACATAAGAGACCGGAATAAATTCCAATTACCATTTTTAACATTATATTTATAATCTTTCGACTCAATCACGGGACAACTCGAGGGTGCGCGAATAAACTCAAAGACAATTAAACGATGGTCGCATGACGCATCAGGAATGACGCGCCAATTTATTATATTGTTATTATGGACGTACGCGCTGGAAAGCGTGACGTCGATGGAAGATTCACCAGAGGGGCTGCTAAATGTAGGTGGTGCATTGGGAGTGTTATGAATTTGCAGGTTGAACTCTGCTATGAAGTCTTCCACTGAGCTACGACGGTCGCGGTCAGTGTATCTAAGTTCCCCATGCCATAAGGGCGAAGAAGCATTTACGTCGGCACCAATAACAATTTTATTCCCCGCAAGACATTGTAGGACATGACGTAGTTGGTGTAAGTGAGGACCTACAGGATCGGAGTATTGAAAATAACAACTAACTACGTACAATCTAAAGTGAAGACACGAAACCTCCGCTGCCGCACAGTGAGACGTTGACAGATTTGTAAGGGCCGTAATTGAAAATTTAGACTGAGGTGTGTAAATGCCGGCGCGCGCTAGGTTGTTAACTTGTACGACTTTCGACCTTAGCGACGCGGATTGATATTGCTCTTGTATGAGAACTAAGTCTAAACTATAATCCGACACCAATTTTTCTAATTCAATCGTCGCGTGCTTATTGTTATGTAGGTTCAACTGTCCTATAACTAACTTATCCATAGCGAGTTGTTAAAATTAATTGCTCCATTTTTGCCTTGTATGTTGGGCAGTCAGGGGAACCCGTGGGGTGGGCGTTAGGTTTCTTGTACCGGGTGCAGCTTCCGCAAACCGGTTTGAAATCTCTTAAGTCTTTTTTGGGACAGTTAATTGAGGTATGTTTATCGGCGCAGTGACAACAGCACGGGTCTGAATCGCGGCAGAATTTAGCAATGTGACCGTATTGTTGACAATTAGCGCAGCGTACAAGTTCGACGTCATCGATGAACCGACACATTGCCCAGTCAATAAAAAGTTTTTGTTTAGTTTCAATGAGATGTTTCCGAATCTTTGGGTCTAACTCTAGGCCCAACCATTTTCGATTGTAGTTATTATTTATGCGCCGTCTAATAATTTTTGTCGAGTTCATAAATTGTTCTTGTGTCACATTAATTTCGCCCTTAATATTTTGGTTATAAAGCGATAAAAGGAAATTTTCGTCCGTAATATTTTGCGGGACATCTTTAATTAGAATACGCGGGTTACGCCCTCTCGGTGTTTCTAGACGCAGACCGGCTGATTTTAAACCTTCAACGGATTTTAATCTCCTGACTTGTGACTCGCTTGTTAAGCGCAGGATCACGCCCGAATTAGCTGTCTTTTTGACGCCGTGGATTTGAAAGCCGTCAGATGGGTTGATCGCTTTCATTAATGCCTGTTTGGTCTCGTCTGAGGATTTTAATTCCGCCGATTTGTCTTGCGTCGGATAAGCTATTACGCACGGGAGCGGTCTACGCGTTTCAATAGGTGGCACCGACTTCGCGAATCTGAGTTTGAGCGCGTCAGAATAAGAAAATGGCGGCGCTGAGGCGGCCGGTTGCTCAACCTGAGTAGTAGTTTTGGCGGTCAGCAAATCCTTTTCCAAATTAGCGACTTTAGTTTCTAATGACGAATTTTTAAGTGCCAGAAGTGAGACGATGGCCGTTAATTTTTGTGTCATGTTCATTATTTCTGCTTTGTTAGCGAAGTTATTGCGACGAGATACTGTGTCGTTAGCGAACTCATTTATTTTAGATAAGTATGAAGAGGCCTCGCGAACTAGCTCGTAATAATTGCACGTATCGTCGGGGCCACGGCTTGTACCCAATAACGAAATTACTGGGGGCGGTTGATCGTCCCTTGTGGGCTGGTGGCGCTTTTCATCAGGTTACAGGGAAGAGGGCGATAATTGTGACAATAAACGTTTAGTACCTGAAGAAGTTGGCGGTGAGCGGGGAATTTTGTCATTTTTCGAAAACGGATTAGTATCTTTATCCGATGGCATATTATGACTCGACATTCTGGCTAGGTGCTTACTAAAAAGATTTAAATACTACACTTCAATATGCAATAGAAAAACAATGGCCAAAATAAAGAGTGAATAGGTAAATAACTAACAGCTGTTCGAACAGAGCGGCCGGCGCTGCGCGAGAGCTACCGACTGTAAAAAAATTTTGCCTACCTACTTGTTGACAACAATAAAAGTGAACAAGGAAATCAACTTACCGAATTAAATCCAACAAACTACGGACAAATGTGTTTCAAAAACTTACAGTAAACGTTGCTCACACCTTGACCTAGCTTATTACACACACTCAGCACGTATTTGTTGATTTTAAACCACTAAAAACAATTTATTTCCCGGAGCGCACGTCAGACGGTGTTAGCCGTACGAAGATCGCGGGGGGAGCCCCCTCCCACTGGCCTCTAAGCCACTGCTGCTTCAGGACAACGCTAGACCACACACTGCACAACAGACGGCTACCAAATTAGAGGAGCTTCAATTGGAATGTCTTAACACATCCACCGTACTCCCCGGACCTTGATCCAACAGATTACCATTTATTTCGAAATTTGGATAACTTCTTGCAAGGGAAAAAATTCAACTCCGATGGGGCAGTCCAAAGCGCCTTCAAAGATTTTATTGATTCCTGTCCGAATGGTTTTTTTAGTAAAGGATTCAATGAACTACCTATGAGATGGCAAAAGTGCATAGATAGCAATGGTATATACTTTGATTAAATAAATATATTAGGTCATTACATATGAAATAATACGATATTACGTTTATACGTTTTCCATTTTGTAAACACAGTGACGCAAAGAAAAAACCAAAAGAGGAAAAACAAATGAATTATGGTTTTCGAAACACAAATGCATGAGTAAATAGAGGTATAAATTTGAAATTGGAATTCCTAACCAAAGAAGGTATATTTGAGATCAAAGTGGCCAGTACGACAAAACGCCAATTTAATATGTAAGGACCTAATATTATGTTTAAAAAAAATCTACTTTATGTTCCTCCTTTCCAAAACGCCAATTTCATATGTAATGACCTAATATATTGTATTTTAAAAAAATATGTACATAAATAATGATTTTGGAAACACGAGTTTTCTTTGGAGACAAATAATTTAAACTGATTTTTGTTTCACTACAATATTTATTTTACAATTTCGCTTAGTATATATAGTAAATACGTATAAAAATATATCCTCTTGTTATCCGCTTGTACTATAAATAATGAAACTTCAAAATGCTGTGAGCAAATTGTTTTCTCGTACGTTTAGTCCACTAAACATGATTTGCACTACCTCGAGTCCAGACATCCCGAATCATTGTGTCCTTATCTGAAAAATTAATAGTCAGAATAACAAAGTGATAAAGTCGATATCGATATTTTTTGTGCTGTCACAGCCCTCATTTTTTCTGCAGTGTGGCTTGTTTATAAATTAAAAATGCATAATTTCTGGATAACTTTATCCGCACATATTATGTTATTGGAATAAAGATTATCGAATTTAAACAAAAGTTTGATAAGTTTTTATAAATGAACACTTATTGACCAAGAATTTGTCAAAACAAATTCTTGGTCAATAAGTGTTCATTTAATATAAAATCCAAAGATTTTTGCTTATTTACTGCATATTTGTTGATATTTAGACAAAATAATACTTACAGATGGAAAGTAACGTAGTAATTTTGTTTATCAGAAGTTTCCGATTTCTTTTTACAGTAAAAAAACAGCAATTCTGTGATTACGCGCGGCAACTAGTTTTATATAACCGGTATGACCGGCGGTCTCGTGCCTTTGACAGCGGGGAACGCCTGCCAATGGCTATTCCAGTTGGATTAATGATCTAAGGACGCCGGACGGCCATTAGTTCCGGTGCTGGATTTGCAGGCTGGGCTTACTCACTGTAAGGGGCTTTACAGGGGAGTCATATACTAAAAGAAGAAGAAGAAGAAGAACCTTGGTACTAAAGTGGAGTCATTTTAATCATGGAGAATAGAGTAAAGGAGTACCATCTCTCTAAGGCAGAAAAGCTAAAAAGTGTCCGACAAAAGTAATTAAATAATAGTTCCAAAACTGGCCATAATGGTACTAGAGTGGCAAGGGTGTGTGATATGAAGTTAGCAATAAGAGATGAAGTAAAGTGAGTTGCGTTTAGTTATTTAAAATTTTTGACGACTTTAGTAGATTAAAAGTAGTTAATTCAGTAAATCATGAAAATTCTAATTACTCGTATAGTCGAAAATATTTTTATATATAAAACCGAAGAAGATGCTAAGATTTAATTATCCGTTTAAATTTTGCCGCTTTACTCCCGTCTGCGTCTGTAGCGCCCCCTATTTAACGCTATTTTACGGACACTTTTCATGTATGGAGATGGTACTCCTTACCTCTATTCTCCATGATTTTAATAGGTTACATTTGACAATTCATCAAAATTCAATAACGTAACCTTGTAACGGCGGGCATAAAATAATATATTTTTTCGTTTTGTTAGAACTGCACAATTGCTTAACTTTTTTCAAATTAAGATTACATATTTATTGTAATAATGACCGATACGAGTAATTTTACGATTTGCTTTCACTAATAAGCCATTCTAAACTTATTAAACAATTTCTGATCTAAATAACTAAACGTCGTTACAATGTTGCGTCAGTTAACTCTCCTGTGGTAGCCCCAAAATGTATGCACAATGCAGTGAAAACGCCAAAGGGGTTAGGAGTTTGGTACGTCTAGGCATAGTTATATACTGTCCAGTATTTTATAAAAAATCGATTTCGCGAACATCGATCAATCATGGATCAATCGAAAGAACATAATGGTTGTAAATAAAATCAAAAGTATTATCAGTTCACACTAAAACGTATCCGCACCTGAAAAAGTACTAATCCCTTTCACAAAAAAAAGATTAGAACTTAGAATTGACCGCGTACGGGCGTGGACCGGCAAAACTATACGGTTTGTTGTCGATTGGACGATTGGTGTATGGCTTCCGTAAGAGATACATTTTTTTTTAAATATGAAATCACACCTATTTAATCTATTATCGTTCTGTAGGTATAATGTTTGTCACTTGGAAATTTTACATAATATCTGCGATTGTAAATCTAGTGTTTAGTGGAGCGCTGCGTCCCTTTGCGATTTAATTTGAATAGCGAGCATTCCGGCCCCGCAGGGACGGACTCCAAAGAAGCTGTGGTTAAGCGATTGTTAGCCACGGTGCACCTTTAATGAAATACTTAAGTACCTATACAAAATTGTAAAAATCTACGAATGCAATTTGTTTATTAATCCAAATTATCACCAAATCATTTTTTAATTGCAAATTTACTAAATTGCAAAATAGAAAGACAATTAATGTTATACTTACCTGAGTAGTAGAGTAGTAGGTAGGCACTAGGCTCTCAATATTTTACTATATTAGATGTTGCCCGCAACTTCGTGCGCGCAAAAGTTAATTTCGAGGAAACCGTTCATTTTACGCAGAAAAAAAAGAACTGTGCCAAATTTTATCAAATCGATCCAGTAGTTACGGAGCTTATTCAGTGCAAACAAACAAGCAAACATACACGCAAAGAAAAAAAAAGTCTCTTCAGACTCTATTTTACTTAGGACGCAATTAAGTTCGTTTTTTCAAATAATCATTAAGCGAGATGATAATGAGTATAAGCTTAAACCTAATCGATCACATCCCTTCGACTAAAGAAACTGTAGGTATGCAAATCTGTCCTTAACAGTCCATATTTTATTTTTAGTAGCTTTAGCATGCGACGTAAAAATCCAATTTTTTTTGGACTGGGATTTTAATAAGAGGTTACTTCTTTATCGATAAAAACTATTTTACTCGCAAAGTCAGCTTAGCTCTACGGATCTTGTGTTTTTCTCCCTACATCTACGATTTCTCCAGCATCTCAGAGTCCGGGCCTGCGTGCGATCGATCTGTACGGGGATTCTGTTATCAATTACCACTGATAAAGGAGCGCACGTGCAGAACGACATCGTCGTCGTCACCGTGGGATAGCCAAGTTCGACCTGATGCCAAGGGCTTTACATAATATCGGCGTGAAATAATGCTAGACTTGTGTGGAGCCGAATGTTCGAGAGCACTGACTACCGGATTTCCGATAACTTTAAATAAGTTATCGGAGTGTCCAAAAGTTAAATATACATATTTGTATTTTAGAGGTGCTTATAATATCTTGAAAGTAATAGCAATTTTTGTGCATTATAGCTTTGGCAGTAACCAGCAGCTACTGTTTATCGTTTAAATTCAGGTTCAACTCTGCTTTGGTTATGATATTCATGATTCAGTTTCAGTTCGATTCCGGTGCGGCTGAATAATTTTCAGTATCGCACTGTCCTTCCAATCATAACTCAAATTTACTTTTATTTTTATTTTATTTTACAAGTCATTTATGCCTCATGTCCTCAACAATTGAACCCACCAAAACAAGAAACGTTTCAGAATCATGCGAGAAAAGTAGCATTGAATCAACTTTTTGTTTTTGTTTTGTCGGCTGCGTGCCAACAATCTGTCAAAACGTTAGCGAGATACCAAATCATTCAAAAAGTCAAGTAACGTTCACGGTCGTTTACGATTCAACTGAAACAACTTAGCGCGATTGTCCTGCAGGCTGCAGGTAGCTAAAGCACAAAATTTTAAAAACAAACAGATTTTCACTGCCAGGTAACTGATGTTACATTGAGCAACTTTAAGGCTACTTTTATCTTAGGGTTCCGTTTAAGAAAATAGGGCTCCGTTTCCGTTAATAGTTTATTTATTTTATTTTATTATGTGTAATAACATACAACAAAGTAGAATTATATTAATATTAGGTAATTACATATGAAATTGGCGTTTTGTAAAGGAGGAACATGAAGTCGATTTTTTTATTATTAACATAATAAATTTATTTAATCAAAGTATATACCATTGCTATCTATGCACTTCTGCCAGCAAATAGGTAGTTCGTTGATTCCTTTACTAAAAAGAAGCTCCTCTAATTTGGTAGCCGTCTGTTGTGCAGTGTGTGGTCTAGCGTTGTCCTGAAGCAGCAGTGGTCTAGAGCGAATGACCAACCTCGGTTGTTTAGCAGCTAGCTATTCCATAATGATTTGCAGTTGCTGGCAATAGCCAACTGCCGTAATCGTCTGGCCTGATTTAAGAAAGCCGTAGTGAACGACACCGGCACTAGTCCACCAAACGCTCACAAGTAACTTTTTTGAGTAAAGTTTAGCTTGGGGCAGGCTTTGGCTGGTTCGCCAGGGTTCAGCTATTGCGATGAGCGTTTCAGATTATCGTACAGGATCCACTTTTCATCACAGGTAATGATTTGATTTAAAATCCCTTAATTATTGTGCCGGTTGAGTAATGTAACGCAGCAGTCGACGCGCGTTTTCCGGTTTGCTCAATGCAAAGGTGGGTAACCTTTCAAGCTTTTTCACCTGCCCAATTTGCTTCAAGTGGATTAACAGTTTTATCACTAACACTGCAGCCTGCAGCTAACTCGGACGTGGTTTGCGATGGATCCGCTTCCACAATAGCCTTCAATTCTTTATTATCAACTTAGGTCTCCGGCTGTCCACGGGGCTTGTTCTGCAGGTCGAAATGTCCAGAACGAAAACGTTGGAACGAAAAACGCACTGTGTTTTCTTTTGTGACACCGCTGCCATACACATCATTAATCCTTCGAGCCTTTTCTGCAGCACTGGTGCCACGGTGGAACTCGTACTCGAAAATAATACGATATTTCAAGTTTTCCATTTTGTAAACAGAGTGACGCAAAGAAAAAACCAAAAGAGGAAAAACAAATGAATTACGGTTTTCGAAACACAAATGCATGAGTAAATAGCGGTATAAATTTGAAATTGGAATTCTTAACCAAATAAGATGTATTTGAGATCAAAGTGGTCAGTACGACAAAACGCCAATTTCATATGTAAGGACCTAATAGTTCCACGCAAACGAAGTTGCGGGCACCAGGTTGTAATATATCTTCTATATATATAAATATAATATAATATAAAAATAAATGTTCAACCCCAAACCAAAGTCAAAGTCCTCGTTAAATAAATGATAAATTGCTCGGTGTTTGAATTAATTTCGCTCAGTGGTGGAGTTCGACATCAAACGGCGAATAATTTCATAAACCCGCCTTTGATCCGCCGGTTATTAATAAAAACATTCAATATCATCGCGGCAAAGCATACCGCGCCGGGGTTGCCAGGCGAGTATCTTTATTTTGGACTTGATGAAAATACTGCAATAAATTGGTGCCTTATACTCTGATTTTTTAACATTAATAATTAATATCAAAATAAAACATCCGAAACACTAGTATATATAGTCCTAAAGTAATGAAATAAATTATTCAGTAATGTAAAAATATTACGAGGGCGGCACTGAAAATTTCGGGAATCAAGGAAGTGACACAACATTACTATTAAAAAATGTATTTATTGCTTTTCGAAGTATTCTCCGCGAAATTTGACACATTTTTCCATACGATGGAACCAATCATTGAAGCAACCATTCCATTCGGAAGTTGGGGTCTTCAAAATGGCCGTTTTGTAGGCGTCCACAGCTTCTTCAGGTGATGAAAATCTCTGACCACGCAATTTATTCTTTATTTTAGGGAAAGTATAGAAATCATTAGGGCTTAGGTCGGGGCTGTACGGCGGATGGTCTAATAATTCTATGATTTCTTGCTCTAAAAACTCTTTTGTTCTGTGCGCGGTGTGAGAACTCGCATTGTCGTGATGGAGGATGATGCGGCGGTTGCAGTTCTCTTTACGGAGTTCAGAAACGACCTGTGGCAAACAAATGTTAGCATACCATTAATTATTAACCGTTCTTTGTCCCTCAAGAGGAATAGTCGCAACATGGCCGGTTTTGGAGACAAACGTGGCCACCATTTTTTTTGCAACACTCCGTGAACGAACAATTTTTGTTGGCTTTAACTCATTTTCGAACACCCAAACACGTGACTGGTTTTTTATTTCGGGTTCGTACGCGTATATCCAGAATTCGTCACCTAATACGATGATACAGCATTTGAGGATCCTGCGTGGAATCTTTCGAGAGTTCTGACGCACCAAGTAACGCGAGCCGCTTTTTGCTCTTCACAGAGCAAATGCGGTATCTATCGGGAAAACAACTTTTTTACACCTAATTGTTCATGCAATATTATTTGTATTTGACTCATGGCAATGTCTAAAGTTGCCTGAATTTCGCGGTATGTCACATGTCGATCTTCCTCAATCAGCTTACGCACAGCATCAACGTTTTCTTGGGTGACTGCAGTTTTTGGACGACCTTGACGGGGATCATCACTGAGCTTGACACGTCCACGTTGAAATTCAGCAAACCAGCGATAAATTGTGGTTTTGGATGGGGCTTCATCACCAAATGCAGAAATCATCCGGTCAACACACTGTTTTTGTGTTAAGCCACTTCGAAAGTCATAATAAATCATCGCTCTAGATTTTTCTCGAGTCAATTCCATTTTCTCAACGACTAAACAAGTTTGACAAGACCTTGTGACAAGACCGAGAATCTTTTTTTAAATAAATAAACGGTATTCGATTTTTAAAACCAAGGAGTTTTAAATTAAAAAGATTTTAATATGACAGGAACAGTGGAAATATTCCATTCCCGATACTTATAGTGCAGCCCTCGTATAAGGATTAAATTGTGAGCATTTTGATGTGTAAATAAATGTGTAGGACATAAATAAAATTATTTATTTTGTTTTATTCAACATAAGGTAGTAACCAAAACAAAAAATATTCAATTGGGCATTGCAGCTCGGGGAGGCGAGGGTTGCGTGCGACCCCCAAAAGGGCATGTTTTTTCGATAAAATTAAACCTACTAGGTAAGCATCTGTTGTTAAAATCTCTTAACCTCGAGACGACACACTTGCATACGCTGTGTATAATATGCAATTAAAAATATATGAAACTCTGAAGTTAGTCTGGGAAATGACAATAATATTAAATTATTGCCTAATACGAGTCGAATCTACTGTCTTTACCTCATGAACGTCATGTTGGTTTTACACCAATATTCAAAGTTTTAAAATTACCTCGCTACTAAAAGGATCTATTAAGAACTCGTTACTTGACCATACCCACATTAGTATGAGGTACATCCATCATAAGAAAATAAGTTTTTACCCACATTTTTAAATATTTTTAAAACTAGCAGCACCGCCATACCGAGGGTGGGGCGAGGATAATTATTGCATTCCGCGGCGCTCACGGGGAAATATGACCTGCAAAACTTACACCGCACAGATGCGGCCGAATGCAGAACCAGTAACCACAGGTTTTGAACGGGAAGACCGGGCATCGTTACGTCATGTACAGTACAACCACTTTCTTAATGTCTTTTTGGATCTTGGTGTTTCATACATGGGACATTATTATGTATAGAAAACGACTTATTGATAATTCGTCGATTAAATAGAAAAGTGTCATTTTTCAAAGTTCTCGGAAAGTAAGACTATTGCTAGGGGTGGCCTGATAAAATCTATTCTATTTAATCGACGACATATTACTAGCTATTGTCCGCGGCTCCGCCCGTGTATATACAGATGCCACGGAAAAGCTGTACTTTTTCGGGATAAAAAGTAGCCTATGTTTTAATCCAGAGCCTAAACTCCTACCATACCAAATTTCATCGATATCCGTTCAGTAGTTTTTGCCTGAAAGAATAACAAACATCCATCCATCCACCCATCCTCACAAACTTTCACATTTATAATAGTAGTAGGATTTCCATAGAAAAGCGATGATTGCCGAGGGACATTAAATTAGTCGCACTGTACGTATGTGTTTGGTAATTTTGCTGCGCATTCACGTGCAACATACCATCGTGTCCATGACACAGCCAGACTGTTTTTTATGGCGAATTGCGATTGGCTTAAGGCCGCTCGTGGAGAGCATAAAACAAGCGGAGTTACAAGTGCGTTGCTAGGGTAGGTGTTTCAAACTCAGATAATATAATATCTTGGGCCATGCATAAAAATTGTTTTTTCTTTATAACAGACATCTGCAAAATGCGAATACTTTCAGATGCGTTACCGGCTACCGCCCTAAATGTGAAAAGCTATAGGTATACGAAAATAAATTTGATCAGTTTCTACTTTCTCTTATGTCTATAAATTGTGATGAGATCTATTATTATTATCATAACCACATATTATTTTAATACCTACAATTATAACGGTGTTTCAAGATTAAAAATCATCGATGTTCGGCATTACAGCTACCTCGGGCCACGGCATTGCCATGCATAAAATTCGGTTATGCCGATTAATGATAGGCATTACCGTATTTTATTCATGTCATGTATTAAGTTTTGGAAACAAATTGAAATAATGATTTAAATACAGAATTTGTGGTTCATTTGGTTCAACATCTCACCATAATCTAACTATTTGCAAAATTTGTAAATGCAATGACGGACATGACAGATGACTTATTATATTCGCAAAAAGAAAATTAATCTATAATCCTAATGCTTACATCTATGAAATTTCTATGACTTGTATTTTATTAGGTCCTTACATATGAAATTGGCGTTTTGTCGTACTGGCCAATTTGATCTCAAATATATTTCTTTGGTTAGGAAATTCAATCCAAATTCCAAATTCCAAATTTATACCGCTATTTACTCATGCATTTGTGTTTTGAAAGCCGTAATTCATTAATTGTTTTTTCCTCTTTTGGTTTTTTCTTTGTGTCACACTGTTTACAAAATGGAAAACTTGAAATATCGTATTATTTTCGAGTACGAGTTCCACCGTGGCACCAGTGCTGCAGAAACGGCTCGAAGGATTAATGATGTGTATGGCTGCGGTGTCACAAAAGAAAACACAGTGCGTTTTTCGTTCCAACGTTTTCGTTCTGGACATTTCGATCTGCAGAACAAGCCCCGTGGACGGCCGGAGACCTAAGTTGATAATGAAGAATTGAAGGCTATTGTGGAAGCGGATCCATCGCAAACCACGTCCGAGTTAGCTGCAGGCTGCAGTGTTAGTGATAAAACTGTTTTAATTCACTTGAAGCAATTGGGAAGATGGAAAAGCTTATGAATTGAGTGGAGCAAACCGACAAACGCGCGTCGGCTGCTGCGTTGCATTACTCAACCGGCACAATAATGAAGGGATTCTAATCGAATCATTACCTGTGATGAAAAGTGGATCCTGTACGATAATTGGAAACGCTCATCGCAATGGCTGAACCCTAACGAATCAGCCAAAGCCTGCCCCAAGCGAAAATTGACTAAAAAAAAGTTACTTGTGAGCGTTTGGTGGACTAGTGCCGGTTCGTTCACTACAGCTTTCTTAAATCTGGCCAGACGATTACGGCAGATGTCTATTGCCAGCAACTGCAAATCATTATGGAAAAGCTAGCAGTTAAACATCCGAGGTTGGTCATTCGCTCTAGGCTACTGCTGCTTCAGGACAACGGCTAGACGAGGCAGACGGCTACCAAATTAGAGGAGCTTCAATTGGAATGTCTAAGACATCCACCGTACTCCCCGGACATTGCTCCAACAGATTACCTTTTTTTTCGAAATTTGGATAACTTCTTGCAAGGGAAAAAATTCAACTCCAATGGTGCAGTCCAAAGCGCCTTCAAAGATTTTATTGATTCCTGTCCTGTTTTAGTAAAAAAATCAATGAACTCCCTATGAGATGTCAAAAGTGCATACCTAGATAGCAATGGTATGTACTTTGATTAAATAAATATATTAATTTAAAAAAAAAACGATTTTATGTTCCTCCTAAAAGAGGAACATAAAATCGAAAAATAAATGTAAACAAAACGCCAATTTCATAATATGTAATGACCTAATATTAATTGATTAAGTACCTAGTTGATAAGCCTTCGAACTACGAAGGATCTAATTATCCGTATTGTAGTTCGGAGGTAAAATATTAAACCGAGCGGATACTTTAAAATATATAATAAAAATAAAATACGACAATATAAAATAATAAAAATACTTTAATAATATCTCCAAGACATCTCTACTGAAGTACATAATAATATTTAATAAAATATGTTTCTAATAATCGAATCACAATTTAAATAAAGAACCGCTCCGGATGACCAGAGACAATATTTAATTGTTTTTTCTGTCGCGTGCCAGCGCTCAACAACATGTTATAGAGGGGCCGGGCCGGCGGGCCAACAATGGATGACAAATTGCCGTTGACAAAGGAATCAGGTTTATTGGCGACGTTATGAGGGTACTTCGCGAGTTTGTCGCATTCAGACATGAGTAGAGTCGTGTTTGTTAAAATATTTAGCGGGAATTAATCCAGAATGTGTGTGAATACGTGATATAATGGTAAAAGAAAAAATAATTTTCAAATTCTTCTTTTCAACATTATTAACTGTATAGTTTTGTAGCGTTTTATTTCTGCAATACCTACGTACATACGGCTTAAAGGCTGAAAACTTTTAATAATAAATATAAATTTATAATTAAACTTCTATGTAAGTTACGTTTAACAATTCCTTATTTTATACTCACTATACAATTACAACATAAAATTACCACAAATTTTTTTAACGTCCCTTTACGTTTGATTCGTCTTTATGCGAAAAAAAAAATTCTGCAATAAATATATTATGAGTTTTAGGTATGTAGATATTGCAAATGAACCGATTTCTGAATAGAATGAATTTTAATAAATCTTGTGTTAAAAATACCTAATTTTTTAACGAATAATTTTTTATCATTAAAAATATATTCTGGTTCGCCTCTATGCCTCTAGTACGCTGATTCAGTAGGCACGCGGCACATAATGAGATAGTGAGGTAGCGCGTAATATTGCCGCCGCCTGCCACGCCATTATGATCCCAGCCGCGTAGACACATCCGCACACAAGGGCTATATTCCCGTGATTTATCTCGCACAAAATTTCACTAATATTCCTATGATGTTTGTGACTTTGTGCTTCAAGAGAATGGCGAATTAAAGTCTTTATTTGATGCTGATATTAAAGGTATATTGTAACAGATTTAATAGGATTTAAACTATGTAAAACTACATACATAATTGTTTACAGAGCAAAGTTTCAGGTACAAATTACTAATTATACGATAGTAGGACCTCAGGTTTGGTATATCATATGGTTTGTAGAAATTTTGATATTATCAGATAATAAATAATCTATATCTCATAATCTTTCTTGCTATAATACCTAAATAAGACTATTCCATGTCTGTCCAGTTTCCGCTTATTTTAGAGAAAGGACCTTCCTGGCGACCGCTGTGGCTCAGTGATTAGCGTGTTGGCGCTCAAGCCGGAGGTTGCGGGTTCGAATCCTGCCAGGGAACAGAAAGTTTTCTGTGGTCCTGGGTTATGGATGTGTATTAAATATGTGTATTATATAATAAAAATCTTAACTATATGTATAGTCATAGAAAAAATACGATAGTATAAAAAGTATTAAATATATTTCCGTTGTCTGGTACCCGTAACACAAGTTCTTCGAGAACTTATCATGGAACCAGATTGACGTGGTGTAAAAAGCGTCCAGAGATATTATTATTATTTTACATAACCTTTACCAAGTAGCGATATTATGTGATAATTTTACTATTAATAAAAATTCCTTGTACAACCATTGTACAAAGAACTATATCCCCCTGCCTTAGACAAGTGTACTATATTCGAACACCCCATCGGGGAGCAGTGAATAACACAAATATTAATGAAACACTTGTCAGTTCCGACGATTAGCGCTAATGTATGGGTTTGATATTAGATCGCGGAATTTTAATCTGTGCGCGGCCCTGCGCCCTACCAGAACACCCGCAGGGTTGTCACAAGGTGGAAAAAAGTAATTCGCCAGTAAAGCGCCAGAGTCACGGTCCAGCCTGCAAATAGAGCACCGATCATCATATCATTCAATCATTTATAATTTTTGCCTACAAGTCCGCGTGCTTGTGTTTGCTGGACTGGCTGGACGGTGAGTAAAGCGCTTAATACAAGTCCCTACTAACCTGGTAATATTTTGTACCACGTATAAAAGTGGAAAGAATTGTCTCGTGCGCTGTTGCGAGTTGGGACTTCATTCTCGAAAAGTAATCGTACTTATGGACAGTGGATAGTGGTCAGGTGCGAGTCGCACTCGCCCACGACGGGTTCCGTACAAAATGGCAAAAATCACGTTTGTCGTACGGGAGCCCTACTTATATATTTATTTTATTATGTTTATAATATGTATAGTTATAGCGGCAACAGAAATACATCATCTGTGAAATATGTACCTGTCTAGCTATTGTGATTCACGAGGTACAGCCTTGTGACTGACAGACAAACGGACGAACGGACAGCGGAGTCCCAGTAATATGGTCAAGCTTTTACCCTTTGAGTATGAAACCATGGGTCTATACTCTATATATTATAGACGAGTCATGTCGAGGCAAAAAGTGTCCACACTTAAGCTGCCACACTACTTTTGGGGTTGTTTGGGGCAGTCGAGGCTTAACATTTAATCCTTAGTGTTGAAATCATTATACGAAAACCTAAAAAAGAGCATAATCCAGGCTACAAGCTGTAGAGGCTACACGTAAAGTTGCTACGATGTAACCAGACAACTTGTTTCAGTGCTACACGTAGCTAATCTACAGCGTAGCTTGCAACACGTAACTGCTACGGCGTAACCAAACAACACGTTTCTAAGCTACATGTAGCATCACTACGGCGTAGATTGCACCACGTAACTGCAACGGCGTAACCAAATAACACGTTTCTAAGCTACATGTAGCATCACTACGGCGTAGATTACACCACGTAACTGCAACGGCGTAACCAAATAACACGTTTCTAAGCTACATGTAGCATTACTACGGTGTAGATTGCAACACGTAACTGCAACGGCGTAACCAAACAACACGTTTCTAAGCTACATGTAGCATCACTACGGCGTAGATTGTACCACGTAACTGCAACGGCGTAAACAAATAACACGTTTCTAAGCTACATGTAGCATTACTACGGCGTAGATTGCAACACGTAACTGCAACGGCGTAACCAAATAACACGTTTCTAAGCTACATGTAGCATTACTACGGCATAGATTGCAACACGTAACTGTAACGGCGTAACCAAATAATACGTTTATAAGCTACATGTAGCATTACTACGGCGTAGATTGCACCACGTAACTGCAACGGCGTAACCAAATAACACGTTTCTAAGCTACATGTAGCATTACTACGGCGTAGATTGCAACACGTAACTGCAACGGCGTAACGAAATAATACGTTTCTAAGCTACATGTAGCATTACTACGGCGGAGATTGCTACGCGTAACTGCAATGGCGAAACCAAATTACGCGTTTCCTTGCTACACGTAGTAAATTTACAGCGTAGCTAGTTAAACGAAAATGTACGACGTAACAACGCCTCTATACCCTGTTACGAAATTACAACGCGCAACTCCAACATACATCTTTTAAAAAAAAATAACTTTTCGCCATGGTGATAAATTTAATAATTCCGCCTTGAAAATTCAAGTTGGCATGTAACTTGAGGCTACTAAGCAACAGTGCTTCAGTATTTATGTATGCTGCGGCATTTTTTAGTAATATAACACGCGGTTTTTCATTAAATCCATCACAAATCATACAAAGTTACCACATTTATTTTTTAACATCCCAGCCCTAAGCGCTTTGCAGTTCACAAAAAAGCGCATCTCCGTGACCCCCGCCAATACACTCGCCCCACGTTATAAATGACGATAGCTGGAGAGAAGGGGGACAATTGAGGGGGGGGGGGGGAGGGGGGGCTGTCGTAGTCTTGTTTGAAAATTAATTTTATACCGGCAATTATTTGTTTCAATATGCCGTTGTTGGAGTTGTTAGAGTTTGTTTCATTTTGGTGGTAAAGTGTAAGCGGGTCGGAATTTTGTACCTTTATAGGATAATGATAAATAATTAAGGTTCGCAGCTCTATAGTTCTATGGCTCTAGTTATAGCTTTCAGTATTAGATTTAGGTTAGTAAACGTTTCGGTGTTGATAGGCTTAGTTGAAAAAATTTATATAAATAAAATAAAATTCCGGTAGCCGTGGGATGGCTGGATGGATATTATATTTAGGTGAATTCATAGTTTTCATTGTAAAAATAATTATATCTCTACAAAATAACAGAGAAGGCAGGAGAGGTGAATTACCGAATGGCATTTCACTGTCTGATTATTATAATTAGAGAGTCCCAACTAATTGTATACTTGAAACGAGACAATCTTGTTTATATATAATCGGTTTCTCGAAAACGGCTGCAAGTATTACCGTGAAATTTAGTATGCCGGGAGATGTTTTTTTCTTCGTTTGTGCAAGAACTTATATATATATATATATAAAACTGTAATGTTTGTGAAGATGGATGGATGGATGTTTGTTACTCTTCCACGTCTCCTCAGCTTCAACAGCCTCCGTGGTCCAGTGGTTTAAAACTTGGCTCTCGAGTCGGAGGTCGTGGGTTCGAATCGCGCTTTGGAATAACAAAAAATGTTGTTTCCAAGTTTGGTTAGGGCAATGCAGGCTGATCACCTGATTGTCTGACAAGAAAGATGATACATGCGTCGGACGGGCATGTAAAAAGTCGGACCTACGCCTAATCTCTCGCCAGTCGTGTCGGTTATCCGTTCCACTGGGTTATGAGAGTAAAGGAAGAGAGAGTGCTCTTGTGTACTGCGCACACACTTGGGCGTTATAAAATAACTCCTGGTTTCAATGAAACCGGCCACCGTCACCAAAATCGGTGTGGGGAGCTATTATTACTCTTTCACGAAAGAACCACTGGGCGGATTTCGATGAATTTTGGTATGGTAGTACTTTAGGCTCTGTTTTAAAACATAGGCTTAAACTTATTATCCCAAAAAAGTACAGTATTCCCGTGCGATACCATATTTATGCGGGCGGAGCCGCGGGCGAAAGCTAGTTAATAATAATTTCGTCTCTATTATGTGAGTCTGATTGGCAGTTGGGTATGAGTAATTGAGTATGTCAAATTTTGGTTATGCTCGAAAATTCGGGATGTTATGGGATCAAATCCCAGTCAGATAAATATTTTTGTATTTTTTTTTAATTATCAGAACTCCGAGCAAATCTTGGCACAAATAGTAAAATCCAGGTACTAATCATTGGAATGAAACAAAATTTTTAATGAAGTCCTCATAATAATATGATAGGCCTCATAAGCTTGAGTGTAATTATATTAATCCAAGTTGAAGACGACTTCAATAAATGAAAGACAATGTTATGTTTCGTTGCTTTAGTGCTAATTTCACCAATGCCTTTTAAAGTTTATTATTAATTAGATATCACGGTATCTCCCTCGTTTATCGTATTAATGAATAAGAAGGCATGATATTTAAACAAACGACACTAAGCAAGAGTATCGATACAAGTAGCATCCTACACAAGAGCCCGTCCAACACTCCAAGGAACCAGGGTCATTCCATCAGGTCTATTGAAACTATATATTGTTGTTTTAGTATTTTAGTTTTGTTGGTTGTAGTAAAATTAAATATAGCACTGTGATCACTGCAACAGGTAGTGTAAGTTGTATTTATGTTTTAGTAGGTAGGTAAATAGCAGGTAGGTAGCCGATGCATGCCGATTAGCCGTCGACAGCCAGCCAGTTGTGATTTGTGAATTCACTAACTGTACTCTGATTTAAAATACCAGTTAGTACAATGGCAGTTAAATATCAGTACCTGCGTAACCGGAATTCTGATAAATTTAAAAAAATAAGAAGAATCACAAAAATATTTATTTGACCGGGATGCGAACCTACCACATTCCAAATTTTCGAACAGAGCATAAATTATACGAGGGCGGCACTGAAAATTTCGGGAATCAAGGAAGTGACACAACATTACTATTTTAAAATGTATTTATTGCTTTTCAAAGTATTCTCCGCGAAATTTGACACATTTTTCCATATGATGGAACCAATCATTGAAGCAACCATTCCATTCGGAAGTTGGGGTCTCCAAAATTGCCGTTTTGTAGGCGTCCACAGCTTCTTCAGGTGATGAAAATCTCTGACCACGCAATTTATTCTTTATTTTAGGGAAAGTATAGAAATCATTATGGCTTAGGTCGGGGCTGTACGGCGGATGGTCTAATAATTCTATGATTTCTTGCTCTAAAAACTCTTTTGTTCTGTGCGCGGTGTGAGAACTCGCATTGTCGTGATGGAGGATGATGCAGCGGTTGCAGTTCTCTTTACGGAGTTCAGAAACGACCTGTGGCAAACAAATGTTAGCATACCATTCTGCATTAACCGTTCTTTGTCCCTCAAGAGGAATAGTCGCAACATGGCCGGTTTTGGAGACAAACGTGGCCACCATTTTTTTTGCAATACTCCGTGAACGAACAATTTTTGTTGGCTTTAACTCATTTTCGAACTCCCAAACTCGTGACTGGTTTTTTGTTTCGGGTTCGTACGCGTATATCCAGGATTCGTCACCTGATACGATGTTGTATACAGCATTTGAGGATCCTGTGTGTAATCTTTCGAGAGTTCTGACGCACCAAGTAACGCGAGCCGCTTTTTGCTCTTCACAGAGCAAATGCGGTATCCATCGGGAAAACAACTTTTTTACACCTAATAGTTCATGCAAGATTATTTGTATTTGACTCATGCCAATGTCTAAAGTTGCCTGAATTTCGCGGTATGTCACATGTCGATCTTCCTCAATCAGCTTACGCACAGCATCAACGTTTTCTTGGGTGACTGCAGTTTTTGGACGACCTTGACGGGGATCATCACTGAGCTTGACACGTCCACGTTGAAATTCAGCAAACCAGCGATAAATTGTGGTTTTGGATGGGGCTTCATCACCAAATGCAGAAATCATCCGGTCAACACACTGTTTTTGTGTTAAACCACTTCGAAAGTCATAATAAATCATCGCTCTAGAATTTTCTCGAGTCAATTCCATTTTCTCAACGACTAAACAAGTTTGACAAGACCTTGTGACAAGACCGAGAATCTTTTATTAAATAAATAAACGGTATTCGATTTTTAAAAGCAAGGAGTTTTAAATTAAAAAGATTTTAATATGACAGGAACAGTGGAAATATTCCATTCGATCCTTTTAGTGCAGCCCTCGTACATGAGCATACCAAACTGCCAATCTGACTGACATAATAGAGTCGAAATTATTGATATATTCTTGCACGTCGAAAGAAAAAAACATATATAGCTTAAAATGCGCGGTTTCCTAGAGATAAGACCTAGCTAGATCGGTTTTTCTCCCCCAAAACTCCATGCATACAAAATTTCATGGTAATAATAATACTTGCAGTCGTTTTAGGGAAACCGATTATACATATTCAAGATTGTCTCGTTTAAAGTATAAGATGAAATAGAAGTAAAGTGAATAAAATAGTAATTTCACTGACTAAGATTTAAAATCAGAGCGTAGGAACAGAAGTGGTTTAGGTTTGAGTTGAATCTAAACACACCGGCATATTTAGCGGAACATAAAAAAAAGGTCCGTAATTAAAAAAATATGGTTTTATTTTAAAATCTACTTACTACACTTCTTTTGTTATTTAAAGTTTCATTTGTTTTACTTAAAATGAGATCAGATTGAACAGATTTTGGGAGTAAAAGCTATTTGTGAAAAATTATACATTTTTAACCTTTTTATGTAACCGGGAAAAGTGAAAATTAATATTAAAATAACAATTAATGAAATTATAAAAATGGTGATTAATATCGCGTATTTCCTCCACGTGCTCTTATTAAAGTTTGTACTCGTCTAGGCATACTGAGAATGATGTTATCGATGGTCTCCTGGGATAGTCTCCGCTATTCCTCAACTACGGCGATTCGCAGTTCACCCACGTTGGCAGGAGCTGGAATTCTGGACTTAACTTTTCTTTTCAGCAAGTCCCAAACGTGCTCTATTGGGTTCATATCCGGTGATCACGCCGGCCACTCCATAACAGTGATATTCATATCATTAAGATAAGCTTGAGTTACCCGAGCGGTATGCGGCCGATCATTATCCTGCATAAAAACAAAATCGTCACCGATATATGGGGCAAACGGTACGACATTTTCTTCTAAAACTTCTCTGATATAGCGGTCTGTAGTCAGACTCCCTCTGTCAATCACTACCAACTCTGTGCGAACTCCCAAACAAATGCCTGCCCAAACCATTATTGATCCACCACCGTATGCAACTGTAGTTTCAAAATTTGTCTGAATGTATCGTTCTCCTTTGCGTCTGTATATTCTTTGCCTGCCGTCAATTTGATTTAAGAGAATTCTGCACTCATCACTAAACAATACCTTACTCCATTGGTCCGCGTTCCAAAGTCGATGTTCCTGAGCAAAAGTTAACCTGTTTCTACGATGATTTACCTCGAGGCTTGGAGCCTTGGCGGGCGGGCACAAATGAACCCAAACCAGCTTCTTCGAACCTTCTTCGTACCGTACGCTCACTTACGGTTACACCCCGCACTGCTTCTAACTCATGTCGGGCTTGGACGGCCGTCAAACGGGGGTTCCTACGTACACGAAGCCGAATGAAACGATCATCTCTACTCGAAGTGCGTCTTTTTCTGCCTTGTCCTGCTCTTCTCACATAAGTACCGGTCTCCCTGAACCGTTGTATACTGCGATGGATCGTTGAAACTAGTCGACGAAGATCTCTGGATATCACTCTGTAGGTTTGACCATTTCTTCGCATTTCGAGTGCCCTGGCAATCTCCGTTGGGGCTAAGTCCGGCATAATTCAGTCCTCAACTCCAAAAAGATACGCGATTAAACAAAAACTAACAAAAACAGTATTTCAATGAAATTTTAAATCAAACTCAGAAGGAAGAAATACTCGAAGTTCGCTCCAGATAAGGTGTATTTGAATAAAATTAAAACAATTGCATAAAATGTGATGTTCAGTTGTTTTCTTAATTTGAAAATATTTCTTTTTAAATTAAATGACGTATAAACCAGCCAGCAACCTTATATGATACTGATATCAAACCTTTATTTTATGTTCCGCTAAATATGCCGGTGTGTGTATATATTCAGCAATATTGAGGTATTACTTGATAAATGAAAAAAATATACAATTGTATGTGTACTTTAATAATGATGATTTAATAATAATGAAACATCTAAAATCACAAAAAAAATCAATATTTTTTTGCTATATATTAGTAAAAAAACCGACATCATTAGTTTACTTCGCTATTTCCCATTTGGCAATTTTTCCGTTAACCTTCCCTTCACGAGCAGCAACATTTATTACGTTTAATTTTTGAGCAATGTCAATTCTACGGGCTTTCCTTTGCCGTTTTACTTAATTAAACTTTTCTACATGTACTTACAATAGTAAATTATTACACCTAATTATAATACATATAATTATATACGTCGTGCTACGTCCTACTTAGTTTTTACTAATATATTTCATCCAACCCCACATCCAAATAATCGTGATTCGTGGCTGCAAATAGCGCAGATCCGAATTTCGTAGTTCGCTGCGTCTGATCGCCGATTATGATATTAAATTGTTTCGGCGGGCGGGCGGGCCCGGGCCGGACTCGGAGTTTACACAAAATATAGATCACCTGGCTTATACCTGGCAACTATAATGAAATGTTATGTTATTTATTATAACTTAATAAACTTCGAACTAGAGGTCAGCTAATTGTCGATATTCGACCATAATAGATATTTTAATTTTTATGTTTTTAAGGGTTCTTTTTCCTCTAAGATATGTAATAAAAATATGTAAATGTTGTCTATGGAATGTAAAAGAAATATTGACAGTTAATGTGTCAAACCAACACCTATTGTTACTATACAAACCCACGGTAATGTGAGTGAGGTAGTCTGTCTAACTTTATTTCATTAATTTTATGTGTTTCTAAGCATTATTTAACTTTTGACTGCGGCTCCGTCCGCATAAACACATTATCTCACGGGAACACTGTCCTTTTTTGGGAAAACAAGTAGCCTATGTGTTAATCCAGAGCTTATAGCTATAATATTAGTAAGTTATTAGCTTTCTGCACACCTTCCTCTATATAAACTTTGTGTCTGCCTAATTTCATACTCGCGCACAATTCTACTAAAACTGCACTAAACGTTTTTGCTTCACGTATTAAAAATATATATGATACATGTTTAGTAATAGTACCTACCTACTTGTTCCATGACAACGCGTGATTGTTAGATTAGCAAGAATTACTTAGAAAGATAACTATGGCGTGCAATTCCTGCGTTACGACTTCCGCATTTGTTTTTGACGATGTCCTCTATGCTTTTATAAGTTACAGCAAGATTACTCTTTGTATGGTTACGTATTAAATATTAGGCAGAAGGTATAAAGATTGTCTAATTGTAAATAACACGCAGAAACCTACGCACCTAAAGCTGATGGCATCACATTTAGGATAATTTTATCATTATCAAAATTATGTTTCAACCAACGCGGCTACGGCCGCGAAAATACACTATACTAATTATGGATAAAAAGTAGCTTATGTGTTAATCCAAAGCTCAAAGTCCTTAAACTACTACCACACCCAATTTTATCAAAATCTCTTCAGTAGTTGCTGCGTGAAAGAGTAGCAAACATCCATCCATCCCTCCATCCTCACAAACTTTCAAATTTATAATAATAAGCAGGATTTTCCGGTAATGAGTTCCAAATACGTGCCTGGTCCAATAAAAAGCTTCCCGACCGCAAATCACGGCGGGCCCCGCCCAGCGCCGCCCCGCCCCCCGCGCATGCGCGTCGCCCGCCAATCACAGCGAGCTTTTCCCTGCCGCCCCCGCGCCGCACGATACGCAATAATCTACCCTCAATTGACCGCTTTATGCGATGTCATTTTTTTACCGCCAAACCGATCGTTTGACGTCTGGCCCCGCCCTTGTTCCAATTTTAAAATGTGCTTTTTAATCATAAACCGCAAGTCAATCGTCCCCCGACCGCCGCGCGGTGCGCCCGTTCATTTGCATGCCAATTAGCTAGTAGCTCAATTAATAAATTAACTGCACCTAATCGAGTCGATAATTATGTTTTGATTGCCAAATTACTAAAACAATTGAATAAATTAAAATGTGCAAGTGTAAAATTAAGTTGTATAAAGTGAATTGAATTGAAATCAAGATGATGGAGCAGAGACACAACCCAGGCGTGTACCCCAACCTGTCCGACCTGCTGTACCAGCAGAATATCGAACGTTTATCTATCAACGGGGACAAGTTTGAGAATTTCGGTGAAAACGATGCTCCTACGTCCCCTGTATCTACAGAGGAGGAGGACAGCAGCCAGTCAGCCTTCGGGGTGGATCTGACTGAGAAGGGGACGAATTTAGGCGGGAAATCGTTCACGATCGCCGCCATCTTGGGTCTGACGAGTGGGGAGGAGGATGTGATGAACCTCAGCGTGCAGGAGCACCTGCAGGAGCGGCGCCAGCTCGGCTACTTGTATGGACACGACGTACACAGACTGAATGACGGCTTCTGCCGGACTCTGGGAGTGCCGCCGGCTTTGAGACAAGGTAAGGAACTAACGATAGGAAGTAGACTGAATTTAGCTATTGGTTTGACTCTTACCTAAAAATTTTAGGCATGATATATATAGTAGACTAGCTGTTGCTCGCGGCTCCGCTCGCGTAAGTATAGTATCCCTCGGGAACACTACTTTTTCGGGATAAAAAGTAGCCTATGTTTTAATCCAGAGTCTAAGCTACTACCATACCGAATTTCATCGATATCCGTTCAGTAGTTTTTGCGTGAAAGCGTAACAAACATCCACGCTTTCAAATTTATACTATTAGTAAGGATAAGGATGTTAGACACCTACCTAAAATTAAGTGGACATTTTATACAACCAGACCTACAAAACCTAGACCTACCTCTACAATATAAGTAAATAGACAAAAATAACATTTTTAAGTACCTAACTCAAGTTTATAAGCAAGCTGATGTTGAATTATTATAGCCAATACACTCGTTTAAGTCACCTTTCAAATAAATTCACCGATTCGTCACTTTTCAAAAGATCGATTAGGGTAAGTCACCTTTCCAATGATCGGTTTATCCTCAGAGCAATAGCTATGGTTTACCCGTTTGGGAGCTACAACGCCACAGAGATACAGATAAGATACAGAATACAGATACTCAACTACTTATAAGTTATAAAACCCCTCTGTTTGCGACGGCCGACGGGGGTTAAAAACCGTTTGTTGTTGTCTGTCCACACGTCACGTCATGACGCTGCGTCATGACGTGACGCAGTGCGGTGTCACGTGGTGTCACGGCGCGGCGTTGTGGCATGGCTCGATGCCGCGTTGTGATTTTTCACGACACGGTATCGCCACCGTAGAACAACACGGTAACAAAATGTGTGACAGTTTATATAATATTACTATTTATATCAAGTTCTAACTGATCCAATCGATACCGTCATGCAGATTGGACGATAGGCAGTGTGGTGTATGGCTACCGTTAGACCTAGAACATATCTATATTATCATTATTGCATTTAACTATAGGAACCAACAAAGCATCGGAAATTAATATACCCGCCTATTTCATTTAGTTAGAACTCTTTTATTATTTTTCATAATTTACTAGTTTTATTACGAACTAAGGATACATGCATGACCATGCTTAACTATAATAATGTTATGCCTATGACTACATAATGAAGAAATTAATTCTCCCTAACCTCTTTAGACAAGGTACAAATAATATTAGACAACAGACAACAGCTTATAATCCATTCACAACTATCGTAAACTAAGATTGCCGATGCCGAAAGAGTCACACTTGTGGTTCAAAGGGTCAATCGTGCGGTAAATTACAACCTGAAATAACGCGACTCAAATAATAATGGCTGCTAAAAATAAATTAAAAAATGACGTGTTTTTCACGAAGGCGCATTTTAAAGGCTTTAGTATCTATAACTCCTGTATAGTTTTCCTCTAAAGTTCATTACATGGACTACCACCAAGTTTTTTTTTTCAGAAATCTCTAAAAGCTATAGAGCTGGGCTCTGGAAAACTTGGCCCAAAAATAACTAAATAATAAGTAAACGTGTATAGGTAATATATTATAATAAAACGTGCGCGAGTCCGATTCTCACTTGGCCGGTTTTAGCTAACGGAACATTTTAACAACAATACTACGTGACTTGTTTACGGGAACGGGGAAGGGGGAAGGGGGATCTTTAAAGTACTACGCTTGGTCACCGGGTGGTGACAGGTGTTTAGGTTTATGTCACGTACTCAACTTCTTCTACGAAACAGCCATTAGTACTACGTGAAAAGGAGGGGGGGAGGGTGTCTTGGCATATACTTCGGATGGTCACCGTCCGCGTCGGGGGCAGGTGTTAAAAAATGGGTAAAAACTGGTTACGTAATAATAGTATGGGCATGTTCCCTACACGTATACGTTATATTTTTTAGCATAAATGGTTTTGAATTACGAACCTATTATTTTTTTTAAGTTAGCTTTTATTCAGCCGTGTACCATATTTTTAGGATTCCGTAGTTGACATCTCGGATGGTTTCGTCAAGTCCGCTACACGTTAAGTGGGGATGATTTTTTTTCTCGCATCTACCCCGTGGTGTGTGGTATCATGAGATAGGCCTTTTAAAAATATCGATGTGTGTTAATTAAACTAAATCTTGGCCCTGGTCTAATGACTGACTTTATCTGGCAGAAATTGGTAGGTAGTTGAAGCAAAATGTTTATCCATCTGTATTACCAGACCCTCAGATTATTACACCAGACCGTGAGTGATGCATTTCCGCCCATCATGATCATGAGCCTATCGCCGTCCACTGCTGAACGTAGGCCTCCCCTAATGAGCGCCAACCATCCCGATCTTGGGCAACCCTCATCCATCCGCTGCCAGCCACCTTCTTCAAATTGTCAGCCCATCGTGCCGCAGGACGTCCTACACTACGTTTGCCTAAGCGTGGTCTCCACTCTAACACTTGTCTGCTCCATAGACCGTCTGTCCGTCTGCAGACATGGCGGGCCCACTTCCACTTCCGTTGAGCAATGTCGGTGACGTATATCGGTGACATACTTAAATGAGAAAAAAAAATCATTCAAATAAAATAAAATACATGCCGCGCGAGAGGCTAGAACAACAAACTGTTGTCTTTAATGATTTAGTATTCACTTAACATTTAAAATTAGTTCGTTAATAAATGATAGGCTAGACGAGTAAAATTACATTTATTTACTTTGCAAGTACGTAGTAAAGGCGGCTAAGGTAAATGTAAGGTATTATGTGGTTAAGTATCGTGTTATATCTCGTTCTTCGTATTATGAATACAATAGAATATAATAGAATAGAAATATAATAAATAGAATATAATTTATTTGCATAAATAAGGTACAATATGGTGTTACAGTTTAGGTACATTAGATCCTTCTTATTTTGCCTTTTAAGTGGTGTGAAAATTTTCGTTTAAAGACTATTAATTCTTACAACCACTGAATCTTAAAAAAACTGTCTAAAACTTAAATCTTATGGACATAATATCAGTCATACATTAGCATTTTTTTTGTTTTTTTAATGATTATTATTATTATTGAAAGAGAAGGCATTATATATGCAAGTGGGTCTAAATATACAGAAATCCAAATCTCGTATAATTTAACTTATAGGCATAGGACACAACGTATTTTAAACGCGCAGATAACGCGTGTATACGTCGTATGCTACTAGTAGCAAATCGACCTTCTAGTCATGAGAGTCATCTCCCGTCTGAATATAAAAATAATATAACGTTATTTTTGCAGATGGCCCGCGGCCAGAGCTGCGGCCGGGCGGCGCACAACTGAAGCCCCGCCCGCACCCTATGACGTGCTCCAGCAGGTAACTACCCCATAAGGTCTCCATACCAGAGGGGTAAGCACAAGATATTGACAAGTACGTGTTCGTAACGAAAAGAGAACCAAAAGAGAATTGTATGAAAATTATGACAGTGCTCATACAATTGACATTCGATAACGTTACGAATACGTGGTTCGCGAGGTACCTACTGGCGAGAAAATGGAATGTTTCGAAGTCTGATATAAGTACTGCTGTAGGTCATGTTACTATATTTTCCGACAGTAACAGCTTGAGGCCGTTTGTCCACCGCCACCGTCGCCGGGACGTCACCGAGAACGAGATTATTTCAGGTCGAGATGAAGTTGACGTGACGGCAATCGGCTGTCCACCGCGACGATCTCGGTGGTTCAGTCAGTTTGTTCTTACTGTGTGCGTTACATTAATATGTACCTACTGATTACGTCTTTAATTTGTGGTCCATCTCCACAATGTTCGGTTCAAGAATGACGTTTATGGCGTGCATTTCTACGCAAAATTTTATCTTTGGACTCATCCTTAGTTTTATCACACAAACGTTATTCTTCTGACAAGTTCTTTAATGAATAAATGGCGTATTTAAATTTCTTGTCCATTTTTATTTGTTGTAATTTGAAATATATTTTTGATATAAATAATCAAAAGCTATTGCGGTGCGACGACGACGTCGCGGCGCCGGCGCAGATGGACACAATATATAAACATGTTTTGTGTTGCCCCCACTTCAGTCCGTCAAAATCTCGGGCCGAGTTCTAGCTGTGGCCCCGAACCAAGCGATATATCGGCGGACGGATGACGGCGCTCGGGTGACAGCGTGCGGTGGACACACGGCCATAGTAAATATAAATATGTATCGCAATCGGCGGCGGTGGACAAACGGCCTGACTCATTAGTGATTAATTATTATTATCAAATCATTAATAATAATCATTAATTGTCCCTGGTTGCGTTTGATCTTAACTGGTAACATTGCGATTTAATTTAAGTAGGCGCTAATTGCCAATAGGTAATTAGTTTAGTATCCTACTAAATTAAGATTATTATTTGTAGTCATAGATGTATTAAATTAAAAAAGAGCTTTTTGGTACATAATTTTTTCCTTTTACAGTTAACCTTCACTCTGATTTTAAATAAACAAAGAAATACCTAACCAAGGGCATTTCTGGTCATTACATTTTACATGTCTAAGGAGGGTTCCGTAACCATAATCGCGCAATAAAGTTCTTCAAAAGCTATTGTCTAACTAACCGACTTCCAAAAAAAGGAGGCGGTTGTACGTCAGCTGAAAGTATATATATAACGTTTACTCCGCCGTATGTGAACCTATTTGCAAAATTCTTTAGTTACTGTAAAGGCTATAATTCGAAATTTGTCTCTTGGTCACCAAAGTGGTGACCTGATAATGGGATCCATGATAAATCGTGGGAACTCTTCGAAATTTATATGGACACATATGGTGATTTCGACTTTATCTGACGATATCCGATAACGTTATCCTACAATATATTATAGAACTCACGTTCAAATTTGCTGGTACCGACTTCAAAATTAAGAAGCTTGAGTAGAGAAATATTTAAAATTTTAACCGAATTTAAAAGGGGGATTATTTATAAAATAAGTTTAATTTCATACTTTTTTGTGCACTTTTACTTTGGAAGTCGGTTTAATTATTTTCTTTCTCAAAAAAAAATTCATAAGGAATTTTTAGCATGACCAATTAGCATGGAAAGTTACATTTTAGAAATATCAGGGGTGGGACCAACTTATAAACCACTTTGGAGGCCGATTACTTGAAAATGGTTGACTTTGTAAAAAGTCGTGTATGAAACCTTACATGACGGTGAAAAATAAAAAAAAATCATCTCCACTTCACATGTACGAGAGCCACCCCTCAAATATACAATTATTAATATTTTATGATGCCAAAACTGAAATATATATACAATCTATGACTGCACCAAATTTCATTCATTAATATTTATAATTACAGAACTTAGAAGGGTAGACATACAGACAGACTGACTGACGGACAGACCGAGACTATAATTATAAATAATTTCTTGTAGTACTACGGAACGCTTAAAAAGAATCTTGACTTTAAACGCATTTATTTCTTTCGCTATTCGCAAAAGCATTTATTTCTAGTACTAGAAAACATTACTAGAAAACACCATATAAGAGGCAAGTCTGTGACTACTGACATTTTGCTACTGTGAAAATTAGTGAAACTAATCGCCCGTTAATAGAACTTGAGTGCTATACTGCCCCACCAAATTATCCATGACAAGAAGCATGATAGGTACTAGCTACGCCTGACCAACCCCTGACTATAAAAATAAATAAAATGTAAATGTTTGTCGCAATATTAACTGCGTTTTAAATCTTATATTTTCATCTAAACGTGAACAATGAGAACAAAGGAACATAATATGATGCTATCAATTTAAATGTTACTTATTCATCATGCAATGAAGAAATACAATCACACTGTGTCGGACCAATTAGCGCCACGAATCTGATTTGCGCTATCGAAGGTTTCACAGTTCCGCGCTATAATATAATTATACAAAATCTGAAATCCATACGAGGGGGTTTCGGCCTGACCAAGGATACCATAATATATCGCTCGGTCGGAGATCTCACTTTGGGGCTTCCACTATTCCCATAACACAACAATTTGGTAGTATTTACTCTGCTAGTACTGCTAGGGCTAGCGCCAACAAATGACAAGTACGTATTCGTAACGTTATCGAAAGAGAATTGTATGAAAATTACAAATACAAATATTTATTATCCAAAAAGTCTTTTACAGAAAGTGATACCGGATCCTAATACTAGGCAATGCCTGTCCTGTGGGGACATCGAGGATACAATTTTTGGTAATCAAAGAATAGACAATCGGTCAATTTAGTTTAAAATACAGAGAACAGAATATGATACTTATTTACTAGAGAATATTTACTCTGTATGTATGTGTGTGTGTGTGTGTGTGTGTGTGACTTTAGACAGTAACCATTATCAGACTTACGGCAATCGGCTCGTTCGTACGAGCAACTGAGAAGAGTGTCAGTAAGAACTAGCTTTGATTTTGTAAGGAACCATTTTTCAATATAACATTATTTAATAAGGTTATTGTATGTGAAAGAGAAACGGGTCAAAACGTTGAGCGAATTAGTTTTTGGAGGAACTCTGAATGACCTTTTTTTGTGAAGAACTAAGAATCGATTTGTGTACTGCTACACAGCTACCTTCAATATGTAAAGTCTTCTAATACTTACACTTAATTACAGTATCTTCTATGCTTATTTAAAGCAACCTTAAGTACAGCTCGCTGAGGTCTTTCAGCAGCGATTTGAGTAGTTGAAGCTGCACCACCCTACACAACGATACAGTAATTAATGATAGATTGACAAACTACTAGGTATATGATCCTAAGTGACGTGTGTGAGCATCCGCTGCGTTACGTATGTTTCTTAATACGGGTATCATTTTTCTAATGCGAGAGCTTAACAGACCAATATGCTGCTTAAAGGAGAGCTTCTCATCCAGAATTATGCCAAGATATTTTAAGTCTGGTGTTCTTTGAATTTCGGGACAGTTACACTGACTTTCGGAAAGGCAAGTTTGGTTATGAATTTTTAAATAATATAATGATGTAGAGTTTGTAGCAGCTGTTTTATGGAAATATACAAATCTTGTTTTTGAGGTATTTAACGTTAACAAGTTGGCGGATAGCCAGTCCGAGACTAACGACATGCCTTCCTCAGCCACGCGACGGGCAGCACTTCCAGAAGATCCGTGGAAAATTAGTGCAGTATCGTCCGCGTAGCAGAAGATGTCCGCATCGGCCACATAAATTAGGAAAAGAGTTAGCCCTAATATGCTGCCATGAGGGACACCATAGGAAATTGATCTTGGGTCACTCATATTTTTAACACATTGATGTCTATCTGATAGGTAGCTGGTGAACCATTTTAAGGCAATACCCCTAACACTATAAGCTTCAAGTTTTTTTAACGTATGGGTATTGAAACTGTATCAAATGCCTTTGCCAAAATAAATAAATACACCGACACAACACCGACTACCGTCAGGGTAAGAAACTACTTTATTATTCAGAGAGTTAACAGCGTCCTCCGTTGATTTTCCCTTTTGAATTCCGAATTGTTGGCTAATAATTGAATTTAAGTTTATAAATTTAACTAATCTTTGGTGTAAAACGCGTTCTAAAAGTTTTGACCAAGTACCTAAAAGGGAGATGGGACGGTTGTTGCTGGGTTCATCCTTCGGACCGCCTTTGTGGATAGGAATCGCAACGGCGGTGTTCCAAGATTTAGGAAAAACCCCAGTTTCGATGCTCATGTTAAAAATTGCCGTGATGGGATTAACAATGATATCCGCTAAAGATTTTATACTCTGTTACTAATGCCGTCAAGTTCGGGGGAGCTACAGTTATTGAGGATTCAGATTAAGCTCTTAACCTCAGTTTGGCATGTGGGTGGAATAAAGAAGGATTTTTCCGTAAAAGGTCCTCTATTAATAAGTTTAGATGCAAGTTTATCTCGAGTTTTACTAATTTTCGAAGTTATGGAGTCTGCTAAAAGAGTCTGCTTGGCCTATTGAAGAAAAATAAGTGTTGCATTCATTAATAGATTCAGAGATAATTTTATTGATTTTAGTTAGTTCTATGTGAGTCGGGGAAGAGTTTTTGTGTGACGGTGGGAGATTTTGTTTATAGAATTCCAAACTTTTCTAGGGCAATCTTTATTTTCACTAATTTCTCTCCTTTTTCGTATTCGATTTTAAGTTTGAGATGAGTCAAGAAGATGAGAAAACAAATCTCTTCATGCTGTCACTAGGAGCTTTTTTGGGTCAGCGTGAAGCTTGTCTTTTTGTTTGGACTGCTCCAAACAAAAAGACGAGCTTATCGTATTAATCCAGGAGTCATCCATTGTTGAATTACAAACTTGGAATGACTATTTGTAAGCCTATGGGAATGTTTGGAAACTAGTTCAGAAAGTGTAGAAGAAAACTTATCAGCGACGTCGTCTGTAGATCTTTGGGAATGCTGACGGTGGCGTAGGTAGACCGGAGTCTCCCCAAATGAAAGTCATAGATTGCAAATCAACACGTGTATTACACAACACATTTATAGTTTTAGCACTAAGGTACAGAGCAAAACCTTATTTGATAATTTCATGTACAAACCATCAAATTGACAGTCTTATCATGCAGTTGCGCGGGACAAGAGTGAGGGAAAAATTCCACTGTCAATGTACCTGACAGCCCGGCTTCCTTTCCTTCCTCTTAACGGTGCGCGTTGCGTTTTATGCCACGCCACAGATCCTTTACTGATTATTGTATCCCAGTTTATTTGCGCCGCTTTAAATTTAAGGTTTCTGTAATTAACTTTGTTTATCATCCTGTTGATCTTAGTGTGTTTATATGAATTATGGTACATATGAATTTACACCTAGCGTAATCAAATCGTGATTAGTTAAAGCGGCAGGACATGTAACCGATTCTAAACGATTTTTTAAAGACACAAAGATGTGATCTATACAAGTCAGACCATGTGTAGGATCATTAATAGCTGAGGCCAGGCCGCCGTATTCTGCAAGTAAATTTAAGTATGATGATGTAAGTTATTCTGAAGTATTTAGGATAGAATAGAATAGAAGTCCCGTGTTGTGTGTAAGACACTTTAATGTGTGTATTCTAAGAAAGTGAAAAACCGCTTTTAAACGCGACAACTAGGTCAAATCACATACAAATTCCTAGCAAACGCGAAACGCGCTCACGTTCGAATGCGAAAAGAAAAACTCACACTTAGCACTCTGTATGAAAATCTGTCAAAATCATAACACCGCCCATACAAATTTCATTCGATAGCGTTACGTTTACGCGCTGTCAAATGTTCCTGCTAGGCCCACAGCGCATATTTTTACAATAATTGATATTCGATAACGTTACGAATACGTACCTACTTGTCAAATTTTCGTGTAACTCCTCTGAACGAAGTATAAATCAGAGTGTTTATATATTGTGTTCCTAATCGGCAGCTCAGGTCGGAGTAAGCGGATACGAACGATCTTCACGCCGGAGCAGCTGGAGCGGCTGGAGGCGGAGTTCGAGCGCCAGCAGTACATGGTTGGCCCGGAGAGGCTCTACCTCGCCCACGCACTGCAGCTCACCGAGGCGCAGGTAACTGGCTTTTTTAAAACTTCCCATTAACATTGATTTTTGTTGTTAATTACAAGTTAATGAGTAAATATATGATAAGGATGTAATTTCAGGCCTATTTGCAAATGTACTTTATACCCGACTACGTGGAAGTCAAAAGGAGGGGTAATGATTTTGGAAATCTATGTATATAATGTTTGTTCAACCCTAGCGCTAAACTAAACTAAACTCAGGCCTTTTCATCCGTTATTGGATGATTTATACAGTATTCTCCGAGCGAAGTAACCACTCTTGAAATACTGTAGGGCCTGGGACAGTTGGTTTTTAAATGTCGTATGGTTGCCCAAGCACATACGGCATTTTCACAACATAGTCAGCCTAGTCCAGAGGAATGACTGGTCAATACGTCTGGGGCCTACCATGTGCGGGTTTCCTCACGATATTTTCCTTCACCGTTAGAGCGTCCGTATAATGTACTTGAGATCTGAAAAAGTCTCAGTGGTACACGCCAAAACCTGGGAATCGAACCTGCACTATCTCGAGTGCGAATAAAACGGTCTACCCACTAGGCCACGGAGCTCTAGCGCTAAACTACAGTCCAGATTATAAAGAATGAGGTGTTATAAGATTCGCAATAATGCCCCGGGTAACATAGGCTTTATAATAATTTATGTAGTCGGGTTATAGTTTTTATGTTATTTTTGCACATGTGTACGCGCACGCACATGCACGCACACACACGCACACGCTCACGCACACACACACACGCACACGCTCACGCTCACGCACACACACACACGCTCTCTCTCTCACACACACACACACACACACTACACGCACGCTCACGCACACACACGCACGTGCACAACATGCACGCCACACACTCAACGCCCACGCTCTTATGCATACACGCACACATTCTAACAGTCCGCTTGTTGCAGGTAAAGGTGTGGTTCCAGAACCGGCGCATCAAGTGGAGGAAGCATCACCTGGAAGTCACGCAACAACGGCTGGCGGTGCTGCAGAGGCACAGGCCTGATGGAGAGGACGTGTAGATAGAGTAGCCGAGAGAGAGAGAGAGAGAGAGAGAGAGAGAGAGAAAGTGTGTGTGCCGGCACTAGACATGACCAAGTAGGGCTGTGTTAAAGTTTCATCAAGGTACTGGTACATACAGGTAGCTGGTAGAGTCAATTGGGTATTTGCCTATATTATGTAAATATTTAGTTTATTTAAACCATTCAGATGACATAAGATTTTATGTGTAGTTTTGTAATTATGTGCATTTCAAAGTTACATAGCAGTTGGAATATTTTTACATTATTGAAAAAAACCTACATAACTAGTTTACTTACATCAAATACAAAAATATTTACTATGGTATGTACGAACATAATCGTGCAAACTTCGGAGATTTCAGAATTTTCGTGCATGTGTACAATTCGTAGCAATAAAATATACTTACAAGCGTGTGACGTCGCTAATCATGTATCTATTAGGACATTTTTACAAGAATCCGCAGTTTGAAAATAGATATTTTTTTAAACTTCCTTATCACTATTCATTTATGTAATAAAAAATTACAGGCAACTATCCTATTCTTTACATGCTAATTGCTAGGTACAGCCAGTACTTAGAACACCTTTCGCTCTACCCTGGAGCCCGCCTTTGAGTGAGTCTGTAATGTACATATTTATTTGAGATATTATGTACAACCATGGAGGAATTATATTTCCATTGTACAACTATAATTGCAGCAGCGCAAAAACGTAAGGACTAATATTTTGAAGTGTTTCACGGATTTCTTTAGTGGTTTTATATATTATATAGTGGGAAACGACACATGTTTAGTGATTTCTAGAAAAGTAGATTTAGCAACACTGCACCAAAAAGCCAAGAGATAGTACACTATTTCTTCTTATAAGAGATAATTTTTAAACAAAAAATTAAACTCTCTTTAAACGTACTTTAAATGTGTTTATAATAACAAATATGACTAAAAAGGGAAAACATATTATTTTTAAACAAAAAATTAAACCGACTTCCAAAATACACAAAAAAGTATGAAATAAATCTTATTTTGTAAATAATTCGCTTGTTAAATTCGGCTAAAATTTTAACTACTTCTCTACACAATCTTCATTATTTTGAAGTCGGTACCAGCCCAAATAATTATTTTATAGAGCTCACGTTTATGTTGGCTGGCATACTTTTTTGTGTATTGACTTTGGAAGTCCATTTAATTTTTTGTTTAAAAATAATATTTTTTTTCTTTTTAGTCATATTTGTTATATTATTATTATTAACACATTTTAAGAACGTTTAAAATAAACGATCGAATGTATAATTGAATACGCGCCAAGATTCCCTTAGGTATTGTGATGATGATTACTGTAAGTTCCATAATGGCATATGCTTGCAGTTCCATAAACAATGGCGAAATTTCCAAACCTTTTATAAAAACAAAAGAATTTTGCAAATAGGTCCGGACAACAAACGGCAAAGTAATGTTCGAAGATATCCGTGTCGGTGTAAAACTCTGACAGAAGTACCTATTATTATCATCATCATAATAGGATGATGTATGGTGTGATGATGGTGGTGATGATGATGATTACTGTAATTGACATCTTGGCATATGCTTGAAGTTCTATAAGTAACGCCGAAATCCCCAAACATGTATCTATAAAAAGTCAGGAGTTCTGTTCAGTACTTTTGGATCCAGGGTTTGCACCTTGGTACAAAATCTTACTTTTTGGTAGCATATGCTTAGGTTACTTAAGAAATAGTAAAAATCACTATATGTATCCATATAAATTTCGAGGAGTTCCCTCGATTCCTCATGGATCCCATCGTCAGGTCACCACTTTAGTGACAAATTGACCAACTTGGGATTATACGCATTATATCAAAAAAATAATTTTGAAAATCGGTCAACAGACGGCGGAGTTATCGTTGAACATACAAAAAAATATATATACAGCCAAACGTGTAACCGCCTCTTTTTTTTGGATAACGGTTAAAAATAATCATTCATACTACTGGATACTTGTCAATCCACGTGACCTAATGTAATTTATGTCTCCAACATAAATTACAACATTGTCAAAAATGTTGTAGCCAAAATAGATAATATTATATTCTTAAAAACAAGACAAGATATTCTTATAATATAAACAAGACAATCTTGTATATATATATCTAATCAGTTTCTCGAAAATGGCTGTAAGTGTTACCATGAATGCAGGGAGTTTTGGGGAAGAAAATTGATCGAGCTAAGTCTTATTCCTGGGAATCTGCGCATTTTTAAGCATATTATTTTTTCTTTCATCGTGCAACAATATTATATCAAATTTCGACTCTATTATGTCAGTCCGATTGGCAGTTCGGTACACGTATTTATAATTTTTGATTTGTTCGAAAATTCTGAATGTGGTGGGTTCGAAACCCACCATCCACATCAGATAAATATTTTTGTGATTCTTTTTATTTATTTTTTTATTTACCAGAACTCCGAGCTAAGCTCGGTTACCCAGGTATGGCCTTTAAACGAGCAATTTTTGTAAATATGAGGGGGTCAAAAGTGGCTACTACACACGGTGCTACTCGCCAGTTCTGTTAGCTTGAACTTGTCTTAATCTTGATGTAATCAAAATCTCGGAAATGGATTAACAATTTCCATGAAATTTAGTATGCAGAGGGTTTTGGGGGCTAAAATCGATCTAGCAAGGTCTTATCCCAGAGAGATTTTATGATTTTTTCTTTCGTTGCGTAATTAGATTCTTTCGCTCTTTAAGTGTCAATGCGCGTGGCTCGGCTATGTGAGCATTGGAATTTTTGCGTTATTAGCAAATTGGTGTCTCGGGTTCGAGTCCCGGTCAGACTTATATTTTTGTGATATTTTTTTTTAAACGTTATGTGTTACATTTTGCGGTACTACTAGAACTCCGAGCAACTTAATAATTGACATAAATGATTTGACTTTGTCCGTTATCTGTGTATAATTTTGTATCGAGCTGTAGGACCGGTTACGCCATGTCCCGACTTCCACGGCCCACTAACACACTTTGCATTTGACCGTTGAATTTGTAGTAGGTACTTACTGTTGTGAGCTCGCCATCATGGTTCCTGCATCTACTTCTAATGTTAGAGAGTGGTAATACCAATGATACAGCAACACTTATATTGATGAAATTTATTTACGTGATAAAATATACATATGAGAGTTGCTTATCACAGATACGTCTACACTATTACGTAAATAGCTTTTTGGCTTAAAATAAGGCATCAAAGTGATATCTGTCATTCAGACATTGACATTATATTTTTTTTATAACTACTTTAATATGCAACAGTTACAAACCAATTTTGTATACATATTGAGTTAGAAGTATTTTGTGCGCTAAAAAGCTATCTTTATTTATTTATAAAGCCATCTTTACTTTTAATATTATAAATGCGGAAGGGAGTCTGTCTGTCTGTCTGTCTGTCTGTCTATCTGTTACCTCTTAACGCTAGCCGTGAACTGATTTAAGCTGGGACTATATGATCCCGAATCAGGAAAACTTAAGTGTCGAGTCAAATGTCAATGTTGACACTTCGACTTTTCAAGTCTATTGTATATTACAAGAGCAATATTACAAAAGCAGAGTTCTATTTTCAGTGTTCTGAATTTTTCCGGGCCCGCCGGATTATGTTTGGTATGGATATACCCGGGAAAGGTCATACATATTGGGATAGTTTTTATGGCGGCAAAAAGTGCGGTTCCACAGCTATATACGGATTTGTGCACGAACAAAGTTGCGGGCAACATCTAGTTGTAAATAAATAAAGTTTTTTGCAAACAATTTCTGCGAGAATGATCCCCTATAGTAAACTTTTTTCATTTCTTATATGTATGTAGACAGCAGATTACAATAGTTTAATATAAATATCAAATATATCTCGCAATGCAATTTCAACTAAGAATATCTGTCTACATAAGTCGCTTTAGATGATTAAGATTTAAGTACTTAGGACAAAAAAATAGTGTACAGAAAATGCTCAAAAATACCTATTGCTAAGATGGACGACAGTTATTATACCAATTATAGTATGTAAAAGGTGTATTATTAACCGTTAAACGTGAAATTTTTGCAACGATTTTATAATTATTATTAAAAATAATACTCCTGTGAATGTGATCGTTTTATCAGGAATTATTAGGATGTAGATACATCATACAATTAAGTCCATCTTAGTCTTCATAACTCTAGGACGACTTTGTTTTAAATTAAATCTAGTCATACAATAGAATAAATTATTAAATGTAATTAAAATAGATTAATATAATATTGTAATTAAACGGTAAAATAAACACTAAGAGGAATTATAAAGGTTTTGTTTTATGTCCTTCACCTACTAGCCGTTATTAAGATATTCTAACAGAAGTAACAAGCAGACGTATAGCCTGATGATAATCGTCGATTGATTACAGCCGTTAATGAACACTAGAGGAGTCACAAGTGCATAGCCGGGTTGTAAGCCCCATAGCCCTTGGTTTGCCAAAACCCACTCTCGATGAAACACAAGACGTTATTTCACACCAGTGGTTTTCTACGAGGCCGTGGAAGCTCTGCTCTCGAGCTGAAGCATGACACTTTAACTCTCACAACCGCTGAGAAAAACCTTCAACAACATCTCAGTGGTCAGTGGTCACGCCTATGAACCCAGTCACTATCTATTCCCGTTAAAATGTAAGTGAATCGTGCTCACATATTATTATTTCAAAATGGCCTACTTTTATTTGAATTTAATTGGTAAATGTTGATTATGCGTTATGGGTCAGTTTTGATTTTGGTACGCGTGATTCACTGCCTTCTTAACGTGAATAAATTATAATCACAGAGAAAAAATATATGCATAGTATCACAATATACCTATAACTCCCCACACCGATTTCGGTGGCGGTGGCCGGTTTCAGAAACCAGGCCAGTTACGCAGGAGTAATTTAATAATGCCCAATTGTGTGCGCAGTATACAAGAGCACTCTCTCTTCCTTTACCCACATAACCCAGTGAGACGGATAACCGACACGACTGGCGAGAGATCAAATCGATCACAATAAATATAAGTTGCACTTATTACAACAAAATAGTAGTGTATTTCATTTATAACGTCCCCACAGGCCACAACTTGGTCGGAGCTCTCCTTGATGTTACGAGGATTATGTTCAGCACGATAGCCCACTCGCTACCCACTACGTCTTTGCAATATGCATTGGGCACACTTTACTACCTATTGCGAGCGCGTTGCGCAGTTGTTGCGCAAAACAGTCACGTAAGAGTGTTGTAACTCTAACTTGTAACTGTTTTATTCGCGATTACGTTTAGATAACTCTTTAATCAGCTGATGGTAGGTGATATTAACGCCAACGACGGTCCTCTTTGTAAGAAGGGTCGCGACTCGCGGCAGACTTTTGGGGATTGAATTAATGAAATTCTTAAGGTCAAATCAGGAGGAACCAGCGCGTACATGAATAAGCTCGTTGCGTCGATGGAACAAAAAAAGTATGGGAGGGTCGCGTTGAGAGAAGATCTGTTGTCTCTCTCTACCCCTATGTTACGTTTAATAGTAATAAAATGAAGCGACGTAAGCAATCGGACATGCGTCCAAATGAGGCTCCAGCCTCAAACGAATCTTTTATCGGCAAAGACTTCAAAACTATATATCGTTCATTACTCATTTGGATACTATAGTCTATAACCAACAAGTATCACAACAGCTATAATCACGACTTGTTTTTTTTTTAATTTATTTTTTAAAACTTCAACTCTAGTGTTATGTATAGACTAGATGTTGCTTGCGACGTCGTGCGCACAAAAAGAAATCTCGCAGGAACCGTAGATTTTTCCGAGCTAAAAAGTAACCTACGTTAAGGATAAGGGCATGGTGATCTGCCCCTTTTCTGTGCCAATTTTCATCAATCCCGTAGTTTGCTGCAAACAAACATAATTTTACTCTTTATAATATTAGTATAGCTGACAGAATATGGATAGAAACGAAAGGAAACTTAATGGTAAATATTTATTGGCCTGTTCTCCTGTCCAGTAGGTATTACTTACACTTCTTCATATACATTTGAATATTATGAAAGGATGTGTAGATATTTTTTAAATTCAGTTTTTCCTTTACTAAATAAGTCGTTTGCCCGAGTACATTGACAGCAAAAACCACAACAAAAACATTCGCTACTTATTGATCTTTGGTATTCAAATATTATTGTTGATAACGAATTAGTGATGTCCGCTTTCTTCATGTCGATATCGATACATTGTACACTCGAAATTGTGGCGTACCGAACAAAAAGTATGATAATAGTTAGATCAAATATAAGACATTGGTTAGATTTGATAAATCTTTTTTTAAAACTAAGATTTAAGCCTTATTTGAGAAGTAAATTGAATACCTAGGTACGTAACATGGCGAACAATAATACATTAAACTCAAATTTATACTGTTTTTTTTATGATTTTTTTGTTATTGGATAATGTGTTTTTGTGTTACCTAATTATAACATAACGTTGTAATGTCATTATTAGCCCTTTTTAAAAATAACATTTTAATATATTATAATTATGTGTGGCTGAAAGATTATTAAAGAGATTAGAAGAATATTATGAAAATTTTTACGCAATAAGTAATATAATTAAGTAGTTTTATATTTTTTTTACGTAATTACGTCATGGAACGTTATTCGTTAAGCAAGAATTGTGACACGAGTTATTTTAAAAAGATAAATGTATACATATACGTGAATTTGTACGCATATACACTGGCGGACACATAAACTGCATCATATTGCAAGAACACATTCAATCAAATTTTATTACGAAATATGCGAACTTTTTCCATTTATTGGTATTGGAAAATAAAGGCTGGCTTATAAACACAAAAACAAAATCAAATTTAAATATGGTACTGTCACAAATAAAAAGAAAATATTCTATAGAAGAAATCTTGTCAATTTACTAAAGATTAACTCGTTGTTACGTTAATGTTATGATTGATGGTTTTTTTTTGTTTTGTTACATGTTGAATTATCGTTACTAATAGTTTAATTGCTAGTCTGTTTTCATTTTAAACACGTTTTTCTCTCACGAATATGGACGTATCGTCCGAAAAAGCCGCACAAATTGTTGCTCTAGTGCAGCAAGGCCTAGACCAACGAACAATTGCTGCAGATTTAAATGTAATGTGTGTTTATGGAGACAGGTTCATTCAAAAGAAGACGTGGAACCGGCAGAACTCGGGTGACAACGTCTTGTGACGACAGGTTTATTGTGACAACTTCCTTGCGAAATCGGTTTTTAACGTTTACAAGCATTAAAAATGAGCTCCACCAGGTACGTGACGTAGCAATTAGTGCACGAACCATAAGAAGAAGACTAAAAGAGCGTGATATCACACCTTTCAGACCCGCAAATGGACCGAAATTGTCTGCAGCTCACAGGCAAGCTCGACTAAGATTTTCTCGTGAACACTTAAATTGGATTGAAGAGCTATGGGCTTCCGTATTATTAACTGATGAGTGTAGGACTTGTTTGTGCGGTTCTGATGGTCGCAGACTAGTCTACCTTAGACGATGAGAGCGATATGCTCAAAATTGCATTGTGGAGAGGGTTCCATTTGGAGGTGGGTCTTGTATGGTTTGGGGCGGCATATCGATGGATGCTCGAACTGAACTTGTGTTTATTGACGCAGACACACATGGCGTTATACAGCGTATATCTCCGTTATACGCTGTATAACGGAGATATTGGATCCTCATGTGGTACCTTTCAGCGGATTTATAGGCGAAAACTTCATTCTGATGCAGGATAATGCTTGTGCGCACGCAGCGAGACAAGTTGAGCAATACTTTACTTAGGTTGAGATTCGTTCCATGGATTGGCCAGCACGTAGCCCGAACCTCATTCCGATAGAACACGTGTAGCACAACCTAAAACGAGGTGTATTTACAAGAAATCCGGTCCCAACAACTTGCCTACATGCCAAATTAACCAAGCTCGACACCAGAAGTTCAAGACAATCACATAAATTCAAGACAATCACATCGTTTCTTCTCGGTGTGGGCATACGTTATTCGAATGTCGATTATTATAAACAAGTTTGCCCGTCACTACGCGAAGGTTAGCGCGGGCGCAGTGTTTGTATACACCTCGCGCGGGACGCGTGCTATGTCGTGACTCGTGACATGGCAAACAACACAGGTGAGGCAATTATGCTTATTAAATAACTATTATTTCTTGTTGCCCTCGACTTTTCCAAGTAATCGACAGCGGAGAGAAAAAAATCTTATTGTGACTATTCCGTTTTTAAACCCTAGATTTTCAACCCTATCCTACGTAACGTCGTTAAAAGCACAAGGGTTTTCTAGTCCTGTCCTTATAACGACATTACGTAAGGTAGGACTTAGACTTTAGACTACGACTTTAGACTCAAATAAATTCAATTAAATCAATAATATTTTAACGTAAGTACAGTAATTTTATGTTATTTATAATGCGATATTGCATGTAAAATTACATCGCATTTAATAAAGTCAAAATTAGTTCAATCACAGTATTTAATAATATCTATGGATATCTATGGACATCCATGACCCAGGAACGTAGAAAACTTTTTATTCCTTTGGCGGGATTCAAACCCACAACCTCCAACTTGAGCACTGTAGCGCTCAACCACTGAGCCACAGAGGTCGTCATTTAGTGTTGTTGAACATATTAGGTCCTTACGTATGAAATTGGCGTTTTGTTAGGTCTTTGGTTAGGAATTCCAATTTCAAATTTATACCGCTATTTACTCATGCATTTGTGTTTTGAAAACCGTAATTCATTTGATTTTTCCTCTTTTGGTTTTTTCTTTGCGTCACTTTGTTTACAAAATGGAAAACTTGAAATATCGTATTATTTTCGAGTAGGTACGAGTTCCACCGTGGCACCAGTGCTGCAGAAACGGCTCGAAGGATTAATTATGTGTATGGCGGCGGTGTCGCAAAAGAAAACAGTGTGTTTTTGGTTCCAACGTTTTCGTTCTGGATATTTCGACCTGCAGAATAAGCGCCGTGGACGGCCGGAGACCATAGTTGATATTGAAGAATTGAAGGCTATTGTGGAAGCGGATCCATCGCAAACCACGTGGTTGACGTTAGCTGCAGGCTGCGGTGTTAGTGATAAAACTGTTTTAATCCACTTGAAGCAAATTGGGAAGGTGAAAAAGCTTGAAAGGTGGGCACCTCATGAATTGAGTGCAGCAAACCGACAAACGCGCGTCGACTGCTGCGTTACATTACTCAACCGGCACAATAATGAAGGGATTTTAAATCGAATCATTACCTGTGATGAAAAGTGGATCCTGTACGATCATCGGCTCAACAGACGGCTACCAAATAAGAGGAGTTTCAATTGGAATGTCTAAGACGTCCACCGTACTCCCCGGACCTTGCTCCAACAGATTACCATTTTTTTCGAAATTTGGATAACTTCTTGCAAGGGTAAAAATTCAACTCCGATGGGATAGTCCAAAGCGCCTTTAAAGATTTTATTGATTCCTGTACGAATGGTTTTTTTTTTAGTAAAGGCATCAATTAACTACCTATGAGATGGCAGAAGTGCATAGATCGCAATGGTATATACTTTGATTAAATAAATATACTTATTATTATGTTTAAAAAAATCGACTTTATGTTCCTCCTTTACAAAACGCCAATTTCATATTGACCCAATGACCTAAGCATTTACAATTTCTCTCGGCCACGACACAACTCTACACGCTTGTAACGACCTTGATCATCATACACAATATGGTGCTAAATTTCCTTTCAAAAAAACCTTGCACAACTCACGTCTAGCGACTAGGGCTTCCCTCTGAAGTAAAACCACCCTGGTGGGTAGGTACTATAGGTACCAAGAAGATGAATGTCCCTTTACCTTATCTTCTGCAAGACTAGTTGCGTTGAAAACTTATTCAATGTAGCAATAAATATTATTACAAGATAAGATACAAAGTTTAACAGCCGCATGTGACATGTGTTGAAAGTCAATTACAAACAAACATGATAAACAAATTTTCCAATTGTACTAATCAGGTGATGCAAGAACTTCGAAAAATATTTTCGTGTTTAAACTAAAATTGAACCATATATAATCATGGTGTTAAAATTCAAGTTGCAGTCACATGTTTATTTAGAGCGTGCAGAAAATACGAACTGTCTGATTATGATGACGTAGTGATGATGGGACCGGAGGGGTATGCGGGGGTTGCGAGCGCGCTATAATAGAAAACCATCTCGAAATTCATTTGCGACAAAACAGTTCTTTCCGTGTAATTTAAAAACTATAAATAATAAATATATTTACAAGCTTTTGCTCGCGGCTCCGCTCGCGTAAATAAAGTATCCCTCGGAGACACTGTACTTTGTTGGGGATAAAAAGTAGCCTATATTTTAATCCACAGCCTAAACTACTTCCATACCAAATTTCATCAAAATCTGTTAAGTAGTTTTTGCGTGAATCCATCCATCCATCCATCCATCCATCCATCCATCCATCCATCCATCCATCCATCCATCCATCCATCCTTCCATCCTTGCATCCTTGCATCCATCCATCCATCCTCACAAACTTTCACATTTATATTAGTAGTGGGAAATATATTTAGCTGATTTGCTGACACGCAGTGTAAAGCTAAACAAAAATAATATTTATAAATTTTGGAAACCCAAACCGCATCCAAATGTCGGTAAAATGGAAATTTTTGTTTTATAGAGGTAATTATGATTTATTATTTTATGTTTTATATGTTGTTCAAATTTCAATGATGCAACTAAACAAAAGTCTAAGAGGTCATGAATCTCTACATAAAAAAATATTTTCTTAGTTTCGGTAATTCCAAAATCTCCCACGAGTCCTCTTAAATTCTTATCAAGCTTTTTAACAAATATTTTCAGACAAAGACGGGAGAAGCAACATATGCGGGCTCCAGGATATGTTCACGGACTTCGACGGCTGGCTGTGCAGATACAGGCAGCACTGTATCAGGTACTACAGAAGCCCACTGCGGGTGTACATTCACAAGCGCTTCATGTACCTACATTGTACTGTACAGTATCGACAAAGTTCCTGCTCGACCAGTTTCTAAACAATTTCCTTTGTACTAGAACGCCTGAAAGTATTTAAACACAATGGTAGTGACCGCAACTACTGCAGACATGGTTGAACTAGGTATTTACACGTGAGTATGTGTGTGTGTACGATTCAACGGATTTGATTGATTCATTGGATTGAGCGATTTTCATCTTATGTCTGGTCGAGCGGCAACTTGTTCGATAGTACCATGGACCAATAAAACTATAGTACATAGCAATGGCGAAGGTTAATTCTCCTTCATAGGGAAGGCCTAGCCTGTATAATAGGTAGGGATGGGTCGTCTTTAAAAGGCAAGTCTGATGAAGCCGATAGGAATGGAGTTATAGGAACCCCACGCTACTGGTATCTCTTGGTATTGTTTACATTTCACTGAAAACTTTGGGTGTGTATACTCTAGCGCTCGTGACTATACCTGACAATCCGCTACTACGAGTACCGAAGTAATTTAAAAATACTTCGTACGGAACTCGGAAGTAAAAGTGTTTTCGTGCAGGCTGCAAAGCAAGGTGATCTACGCGTAAAATAAGGTATTGCAGTAATAAAGGTAAAAGATCACGTAAGTGTAGATTGTAGGTAATGTTTTATTGGTCCATGGTAATACTAAACACAGGATGTATTTTTATCCGAATGAAATATTTAATTTGGCTACAATATTACGTTACAACTTACAAGTAATGACAGTATGCATTTAAACTGAAACTTTAAATGCATACGCTTCGGCATGAATGGGCCAGCTCGACCGGGTAAATACCACGGCCTCACAGAAAACTGGCGTGAAATAATGCTTGCGTTGTGTTTCGCCGAGTGAATGAGGTTACCGTAGGCCCAGGAAGGGTTGGGGATTTTAAGGACTGAGAACGCAAGTCACGCACACCAGAGGAGTTACACTTGTAACTCCTATGGTGTTGCGAGTGTCCATGGGCGGTGCTAATCGCTTACCATCAGGCGATCCGTCTGCGTGTTTCCTAGTTCATTTCATAAATTAAAAAAAAAAAAAAACGTAATTTACATAAAAATAACATGATTAACATTTCCTGTCAACTGTCACTAAGTATGGACACTCTCGCAGTTCGCACTGTCGTAATAAGCGCAGGCTTTGAAGGTCACGCGCCCGAGTCGTTAAGTATTTTATAGGATAATCTCTTTAAAAAAATGGTCAAAATTTATAGTCACGTCTTGTAATATATTTTTGGAACGAGAATCGAATACTGTTCGTGCTCCTTGAATATCTATTTTTGTTTTTAAAACATTCTGTATAACCTTTTGAAGACCACATTGTCACTTTATGTATATCACGGACTGTACAATTTCTGTCCTTTTGCGATTGCGTCATTTTGAGAATACGTCCTCTTGAGAGTATGCCGTTTTGCTACTATGTCGTTTTGCGCCGGAGGCAATCGGAAATAGGAAGGCTAAAGTTGGTACTACCTATATTTTTGAAATAAAAATATCCTAGATGATGATGACTTCGAGCGCGCATTCTGTAAGAACCGTACATTTTTCCGCCAAAAGTACCCCTATATCCTTCCACATGATCGACATCAATGGTTTTCATCAAAATTGGAAAGTAGCTTTTGAGCCTATTCAATGCAAACAAACCGTTCCTCTATAAAAAAGAAATAAGTAAACTGTAATATCATAACTAGGGGTTGCAAAAGCCGTTTTTTTTTTCAAATCCAGATTTTCAGATTTTACTCACAAAAATCCGGATTATCCGGATAATCCGGTTTTTTTAAAGTTTTATATAATATTTTAAATTTTATGCGTATTATATAAGGTTTGGTAAAATCAATTACCTACGTATATTTTGGTAAAGTAAAAAAATCATCTCATGTAAGGGTGACTCTCCGCTCAACGCAAACTCATATAATATATCATATAAAGGCAGATTTTTTTTTCGTGTATGACAATTATTTTTCTGCCTAAACGTCTCTAAAATAAGCAGTAGATCATATGCCCAAAATGTCCGTAATTGATTTTACCGGACCTTATATAAGACTGATGTTTTTTTTAACTTTGATGTTTTAGTAAAACCTACACTCATTAATAAAAAAAATTAGTTACCTTTTTATAATTTCATTTTAATAAATTCTTATTTTAAGTTGTAAGTATTTAAAATTACTCGTATCTATTAAAAATATTCATTTAATATGTGTAGCTGATAGCATAATAAAATCTAAGAAACTGCGTAAAAAACAATTAATTATGTACTCAGTGTTTTTATACATTATTATTATACCCATTTCAAATCTCAAAATCAATATTATTGGAAATAAGGTGCCAGCTAACTGTTCTTTAAAAATCGTCAAGTCTTTGTTCGATAAGGTGAGATCTTGTTGATACTAAATGTTCCAGCTGTAAAGAAATATAAAAAAGTGGAATATCCTGTGATCTTTTCAAAATTTATTTTTAAATCTCCACCACCACCGTTTCCGTAATGTGCCATTTCTATGTGAAACTAACGTAGGCAAATTAGTACAGCTTAGTAAAATGTAGGAAACTGAAAATCCTTTAAGTTGAAACCCGGGAAGTGAAGACAAATCATTTGAAGCATATGTATGGTCAAAATTGGACCACTTTTGAGTCATCCAAAGTAACCAATTACAAATTTGGGTTACAATAAAACACCTAAATGGTGCTTTTAATTCCCTCGTTAATTAACAGAAGTACAATTAACAAATCTAAGCACAATTTAAACTCGATAACTGTTTTAAGATCTTTATTTTAACATTTTACTTACAAATCAACAGTAACATCTTACTCGACATTGCAATTTGAAGTTTCTGCGACCATAGGATGAAAACTACGTAACCAAAAAAATTAACAGTGGCTTACATAAACCGTTAGTGCTATTTTTGACACCTACATCTTATCTCTATTATATCTAAAAAATAATTACTTCTACGTAAAAACAGGAGTGTTGATATGCATCGAATTATTTTATTTATAGAAAAAATATTTTGTTATTACCTCTATTCATTCGGCAAAACTGTCTCTAACTAGCTAGTCAGTAATTATCGACTCCAAAACTACTTCCCAAATTTTTTTAAGGATTTAGTCAGATATCATAGAGATAAGATTCGGATACTAGGACTTAGGTATACATTATTTAGAATATAATTAAATGTAGTTAAACGACTACATTTCTTTTTCTGTTGTCATATTAATTTGGCATTCTATTATTGTAGAAATTCAAAAGTGCAAGTATGTTGCGACTTTCGTAAGTAAGAATTCAATAAATATAAAAAAAAATACAGGTTTAAATTGTGTTTAGATTTGCTTATTGTACTTCTTACTACTTGAGCAATTGAAACCATATTCAGTATTTGGGTCCAATATTGGCCATGAATACAGCAGATCTTCATCCTTCGCATTTCCATTTAACGGATTGACTATGTTCTACCAAATATTGTTAATAAATGTAGCAGTACAACAAATAATGTCGAATTATTTAAATATTGTACGTCTAGAGTACCTTATTATATTTAAAATATGTAACTTTCATAATAGTAACCAAGATTCGAAAAATTCGAAAAAAAAAATTTACGCCGGAAAATCCTGATTTTTCGAATTTAGAAGTAACCGGATTGTAAGCCCTAATCATAACTCGCGGGGATTTTGCTGTCTTTAGGTTTTCTTTGGACACAGTTCTTCCAGTAGACCTGTTACAGGTAAGTTTAAAGTTATAAAGGTAACAATATCTGGTGCGTACTAGTACTGTCTACAATTTACAAATATTTTACATAGTTACTTGTTATTTCGTTATTTTTGTACGAAGTTATCCAAGTGAGCGCATTTTACAAGTTAAGTCTCTATAACTCCTGAACTAACAAAGTTACGTGAGCCGTTGCAGTTTTCCTTCAAAGTTTATCAGATGGACTACCATCATGAATTTTTTCAGATTTATCGCCAGCCTGTTTTCCTTTTCCTGTTTATCGCCAGCCTGTTTTCCTTCGTCATAGTCGGGTTAATAGCAGATAATACGAAATTATTAAGTTGTATCTGTTTACAAAAGACGAAAGCATTTATCTTTCGTCTTTTGTAAACAGATACAACTAATTGGGTGTGTACTGTGTACTAAATACTAACTTAATAAATCACATTTTCTAGTAATAGAAAGTTTAACGGTCTCAAAATAATAAAGTTATCCTAATAACACAGAAATTTCTTTCACAATCAAATTATTGTCTAAATTACAAAGACAAATACGAAGAAAGTTAACGATGACGTGTCTAATTAAGAATATGAGGAATCGAAACAAGTTATTAGTCTGTGTTTAATTGTGAAATGGGCAATTTGTTTTCATACTAATGCAGGAACAATAATTTGTATGTAATTAAATGGTTACGCTGGTTACGGGTTGCCCGAGGCGGGTTGTCAGATTATCATCTTCATTGTTTGCTGGTTAATTAAACGGTAACCATCGATCTCTTAATTCGCTTCCTAATAGAGCAACACGTGATGTAACTTATGAAGTAAGCAGCCATTATGGCTTGTTTAAATATTATCTTACTAATCATTGCTTAAACTAAGATGGATTATCAGGGAATCTAATTCATAAGGCGTTGACTGTTGTCATTTTTTGTTATGATATGTAGGGGGCAAACGAGTAGACGGACCGCCTGATGGTAAGCGATTACCGTCGCCCATGGACACCCGCAACGCCGGAGGAGTTGCGAGTTTATAATAAATTTAAAAAACAAAAAACTGACATGTCATTGACAGTTCTATTGTGACTGCATGTCGTCATAATAGTACAAAACGAATATGAGAACACTCTACCTGTTTCTGAATTACATTCCATGATATCACCAATAGATACTTTTTATTCCATATAAATCTTGTATGACGTTTATGAAACACCAAAGCAAAATCCCTACTACCGGTTTGAGTAGTAACTAAATGATTACTTACAGGACAATTTGACGTGTCTAGTATCTCCACCTCGGAAACCGCTCCATCGAACGCTACTCGGTGCTGATATAAGAAATCTGCAACAAAACGGATATTTTCATTTTGTGGTTATCATTACATTCTACCTTATACCTGTGACTTTATGATCCTAAATACAAATTAAAGAGTATGGATTCAATGTGTAGGGGGCATATTTTTAATTAATTAAAAGTTTCACCTTATACCACTGTTCTTATAAATGACGTAGACAGAAAAAAATGTGCTTTTAAGTTGAACATCTCGCAAACTCATACCAAATCAAAAAATCGTCTTATCAATCTCTCAATATTTTCAAAAGACCTATCTATGGGGTAGACGCGAGAAAAAAAAACCATCCTCTCTGTACCTGTAAGCCCAATATGCCACTTTTTCATGATTTTATTTTAGCACTTCAAATGTCAAGCATCCATGCAAAGTTTCAACTTTCTAGCACTGATGGACGGACGGACGGACGTGACGAAAACATAAGGGTTCCGAGACTACGGAACCCTAAAAATGGAAATGCCGGCCTGCTAACTTTAAGTTTTTTTTTCAGGTCGTCTAAAGTATCAGCGAGAACAGACGACCCGTCAGACACAAAACGCGCACATCCCGGGGAACACCGGCAACTGTACCTACACAGCTTATTAGTTAAGGGCTACATCCACGACAAGCTGAATCGAGACTGCTCTAAACTTAAGTCAACGACAGATTTGCGCAACAACGATTCAGGCTCTATAATATTATTTACTCATTTTGAAGATATTTATCATTATACAAGATCAAAGCTTTTGTTTTGTTTCATTACTTCCGTTTGTATCATGCTACATTTACTTAATCCTAATTACTAATCCTACTACTATTATAAATGTGGAACTTTGTAAGGATGAATGGATACGTGGGTGCATGGATGGTTGTTTGTGACACTTTACGCAAAAACTACTGAACGTATTTTGATAAAATTTGGAATGGAAGTAGTTTAGGCTCTGGATTAAACACATAGGCTAAATAAGCAAAATGTACGGTTCCCATTGGATTTCTATTTGCGCGCGTCGCGGTTAACTGTACTAGTTGACCGCGACGCACGCAATAAGAAACTTTTAACATAAAAGCGCTTTTAACATCGGACGTTGTTGAAGTTGATGAAATAATATTTTTTTTGTATTTTTTTCCCTCCTAGACCACATTCAAAATTGTACTGGTTTTCATCAAATGCATGCAACGGCCAAGTGCAGCGGTTAGATAAAACTATATTTGAACCTCTGAATTTTTCATTTATTAATCAGTATACTATTTAAGTAGTAAGTATAAAACAAAGTCGCTTTTCTGTACCTATGTATGCTTAGATCTTTAAAACTACGCATCGGATTTTGATGCGGTTTCTTTAATAGATAGAGTGATTCGAGAGGAAGGTTTATATTATACTAGCTGTTTTCCGCGGCTCCGCCCGCGTAAATATACTATCGAGTATCCCGCGGGTACACTGTACTTTTCCGGGATAAAAAGTAGCCTTTGTTTTAATCCAGAGCTAAAAGCTACTACCATCCTAAATTTCATCAAAATCCGTTTAATAGTTTTCACGTGAAAGCGTAGCAAACAAATTTACATTCACATTTATAATATTAGTAGGGATACTAGCTTTTGCCCGCAGCTTCGCCCGCGTGGGTAAGTGTTCGTGGCAAAAATCTTCTATAGTAAATAGGTATACCTACTGAAATATGGTAAATAGTAATAGCACAGTCAAATTTATATCCCCTAGATATAATCTCCTAGATAAGCATTAATATATTATTGTATCCGTCTTAATAGCTTTTGAAAATAACACATTATTTGTGTTTTTTTTTTAACTTAGAATGGGTATAGTAACCTATCCTTAAAAGATAGACATAATATTATAATATGCTGTCGTGAACTTTTAGACCTTTAGAAGAAAATCAATCCCACCATAAATTGTTTTGTTATAAATTATATCTAACCGGTGAGGCTAGGCAGCGTTTTCGATAAAAGCTCCCAGGCGGCTTGATTTTTTTTTCGACACCTTCAACAATATCATCGTCATAAATCAAAAAATTTCCACAAAACCTTAAATAATTATTATCGACCTAAACCTTCCTAAGATATCACTCTGTCGGTAAATGTAAACTGCATGAAAATCCCTTCAGTAGTTTTTGAGATTATCACAAACATACAGACAGACAAACTCAGCGGGGGACTAAAATTTATAATAAATTTTAAAGAAAAGTGGAAAGTTTGCGTATTGACCCGCTCACGCTAGCTAAAACGTCCTTAGGCTGGGACTATTGTTCGGAATCAGGCAGGCCGGAGTACTAGGTTTAGTAGGTAGTAGCAGACCCGGTGAACCCGGTTTGCTCCATTAAGCTAAGCATTAAGGCTCATTAAGCTCTATTCATTACTAATTACGTCATGCAGCGGTAAACAATGGACGGTGATAAGCTTAGGGCCATTAGTGGTTAAGTGAAACAATTATTGGTTTTGTAAGTTAGTCATTTTATTGGTAAAATAACACTCAAATAAACTACATAATTTCAAATCGTTGTGTAAAGTATTTGCACCAAAGTGTACCAAGAAATCATTCAGTGACTTATTGTTATAAATATAATATAATACATTATACAGTATTCTCCACAAACCATGGTATAATCATTTTGTACTGTAGCTATATTGTATGACCATATTCTACAATTTCTCTCTAGAAACTTTCGGTGATATCCCTGTGCAGACCGACCATATGAATCAAAGTATTGTCCAATACGTTGTTTATCAATATGTATGGCGATCCAATGGGAACCTGGTTTATTATCAGCGTCCAAATTGCTCACGATATAGCATGGAACTGGAACATGTATCGGTAATCGGTTTGCCGCGTAAACATTATTTTCAATGTTTGCATCAACTTTTTTCACACATTTCTGTATGTCTAAAGTATCCATGAATACTGTTTAGGTATGGTGATCTTATCTGCTCTAGCGATTGAGTATTAATGTGCACGATCTTAACCAAACTTGATATAAATCATGATATTTAAAGTTGATATCAATAACATCATATTATATGAGGGAGAAAAAATAAACGTTTTTTGTAGTAATTTTTTTTATTCAATACAAATATAAGATATACAAACAAAAACCTATGAATAATATACTTAACTACTATAGTCTACTGAAATATTGCGATTTTTATCTATTTCTATAACATTATCGAATTCTGCATAAACAACGCAATTGATCGTTTGAGTCAGAGCAGATTCAAAGCGAACTTCTAATCTAACACTACCATGTCTAATTAGATTCCAATGACTAGATGAATTGGCTGACAAATCAGGTGTGAGATCAAATGCTAGCAAACAATAACCTTTCGAATACTTATCGTGAGATATCCCATTACCTTCGTTAAGAAAATGTATTCCTGTTACTGAGAATAATGTGTGATAAGTTGTGGTAAAAATATTATTATCAAAAGATGGTTGTAAAGCTTTTGAAGGAATTTGTTGACCGTCAATATATAAACAAAAGGAATTCATTTTATAGTTCTCAAAATTATATGGATTTTTAGACAAACATTTTTGATTGACAATTTATTGAATATGTCACCATGAAGGTGTTAAATCGAACAAATTAAAAACTTTTCCTGGTTGAATATCCAATTATTTCAATGTATATTAAAAATTTCGATGTGCAAGTTCTAACTTGCTCAACAGGTACTAATGTGTTATCAATGGAATGTAATTATTGACGAAATAATTTTTAGCGATAGCTAGGGACGGAATGTGTGCCTCCATTAACCCAACGATAACAGTTGTGTTGAAATGCAATTAGCATTCCACAAGTTTTGTATATAATGGCCGAAAGTTTTAAGTATTGTCACAGTCGGTCATCGTGTGGTGAAGTTGTTATTTTTTGTACAAGTTTGTGTGACAAGTGCTCTACAACTACTATGGAGGTGAGTGTTATAATATATTTTCATTGTTTAGTAAAGTATTATACTTATTAATATACTTGCCCGCTGCTCCATTTGCATAAATACAGTACCCCACGGGGACACTGTAAATTTTTTCGGGGTAAAAAGTATTGTGTGTTTTAATCCAGTGCTTTAACAACTACTACACCGAATTTCATCCAAATCTGTTAAGTAGGTTTTGTGTGAAAGAGTAACTAACATCCATCCATCTTCACAAACTTTCACATTTATAATATTAGGATGTATATTAAGCATTTGTTATTGTTGTTTCAGGCTTCATTTAACACCGAAGAAAATACTTTTAAACATTATTATTATTCGTTTTCGAACGACGAAGAAAGCCAAGATAACATAACTCACAAACTACCAAAAACATTGAAAAGAGTTAAATCGGAAGACAACCTAGACACACTTTTTGAAATCAAAAAGTGTAAGCAGACAAAAAAGATGTCATCAACGGTGTCGCGAGCTCACAAAGATGGCAATATTTTTATTTCAACCAATGCTGACGATAACTTACACGCAACGCATATTATAAAAATTGAGATATTTAATTTGAGTAAAATAGAAAAAGTTCCAGCTGAACAACAATGGAAATATGCCGATTACAAATTAAAATACTACACCAATGATGCTAATGACAGTTACAAAGAAACGAAGAAACTTGTTTATAACATAACAAAGGACATCGCAAGCGCAGAGAATAGTAAGAAATACAATTTTAAAAACAATTAACGAGTCACATTGAAATTTTTGAGCTCTTTAAGTCATTAGTGTAATAATGTAAGCCTACTTTAATAATGTAGCTAAGTACCTGCTCCACATTTATTTAAACCTTCGTAAAAGTGTGAAGAATATCATTCGACTTTGTACATTGTAACTGGTTGTTACCCTTATCTAAATCAACAATGGAGAATAGTGAAGTTTGTGTCAGTACTTTCTTTTGCACGTCTATTGACACAGAAAATATGAGTGACTTTGAAGACGAACTATGCAAAATTTGTGAAAAAGTGGAGACATCTGGTGTGTTTGACGATGCTTTCAACGAAGATCTCTACAACTTATGTGAAAAGGTTGAAACAAATATCAAGTAAGTAATATGTAATATGTGTGTAATATGTGTGTAATATGTTACTTTAAAATAATATTTACTACATTAATAGGGTTCACTCCAAACTTATTTTTTTTTTTGTCTTTCCAGTGAATCTACTCTTTAGACCGGAGGAGAATTAAATAGAAAAATGCATCAGGAAAACGCTACTAGCGCAAAAAGAGCAAGATATGAAGATAGGACATCTACATCGTCAACCGGATCTAACAGTGTGAGTGATGAAATTGAATGCAAATCGCGTAGTTCAATGGGGTATTGTAAATCTACCTCTAATATAAACCCACATTCTGAGTCATCAGGAACATTATAATCTGTATTCAAGCTTACCCATTCAAAACCCCCAAATGGAAGATATTGCGACATAGCCCACCCGTAAAAATTATTAGTATCAAAATATGTTACAAAAGATGTTGGTTTATCTTTATGATATTCTTGCATGTATTTATTATTAGCTTTAGCATAACGATTACTACATTGAGATATACCCCCACGAATTCCCGATTTCACAAATGCTATTTGATCGAAATCTGTAAGTAATTCTAATTTAATTTTCGTGCATTTTAACATGGCATCCTAACTTAACCCAGGGGCTGTATAGTAATGAGTAGGGTCTAATCCATAAGTTTGCAAACATAGGGTTCTAAAATTTTCAAATACATCAGTTAATAATAAAACATCGGTTTTAAGATATAAGTTAGAATAATCCAACATATCTTTACAATGAAAATATTGCCAAACATCTCTAGCATGATTGTATTCGTCGTCAGAAATATGTGAATCAGTTAAAGAACTGTAAACATTATCTTTACTAGGGAGTGATGAAAGCTTAAGGGAATCATAAGATGTCATAAATTCGTATGGATAAACTCCTTTCCTTCTTAAACGTTTGAAATCGTCATAGTTCGGAAAATTATAATTTAATGTTTCAAGTTATTTTTCATTTAAATTTCTAGCTAATTGATCTAGACTACATGGTAAAAATTTTAGTGAATCTATAAACCTCAATTCAACGTTTTGATTATTTACATTTATTTTTTTTGAGAACGAGATATATTTTTCCTTTGTTTGAGGGATTATATCTATTTCTCCTTCTAGAGTATTTAATGCATGAACAATAAAATGAGAATCGTAATTACTAAGGTTATGCAAAATAATTGGAATATGACTAGGGATTCGAAACTTAGTTTTACAAATATCGTGTGCAACACCTATGAAATTTCCTGTATGCGTATTAAAACATAGTTTATCTTCACCATTTAAACTAGAGTGACATATGAAGCATTCTTTTTCGTTTAAAATCGTTTCGTTTTCTTGATCAGTTAGGGGTTTCTGATTTTTAACAAAAGTGTTTTTTGTACAAATATTTTTTATGTCTTCATACAACCGATCCATAAATACTCGTGTACAATTTGGACCACTGTATGTTACATATTTTGATAGCTTATCATCATATGAACATTTTATGTAGTAACCAAAACTGTAAACTTCGTGTTTATGAATGTCACTTGTATAAGGTTTTGATGGATTGTTTGAGCAGGATTCAATTGGATTTAGGAAAGCCTCAAAATCAGCATATATTACGAAAGGTATTTTTAACTCCCTATTAAATTTATCAAATTTTAATATATTATTTGGAACAGGTTTACCGAACCAGTCTTTACCAGTTGTGACACCGTTTGGTATTTCGGTTTTTACATGGGAACAATCGTTTAGCTGATGATTGCATAACCTTTCTTGTGTTGGGACCTGTAATAAACATCCATCACAAATGTAAACTGCATGTTCTTGATTGGAAATTTGACTACTTACCAAACGTGACAAATTTTTGATATAGCAAAAATGATTAATATTACCACATGAAAAAAATAGTAAATTAACGTGACTAGTTTTTCTAGATTTAGTTAAAAATAACGGCCCCACTACACTATGCTTTTTTGTTTTGATGTCATATTCTAATCCAAAAACGTTTATACTAATATCGTTCAATTTTTCAATTTTTGATATATCACACATTTTAACCGGAAAAGATACTCCTGTAAAGTTTAGTTTATTTGAGTGCACCATGTAAGATGAAACTCTATCCGAATTTTTGGTAACTGGGTATAATGCTGAAAGCAAAGCCCATTTAAAACACAAACTATCATTATTCTTTACATTAATTACCGCTTTTTTAAGTTTAATGTCTCTAGGTAATTCAATATATGATTTCCCGCGTAACGGATCAAATTTATTTACATTCATATCTAAACTATTAATTTTTTTAAGACTCCAACCTCTATCTTTTTTTTTTCAAAAGAACTACTTTTGGTTACAAATGTGTCACAAAGAGATGCAAAGAAAATATTAAAGTCATCACCTTGCATTATTATATTATTAGAAGTTTGGAACTCAAATTTGTTAGAAATATTTTTTGTTTCTTGAACAAAATCTGCATGCAACACAAAATTTACTTTAAAAATTGTCAGTGATCGAATCAATTCTTCAAATAATGTTATTATTTGATATTTGATAGACTCCATAAATATTTCGGGTGTCTCGAATGTTTTTAATTCGTCACATATACTGTTGATTTTATACATATGACATTATTCTATTACCAAAAGTTGATTCAACGACTCTTACATTTTAACTATGCGATTTTGTAACATTACTTTTATGAAGATTACTTTTTAAATGGTTTAAACAAAAAGAACAGTTCATCATTTCATCACTCACACTGTTAGATCCGGTTGACGATGTAGATGCTCCATCGTCATATCTTGCTCTTTTTGCGCTAGTAGCGTTTTCCTGATGCATTCTTCTACTTAATTCTCCTCCGGTCTGAAGAGTAGACTCACTGGAAGGACAAAATATTTTGTTTAGAGTGAACTCTATTAATGTAGTAAATACCATACCATATTATTAATAAGTAACATATTACAATAACACTTACTTGATACTTGTTTCAACCTTTTCACATAAGTTGTAGAGATCTTCGTTGAAAGCATCGTCAAACACACCAGATGTCTCCACTTTTTCACAAATTTTGCATAGTTCGTCTTCAAAGTCACTCATATTTTCTGTGTCAATAGACGTGCAAAAGAAAGTACTGACACAAACTTCACTGTTCTCCATTGTTGATTTAGAAAAGGGTAACAACCAGTTACAATGTACAAAGTCGAATGATATTCTTCACAATTTTACGAAGGTTTAAATAAATGTGGAGCAGGTACTTAGCTACATTATTAAACTAGGCTTACATTATTACACTAATGACTTAAAGAGCTCAAAAATTTCAATGTGACTCGTTAATTGTTTTTAAAATTGTATTTCTTACAATTCTCTGCGCTTGCGATGTCCTTTGTTATGTTATAAACAAGTTTCTTCGTTTCTTTGTAACTGTCATTAGCATCATTGGTGTAGTATTTTAATTTGTAATCGGCATATTTCCATTGTTGTTCATTTGGAACTTTTTCTATTTTACTCAAATTAAATATCTCAATTTTTATAATATGCGTTGCGTGTAAGTTATCGTCAGCATTGGTTGAAATAAAAATATTGCCATCTTTGTGAGCTCGCGACACCGTTGATGACATCTTTTTTGTCTGCTTACATTTTTTGATTTCAAAAAGTGTGTCTAGGTTGTCTTCCGATTTAACTCTTTTCAATGTTTTTGGTAGTTTGTGAGTTATGTTATCTTGGCTTTCTTCGTCGTTAGAAAACGAATAATAATAATGTTTAAAAGTATTTTCTTCGGTGTTAAATGAAGCCTGAAACAACAATAACAAATGCTTAATATACATCCTAATATTATAAATGTGAAAGTTTGTGAAGATGGATGGATGTTAGTTACTCTTTCACACAAAACCTACTTAACAGATTTGGATGAAATTCGGTGTAGTAGTTGTTAAAGCACTGGATTAAAACACACAATACTTTTTACCCCGAAAAAATTTACAGTGTCCCCGTGGGGTACTGTATTTATGCAAATGGAGCAGCGGGCAAGTATATTAATAAGTATAATACTTTACTAAACAATGAAAATATATTATAACACTCACCTCCATAGTAGTTGTAGAGCACTTGTCACACAAACTTGTACAAAAAATAACAACTTCACCACACGATGACCGACTGTGACAATACTTAAAACTTTCGGCCATTATATACAAAACTTGTGGAATGCTAATTGCATTTCAACACAACTGTTATCGTTGGGTTAATGGAGGCACACATTCCGTCCCTAGCTATCGCTAAAAATTATTTCGTCAATAATTACATTCCATTGATAACACATTAGTACCTGTTGAGCAAGTTAGAACTTGCACATCGAAATTTTTAATATACATTGAAATAATTGGATATTCAACCAGGAAAAGTTTTTAATTTGTTCGATTTAACACCTTCATGGTGACATATTCAATCAATTGTCAATCAAAAATGTTTGTCTAAAAATCCTAAAAATTGGAATCTAATTAGACATGGTAGTGTTAGATTAGAAGTCCGCTTTGAATCTGCTCTGACTCAAACGATCAATTGCGTTGTTTATGCAGAATTCGATAATGTTATAGAAATAGATAAAAATCGCAATATTTCAGTAGACTATAGTAGTTAAGTATATTATTCATAGGTTTTTGTTTGTATATCTTATATGTGTATTGAATAAAAAAATTTACTACAAAAAACGTTTATTTTTTCTCCCTCATATAATATGATGATATTGATATCAACTTTAAATATCATGATTTATATCAAGTTTGGTTAAGATGGTGCACATTAATATTCAATCGCTAGAGCAGATAAGATCACCATACCTAAACAGTATTCATGGATACTTTAGACATACAGAAATGTTTGGAAAAAGTTGATGCAAACATTGAAAATAATGTTTACGCGGCAAACCGATTACCGATACATGTTCCAGTTCCATGCTATATCGTGAGCAATTTGGACGCTGATAATAAACCAGGTTCCCATTGGATCGCCATACATATTGATAAACAACGTATTGGACAATACTTTGATTCATATGGTCGGTCTGCACAGGGATATCACCGAAAGTTTCTAGAGAGAAATTGTAGAATATGGTCATACAATATAGCTACAGTACAAAATGATTATACCATGGTTTGTGGAGAATACTGTATAATGTATTATATTATATTTATAACAATAAGTCACTGAATGATTTCTTGGTACACTTTGGTGCAAATACTTTACACAACGATTTGAAATTATGTAGTTTATTTGAGTGTTATTTTACCAATAAAATGACTAACTTACAATACCATTGTTGTTTCACTTAACCACTAATGGCCCTAAGCTTATCACCGTCCATTGTTTACCGCTGCATGACGTAATTAGTAATGAATAGAGCTTAATGAGCCTTTTTTTTTTTTTTTAGCTGGTGATGCCCATCGAACGCCGAAAATCTGGAGCAAACCGGGTTAAACCTACTACTGGCCGGGATAAATTCAAAGCATTGAAACAGAACTCTGCGCTAATAAGCTGAAAATTAAATGTTTCGAGTGTCCAACTGTCATAATATATCACATTGGCATTTGACTCGACACTTGTGTGCTCGATTTCCATATCTATTGTATTAACGCAGAGTTCTATTTTTAGCGTTCTAAATTTTCTCCAGTCTTCCGGATTCCGGATCATATAGTCCCAGTTTAACCTTTCAAAAAAGTGTGCCATATTTCAAATTTTACCCACTTTCTCATTTGACTAAAGCATCCACTAAGGAAGGATTTTTCAAAATTCAACTCCCCAAGGGGGTGAAATAGGAGAGGGGAAAAGTTTGTATGGTTTTTTTTATTCCTTGGACATATTTGCATAAAATTTTGAATGAATTGAGTACGGAAAAATAATGAGTTACGTATTTTATCGTTTTTTAATATTCACACCCTAAGAAAGTAAAATAGGGGATGAAATGATTTTAAATTATCATAAAGATATCGTTTAAAACTCAATTTCACGTGGGAGAAGCCGCGGGAAAATTCTATTTATATTTTTTGCAGGCACTATCAAACTCTAAAACTCTGTTGAGTTCACCTCTCGTCTCTCGTCGTTCAAATCCGACTACCACGGAAAAGACTTATTATTTTTAATACGGGTTAATATAAAGCCACAAATTAATATAATGACACTCACAAATAATGTGGCTTTCTATTGGTAAAAGAAGAAGAGAGATTACCCCTTACAATGTCGGTAAGTCACAAACTCACAGAGAAACAAACTTTACCTATTTATAATATTATCTTTACTCTTTATAATATTAGTATAGGTCAGATGTTAGCCGTTCTAGTTATACGCGAAAAAGAAATCTTGGGAGAACCGTACTTTTTCCTGTGATAAAAAGTAGCTTATGTGTTAATCCAGAGACTAGACTACTACCATATCAAATTTTATTAAAATCCGTTAAGCTGTTATTACGTGAAAGAGTAACGAACATTCACACATCCAGACATAAAACTTTCGCGCATACTTATAATAGGTAAGGATATGTTCGTCGTCGTCTTTTAATGATTTCGAAAATCTTTTGAATAGAAAAACGTTAGTAGGTATTAGGCTTAGTATAGACTTAAATCATTAAAAGATTTAGGATTGTGGTCACCCATCTTAGTTGAATCAATAACCGGCGATGCTTATCATGAGTTAGCGCTACGACCTAGAACTTCTCACTTATTACTCCTGCATATTAAATACATCAATGATTACGTAATACCTACGTAAAGTTTCAGCCAGTTCAACTAACAAGTTATTCTATAGCATGTTATATGTTATATTCTATAGAGTGACATAACTGTTATATTTATGAACCGATTGAAATGAAACAAACACAACATTTTTAGTAGATCAAACCAAAACGCTATAGTGAAAACCGCATTCAAATCGGTTAAACCGTTGACTTCGTACACGCATTAACAAATATCGCGGGAACCGTACATTTTACCGCAACAAAAAGTATCCTATGTGTTAATCCAGAGTCTAAACTACTACTATACCAAATTTTATCAAAATCCGTTCAGTAGATTCTGAGATTAGCGCGTACAAACGTACAGATAAACAGACAAAAATTCTAAAAATCATTGTTTTAGGTTCTATACCGTTCATAAAGCCTGTAATAGTTTTTCTTATTTATCTTCCATGTACAGACAGTGACCAGTTACAAATTTTTTATATGTATAGATAGATATAGAAACATGCATAATATAGTATAGAAACACTGATAATTTTAGTGGTTTCTAATGTGATGTCGTAAAGTGTAAACACATTATGTATGGTATTATCAGAAGCTATTTAGCCGTCTACAGTATGATCCTTATCAAATTAAATACGTTACTCACTTTAAGCATTTTATACACATTAAATATACTTTTAAACTATATAGTTTAAATTAATATCTTATATTTAGAAGATGTTTTTCTCATAATTTATCGCAGAAATAGATTCATAGTCCGAGTACAAAATACACATTTTACGTTTAGTGATAACTGTAATCTCTACGATAAGAATAGGCAATTAGTTTCCTAATATTATTGATCCTTAAAAAGGAAGATCTTTAAAATATAGTTCAGTGTTTTAGTGAAATACATAAAAAATACAAAAATTTTAAATGGATTTGCCTGTTGTGGCGCCTTGGGGAAATATATAGCCTGTAAGTTTTTTGCTTTTATGTTTCTACTAATATCTAATTATATAATCTAAGTAGTAAGGCAGACCGAGATTTGCTCGAAATTCTAGTACATAGTACGAAAATAACGGATTGCAATAGATAGGTACCTCTTATGGTTGATACAATAATAGGTACCTATCTATTGCAATGTTATTTTACAAATTTTGCAGACCTTATTTCTGACTTAGTTCATAAAGATAACCATTTATTTTTGCCACGCCTACGCCAGCCTGCCACGAGTGTGGCGCTGTGGAGGACACGGCCACACGGACACAATCGGCTGACGTGGCGAAATTTAATCTAAACGGGCACCGAAATTTATAAGTTGGCGACTTAATTTCCGAGTTGGCGACCATTATACGATGTTAGTAGCTATAAAACTAGGTTAGGTTGATAAATTAATGGCTGCTAAAAATTCAATTTACAGGCTACGAAAAATCACACTTTTGGAGTTGTACTGTTAGAGTTTGTTTTCCTTTGGTGTGGGTGTCGTTTTCAAGGTTTTTGGAGGTGCTGAATAATATGAAAATTAAATGCAGTTGGAAATTCCAAAATGGCGTACATTTTTTTTAATAAAATTAATATGGGTGTCCTTTTCCAGGTTTCTGTGGGTGCTGGATTACAAAATTGTCTTCCAATTGCAATTTCCAAAATGGAGAATTTTCATTCTTATTTTCGTAAAAATGACATGAGTACTAATTTAAAAGTTCTTGGGGATGCTGATTAGGATTGATGATTATTATCACAGTATATTATCAGTTATGTAGTTGGAGATACCAGCTATGTATTAGGTCATTACATATGAAATTGGCGTTTTGTAAAGGAGGAACATAAAGTCGATTTTTTTAAACATAATATATTTATTTAATCAAAGTATATACCATTGCTATCTATGCACTTTTACCATCTCGTAGGTAGTTAATTGATTAATAAAAAAACCATTCGGACAGGAATCAATAAAATCTTTGAAGGCGTTTTGGACTACCCCATCGGAGTTGAATTTTTTCCCTTGCAAGAAGTTGTTCAAATTTCGAAAAAAATGGTAATCTGTTGGAGCAAGGTCCGGGGAGTACGGTGGATGTGTAAGACATTCCAATTGAAGCACCTCTAATTTGGTAGCCCTCTGTTGTGCAGTGTGTTGTCTAGCGTTCTGGCCTAGAGGCCATGCTGCTTCAGGAGAACGCTAGACCAACTTCGAATGACCAACTTCGGTTGTTTAGTAGCTAGCTTTGCCATCATGATTTGCAGTTGCTGGCAAAAGACATCTACCGTAAAAAGACATCTACCGTAAAAAGACATCTGGCCATATTTAGGAAATCTGTAGTGAACGACACCGGCACTAGTCCACCAAACGCTCACAGGTAACTTTTTTTTATTATTTATATTGTATACCTAATTAACTACGTTGTTTTTTTTTCATCATTACAAAAAAGTTCCATAAATTGTATTGCATTGTAATTGTGTGTAACCCATAGATGTATTATATAAAAAAAGGTTTGTAACCCAATAAATAAAAATATTTTCGTAGCTACGAACTAGACGTTTTTTTTTACTACAAAGTACAAACTTCAAAAAAAAACCCTTTGGAGGTCACGCCGACGCCAGGCGGTCACAGCCGCTGCCGACCTACCACCCATCGGCGCTCATATCTAATGAGGAGTAGGTACATATGTTATCATAAAAATATGTTGGTGTATTGTGTGAAGATGGTGGTGATGATGACGATGATTACTGTAAGTAGCGTGATGGCATATGCTTGCAATTTTTTAAGCGATGCCGAAATTTCCAAACGCGTATCTTTCAAGACTGAGAGAGTTCTGTTCGGTGCTTTTGGACCTTGGGTTTACCTTGGCACAAAAATTTTACTTTTTGTCAGTAACTATATGTTTGAGTTATGTCCTTCAATATAAGTCAAAGTCACTATCAATATGCCTATAAATTTTGAGAAGTTCCCTCGATTCCTCATGGATGCCAACATCAGGTCTCCACTTGGTGAATAAGGTGTGATGATGATTACTGTAATTGACATAATGGCATATGCTTGCAGTTCTTTAAACTACGCTGAAATCCCCAATCATATTTATAATACAGGGTGTATTCAGACCAGTCCCATTAACTTCGTGGGCTTATAATTAGGCCATGAGATAGATCCATTGGTACTAGTCATTTGCTTTTAATCGATTGTTTTTGTAATAGTCAAAATTTTCAATATGCAATGTACAACGTACAAAGTACATATCCACACGGGCGGAGTTGGCGGTCGGAGGCGGGCGCGCGAGGGATAGGCCGCGCAAACACGTCCCCCGCGCTCGCACGGGTGCGAATAGAGAAACTCAGCTGATACTAGCAGCTGTACTGTATATAGTAAATAAACTACGAAAATTTCATAGGTTAATAACAATCTTATTTAAAGTTAGATAGCTCCGTGGCCTAGTGGGTAGACAATTTGATTCGCACTTGTTGTTGTTGTTGTTGTGTGTCTTGTTCGCACAATGCAGGTTCGATTCCCAGGTTGTGGCGTGTACCAATGAGACTTTTTCAGATCTCAAGTAGGTACATTATACGGACGCTCTAACGGTGAAGGAAAACATCGTGAGGAAACCCGCACATGGTTGACCCCAAACGTATTGACCAGTCATTCCTCTGGACTGACTGACTATGCTGTGAGAATGCCGTATGTGCTTGAGCAAACATACGACATTTCAAACCAACTGTACCAGGCACTACAGTATTTCAAGAGTGGTTACTTCGCTCGGAGAATAATGTATAAATCATCCAATAACGGATGAAACGGCCTCAGTTTATTTAAAGTTCTAATAACATTCAAGTACCTATTTACTAACTTTTGTTAAGTTAACATTTAATTACTTAAAATTTTTTGTTCTGATTAAGAAAAATAAATGAAAATAAAATGAGATGAGGTACATACAGTTAAATCGAACAGCAAGTAGCAACTGGCCTACCGTGTCGACGTCTAAGCATTTTAGCCACACTGCGAGCTCCAAGACGAAGATCCCGGCGCACGCTCCTCGATATTTACGTCCACTTGCCGCCCACCGCTGGAGGCTCAAAAAAATATATTTTCTAACACTCGCATGCCTGTGTAATGGTACGGGAGTCTGAAAGATGGCGGGCATGAGTATATTATCACCTCCGGTAAATCCTCAATGCCTCTGCGACATTCCCAAATGCTTCACATAAGCACATCATCATCATACCATAGTAACGCGGGGTATACGCGTATAGCGAAGGCATTTTAGGATAGAAAATCACACACATGTCACAAACACGAAAAACAAGCCAAAACAAACAAAACAGTTAATACTTATTACAAATAAAACAGTTATTAAAACAAACGAAAGTCAAAATAAACAAACGAAAATTAAAACGAAGTTATGAAGTAGATAATTTAAAAAATAACACGGAACGTCTCTCCAAAACGCGAGTTTACACTTAAAGTCAACTGACCAAACTGAAAAAAAAATGATTTTATGTAAAAAACATATTGTGTCCAGAAATGTATCGATAGTTTTTCATATCGATAAATTACTATTTAATTTGCATACGCATTGATTTGTATGAACTTATTACAAAATCTACTGGAGGCTCAAGGCGCGTAATAGAGCGAAGAGAGAGGCGCGTGGGAGACGATAATCGCATACCATCAGGCGATCTGTCTGCTCGATTGCCGGTCATAAATCATAAAAACCCAGCTTGATATAAAAACAGTAACTTATTTATTACAAAAAACTAATGAAAAAAATCATATCAAGCAATTAACTAATTTAAATATCGACTACGTACACGTAAATGTTTTAATTTTCATAGGTCACATGACTAATTAGCCTATGTAGTTTTTGAAAGAGTCGAGCGGCACGCTTTTCATATTTGCCGCCAAAAAGCCGTGCTGTGGCCGCGTGCGCCGCCCCGCCGCGCCGCCCGGCCCGCGGCCGTGCCGCATAGCGTCGGCATTCTTTGAATTTTGCCGAAAGTCGATAAAAGAACTACCTATGTTGTTTTGAAATAGATTTTCGAATTTAGTTGTGGTTTTTCTCTCGAGGTAAGAGGTTGTCGTCTGATTTGAGTTACACTATTAGGTCGTGTTTAAAAACGTAGTGTTGTGTTGTTAAGTTTTAAGTGATACGTGTAATGATTTATGGTGCTAGCAACGATTTTCAAATTTCAAAATGCAACGAAAACACTTTCTAACAACTTAAAGTTTTAACTTTTAACGTGACACCTTGCCGCCGGTGACCACCTGATGGTCGATTGGATTCCGTGAACTTAGTACTAGGAGAAGACTTAGTACCTACTGCCTACTAGCAGTCATTCAATACTCAATACTTTTTTCACTTCTTTCGATCGGTGTAATTACGTACGTAACTTATTATCATTAATAATAATTTACTAATGCTACTTCGGGCACCCTTTTATACACCTACTTAGTTTCATTGTTACCTACAGTTCAACCACGTTACATCTTTCGGTTATTGTCGTTTTTCAAACACCGTCTGTAATTTCGATAGAAAAGTAATGTATGCCGTTGGACATTAAGAATTTAGTTGCACTGTTCACAGGGTTCGTTATTTGTTAAGCAACGTTTCGTGCGTGAATTTACGAACCACACTGCAGGCAGTGTAGAGCAGCTAAAGTGGGTTCCGTGGGATAGTCATCCAAACAACCGTCACTTTTGTGTGTGTACGGTTGTAAGTCACTGCAATCTGCATACATTAAACATCGCTGAATGCGTGTACTAAGATACTAGGTACTACTACTACGCCGCGGCGGCCGGCGCGTCAGCTGACGGATCATTGGCCGGCGAGCGTAATGAAGTAAATTACATTGCGTAATTAAGTAAAAATAATAAAATTTTAGATTTTAATAAAAAAATCTAGTTCTAGACAGCTTGTTCTTATGATTAAATGGTATCAAATGTAAAAAAATGTTTTTTTTTTTTAATAAAAATAAAAAATTGTAATGAGAAAAGGTAGTTTAATCATATCCCTATGTTAATGGAAGCGGTCTTCTGGCACCCTGTATATACCTTGGTGCAAAATCTTACTTTTTGGTAGCATATGCTTGAGTTACTTCAGAAAAAGTTGAAATCACTATGAAATTTAGAGGAGTTCCTTCGATTTCTAATGGATTCCATCATCAGGTCTGAGGTCACCTTGGTATCAAAAGGACCAAATTGGGATTGTACCTTATACAGCAAAAAAAGAATATCGAAAACCGGTTTACAGACGGAGGAGTAATCATTGAACATACAAAATAAATATATATATATACAGCCGAACGTATAACCGCCTCCTTTTTTGGAAGTCGGTAAAAAAAATAACCTATTAGATTAGATAAGTCAGTAGTAAGTAGCCTTATTAGATAAGTTATTATTTTAGAATATTCATTACAATAATAAAGCTTAAGGTGTCGGTACTCTATAATTATAGATTTGGCAACATTATCAACGCCGTCAACCGTCAATGTCAATTAAGGAGTTTTGCCGGGAAATTCAATGTGTGACGTTTGGATTTTGCATTTTTTTCATAAATGTGTGTTATTTCGGTTCTTAATGTGTAATATTGGTAGAATATTAACCATTAAATATTCGTTAACGGGCACAAGTGTGGGCAAGTGGTACAACTTCTAAAAACGCGCTATTTTGTGTTTCCCGCCAAAACTCCCTAGGAACTTTCAGTAAAGCGTCTACCACTTTACTGAATCGACTGACATGACTCATTGACTGTACTGACTATTTATTTGGACTTTGACTAGACTTTAGACTTGACGTTAAAGGAATACAGTGTTGAAAATTGAAACGAAAGTTCTATTTCCCGCCTTTTTTACTTGACACTGGCAAATGGTTTTAAGATAAGCCGACGCCATATATATAAAAAAAATGTCAATTAATGTCAAAAATAACAAAGACGAAATTCAAGTCAAGACAAAAAAATACTAAGACGAAGAACTTAAATAAATAATAAAAAAAAAAAAAAAAAAACTAAGACGAAGAAAAAAAAACTAAAGAACTTCAAAAGTTCAACTATGGCGGATGGCCAACAACTGTTCTTGATGTAAATATAAAAAAATTGGCATTTTTTTGTTACTTGGATTTAAATGCCCTGTTTTACTTATGAACTGACTAGAACTAAACTTTCATAATATGTGTGGCTTGCAGTATATTATACAAAGAAAGTATTTGAAAGATTTGAAACTTGACACCTCTTGTACCTGAAATAAAAATTGAAAAGTGAGATACACATGTACTTAAAAACTAAAGCTTTATATTATTTTATTAGGAGATGATAATAATAATCATCAAGTCATGAGTAGGTAAATTGAAATTAAAGTCCCTTAATTCTCAGACGCAATACTATATATATTTCTGATTCAATATAACATTGGTGATTGGTCAAACACATCGGAGCAAAGGTTCTATTTGATACCATTTACCAATACCATTATGAAGGTAATAAAGGAATGGTACATAGATGCTCCTTGGGGAAAAGTAGCATGTAAGTATACATACACAATAGCAAACCATTATAATTTTACTTATTTTTTACTTCTGTCATTTTATGTACACTTTACTGTTTAATTTGCTAAAAGTTATGAATAAATTGAATTGTTTTTAAATGTTTCAGTAATGTCATGGGGAAACCCAAGTGGGGAGCCCGTTTTACTGGTCCACGGCCGCCAAGACAGCTTAGTAACTTTTGAACCTCTATTGAAGTTGTTACCAGATACATATCATTATGTTGCCTTTGATCTGCCTGGCCATGGGAAGTCTGATGGATTCCCAAAAGGTTATAAAAATTAAATTACTTATAGTTTGCACCAAACCAAGGGTTGGGTTTAAGAAATTAGTTAAAAAAACTTAAAATATCTAGGATCATAATCTCCATAGAGAAGGTTCAAAGGTCATTGTGTTAGTAATATAATCATTCAAATTAATTACTTAAAAGCTTTTTTCAGTTTAAGAAATTTAAGTGAAAATTCAAATGTAATGTCCTATTTTTAGTATTTCTAACAATTTTCAGGATCTCAAATTCAGAGAGTCTCATTTGTGGTAGCGGTGGAATTAGCTGTTGACCACCTTAGCTGGCAACAGTTTATTTACATTGGACATTCCATGGCGTCTGAATTAGGTCTTATCTACAATATAGTACACCCCAACAGAATAAAAAAAATGGTGCTCCTAGATCCAGGTCCGTCATTCCAGTTCTTAGTTGCGTACAACCCCAGGAGAAACTTTGAAGATTTGTGTGCGAGTTACTATGACAACTATAAATACTTTAACATGGATCAAGTTTACAGCAAAAAGAGTGCCTCGGAAGCTATCATGAGAAACAGACTCATAACCAAAGGTCAGGCCGAGGTGCTGCTGTCCAGGAACTTGGTGCAAGTCGGTGAAGATAAGTACAAGTAAGTTTTATATAATATTTTACGAGTATACAATTTAAAAAGAAGACAAGGATTGCATGTATGTCAAAATTTCGATCATAAAATATTCACATTGTGGGAGATTTCTGAGTTTGATGTTTATGAGAATACCATTTTTAGTTTTAACATATTGAGTTCTGTATCTTTTCTTCGTAAAATCTGTATAGTAAATTACAATTTAAATTTTAGATTATCCTGGAAGAGGAATTTGAAAATACTGCATCCTTTACAAAATACATTGGAATACCAGAAGGAACTGTTCATTAAGAACCTACCTCCCACATTCTTGGTGGCCTGCACCCAGAGTCACAACAAGTTTGTCTATAGTGACACCTGGGCGGAGTCACAGGAGCTACTGCAGTTTATTAGCCAACAGAAAAATTGCACAATGGTGACCATAGATGGAGACCATGATTTACACTTTAAGAATCCAGAACTTTTTATCAATGATGTAAGAAGTTTTCTAAAGAAATCCTTTGTTGCTAGTAAAATTTAAAGAAATAATTTGAATAATTATTATGATGTATTTATTATTGCTATTTCTATGCAAGTTATTATAGCAGGTGCTGGTTCATAATTCATATTTATCAGAAATTAAATGTGCTTCTTGCTGAGTACCAAAATACTTTTAGACTTGCTTAATGTGGTGTAATTTTTATAGTAGGAAGTAATATAAATGGGTATCTTATTTAAGCGTAACCAGTACCTCAGTTTTAAGCATATTGTTATCTACCATGAATACTTAATACTTGTGATATTTAAGAATGTGACTATTTTCTTTGTTCTGAGAATAACTTAAAACATGACAAATGTTTACTACAAGTATTTTGCATGTTTTATATTTCATACGGGTTTACATATTAAATAATTTTTATACAAATTAAATATATTGAAATGTTTATATTTTTCTTTTTTTTACATATTTCTTACGTACTTCCTGACCTTCAATTCTAATCACATCTTCAATTTCATCTACAATTTTGGTGTATAGTGTTTTTCAAATAAAAGAAATCCTTATCCAATAAATATACTTTATTTGATAATTAACTAATAATTATAAGTACAAAATCATAATACATACTAATGAATAGGTGAGTTACTTTCAGCTGTTTACTATGTTAAGCTGTTTAATGATAATAAAAATAAGTGCGTTAATTTAAGCTATTTTAGTATTGATTACTGTGATGCCCGAACAACGGACATTAGTGTACCAAATTCATGTCATGATAATGAGTAAGGCTGGTAACACACTTCTAAGGCGATCCAACCCAAGGTACGAAACATTTGAAGACATTAATTTGGCGCTACTTCTATAAAAACATCATTTTTTTTAAGTATTATGATCAGAAAAAAGAGTTTCGGGTCGCGCATTAAAAGTGTGTCTAGCCTTAGATGCTTACACACATACCGATTTGATTTGGAGCAGAGCGTTATGACAGCACAACACTAGTGTGTTTGGTTTTCAGCTCTATTTTATTAGCACGGAGTTTTATTTACAGTTCCAACTCTCAAGAATACTTCTTCGCAAACTTAAATAAACTGTAAAACAAATAATAAAAAATTACCGTTCTGTAATATTATTCTGTCCTTTATATATTAAAATATACTTACAAAAGTTTATTTTCTACAGGTTGACTTTTCAAATTGCTTGTCGATGTTATATCGATCAAAAGCTTAATTTAATTAAAAACAATAAAATACAAACCTCTAAAAATAACCTTAAAAAATGTGGATTTATTTCCTTAATAGGGTTAATAATTTAATTTCATACATTGAAGGAGTATTTCTTTTAGTACTTGGCTTAGGAAAACGTATTCTAGCGATATCATAAATTAAAACTTACGATTGATAAATAAAGTTGATTTAAAAATATGTATTTTTGTTTTTAATTTCTAGTGATGAAAACACTTCGAAGTAACTTCCGGCAAGAATGTGACGACACAAACACAGTATGTAGTAGTGAAACGGAACGTTTTTATGTAATTATATAGTTCATGACATCTTATAGTTATTTAAATGTCAAAACGTCAAACGGAACGTCACGCCGCCATTTTACTACTATAGCACAGATTACAAATAGTACTAGTATGACGTCACAGCACAGATAATCTATCAACCAACATGGTAAATTGGTGGTTTTTAAAAAGTGTATTTTAAAAATATTTTTTTTTGTAGGTTTTTAGGTTTTAAAATAATGTATTTTTTTTGTATAATGAAACAATTATGAAGCGTTTAGGACATTAATAAAAACAAGGTCAAGTGACCTATTTTAGGGAGAAACCCCTAAGTTGGCAACCATAACATGGTCTGCTCCGGACCAAATCCTTATGTGTATTAATACTATTAGTGATCTTGTTTATCTTTTACTATTTTTAGTACAAACAGCTCAATACATTCTTTAGCGTTGCAGCTAAAGTGGCGTGTACGGTTGTCTAATAATCATTTTAAATCTTTTCATAATTTAAATTCTTAGAAATTATTATATAGAATAATTAATTAATAAAAATTATATAGAATACTATCAAAAACACCGATTTTAACACTGCAAAAGCCTGTAAGGACGCTGCCTTGAACACAGCGGCGAGCGCATGACCAGTTGACACACTGCACTGTGTTGAGCGGTGACTATCGCGCCAACCAGCGCGCACCGCCGCGCCGCTCGACTCTGTGTTGGAGACAGCGGCCTAAATTCTCATTGAAAGGGTTTCAAATGAGTAATGAATATCTTTCATGCCTCCCTGTCCCATCTCCCATATAACCCATGCACAGATTATTTATCATTCATATCATTTATTATCTATCAAGGAAATATTATGATATCACAAGAAATTCTAGGTTTAAAGGAATTCTAGTTGTAGACTATTATAAGAGAACTTTATAACATTGAAAAAGTTTATTTACACATTTAATTAATGCAACGTTGAATTATTGGTTAAAATGCTCAGGAGTTATTTAGCATTTTATTTTCATTATTTTATTCAACATGTGATTTTAGAACATAATTATCCTCCATTGAAAATATCAATTTAAAAAAGGTTACTTAACGAATGTCAGCTGAGTTTCATTTTAATTTAAATAACATAAGTTATATTATAAGCTTGCTTCTATACAAAATATATCTTATAAATAAACAATAAATACTAATCCTTATCACTAGTATAAGCCTATGGCTCTCTTTAGAAGTTATATGAAAAGAGCTATGAGACAGAAATTACATCTAATTTAAAATAAATTATTCCATAAAATAGTGAAATAATCGAATTATTGTACTCACCTCTTAAGCTTGTCACTCATCAGTATCGTAAAATAGCATAAGATTGTAATGTTGGTCATTTAATTAGTGTTATTGGGAGGATGTAAATAAAGTGTTTGCATTTTCATAAACTGTTGGAAGCCGATGGTATTTAGGATAAACATAGTTCGAAGAAAACTATTTTGTCTCAGATCGTTACAGTTAAATATGGCAGTTTGACCATTTCGAATAAAGATTATCCGTAGAAGGTATAATTTAAACTGACTTTTGTCTTAAAAATAGTGTTAGATTTTCATATTCTGGTTATATTATATTTGTAATATATGGTATATTTGTAAGTGGTTTCTACTCGTCATATTATACAAGTTTAAATTTTTCGTACGGGTTTACACGAGACCTATTGCAGCCATCAGGCAGCGCAGACGGTGTGGTCCAGCGGCTTGAGGTCCAACTCCACCTCATCCGACTGCAGCTCCGACACAATGTCGCGAAGTCTGAAACATGGTACAGTGTGTAAGGCCGCTGCCTCAAATTTTGCGGTGATTGACGCGGCGGCGGGCGCCATGGTCACCGATTGTCAGAAATACACTCCTGTCAATCTCCTCACCGCGAAATTCGAGGCAGCGGCCTTAAGCCCAAAACACACCGAAACGGCAGCGGAGCGGCCAGCAGCATAACTATCATATAATTTTATACTATTTATTCATAACTATAAAACACAGTTGCGGTTGAGACAACCACCGCCGCTCACGGCCGTTGATGGTCGCCAGTGGCCGCACGACCTTTTCTCACGCGATAATATCTATTATGACAATGATAATAAAGGTTAATCTTATATGACAGAGTGGTGCTTGCTGCCGTTTAGGTGTGATTTGACTCTTAAGGCAAAAAGACGCTTAAGGCGCATTAGCCGTAACTACGCGGCAGCGGAACTACGCGACGCGGCACTGCTCGACAAAGTTGACCAACTCGCCAACTTTGACGCGCCGCGACGTGTCGCGTAGTTCCGCTGCCGCGTTGTGCGGTATAGCGAGCGGCGCGACCCTTCTCATTTGAACAATTTGATAAATAGAGTGTATTTTGAAATGCAACCCCGCAAATTGGGGAAAATTTTATTGTATTATTAATTCGCAATAATGACTCTCAACAATATCACCAATTATTTATTTAGTTAATTTATTATCAAGTTTTTACGTAGTCGTCAATATTTCGGAACGAATAAACAGTATGGCGTCGATTCATGGCGTCATTAGCACTGGCCAGTATGCTGGGTTATATTACGGAATACACCCATGATAAGTCATATTATGTAACAAGTTTGTTTTGGTGGGAAAGCTTCCATCATGCTCATGCCGAAATACTGAGCAATTTTTGCTGCGTAGTGTCGCTGAGGTGTCGCTCTAGTGCGGTATAGCTAGAAGTGTCGTGCCGTGTCGGATCGCTCCGCTGCTGTGTAGTTACACTTAGTGCGGTCCCACCTTTAAAGTCCGATCGCTAAATCTGTATCGCAGCGTTAGTGCTGTCCCACTCGCACAGTGGCACTGACCGTCGCGTCGGCGTCATATTTTGTAAAACATTATTAACTTGATTTCCATACATCACGCGCGTGGCTGGAGACTTTAAAGGTAGACTTTTGAAGCGAGCGTCTATGCGACAGTGCCGCCGCGAAAGTGCGACAGATCAATGTAAAGTACGAAATTAGTACTGAATTGTATGGGACGTACTTCGAGCGCTGCGACAGTGTCGTGCAGACACTGGCTTCGAAAGTCTACCTTTGATGTGAATAAAATGTGACCTAAAAGATCATAAAGTGATATGAACTCAATAAGATGCGTAAGAGACCGCTAAGAAAAGATTCTATAATTTACCCCTATAAGAGTGGCCTCTAAGATCGTACTAATGCGAATGTACTTGCGGGGTACCATATTGTATAGTTTTACTAGCGCTGACCCAGCAAAATGCCGCCTAAATTATCATTAAAATTATCAGTTGCTATAAAAGTTGCATACTACACAAAAAGTTTCACAAAACACGGTACAAGCCGTTTTGCAGGACTTTGGTTACAAACACTGAGACACGAGCATTTTATATATAAGTAAGATGGTCTTACCTGGCGAGCTGCGTGGGCGTGACGTACACCGTGTCGGCGCGCACGTCGCCACTGGCGGGGTACTTCAGCGTGCCGATGTCCACCGTCAGCGGGTTCAGAGCCTGGAACATTTGGAAAGGAACAACCAATGATGAATATAATATTATGTTATATCATATGAAAACAAATTATTGTTTCTATTTCTTTTCTACAGGCGTTTCTAATAATTATTTATGATTTTTGTAGTAAAATATCTTACCACCCACATTCTCACCTCAGCATTCGCAGCTATTACAAGTTATACCTTTGTAAACATTTTGAATATATCTGCTAAATCCAAGTCTACATGTTTCCTTTAGAAATTCCATATCGCCCACTACGAGAGGATACAAACATGTTTTATTTTGTCTGAACACCGTTATAGACACATTTCAGAAGTTTTTAGGTCACGGATTCCTGTGGGCCAATTCTCGTAGCTATTTTTGATATAACCTCGTTTGGATTGACATGCTGTACCGCTCGCACATGCGTGTGCCAACCTGAAACGAGATTATATCGAAAATAGTTGCGAAAATTGGCCTTGAAGAAACTCGAGAACTGGGCATCTAGGACTTCTGAGTAAAAACTAAAAAGCTAGCGGTGGGCTGACCTTAGTGAGCTCCGGGGCGGGGAAGTCGGCGAGGTCGGCCTCGACGCAGCGCCACGGTCGGTGCAGCGCCACGAGCGCGCGTACCTCTCCCTGTAACGCCACCAGACGCTCCTGAAATGGAACACTTAATTATTTAAACAAACTTTACGGTTTAGACAAAAAAATATATTTACTTGCCCGAGTTCCCCGACTGCAAGAAAAACTCAAATTTATAACCGCGCGTGATATGGTTTTATTACTGTCACTCGAGATTTTTTTTAATTTACTCTAGCGATCGTGTATGCAACGGTTTAAAATTTATATGATTTATCGAAATTAGAAAATTAATTATTATTTAAATGTAAAAAAAATGACATCTAATAATTAGTGTTCTATAGTTTTTGTTTAGTGTGTTATTTGTGAGAAATTCATTCCTGTTTTTATTATTGTCCTGCCCAGCCCTGCTTCTGGCCGTGCTCGTTACGCGGAGCATTGGGGTTTAATATGCCAAATAACGGCAGGTCACTCACCTCCAACTGTCGGCGGACCTCACGCTGGCGGTCGCGGTGCTGCTGCAGCGCGCGCGCGTACCTGCCCGGCTCCTCCGGGAACTTCACCAGCCCCGACCGCGCCACGAACAGCGTCCACTCCTGCGCACACATCAGCATTAAATTTGTCATAAAAATTAAATCACGCTACTTACAACGTAGTGAAAAGCAAAAAGTATACTAAAATACATGCTTGTTTTATACAAATTACCATTACCATAACTATAACCTATGTGTACAGGACTGTATAAATTCACAGGGGTTCAACCGCCGGCTCAGATTAGACTCGAAGATAGCAAGGTTACACCGATTTGGGCAGAGCCGGGGCGATAATAAAACACTTATTTGAGGAGAACGTTTTTTCACTTTTTCGATTTGCTTACCTGGCTCATGGCAATGCCGTATAGAGAGCCCCGCCCGTACGCCTCTTTCGGGCCGATCTTCCATTTCATTTTTACCTCTCTATACGGCTATTTTCCATAATTTTCCCCATTTTCCATGAGCCAGGTGAAGCAAAACGCGTTGTGTGAAATACTTTATTATCATAACCAGACATATAAACCCTTATATACTAAACATCTTATTCTGTAGAAAAGTTATTTACATTTTAAGGTTCAACTTATATGAAATGTTGTACATTTTTACCACTGTTTTCGTAATAATTTCTTAACCATTTATTATATAACCTTAAGCGCTATACTACACGTTATGTACTACGTTTATTTATATAAATCAAAAGAAGCTACGTTAAAATTAGCTTTAGTTAAAAATATATAATCAAAATAACCCGCACTTGATAAAACACCATTTTAACACTATTTTTCCACACTGATGCCATATAAATCTATACATATAGTCACTGAGTGTTCACTATTCTAGTTTTACGTACCGTTTTAATTACACGTTTATTGTTCACAATAAAATTCACTCATGTTTTTCGTTACGAGGCCGCTGTCCTTAACATCCTCCCCCCGGCGCAGTAGCCAGGGTCTACGCAGCCTCCTCAGGTGACTGCGGGCTCGCCGATCCCGCCGTGGACTGCTCCGGTGACTGCGAGCTGCTCGAGCTCGCTATAGGCTGCTCCGGCGGCGACTGCGGGCCGTCCGCGCCCGCCGCAGACTGCTCCGGCGAATGCGAGCTGTGTGAACTCGCTGCGGGCCGCTCCGGCGACTGCGAGCTGTCCGTGGTCGCTGTAGGCTGCTCCGACGCTCGTTCCGCGCCCGGCGCCGTTCCCGGCGTCGTCCGCTCCGCTCCCGGCTCCGTCTGCTCCGCCAGCGGTCGCAACTGCGACTGCGGCGCCTCCTCCAGCACCGCCAGCTTCGACGTCGGCCTCCGGAACACGCCACTGCGCGTGCGAACGTCCGCACAGCGCACTTGTCCGTCCTGGCCGGGGTAGACTCGGTGCACGACCCCCCGCGGCCACGTATTACGCGGCAGCGTCGGGTCGACCACGACAACCAGGTCCCCTGGTACAAGGACTCGGTTGCTCAGCGGGGCCCCGTAGCGTGGTGTGAGCGTGGGAAGGTATTCCTTCACCCAGCGCCTCCAGAACTCGTCGGCAAGGGCTTGCGCGACCCTCCATGTTTTTTTGTCCGCCGGCACACACGGTCCGACGTACGGCAGTCCGGTGGACGACCCGAGGAGGAAATGATTCGGTGTAATCGCCTCCGGGTCGTTGGGGTCCACCGATACGTGCACAAGCGGTCGAGCGTTCACTGAGTACTCCGCCTCGGCCATCAGTGTCTGGAGTACCTCTTCCCTGGGCGACTTCTCGTTCAGCGTGGCTAGCAGGGCGGTTTTCACCGACCTCACCATTCTTTCCCAGGCACCTCCTTGACTCGGCGCCCCGGGCGGTGTAAACTTCCACTGCATCCGATGAGTGAGGCCCAGCTGAGCCATAGCCGGCGCCCACTCGGCGTACGCCTGCCGCAGCTCGACGTCCGCGCCTCTAAAATTCGTCCCATTGTCGCTGTACATGACTGCCGGCCATCCTCGCCGCGCAGCCATTCTTCTCATTGCCATCAGTGCAGAGTCCGTCGACAGCGAAGCCACCAGCTCCAGGTGGACTGCCCGCGTCGTCAGACATGTGAAGAGAGCTCCCCACCTCTTCTCGTGACGTCGGCCGATGGTGACCGTCATCGGGCCGAAACAGTCGAGACCACAGTACGAAAATGGTCTCTGGAACGCCCCCAGGCGCTCGGCTGGCAGGTCTCCAGTTGGCGGGGTCCTCGGGTGTGCCCGTCGTAGCCGACAGAACGCACATCGGCTCATGATAGTACGCACCGTCGGCCGCAGCTTCAATATCCAGAATTTCTGCCTGAGGTCGTTCACGACTCTCTCGCGGCTCCCGTGTCCCGCTCTGGCGTGCTCCCTTGCCACCAGTAACCTTGTGAAGCGATGTCTTCCATCCAGGATGATAGGGTTTTTCATTTCGGCCGGCACCTGCGCTGCTTTGATCCTTCCGTCTAGTACGAGCAGCCCGTCCTTGTACACCGGGTTGAGCCGATACAAGGAGCTCCATCTAGGCACCGTCTTGCCACTTGCCATCTTCTCGATTTCTTGTGCGAAGCTGTCTCGTTGTGATTTTTGATACCACAACCTCTCGGCCCTCTCCAGGTGTCGTACGTCGAGGTGGGCCCGACGATCTCGGCACTTCTCGACGAACAGCAAGACCATCGCCGTGCATCTTACGAGGCGCTCGTAGTTTGAAAAGCGCGTTACATCTGGTAGACAGCTCAGCTCGCTCGCCTCCGTGGTGTGGAAGGCGACGTATTCTTCTTGATTTTCGATTTTAGCGGGACTCTCCGCGGGCCACTCGTTCATCGGCTTGCGCAGGAAGTCCGGCCCCCGGAACCAAGGGTCCTCGTCGCTCTTCGGAACGTAGCCCGTTCTGGTGGCTAAGTCGGCGACGTTGCTCTTCGTGCTCAGCCATCTCCACTGGTGAACGGACGTCAGCTCGGCAATCTCCCCTAGCCGATGCGCGACGTACGGTGTGTATTTGCGGCTGCCGTTCTGTATCCAACACAGAACCACTTGTGCGTCGATCCAGTAGAAAACCGTGTCCGTTTTCCATCTGTGTTCTGCTGCGACTGCGTTTCCCAGCCTCGCTCCGACCAGGGCAGCCTGTAGCTCCATCCTTGGTATTGTCTGTGCCTTCAGCGGCACCACCTTGGCCTTGGCGGCGGCTAACACGACTCGTACTTCCCCATTTTCTTGTTCCAATCTCCAATAGACGGCTGCGGCGTATGCGTCCTTACTCGCGTCGCAGAACACGTGTAGCTGTCGGCCTCTCGTCGGACTCCCCCCGTTGTAACTCCGGGGTAGCTCGAGCTGACTGATGTACTCCATGTCGGTCAGCCAACGGGCGAAATCTTGGGCTGACTCAGCGGGTAGCGACTCGTCCCAATCCAGCTTCTGACGCCACAAGCCTTGTAGGATGACTTTGGCGGTGATCGTGTAGCAGCTCAGCAGTCCCAGCGGGTCGTAGATGCTCATCACCGTGCTGAGGGCCTCTCTCTTTGTCGGTGCGCGCTGTAGCTCGCGAACCTCCTTATGGACTCTGGAGAGCGACGTGTTGAATCTTAGTTTGTCGCCTCGGGAGTCCCATAGCATGCCCAAGGTCTTCTGCTCGTCTTTGGTGACACGCTGTGTAGTGTCCTCGGCCAGGCGGTCTTCAGGCAGTCCCTCTAGCACCCTCCGGTCGTTGCTCGTCCAGCCTCGTAAGTGGAAGCCACCTTTCCTATGTATTTGGTCCACTTGTTCCACGGTCTGCATGGCCTTCTGGTGGTCTGGATAGCTGTCTACGTAGTCATCCATGTAGTGGGCTTCGGTGATAGCGCGATGAGCTTCGGGATGCGATTCGGCAAACTCTTCCGCGTTCCGATTCCGGGCTGAGTGTGCCAGGAACGGTGAACACGATGCTCCGAAGATCATTACCACCATCTTGTATGTGGACGGCGGTTCGCCTTCGTCTTCTCTCCACAGGAACAGCTGGGCCGATTGGTCTTCTTTTCTGACCTTGACACGAAGAAACATCTCCTCTATATCGGCCTTCACAGCGACGGCTTCCTCTCTGAACCGGAACAATATCTTCGGCAGTGAGGTCAGAAGGTCAGGCCCCTCTAACAAGTGATCGTTGAGGCTCACGCCGTTTGTTCTCGCTGCTGCGTCGAAAACCAGTCGCAACTTGCCCGGCTTGTTTGGGTTTTTAACCGGGAAGTGCGGCAGGTACCATGTGATGTCACTTCCGGCCTCTGTCCCGTCGCATTTTTCCGCATATCCCTTGCTTATGAGATTCTTCATCTGTCCATGATACTGCGCCTCGTCCATGGGGTTCTTCTTGAGCTTGTGTTCCAAGTTCCTGAGCCTCTTTAGCGCAGTATTGTAGCTAAGAGGTAGCTTGACGCCGTTCGTGCGCCACAGAAGTCCCACTTCGAATCGACCGTCTTCCGTTCGTTTGGCCGTTCTGCCAAAGAGGTCGATGGCTCGCTGCTCCTCGTCGCTCAGCTTAGCCTTGGACGCTATTCCCAGTGCGTCTATTTCGAAGTGTTTCTTCACCATTTCCTCCAGTCGTTCGCCTCGGGTCTCGATCGTAGACACGTGCAGGATGTTCTCGTGTTCTTCCTGCTTTATGAGGCGTCTGGGGATGCTTCCATGGATTACCCAGCCAAGCTTCGTCTTCGAGGCTGCAGGCTGGTTTCTCTTACCGATCCTCAGCTCCCTGGATACAATGAGCTGCCAGTTGTCCGTGCCGATGAGAAGTTGGGGTTTCTTGTCTTCATAGCATATCTCTTCGTTCTTGAGATCGTGCAGGTGAGCAAGTCGAAACAGTAATTCCGGGACGGACTGAGTAAGTAGGTTCAATCCGGCCACGGTTCTCGCAGTGACGTCATATCTGGTACCGTCGTGACCTCGTACGCCAAGTTGTACGAGTCGGCTTTTTTCTTCCCTTCTCTCGGCATTGATCCCATGCATTCTCAGCACCTTCGGTGGGCCGTCTGCGCCGATAGCCTTCGCGACGTCTTCATCCAGTAGTGTCACTGTCGAGCCCTCGTCGAACAGCGCGAAGATATCCGCTTCGCCCCGTGGACCGACAACTTGAATTCTTCTCATCTTAAGTTTCACCGCACGGTCGGAGGTGACCGATGCGGTAATCACGGCGTCCTCTGTCTGTGGGGCGCCGCTGGACCTGTCTTCGTGCAGCAGCGCATGATGAGGCAAGTTGCAGCCCTTGACGCCGCACGGCTTCGCCCTGCAGTTGTATCTTCTGTGCCTGCTTCGTATGCACCGGAAACACAGCCCTTCCTTTTTGACCGTGTCCCATCTCTTTTGCATGCTCAGTTTCTTGAAAGCAGCGCAGCGAAATATAGCGTGATCTTCGGCACATATCGGGCACTTCGTTGACTCCTCGCGTATTCTCTTTGGCTGGCTGCGACTCGGCGAATCCCTGCCCTCGTCTGCTATCGCGAAGACTGACCTTCTCGTTCGGGCTTCGTTCTTGTTAGGAGGTGGACGCGGTGTTTCCTTCTTCGGTGCCGTGCTGAACCCGTAGCGCAGCGCCCTGTCCGCTTCTCTCATTAAGAATTCAGAGAGAAGGACGACATCGGGCTCGTTCCTGAAGCGCGACGTCTCTTCTGCGTAGTCGTACCACTTGCTCTTCTCGTATGGGCTGAGCTTCTCGAGGATGTCTCTCGTGAGCAATGGGTTAAAGAGATACCCGTGCCTCAGCTTCCTCAGGATGGTTACCATGTTCTGAATCTTCACTGCAAATCGGTTGAGTTCTGCCGCCGAACCTCCGAGCCTCGGTATCCTCTTCAGATCTTCCATCATGCGATCGACCATAACCTCGGGTCGACCTCAGCATTGTTCCAAGGTCTTCATAATTTGTTCAGGCGGCGTCGCGACGCTCAGCAGTGGTGCCACGGCTTCTCTCGCTTCTCCCCGTAGGCAGCTTCTCAGACGAGCTAAGTTCTCGATCGGCTTGAGCTTGTAGAACGCAGTGGTGTCTTCCATGGCTGCTTTGAATGGCAACCATTCAGTGGGAGCGCCCGAGAATATGGGCAACTCCGTAGTGTGGCGCGGCTGGCGTTGGTTCAGCAGTTTATCCAATGTTTCGGCAAGTTGTTCCACTCCATTAGCCCTAGACGTGGGCGGTGTGGGTGAGCGTGGGCGGCGTTGCTGCGGCCACTCGAACCTCGTCTTCTGGGCTCCCTTCGGTGGCATGTCTTCTGGCTTCGGCGTCTCTCTTTCTTCCATTGATGTCGGCTCTTGTCTAGCCTCTTCGGGTTCGGGACCCTGTTCGCTTAGCCAGGCTCGGACACGTTGCTCCACCTGTTCTGATGGCTCGTCGTCGTCGGGGCTGCTACCATCTTCTGCAGCGGCGACGTCAGCGGCGAGCTTCTTCTTTATAAGTTCTGCTTCGATCTGCAGTTCCTTCTTACGAAGAGCGGCGAGTTTCTCCTCCGCCTCGTAATGCATACGCGCGACGACACTTGCTGTCGATCGACGCGATCTAATTGAAATAGCCTTCTTTCTGGCTAGGGTTTGTACTTCCGAGGATGCAGGCGCCTTGCTGGTACCTGGTCTCGGTTTCAAAATAGTTTGAAGCAGATCCGCTCTTCCCTCGGTCGGCGGCGGCTGGCTTGTAGCGGCAGCGGACGGCGATCGTGGCGGATCCGGAAATCGACGTAGTTGCTGCTGGTTCTCCTCGGCCCCACTCTGACTTCTCGTTATAACCATCTTCAAATGTTAATCTTCAAATGTTAATCTCAAATGTTAATCTTCAGTGTTAATCTTCAAATGTTAATCTTCAATGTTAATCTTCAATGTTAATCTTCCATATTAATCTTCCTTTTCAAGAATCTTCGGGAGGTTTTTCCGATGAAAAATCTGCGAATCCTTGCTTCCGTTCGCAGCGGTGTATCCTTGTATCCTCGAGTCCGATCTTCTGAGTCCAATCTAATCCCTGGCGTTGATTCCCGTTGATAAATCTTGATAAAGTTTCCAATGTTCTGACTTGCTAGAATTCTTCTATCTTGAATGTTCAAAAAATTTTCTATGTTCAGAACAGCTGATGAAAACTTTCTAAGTCCAGTCTTCCGTAAAAATTTCTATCTTGAATCTTCGGAAATTTTTCTATGTTCAGAACAGCTGACGAAAATTTTCTAAGTCCAGTCTTCAGTAAAAATTTCTATCTTGAATCTTCGGAAATTTTTCTATGTCAACAACAGCTGTTCAAATTTTTTCTAAGTGCCGTCTTCGTTATTTTCAACTTGATATGGACTTCGAATTTTTCTTCGATCTTGAAATCCGGCTCGCCAAAGGACCACGCACTACTGTACAGGACTGTATAAATTCACAGGGGTTCAACCGCCGGCTCAGATTAGACTCGAAGATAGCAAGGTTACACCGATTTGGGCAGAGCCGGGGCGATAATAAAACACTTATTTGAGGAGAATGTTTTTTCACTTTTTCGATTTGCTTACCTGGCTCATGGCAATGCCGTATAGAGAGCCCCGCCCGTACGCCTCTTTCGGGCCGATCTTCCATTTCATTTTTACCTCTCTATACGGCTATTTTCCATAATTTTCCCCATTTTCCATGAGCCAGGTGAAGCAAAACGCGTTGTGTGAAATACTTTATTATCATAACCAGACATATAAACCCTTATATACTAAACATCTTATTCTGTAGAAAAGTTATTTACATTTTAAGGTTCAACTTATATGAAATGTTGTACATTTTTACCACTGTTTTCGTAATAATTTCTTAACCATTTATTATATAACCTTAAGCGCTATACTACACGTTATGTACTACGTTTATTTATATAAATCAAAAGAAGCTACGTTAAAATTAGCTTTAGTTAAAAATATATAATCAAAATAACCCGCACTTGATAAAACACCATTTTAACACTATTTTTCCACACTGATGCCATATAAATCTATACATATAGTCACTGAGTGTTCACTATTCTAGTTTTACGTACCGTTTTAATTCCACGTTTATTGTTCACATTAAAATTCACTCATGTTTTTCGTTACGAGGCCGCTGTCCTTAACACTATGACTTATTTAAATAAATACGGGTACTAAGACAAATAACGACCGTGTCACGATGCGTCAACAACTCAACATATTAATTATTATGTATTCGAAATTTGTCCCAGTCTCTATATAAAAGAGGTATAATTAAGATGGTCATCGTCCCATCTATCTCACCGTCTGCAGTTTAGCGAGGTCCTTTTCTAACTGCGCGGCGGCGGCGCGACGCGCGCGTGCTGCGGGCGCGGCGGGCGCGGCTAGCGGGCGTAGTCGCCGCAGCGCCGCGCGGGACTCTCGCGCCTGCGCCTCCAGCCGCGCCGCGCGCTCGCGTTCCACACGCCTGGTAAGTGGTAACATATTTTAGCATTATTGCTACTGTATGTGGAAAATAAAGTTTAAAATATGTTTGCTTAATTTTAATAGTAAAATAAACAACTAAAATGTTTATTGTATGATATTTGAAAAGAATAAAATATTATTTTAAATGGTACTTCGTAGATATGTATGTATTATTATAATTTATAAATATTATAAAAGTTGGGTGAATAATAACTAACGCCTTTCTATTATTGGTATAAACTTAGTTATTATAATGTAGCGTACATAATGACCTAAGATAAAGTTTTCAATATTGAGAATAAGTCCAAGAATCTTTGACGTTATCTAATGGTGATATAATCCAACTCACCAGCTGAGCACCTTGAGCTGATGCTGCATGGCCTCGTTGACCTCCCCGGCTGCGATACCCGGAGTCACCTTCACGGGTTGTTCTTCTGGAACGTTCGGAAAGATCTCTTAATGTTTGGTAGATAAATGAAGCAGTCTAGGGTAAGCAGTGACGAGTATTCGCTAGCGTCTCCGTAATATTCATACGCCTTGACATTTAATTACAGAAATCAGATCTTGTATTTATTATGTATTAAAAATTATATTGAAAACAAAGGATATAAAGAATCATACAGAGTCGTTAACGATCCGGTAAGTTCTGTTTTAGCACGAGAAAACATTGACTTAAGTTTGATTTCACAAAGACTTCTTAAGCAAGCTAAGAACATTAATGAGAAAGCTAAGGTTTAAAAGATTTTTTTTTTAAATTATTAGTTTAGTTATTATGAGCCAGTTGAGTTACTTTAAATTACATAAAGTTACTTTACATTTAAGGCACAAATGAGGCATGATTCGTCTACTTGATTTGCGGAATGTTGGCATTATCGATTTAAAGAAAATTTGTAAATATAAAAAAATTAATGTCCTGATTTTAATTATTAATGTTGGCTCCATTAAAGAGCTCCGTGGCCTAGAGGGTAGACCGTTTAAATCGCACACGAGAGAGTGCAGGTTTGATTCCCAGGTTGTGGCGTGACCAATGAGACTTTTTCAGATCTCAAGTACATTATACGGACGCTCTAACGGTGAAGGAAAACATCGTGAGGAAACCCGCACGTGGTTGGCCCCAGACGTATTGAGCAGTCATTCAGTTCATTCGTGAGAAAGCCGTATGTGCTTGGGCAACCATCCGACATTTAAAAACCAAATGTCCCAGGCACTACAATATTTCAAAACTGGTTACTTGGCTCGGAGAATACTGTATATATCATTCAATAACGGATGAAAAGGCCTAAGTAAGTTGGCATTTAATTATTATGTTAACATTACATTTTTATGTCATGAATTTAAATAGTTTATAGTTTATATAATTTATATAGGTTCATTTTACATCTATTTTATTTAATTAAATGCAAATATTTAAGGGAATGCAATGATATAAATACTAAATAAAATATTTGAAAATTATTAACATTAAACATCTAAGTTGAGCATGCAGAAAAAAAAGTTAGACACATTTTAAAATATTTAGGTTCACTTGCAACAAAAATGCTAAAAACCTTATAAACCTTGATACAGAAAACATCAGAGTAAGATATCTTGTGTATATTTTAAAAATATATGTTAAAAAGGGTATAATAAAATAATATTTTTAACACATATTATACCAGTTTAGATCTAATTGAATACTTTTGTAAACAAACTATTAAATTTGACCAAATTATTGTGTGATTGTTTTTCTTAATTTTATGTTACACGGTTAATGACATTTAAATTAGTAGCATTATAGTGTGCTGATGTTTTTTGTTTGCAAGAAATATAATATAGGATCTGGACAGAATATAACAACATTTAGTGCCGATTCACCATTCGCCTTATGAAGTAGAGAGCAAGGCGAACTTCCTAGAAGGATCTGAGCTAGATTTATTAAAATACAACTATATTAAAATAAATAAATGGTGTCGCAAATAAAAACATCGACATGCTGAGTGATACATCCATCTGTCCTTACGCGGCAGCGGCGCGGGCGCGGGCGACGGCGTCACCAGCGCTAGAAACGGTCGTCGGTTTAATATCAAGCGTAGTGTTGCCAGTTGAGAAATTTCGTTCGTTTGAGTATATTATATTTTTAGAACATTTATGGAGCGTTATAACAAATTAGGTACGCTATTTAATGAGTACATATTTTGTGAACTTATATGGGGCACTATACAAATTGGTTCACTAATAATATTTTTTTTACAAAAAGCTATAATAAAATAGAGCAAGCGATAAAATAAATGTGGCGTAAATCGTCGTTTCATGTAAGTACGTACGTCAATAGGTTTAAAGTACTTCGTCAGTTTCGACGAATAAGCAGAGATACAAATATGCTCGGCACTATTGGCAAATTTTCTAAATTGCTGGGCCGATCCACCGTGAATGACACTTTCCTCCCGTTCCCAAAAAAAAAAAAAAAACGTTTTTTCTTAACCAAAAGAAATAGTTGTGCACTCTATCATACTGCGATCACGTTGCAGCAATTCAGTGTGAATTGTAATCAGACATCTCTGCGGTTCAAGTGTGTACTGCAACAGCTATGTATAAAAAGCTTGAGCGATATCGAACGAAATTCCGACTGGGTCGTTAATAAGTTTTAATTGTATTTAGACACATGCAGACATGTATTGCGGCGCTTACGTGAGTAGTCCCGCGCGGCCGGCGGCGTCACCGCTGCGTACACAGGTACACATTAGGTACATTTGTTTATATGCTTATAATATACAGATATACTATTTAAGGGAACATACTCATACTACGTGAGCTATTGAGGGAGGGGAAGTAGCACGCTTGGGGGCAGGTGGTATAGATTTGTGTCATGTAGTGAACATATTGTTTTCACGTAGAAAAAAAGAGTAAACAGCGGTCACCGTAGTATGGGCCGTTCCCTAATAAATATGATATTGCAATGAATACATAACATCGTTTATAGACAAGTTGTGGTCTTTTCTGTATTACTAGAACAAATCGAAAACACTGTGTAATTTCTTTTACTGAGCATTTGCCCCCAACAGGATTTCACATCTAGTCAGGATCTACAGCGATAACCACCAATGAGACCTTTCATATGTCAGGAGCGTCGAGGATCATGCGTAAACTGAAGTAAAGTACTAGACGTAAATTTTCTGCTGCAGGCCATCCTTAGTCTGCTGGACCGGCTTCAGACGGTCCGTCGGCTGCTGGACCTGCTTCAAGCAGTCAATCGTCTGCTGGATCCGCCGCATGCAGTCCGTCGTCTGCCGGATCTGCTGTGAGCTAGTGCAGGACGTACCGTGGTGCGCGCTGCGCTTGGCGTACAGCTTGAATTTGTACTGTAGCGCGCCGCGCTCGCTGTCTGGCGAGTCGATGTCCTGCTGCAGGTGGTCCGTCGTCTGCCGGACCTGCTGTGAACAAGTGCAGGACGTACCGTGGTGCGCGCCGCGCTTGGCGTACAGCTTGAGTTTGTCCCGTAGCGCGCCGCGCTCGCACTCCAGCGAGTCGATGTCCTGCTGCAGGTGGTCCATTGTCTCCTCGAACTCCTTCTCTTTCCTGTGAACATATTATTATTTTATTTTTATTCAAAATAAAGCAACTAACAGCTCAAACAGCCAAAATAACAACTACTTAATCAAATTATAGCTGCGTCTGCGCATATAAGAGGAGAAAAAAGCCGACATTTATTTAAAAAAAAAAAGAAAATTTATTCGATCAAACGTAAAGTAGTGTTGGTGATATTGATGTCACAATAGGCTACTTGACTCATTGAAGTAGTATTTCCTTTAGTACTTGGCTTAGCAAAATGTAATCTAGCGATATCATAAATTAAAAACTTAAGATTGATAAATAAAGTTGATTTAAGAATTTTTGTTTTTTAATTTCTACTAATGAAAACACCTCGAAGTAACTTCCGGCAAGGATGTGGCGGCACAAACACACTAAACTCATATACACTCATATATATAGTAGTGAAACGGAACGTTTCTGTAAATAAATAGTTCATGACATCTTAAAAAATTATTTATGTCAAAACGTCAAACGGAACGTAACACCGCCATTTTACTACTACGAACCATAGCACAGATTACAAATAGTACTAGTATGACGCCACAGCACAGATAATCTATCAACCAATTTTTTAAAAGTGTATTTTAAAATATTGAAATATATTATATGAAGCGCGTGGTGGACAGACGAAAAGAGTAACGTACATCATAAATTCATAACGAGAGTTATCGGATGTATTTTTTATTGCAATAATCAATGTTTTACCTCTTGAGCTGGTTGTGCGCGTCGTCGAGGCGTCGCTGCAGCTGCTCGGCGCGCAGCTCGGCGTCGCGCGCGGCGGTGGACAGCTTGCGTTCGCCCAGCTCCCGCCGGATCTGCATCTCCGACAGCTCCTCCTGCTTCGCCTGGAATGCACGCGCTTGATTAAATCGAAACGTGCATTTTCAGGCGACCTTCGAGGTGGAGGAGTTCTGGCCGATGGGTGTGGTCTACCGAAGGTTCAGAGAGAGGCTCCGGAACGAAGCGCGCATCACGTCGCCGACAACACGTGACAAAGTGTAGTTTTTAAGTATATAAATAATATGTATGTTAAACAGTAAGGTATTTATAATGAAATGCATATGCTATGCAGCCTGAAATTAAAGTTATATTATTGTTATTATTATATTATTAAAACAATGTCCCACTAGCAATGTGGTACTGACTGCCTATATCACAGAGTGTAAAATATTGAAAAATCGTGCACACGTGACAATACAGAAGCCCAAACGTCAATCTAGGATTTCCTTTCTGTATAGCTCTCGTCGTATCGTACTTAATTTTTTTACCAATTAATAACATTACCTTCAACACCTTTCGGAGCTCCTTGATATCTGCCTCTTTGTTCTCCAGCTTGATGGTGAGTGTCTTGGTCTCCTCTAGCTGTTTCTTCACGTGTTGCGCTCGGAGGACTATCGGCGGCGTCGGCTGAAAAATCATCCATGTGGTGTACTGTTGTGTGTCATCAAAATTGACTCATCCATAGAGCCTGTTCATTTGTAAAATTGGCTATTTGCCTACATGTAAAAGTTATTTTTTTTTACATTCAGAAATAAGTAAGTATTACAACTTCATTAAACTAGTAAAAAGAATGATGATTTTATGTGTAGGTTTGTAATTATATGCATTTCAAAGTTACAACATTAGTGTTAAAAACCTATATAATTAGTTTACTTATAAGTTATATCAAATACAAAATGATTTACAAGTGTAAACATACACGCACAAACTTTGGAGATATCAGACATTTTGAGCATATAACCATACGACCATACTTTGCAACTTATAGGCGTGTGACGTCTGTGGACGTCTGTGTACCGGTACGACTGCAAAAACGTCCCAAAACGCCAAACGTTTTAGACTTACAAAAGCGCTTCAAACATTCCACAGCTTCTTTGAAAATTTTAAAACTTTCCTATTTTGTTGCAGAGCACTATTCATTTATTTTATTATAAGATCTCCGTGGCCTAGTGGGTAAACCGTTTGATTCGCACTCATGAGAGTGCAGGTTCGATTCACAGGCTGTAGCGTGTACCAATGAGACTTTTTCGGATATCAAGTACATTATACGGACGCACTAAGGATGAAGGAAAACATCCTGAGGAAACCCGCACATTGTTGGCCCCAGACGGATTGACCAGTCATTCCTCTGGACTAGGCTGACTGTATTGTGAGAATGCTGTATGTGCTTGGGCAACCATACGACATTTAAAAACCAACTGCCCCAGGCACTACAGTACTTCAAGAGTGGTTACTTCACTCGGAGAATACTGTATAAATCATCCGATAACGAATGAAAAAGGTCTAAGTATTTATTCATTTATGTAATTAAAAAAAAATTGTCAAGCACCCTATTGTCACGTTGAAGCCGCGGGTTCGATATGACACTACATTAGTTTAATAATAATCATTATGTGGTTTAAGAGCGAGATATGTTTGTCGAATAGAAATAAACTAGATCATAATCGCTATTCAATAAGTTTCCTTATCTTTCATTGTGACCGATCACGCTATCTAAAGAAGCTACATTTGATACTAACTAACTGTGATAACTGTATTCCCGAATTGTAAACTTTTAAATAATCGAACTATTGTTGTAACGCGGACGTTTTCAAGGATTGACCACTGTTTAAGGTGTCGCCTGCCGTACCTTGTCCACGGCGATGTTGGTGAGCGCCATGGCGTCGTACTCCCTATCCTGTGCAAACGTCGCCAGCTGCCCCACGTCCGCCGCCACCGTCGCCAGCGCCGCGCGGATCGTCTTCACAGGGCCTCGCTCGTCCTGGGGACACGAGTGGTTGAATATTTGAGTTTGTGTAGCCAACTCCGGTGAACTTGTGTCTTCAAACGAGGTGGAGGTGAGGCGAGGAATTTAGTGTAACAATACAAATCGTGAGTACACTAACAAAGCGTAATTATTTACGTGCCATTAATTAAAGTGCTCTGTTTGCGTTGGATTTTCTGCGACTCTTAGGGTCAGCTCACACTGAGATTAGACGCGACGTGCAACGTTTTTAAGATAGCTATTCAAAATTAAACTATATTTACTACACAAGATACACGTTTCATTGCAAGAGCGCACGCCGCGTCGCATCGCATCTCGGTGTGAACTGACGCTTATTGACCCTTATTTAATGAAACGCGTCTAAGGGCCGAATACTGAAATGCTAATCAAAATTAATAGCACTCTTATTCACAGGATGTCGTTGTCTCTGCTAACCGAAATGACAAGGACAGCATGTGATTTGAGCGGCACTTAATTTAAATATCGTTCCGCATTCGACCGTATATCTTTCGCACTATCTACTATTTTATTCATGTGTATTTCTACCTGATGGTAGGCACGGTCAATGGCGGCCGGCCAGAGCGCAGCGAGCGAGGAGTGCGGTAGGGCCGCTGCGTCTCCGCGCGGGCCCGCTGTTGCCGCCAGGGCCAGCGCCGCGCGCGCAGCTAGTCCAACTGCGCGTGCGCACTTCCACAGCGCGCCCGCACTCGATCCGCGCAGACGTTCCACCAGCTGATTAAACGAGATAGTAATTAATAATCTAATTACTCGTGATTCAATCACAATTCACACCCGAACAAAGCGTACGTACGCAAAGTTGAGGGAAAAATAAGTTATCCTTACTTATATTATAATTAATGTGAATGTTGAGAAACTACTCAACCGGTTTTGAAAATTCTTTCACAATTAGAATCCTTGATTATCCCTGTTGAACTTAAGCTATAGAATATTTTCAAAAGGTTAAGAGATCTGTATAAAAAAATCTATATAGTGCATCCGAAGGCGTGAAAAGAAGTACCAAAAAATTCTAATATCGCGTACGCAGGGTAAATATATAAGTATAGACAATAGAGCATAATATTACTGTTTTATAGAGAACATTCATTTCTACTAAACAAGTCCGCGATATCATATGTGCAACTTTTACAGTTATGTCACAATATGTGTAACTTTTACAGTTATGTCACAATATGTGTAACTTTTACAGTTATGTCACAATAAACTACTTGTTTGTGATAGAATATGCAATAGTAAGGCCGTACAAAGTAAGTCACATTATTCGTCAATCGTGCCTTAACGCGGGCGAAGACGCGGACAAAAGCTAGTACATTTATTGAAGTAACGGCTTTTTGAGCTGAAAAACAACTATCAGATAGATATTCGGCTTATAAGACACAATAGGCATGTTGTCTAAAAATTTTTTTCGTCTATTCGATGTTAATAAACAATCTAGAACCCATTTTCGTATATCTTTAAAGATAACGAAGATACAATTTAAATTTACAGCCTGTGACGTCACGAGTTGCTGCCGCTATACATTTGTCATTACAAAATATATGGCGGTATCAGCTTGTGACGTAACAAACCGTTTTGCGAAAAAGAGATGGGCAATATTTTTTATTTGCTTATAACTTTTAATCGCGTTAACCTAAATACCTATTTCTTTTAGATTTATGTTTCTCTATTCAACAATTTTAAAATCTACATTGTAAAAATGTGATATTCCACACTAGGCAACATCTCTATTCACATGGTTGCATACCTGCTGGTCTATATTGAGCGCGTGTAGCCGCACGCCGGGCGGCAGGCGGCGGCGCACGTTCTTCAGCTGCTGCTGCAGCGCCGCGCAGCTCTCTTGGATCGCCGCGTGCAGCTGCCCCAGCTCCAACTGGTGGTCCGATGACTGAAATGCCATAATCATTTTAGTCACAATCAGGCGCAGACGACGTAGTATACGCACTTCCACATAGGGTGAACATAGAAAACCATGGTTATCAATTGTGTAAAATAATTTCTCTCCCTTTATGTCATCCATGTCACTTTAAAAATGTGCGTTGAAAGTGTGTAACGCACTGTGTGCTTCGTTGCCAGTATTGTGATGTGTTAACGGTGAGATGTCAGAAAGGCTTATTATTTTCAACTTTAAGCCAATTTATATCTCTTTCTTTCGAAGGTGGTATTGACCTGCAGAACGTTATGCAGCGCGCTGCTGTCGGCGTACAGCGCGCGTGCGAGAGCGTCCAGCGCGCCGCACGCGTGCAGCACCACGTCGCGCGAGCACGCAGCGCCTTCAACGCCGTTCATGCCCAGCGCCGCCCACATTGCCGCCAGGTACGTCCAGCACCGCTCGATCCCTGTACCGTGACATGTAGGTAGTCAATTTCGGTCGTACGATATCGACTTTTTATGTAAGTACATTGTACAATCACGTCTCATTAACTATCGACTGTATAAATATTAATGTAATTAAGCATTTTGCTTTGGTACGCTAAATGTGTATATAACATTTAGTCGAATGTAATAAAGACCAAAAGGTTGTTTGTTTGTTTACCTTGAATAGGCCCCCAAAAAAAATATATTAAAAACTTTTAATACGGGGTCCCCCTAAGGCTCGCTACGCCACTGGTAACGAATATCTTTTCCATATTGAATAGTTACTCCTAGCCTCGAATAACGACGATAAGCTGGTGTGTACTTGGCAATGCGTCCTGTGCAGCCACATACCCTCCAGCGAGCAGTTCTCGTCAAGCTCGTTGCTCTTGAGTAGGTGCGCGGCGGCGTCGAGCGCGCGCTCCTGCGTCAACGCGTCCGGCAGCGCCGAAGCCGCGCGCAGCAGCCGCTCCGGCGAGCACGACTCCAGCGCGCCGCTCCACATGCACACCATGCACTAAGCACAAGAAAATTATGAAACTTAATAAGGCATGTAAGTCTGTCTTGTTACCGACTACACACTGCACGTTGAGTCTTCGAAATATAGACAGTATCCTAGTAGAATTAGGTGGTCTAGCGATCACATCAGTTCGCAGGAAGGGGAACACGAACCGCAGGTCGCCGCTCGTTGTATCAAACTGTCAGGCTTGAGATAACGACGAATCCGACTGATGGCGTGTAACGTGTCGCGCGCGAAGTTATGGATCGCTTCGCTAGTGGACTTACAACAAATTATTCAAATTGTTATCACCTGTATCATCTGCAGTTGGTACTCGAGCTGGCAGCGGAAGCTGTACTGCACGGACGTGTGTGTCTTAGTGATCACCTCGCGGTCCCACACGCTCACCGCCGGGAACCTGACAACATGTTTTTTTTTTTAAGTTTTTTTAATAACAAGCTTGTGCGTAATAAACGTCCAAAAACTGTGAAGGTGGCTTAACCAAAGCAACAACATAAACAATAAAGAACTTCGAAAATAATAAAAGTGTATGGAATTGACACAATATTTCGAATGAATTCCAGTAATAGTTTCAACACTCACCTCTCTCTGATTTGACCCAATATGATCTCGGCCTTCGTGTTGAGTCGCTGCAGCAGAAGGATGAACATGATCGCGTCGTGGTCACCTGAAAATCGTAACCATTTGGTTAAATATCGTTAGCAAAGGAAAAATTTAAATCATATTCTCAAATGGACGCTCGAGGCAGCTACTAGTGACCTTAAACCGTAACACTAGTTTATAACCAGCAATAGAATATTAATTTATAATAAATAGAAAATTAATAAATTATAAATCTGTAACTGTTAAAACTGTATTGATACAAATACCTGGGATAGAGGCCTGGTGACCTGATATACAGGCTAACGCCTAGCTTAGGCACCAGTCTCACACAGCTAATTGTATCACTTAGTCTAAGCCAGTATTTCCCAAACATTGTTCTGCCTGGGTCCGGTAACTTTCACACTTCTTGGCCCACTTAATACTTTTAAACCCAAGCTGGTTCCATTAGCTAAAATATTAATAGTAAAAATGCTCTATTAATACTACACATTTTGGTATCGGCTTCCCTCTTACTAATATTTAAGATAAGCCGATTGATAGGAGGTATTGTTTTTAAAACAAGGCGGGATTGTTGTGATCCGGTATTATATTTTGATGGGTCGGTACCGGGTCGCGACCCGGCAGTTGGGAAACGCTGGTCTAAGCTATACTATTTTCATGAATATATATATATATATATATATATAATATATATATATATATATATATATATTCATGAAAATAGTATAGCTTAGACCAGCGTTTCCCAACTGCCGGGTATATATATATATATATGTATATTGTCATGAAATTGTGGTGAGAAAATAAATAAATTTTATTATTACTAGTGAGCGCGCTTGGCCTTTGTCCATCGGAGGGACAGTATAAGCATGGGCATGGCATCTTTACTAATATTATAAAGAGAACAGATTTGATTATCTGTATGCATTGAATAGTTTCCGTAACTACTGGAGTGATTTTGATGAAACCACGGGAAATTAAATAGTTTACTTTTAAAAGTGGTAAAATGTACGGTTTTCGCTACATTTCTTTTTGCGCGACCAAAGTTTCGGGCAACATCTAGTTAAATATAATACTATTTATTATAACAAAAATCTTAGTGTGTTTAGAAAAAAAGAATTAAATCAATCATATTCCCGTTGTCCTATTGGCACTTGTAACACAAGTTCTTTGGATAATTAACACGGGACGACGTGTTAATTATTATTTCAGTTACCTCCCGGCGCCATGAAGTGGTCGGGCAGGCAGGCGGCCAGTAGGTCGGCCCTGGCCCGCGCCTGCGTCAGCTCAAGCGCGCGCAGCTGCAGGTCGATGCTGCGGGTGGACGCGCGCGACGCCGCCACCAGCGAGCCCAGCTCCGCGGCGGGCGAGCCGCGCCCCTCTGCTGACGTCACGTTAGTCTCCTCTGCGCGTGCGCCGCCAGCTATTACACAATATGAGTCATTACGATTTAAAGAAAGGCAAAAAATGGCGGCCTTAGTGCAATACAAACATAACAACATATTTATATTTTAAATGCTAATGGTAAACACTTGACATGTAAATATATGGCGTTACGTGTGTATAATATTTTGATATTTTTTATTTTGTTTATTTATCGCTAATTATAGGTCCTAAAATACATAATATTTTCACTTCGTTGGGAGGGATTATTTTGTATGTTAGTCGAACCTTGTATGGAGTCGAGCTGCGCGCGCAGGTCGGCGTGCTGCTCGGTCATCTTCTGCACGAGCTCGCGGAACTTGACGATGGTCGCGTCGCGGTCCATGATCGTCTCCAGCGCCGCCTCGCGCTCGCGCACCGCCTGCGTACACAATACCCTGACTGTATGGCTCCGTATCGTTGTGTCGACTCGACTAAGACAATACCACGGCCTTACCGGAAATCGGCGTGGATGCCATATAAATTAATGAAGCTTATTTTTAATATTATTCTTGATTTTTGATTTAAATTTTCATTATTCTTTATTTAAAATAATATTTTTTGTTTTTATTTTATATTGTACTATTGTTTTCTTTTGCCATCTTATTTTTGTAAATAAGATGTTTTTTATTTTTTATATATATATAATTGTAATGTAATCTTTAAAATAGAATTAAAATATTATGATCTCTTTATTCTTTAAGCAATGATTGTGTTGTATTTTGCTAAAGTGAATAAGAGTGCATAAAGGAATGATGACTATAGGCGACGGTAACCGCTTACTATCAAGGGATTAGTTTCACGGTCATACCTCGCGTGTGGCGGCGTGCGCCATCTCCAGCTCCTCGCGCAGGTCCATCTCCAGCTCGCGGTTGGACTCCACCAGCTGCTCGTGCACCTCCTGTAGCGCCTCCAGCTCTTGCACGTCCTGCTTCAGCTGCTCCACCTGAAAAACATCATGTTCAAAATATTGAGTATACATATAATAATACTGCATAATTTTATACAGAGTGTTTGGTAGAACGTAGTCAACCGTGAATTGGAGATGACTGTAGAGTTGATCACAGTCCAAGTCAACGAGAGCAGAAGTAGGAGCCGCAACACTTGCAATTTGATCCTTGAACCTTGGCTATCTGGTCCTCACCTGGTCCTCCAGCGCCATCTTCTTCTCGGCCAGCTGCTCGACCATCTCCTCGGCGCCGAGCGCGGCGTCCACCTGCTCGCGCAGGTCCGCCACCTGCGCCTCCAGCTCCTCCACGCGAGCCGACAGCTTCTCCTTCGTGCGGCTCAGCTCGGCTATCTCAGACTTGTACTGCTCCAGATCCTACGTAATTATACGTCATATAATTTAAGCATAATTTTTTTTCTATGGAGAAAGGTAAGTACACAACAAACACACTGTCAATAATAAAATCCAAATATTGTACAGAAAAGTAAATCTTGTTTTGTGCTGGTCCACACAACTTTCGTACTAAAGTTATGCAGTTGTATAAATATCCGTCCACACTAGATTTATATATTCACATTACTATACACATTATTATACACGGATACATTTGAAAGTCACTGGTTTTTTATTCGCGTAATACCTTGAGGAATGCCAAACATACAATACTTTTTCTTTCTATCCCTCCGTCCTTAAAAACACGATCACACATTACCTTCTGCATCTTCTGCATGGCGTGCTTGTCGTGCGCGGAGAGGTCGCGCAGGCGCACGAGCGTGTCGCGCAGGCGCACGTTCTGCTGCTGCAGCTGCCGCACTTCGTAGCCGGTGGCGCCCTCGCTCGCTGCGTACGGGTGCTCTATTCAACGCCACCCCAAATTCATGCATGGCCCAAACTACGACGGCTAATGTAGTATGTATGAGTCAGTACGGTCAATGGAATTGGACTGAGAGCTATTACCAATTCTAGAGCTGAAAACTTGTACCTTACCGCTCGTATTATACCCCGACACATATTTTTGTTTTTATTGCCACTCAAAAATGGTATATTCAATGTGATTGTGATCACGAAATAGCTGCCATCATATAATGGCGGTCGTTATACAATATAATATCGGCCTGTATGTAGGTGGTTGAGGTGTGATATGAGTGTTAGGTTGAATAAATAACTTAACACAAAGCACTATTAACTATAGTTTATTTTTTTACAGTAATACGGCGCATATAGTCCACACCTTATATTACCATACACAGTTTAAGAAGGAGAACTTAAAGGATAGTAATTAGGTATTACTTAAATATAATATTAAAGCCTAATTACAATAGATCGCGTAATAAACGTATGTCGCGACAAGGCATCTGACAATACAGGTTCAGCGCACGGAAGTGAATTTCGTACTGAAAACAAATCGCAAGCCGACCGAGCGCTCGCATACCTAACGATAAGAATTCCTGTTATTATGTATTGTTATTTGTTAGGTACTAGGTACTTAAGGCTCGGCGCGCGGAGCGCGGTACTCCGGTTGCGTAACATGTTACCTATACATGACAAAATATTATGTACTAGCAATAGTTTATATTGTTGCAGTACTTGATATGGGCCTAAGGAAGGAGGCTGCAAGGAACCACGCACTGTGTCATCCCTTAAGAAAACATGACTAGCAGTGTTGAGGTCCTTATACACAAAGATCTTATGCTTTGAATGTCGTGATGCTGGTGAGGGTCTCAATTTGGAAACGAATTGGTGAAGGCGGGTAGTAAAATCCGATATATCAGTACTTTGATGTATCGAGGTCTGGAAAAATTCTCCAGGTAACCTCAATGGTTCCCCATATACCAATTCGGCAGACGAAGATTTCAGATCGTCTTTAAATGCACTTCTTATGCCCAATAGCACAAGGTAACATGTCGACCCAACTTGCATCAGTATGGCACATTATTGCCGACTTTAACTGGCGGTGGAAACGTTCCACGAGGGTGGAAGCAGGGTGATACGCGGTTGTTTTGCGATGATTGAATCCAATCGCTTTTCCTAGATATTGGAAAAGCGAAGATTCAAACTGTCTACCGCGATCGGTTACAATATCCATTGGACATCCAAACCTGGATATCCAAGATATTAACGCCTTCCCTACTGTTTCCGCTGTCATGTCAAACATTGGTGTAACTTCAGGCCATCGTGTGAACCTATCCACCGCCGTTAAACAATAGCGGTAGCCCTGTGAAACAGGAAGATGGCCAATAATGTCCACGTGAAAAAATGCAAATCGAGCGCGCGGTATATCGAACATGCCCAATGGAGAAGACACGTGGCGATAAACCTTAGCGCGTTGACCGGACAAGCATTGACGAGTCCATTCACGGCAGTCTTTTCTGACGCCCGGCCAAACAAAACGGTGTGCAACAAATTTGGCTGTAGCATTAGCGCCAGGATGACTAAAACTGTGGAATCTGTCAAAAACTTGTCTTCTCAAATGTTTGGTGATAAACGGCCTAGGAAATGGGGTGCTAACATCGCAATAAATTTCCGTTTGGCAGTTTGGGACATTTAATTTTTGAAGACGTAAAGAATATTCTTCTCTTAAAAGTTTAGCGAGCTCTTCATCAGAAGCTTGAGACGAAGCCAATGATTCAAAGTCGATAGGTATATATATGTATTTCGTCGATACGTGAAAGAGGGTTAGCAACTATGTCGTCCTTCCCTTTAATGTAACGGTATCAGTCGTAAATTGCGAAATAAAATCTAAATGACGAAATTGCCTAGGCGAGCAATTCATTTTTCTTTCAGCGAAAGTGAAGCTAAGAGGTTTATGGTCGGTGTAAACCACAAAATGTCTTGCTTCGAGCATGTGACGAAAATATTTTATACTTTCGTATATCGCCAAAAGCTCGCGGTCGTATGGCGAGTATTTTTGTTGGGCGGGACTTAGCTTCCGTGAAAAGAAAGCGAGTGGTTGCCACATGTATATAAAATATTAGAGGGACATTTTAAGTGTGTTGTTGATATTTTTTATAATCAACTCTAGAAATTCTACTTTTCGTGCCCTTTCTGATGATAACCACATCGAGAAGTTTTTAAATAAATATAAAGACCGCCATTTTATGACGGCAGCCACTTTGAATTCACAATCACATTGAATATACCAAATTTTAGTGCCAACAAAACCACTTTAGAAAAAAAATGCTTTTATTGTCACTAAATTTTTTTGAAAAAAAAAATTCAAAATCTCGGTGTTGACTTAGCTCTTAGCCGCGCTACTGAGGTCAGCCAGCCAGGTCAGCGGTTCCGTGTCGGGGTATAGGACAAGTTGCCAGGTTGCCTCGAATAGCTGCTCTGAAATTGGTAGTAGCTCTCGGGCTATTGAATAGTCTGTCGGTACAGTCATTTGGTCTGGTAACGTTAAGTAAGCACGTCATTGATACAAAACTTATGCTTTCTATTCTCAGGTCTGTACTATTGTCAGTCGATCATTACGACCTTCTTACGTCAAAAACATATGCAACCCGCAAATTTTATAACCAGTAAAGTTTTTATGAATATATATTTTTTTAATTATAATATTTCACAAGGAAATTGTTTTTGATATGATATTGAATGTAAAACTAAGTACTTGTATTATTTTATAATAGTCCGAAAAAGTCTCAAGAATGTACTCGGGTACAGGTGGAAATATAAGAGTTGGCACGTACAACACATAGACACACGATGTGTACGAATAGGACATTACGTGACCTGGCACTGCATTAACCGTCATGGTTTTCCTATCACTGTCATTCGCCTGCAGGGTAATCGCGCTAAGTTGTTTCAGTTGAATCGTTAACAAACCGTGAACGTTACTCGACTTTATGAATGATTCGGTATCGCGGTAACGTTTTCACAGATAGTTGGAATGCAGCCGCACCGCAGCCCAAGCGCAAACGCTGTCAAAACAAAAAGTTGATATGATGCTACTTTTCTCGCATGTTTCTGAAACGTTTCTTGTTACGGTGTGTTCAATTGTTGAGAATATAAGGTAGAATGACTTGTAAAATAAAATAAAAATAAAATTGACTTACGATTGGAAGGATAAGGATAGTGCGATACTGAAATTAGTTCAACCGCATCGGAATCGAACCGAAACTGAATTATAAAAGCAGACTTGAACCTGAATTTAAACGATAAACAATAGCGCGATTAGTCAGCAGGTCAAACTTTTGATTACGAAGGCAAAAGGAGACAACAATTGTTTTGTAATTGCTACAAAATTATACAGAGCTTATGATATAAATAGATTTTTTTAAATTCTCTGACAGTACTATACTGCAAAAAAATACAGGCAAGTAAAATACATACTTAGTATTTTTAAATATTAAATGACAAACAGGAATACTTAATTGAACAGAACTTATTTTAAATTTAAAACTTAGACAGTCTTGTAGTAAATTAAATTAAAAAGTTAGTGTTAACCCAGAAAATACACAGAAGAGGTAGGCACGTCCGAGACGGCACCCATGAGTTCGGATAAGCGGTCGTTAGGATGATTTGTCGTTCGGATAATCGACGCTCTACTATTTATATTTTAAAACACTGTATTTGAAATTGCATAAGTGTGTGTGTGTGGCGCCAAGTTTAGTATTATGACCTTATACCACGTCAAATTAAGTCAGTCACCTCACGAGTCGGTCGGGCCGCGACACAAACACATACACGTAGCATGCTTTAGTCACACAACTACATACACACTTACATATTTTATAGAAACTATAATTATTATAATGTCATGTGATAGAAAATGTATTGATCTGTCAATTTCTGGTAAGTTCTCGTATGCATTACAATTTAGCTCCTTAAAGTTACACCAAACTTATAATAAGGATGAGAGGGATCTATTACACTCTATAATATGTAAGCATACTATAGACCTGTTTTTTTCATTACAAAATTATTTACCACAATACAAATAAGCAGACAGACCAATATTCAATGAATTTACACAATGTACGCGTGAAATTAATATGTACGAAAACTATATCAATAAAAAAGTTAATTACAGTAAATAAATAAATAATACATACACGTTTGAATTTCTTTAACATATTCTCTATAATGTGAAAAGTATAAATTAATATTGTGTCTTAGTGTCTTGTCAGAGGTAGTTATGTTTTAATATTGTGTAATTTTTAATATCTACAATAAGGGAATTTCGAACTTCTTTAAAGTTACTAAAATGTACTAACTAGAAAGTATCAAAGAATTATATCAGTCAGAACGTAAAGTATACAATACAGTAGCAAAGGAAAATATTCTGATAATAATAGACTTCCTCCAATTATTAAAATAAATAAAAAAATACTGCCCTAGTGTACCTGTCTATGATATAAATTAAAAAATCCAGCCAGACCTTGGAATGCTTTTGAAAAGGAAAAAATCGCAATGAGATTTTTGGCAACGTAATATAATAAAGGGGTCTAAATTTTATCGTACAAACAGTGAATTTTACATTAAAAAAAATGATCTGTGGTATATTTATTACAAGGGCACTTGTGTGCATTAGAACAGCACGTCAGACTCCACCAGTGACGCCACCAATAAAATGTATGTAGCTAATACATTATGCAATATCTATACATTGTCCCGACCAAGTTGGTGTGGGCTACAGTTACTGAGTGACGCCACCCAGGTGTCTTAAAGCAAACAGGTGCCCAACATTAGACATTAGGATTTCTTCGAGTGCTAATTAGATTCTGTAATTTATCTCAGAATCCTTGATTCGGCTCCTGTGCTATAAATTCCATAAAATAAAAAGCACCAAACGAAATAAAATTTGTAAACAAACGTTCGGGGTTATGCCGAATCTTTGGATCAAATAGAAAAACATTTTCATTACATTGAATAATAAATTTGCCAAATGTTCACGTTTCGAATGCCACATATGTTACTTTGAGGTCATTGAATTTAGGACTATTTGCAATATACCAGAAGTTCATTGTTTACAATATTAATTTCTTCTCGTGATTTTAACTATATAGTAAACATTATAGTACCGGAGACATCGTCTACAACACTCACGTATGTTCCCGCCCGCCTCCATTTCGGCGCGCATGAGCTGCAGGTCGAGCGTGGCCTCCTCCAGCTTCTCCCGGCACTGCTCCAGCTCCAGCTGCAGCGACTCCGCGCGCTCCTCCGCCATCTCCTTGTCCAGCGCCGCCATCTCCGCCGCTTCGGCCAGCTCGGCCGTCTCGTCGGAATGGACTTCGAGCGCCTCTTGAGCCTCCCGGGTCTGGAACCACGAAATTTTGTTTTTTTTTAGTTATGGGGGCAACACTCACAATCAGCATGAGCGGTCTATGTTAATCCCAGTGTATTATTAGACATTCGATATTACTTCTTAGTTTTTTGATTTAATGGTGCAAACTTTTTAAACTCGGCCCTGTCTTCGTAAAAACAACCTTCTTAAAAGATTAAATTCTAGTAGTAACAATAATGATAGCAGCTGACGCAGTACGATTTATGTACCGAGGGGCTAATATTGCCACCCATGGACAAACTAGCGTACCGTAGGGTACGTAGGTATGAAGTTAAAACACCGGACAGTAGGACTACGACTGCCATTTCCAAAATTGCCGAGGGCCATTAGCATCATGGTTTTACTGTACGCTATACAGAATGTTTGATAGAACGATGTGTGAAATAGAGATCCCGGGGGTGAAGAGAAAGCATTTGAACCCCCCACATGTATGGCCGATATTGGATAATTTCTGAGACATTCGACATTTTCAATGTTTTTCAAACGAAGACCTTGAAAGGAATACAAATTTTGAATAAAATAATTATTTTTCAGAAAAGTTGTTTTCAAATTGCCTTTGATGTACTTTATCTGAGCGAGATTCATAACGAGAATAAGAAAATAAACGTGTTTTCTCCATTGAATCTCGGATTTGACGGATTGACCATGTTCTACCAAAAACCTTCTGTATATTATATTTAAACAGTATTTTAACTCCATTTGATTTTAGATGTCAGTACTGCACAATTTATGTGACAACCATAGACAAACACGCTTTTCGGCCGTTTGTATTAAGTTAAAACACTGTATCTAAAAGTATCATATTTGCATCGTACTTTGACCAAAAGCTTCGTGCTTCTTTTTTAAATTTCAGTACATCTGATAACAGCACTCACCTCCTTCTTGGCCCGCTCGAGGTCGCGCTGCAGCTGCGCCTGCGACTCCATGATCTTGGCCTTGAACTCGTTGGCCTGGTCCAGCTGCAGGCGCAGGCGCTCCAGCTCGCGGATCTTGTCGCGATCCTCAGCCCGCCTGATCTTCAGCGTCTCCAGCTTCTCGCGGAGGTCCTCGTTGTCCGCCTTCAGCTGCGTGATCTGTCAGAAATGTAAGTATTCTATGATCAATACAAGTTAAATAAACCTGTGTTTTAAGACAGCAACGGACAACTGGTCGCGGAAGTGGTATCAAAAACTCAATAGCAAGGGCGTACCCAGGATTTCAGCTAGGGGGGGGCAGCTCATACCTGTTTCGAGAAGATAGTCGGTCTGGTATATTGAAAATTGGAAAATTGACGTTTATTTTACCTTCTAGGGGTTGGGGGGCAGCTACCCCCCCCCCCCCCCCCCCCACCTGGGTAAGCCCATGCTCAATAGAGCTGTCAAATGTAACGATCTTACAAACTATTATTCTATCAAAATATAACCAGTTTAAATAAAGAGAGGAACTCGCCTCCTGCTGAGCCTGGATGTTGGCCAGCCTGTCCTCGACGGCGGCGGCGCTGGGCTGCGGCGACGTCAGGCTCTGACCCGGCGTGTAGTGCGGCGTAAGCGTCTCCACAAACCCAGTCTGAATACAGTTGTGACTGTTATCGATTTTATTAGTTTATTTATTATTTTAGCTTTACCTACGGTATACCTTATCCATACCTTATACAAAAAATATAAGGTATAGGTAGCATAATAATAGCAATATTATAGAATGTATGACAAAATTGTGTTATTTTTTTAAAATCGATATTCATATTTAAGAGGCCAGTGTAATCAAATGTTGGTTTGTGGTAATCCGATGTTGCCAAAAGTTGGACACCCCTGCATACCTCGACGAAGGAAGCTCTCTTGCTGAGGTCGGGGGAGGAGGCGCGCTCGGCGGTCGGCGACACGTACGACGTCAGCGACTGGCGGCTGCTCGCCAGCGACGTCCTGGAACTGAAGTCGCACGGTTACGGAACTAAGCCCACGAGCGTTTTTAGTGGTCGCGACAGCAAAAACAGCACTCTAAATAGAGCCGTGCTCTAATACAATAGAGCTGAAAAACGTGTAGAGTTGTCAAATCTGACATTTGAAACTTGATACTTCGATTTTCAGCTACATTGTATTAGCGCAGAGTTCTATTTACAGTGCAGTTTTTTCTAGCGCGACCACAAAATAAACTTTCGTGGAAACGGCGGCTATGTGAGCTATAGTCGAGTCGGACAGTTATATTATGATACCCTTCAAAAAATTACGAATGTAGACAAAGAGAATGAATTAAGCTATCTTTTTGAATATTGATAAGAGAAAGCTAAGGTAATAGACAGACAATAATTGTATTTATGGTCGTAATAGCGCACGATGGTGGCTAGGCCGCGGCAGCCACCGAACCGAAATGTATGCATTGTATTATCAGTGCGCGCGCGCAAGAGGCCAGCGGCCGCATGCATACATTTCGGTGGCCGCTGCGGCCTGGTCGCCAGTGCTCGCTTAAGCTTAGTTTCACTGTCATTATGGAGGGTAGAGAAAAAGATAACTATCTAAAATGGAGGCAACTTGATGAAGTGTCCAGCTGTACGCAGTGAATTATATCAGTTGAAAAATACCTCCACGAGTGGCGCTAGTAGCGGCAAAGGCAAAGAATGAATGAAGAAGTTCGTGACAAATTGAAGTTTGCCACGAGTTAAAAAATTGGATTTTTTGTAACTAGAGTAGTCAGAAATGTCCAACATACAAAACATTTTTGGGCTTCAAAGGGTAAAAATTAACCCTATAACTGAGACTTTGCTGTCTGTCTGTCCGTCTGTCACCAGGCTGTACTTATCTCCTTCACCGTGATAGCTGGACTGTTGAAATTTTCACAAATGATGTATTTCAGTTGTCGATATAACAAAACATACTGAAAACAGAATTAAATAAATATCGAAGGCAAAAAAAACATGTTTGTTGTATTGAAGCCCCAATACAACAAACGTGTTATTTTTGCCACAAACATTAACACTGTTGCTACTGTGGCATACAACCTAATTTAACGCATTTCAGCGGACACTCTTTACAAACAGAGACATTTCTCCTTCCTCTAGCCTCCATAGTCATGATATGATATCAATTAATTTTCATTCTTTATGTCTTCATAGACATTACCATTACCAAACGATTACATACTCCTAAGATAGTTAAGAACAATTTAAAGGTAACAAACATAATTACCTGCAATTTTATGCAGATTAAAATAGTGACATATTTTATTACCACAATAAAAAATAAAAAAAATGTATTATATTTGTTTATTCTAGTAAAAATATCGATTTCTCAATTAGACCAAAATAAAGTACAATATCTACATAGAAGGACTATGTTTAGTTAAAATCACAAGTAAAGGAGGAGTAATAATTGGCTGTAAATGCAATTGTAGAAATTAGCACAGAGAGAGACACATCATAAAGAAGAGTAGTGTAGCATTTGGCAAACCTTTTTAGGCTGGTACATAGTCTATGATTTGTCTTTGCCATGTCAAACACGGCCATGGACATAGAATATGTTCTATATGTCCATGGCCGTATTTGACATGAAACATAATAAAAGTCGTGTAGCCTTTGGCAAACGTTTTAAGACTGGGACTATATGCTCCGGAATCCGGAAAGCCCTAGAAAATTCTGAGCATTGAAAATGGAACTCTGCGCTACTACAATACAGTTGAAAATCGAACACATGAGCGTCGAGTCAAATGTCAATGTCATAAACGACAGCTCGACACTCGAACCTTCCATTTTCAACTCTATTGTACCATGTCCATTATAGAACATATTCTATGTCTATGGCCGTGTTTGACATGGCAAAGACAAATCATAGACTATGTACTTGATCGTGTCGTCCATTTCAATAGTTGCAATATAAGTTACTTCTTATGCCCGGTTTCTGATGATTGTACATAAACTCTAGATAAACTAAGTTTATCTGGCACCCAGTTCCCGAGTCCCAAAAGATCCATGTAGTGGTCACTAGATGAATCTTTTTGGACGTTATTTTGTTATTCTATAATTCGGCAATGTTACTTACATTGTCATCTGTCAAAGTTATGGAAAAGATAAACGGACCACATTGAAAGTTAAACTTAGTTTAAATTGTGGCTTTATTGTTCTGAAACGCAATTTAAATACGTTGTGGAACTAAAAGCACTAATGAATAGATAAAGTACCGTCAAGTTCACCTCAGAAACCGGGCATCAATCCATTATCTACATCTACAAACATATACAAAAAGAAAACATAAATAGGTAAAATATTACTACATATACCTAGTCTATGGTATTAGACATATTAACATATTGCAATATTAATCATATGTATGCTAAAGAAAAAATAAATACATTCGATAACAATCAATTGATGTCCTTATTAAAATAATAATCTTTATAATTTTCTACATTGTTTATTTTATAAACAATAATTCTCTACCCACCCTTGAACTGATCACTCAAAGGATATTTAAAAATGTTTAAAAAATATAGTAAATGTATTTTTTAAAGAAAGCTGTCTTGACTTTTGCAGTCAAGTCTAATTTAAAAAATATATTTAAGGAGTACAAAAATATATGACAAACTCTAGTCATACTTATTACTTAGAATGTAGATTCTACGTAATAATATTTTGCAAAATACAAAGCTTATTGTGCACTGAATTTGCTAGGTTGATCAAATACAAAACAGGCTCGGAAAACAATTGAGTATTGACAGGCTAGAAGAAACAGCTCAACCACAGCATAGAGAAAGGACTGAGCAACACTCTCATAGAGTCAACAACCACTCTCAAGATTCTAGATTATTCTAGAACGAACTGCATGCTGCTAATCTGCCTCTTTCTTGTAGGTATTCGCAAAAAGCAAGAAAAGGCCACGAAATTCCGCACAATAGCTTCTATCTAAAGCTGTCGATTCTATGGAAGCATTTATTTAGTTGACTTGCTCAGCTCGTTCTCCATGCCTGTGCTCTTAACTTCATTTGGCGCGGCAGCTATAACAAAGTAGGCATAACAGCTGCTACAAGTGCAATAATATACAGTGCTGAAACATGTTCTTTACCTCGACATGGACAATGTCCCTTTCGTCTGCGCTGGAGAAGTCTTACGCCGGACCCTTGTGGTGCATTAGGTTAGGAATTAGACACAAACATACAATGTTAAAACTAAATAAAAATAAACATTTTAGTAACACTATTAGAGTACAAGTATGTACTTAATGTCCTTCGACGATCATAGTATTTCTATGGCAGAGACACGCGATGTACGGAAAACTAAGTTTCCCGAAAGTCATTAAGAATGTACTTGTAGTGAACATATTTATGATTGGTAATGTTACCTTACATTTTAATGACCTTTATGGAGTTCAAAAACACAGTATAATGTTGTTTTAAAAATTTACTTAACATCACATTGCAAGCATTTTTGATCTGCCGACATATACCCTGTTCATCATCTCTCAGCCCTGATGATCTCAGCTCTGTGGTCAGTTTTTATAAGTATTATATTAGTAGTTTGACATCTCTTCACAATCAGCATGGCATATTTTTGCCGCACGTAGAAATCAACCGTCTAATTGGCAATTTACGAGGTCGCAAGTGACTAAATTGCCATTTAGTCGGTCGATTTTTGCCGTTGCCCCTATAGGCATAACTAATATAATATTTAGTTACAGTAAATTGTCCACAATAACAAGCCTGTATAATAATAATAATTAACAAAACACAGTTTTAAAACAATTTACTTTCAAGTTTGTTGTGGGCGCAGTTATGCGTTAAATTTCCGTAATATGGACGTTTGTATTGCATATTTGTTTCTCCATACTCAGTCAATAAGCGTGGTAAACATATTTAGTTGTAATAATTACGTGTAGACCGTAGGACTAGACATATTTTTTAATTTCTTTAAAGAGCTACAGCTTTCCTACCATAAGAGGCATAACAAAATTCTTTAAGACAATGTCTATCCCATTTTAGAGTTATGATGTTAATTAAAGCTTTTAACATAACCTAGGTCATAGGACACAGTCCACAAGTAGTCACTAAAATGTAAAGATACATTAATTCAGTTACAAAAAATATTCTAATTATTTAACTGAAAAACTAAGAAAGATATTAAGAGTAGATGAAAAACAAGATTCTTGATTTTTACATATTAGCTCTAAGTACTAAAAATAAAAATTACAAATTGGAGATGGCTCAGTTCTAAATACTGTTATAATTTTTTTCTTAAAACATTTAGCTTGAGACATCTCACATAGCTCAAAGCAAATAAAAAAAAATATGGTAAATACTTATTTTTAATGCATCGGTGCAAAGCCTTTAATATTGGTGCTTTCTACAATTATCTAGTACTTACGTAGTCGGTCTAGATCTCTGGGCCACAGTTATACTAGCAAGAAAGAAACACACTATCAATTAGAAAAAACTAAATGGTTAAAAAATAAACTTAATTTTCAGCTAGTTTGTTAATACCAAAAATGATGCTAACTGTAAATCACTGCCATGGGACTACAACACTTGCACTAAAAGTCTTGTTATATTACATTTCTATTTTTAAGAAAATTAAAATAAAAGATTGATACCCTATTTCTGATTAGTATTAAACACAGTATAATGTTACAATACCTTAGAAAACCAAACTTATGATTAGGCATAATTAAATAGAAAATACTTTTTTTTATATTTATGAAGAAGGGCAACTTTTAAGGTTTTCGCTTGATGGTAAGCGATTACCGCGGCCCATGGGCACCCGCAACACCAGAGGAGGTACACTTGTAACTCCTCTGGTGTTGACTTGCATTCCCAGCCCTTAAAATTCCCAACCGCCCTTGGGCCTCCGATAACCTGACTCACTCATCGAAACACAATGAAAACATTACTTCACGTTTAGGTACAATTACTTAGTACAAATCATATTTTCTTAAGACAAAATCTAAGTACCTACTAAAGAATACTGACGTATATATACTATATATGTTTCATTATTACAGTCGAACCTCATTATACTAACAATTAGATTTATTCAAAATGTGTTTTATTCAAAAACTAAAAGCTGAGTCTTACCTGCTGAGTCTCCTGTTGGATGCGGAAGACTTAGGCTCTTCCGTAGATGTTGTCATTTCCTTTGGATTGTCATCCTTATCCAGCAGCTGTATTTGCGACTGACGCACAAACACACCATAGTGCTCTTCACACTGAAATGATTAGTTTTACAATGTTAAATTGTAAAAGTAAAACTACGTAATATGTGATAAACTTTATTGTTTATTTATAACGTCTGTTTAAAAACAGTTACTCAAGCAAAAATCTACATAATTTTTTACAGGATATAATTAATCTTGCGAACAATAAATAAGTTGGCGACTGCACGTGAGCATACTGTATTACTGAAATTGGCATTGAATTAATATGTTGGCGAGTAAATTACTAGACTGGCGAAAGCACTCAGTTGACAAAAAATACAAAAATCAGCAGATAAAGAAGAAAAAAAAGATAAAAGGTAGCGAAATTTATTTCAAACGGGCACCGAAATTTATAACTTTAATATATATATAATGTAAGCAGCTATAAAACCAGATTGGGTTGACGGATTAATGGCTGCTAAAAATACAATTTGCAGGCTACGGAAAATGGCATTTTTTGGGTACTGTTGGAGTTTTTTTTCTTATGGTATAGGTTTTCAATGTTTTTGGAAGTGCTGAATAATATGAAAATTAAATCCATTTTCCAAAATGAAATTGAATGATGAATTTTCATTCATCGTAAAAATGACATGAGTACTATTTTAAAAGTTCTTGAGGATGCTGATTAGGATTGATGATTATTATCACAGTATGTTATGTAGTTCGAGATACCAGCTATGTTAAAGCTATAGAAATTTTTAGAAATTAGGATTTAAAAAAATCTCTTATCATAAAGAAAATATGTGTTTACGTGGTTGCTTAGGGGGAGGAAATTTTTATATTTTTTTCAGTAGGATGCACAGTTACCAAGATAGAATCGATTATAGAAAAAAATATGGCAATGCTCTACTTTGAGATATGAACGATGTATAAAGATATAGAAGTGTTGGAAAATTCAGGATTTTCAAAATTTTTTTCTCGCATCATGAAAAATGTGGTTGCAGGGACAATAGGGAGAGCAAATTTTCATATATTTTTAGTTTTTTTTCGCACCGTTTCCATTATAGAAGAATTTTACAGAAATTAAAATACATCCACATTTTGGAAATTTCAAAATAAATGTTTTTTTTTTAATTAACATCCCCTTAAACCTAGAAAAGGACACATAGATTCATTTGATTGAAAATTCATCTTTTAAATTAAAAATGGATATCATTTTTGTATTCAGCACCCGTAAAAACCTCAAAGACGACACCCATAACAATTCACCAAAAAAAGATTTTCGTCATTTTGAAATTTCAAAATGAATGAATTTTTGTAATCAGCATCCCCAGAAACCTACAAAAGGACACCCATATTATTTTTTATAAAATGAAATATCTCTGCCATCTTGGAATTTCAAAATGGATGTCATTTTCGTATCCAGCACCCCCAAAAACCTGGTAAACAACACCTATATAAATATTACGAAAATTAAATACCCGCCATTTTGAAATTTCAAAATGAATGATTTTTTTTAATATACACCCCCTGAAACCGGGAAAAATTAAAAATGGGAATTTTGTATGCTCCTTTACGTTTTTCTATGTGCGCTCGTTTTGCTGTTTATTATGTTTCTTTAATTACCTACATCAGGGAATATATGTGCCTATTATTAAATTAAATGTGTACTCTCAAATTGTCACCAAGATGGTTATTTGTTCGCCAAAATAATATATGTCTACCAGTTTGGATTATTCAGTGAAGAAAACTGGTATAATTTAGTCTCCAGATTTGGAATTTTTTATTCCTTACATTCTTTCGCCAACTTGGTAATTTAGTATTCTATATTCGGTTTTTTCATACCCAAAATTTAATTGTTTTGTCGCAAGTTTAAATAGATGACATTTTTTACTTCATCATGTTACTCTGTTGTTAATCTTGTACCTTCTAGCTGTAAGTTTTCCTTGAAAATAAATTATAGACTGCCTGTTGTAATATTACGTTCATTATTCATTTGTAATATTTTTCTTATTTTTGTTAATAACAAAACATTTATTCATCTCTAAATATTACTGGTAATAAAAGTTTTTTAATGCTATAAATTAAAGAATAGAAAAAGTTTACTTACGCGAAAATAGGCGTGACCACGAACTGTGCCATTGTTTTTACCCTTGGGTTCATCCAGGATAACACCAATCCATTTTCCAGTGGCAAAAGTTGGATGACCTAAGTAAGCCACAGTGCCTTTTACGTCTTTGCCTGTGACAATCACTCTTTGCCCAATAGATAGTCCTTTGTCCGACATGTTCAATTACTTAAGTTTACTAAAATTTATTAGGAGTGGTTACAGACTCTTCGTACATAATATGATGACAAATTAACTGAATATTTTTTAGTTACCTACCTACCCTAAAATTCAATTTAGTACTGGGACTTTAAACCAAAACGTTAAAAATATTTCTTGTATGCCATTTTACTTAACAAATCATTATATTTATTTATTTTCGAATTATAATTCTTGTCCTTAATTAAATTAACTGAATTTATTGGCGAAAAATTTATTTGGTTTTTTATTTGGCCTTTAGCCACCGTTTCAGAGCCAACCCAAATGTCAATGTCTTTTTTTTTTCTTTGTTTATAATATATGGCGTCGGCTTTTAACCATTTGCTAAAAGTCAAGTTAAAAAGGCGGGAAATAGAATTTCCATTTCAATTTTCAACACCGTAAAGTGAAGTCTTAAAGTCTAGTCAAAGTCCAAATAAATAGTCAGTGCAGTCCATGAGTCATATCAGTCGATTCATTAAAGTGGTAGAAGCTTTACTAAGAGTTCCTAGGGAGTTTTAGAGGGACAAAAAATAGCACGTTTTTAGAAGTTGTACCACTTGCCCACACTTGTGCACGTTAACGAATATTGGTAACGGTTAATATTCTACAAATATTAAACATTAAGAACCGAAATAACACAAATGTATGAACGAATACAAAGAGCACAACGTCGCCCATTGAATTCCTCGGCAAAGCACGTGCGTATACTTTATGTTTGACAATATATTTGTATGCGTGCGTAACGACGTGATTGAAAATGCATTAGTGTGTAATCACTATTTGTATGCGTTCCTCGTCCACCCACCCCCCGCAGCTTCATAGAAATGACTTTTTCGCATAGAAAATAGCTGCCATTTCGTCTTCGTTTAGTTGCTCAGACGACATATTATTATGTTTGAAGTCAAGACGTGTATATGCGTTACGACGTTCTGTTTAGCACTACGGTGAAATCGTAGTAGCTTTTGATTTCATAGTCGGTTTTGATGTTACACTCAGATGGTCGGTGCGCTCAATCTGGCTATTATTTATTTAATGTGAGGGTATTTATTTGTAGAGAGGAACAATCGCAACTCAATCCTTAAGCACTCAAAGCGTTGTCCGTTTGTTTTCTGACGTAGCGGATGACATAGAAATTAATACAAATATTCAAATCTTGTGTGCCTTCGAAAGAGTCCAGCCACAGCTATCCGCTACAGTACTGTGTTTTGACTACTGAGATAATTTACATAGCTGATAATAGACTATGTTAAAAATTACAAAGCACACTAACCCGTGAGAAGGCGCGCTATGAGCATTTTGCTCACGAAAAAATTTGTTGCAGTTTATTTTGATTACTTTAGGCTCGGGCACTATAAGCTTCACAGTACCTTCCTAACTATTCACCCCGTCCCCCCTTACGCGACTCGTATTATAATTATAGCAACCATACTATAATTATTATAGTAGATATACTATAATTACACTCTCTTTTACTATATACTATAATGCCTTTACTATAATGTTGAAATCTGCTATAATTTTTTGAATTACGTATTCAATACTAATAGCTAATAATTTTTTCAAATTTTTTTTTTCAATTTGTATTTTGGCAAAAATTGTCCGCTGTTGTTACAGCCTGGATATATTTCAATTCAGCGCTCGTAGTGTCCAATGTATCAATTACGTCGGAATAAGTGACAACTAAAGTAAAATACAACCTCGATTGTATGTACACTATATCCTCAATAATTAAAAAAAATAATAAAAAAGAATATATAAGTTTATATCAATACGTTATGATTTAATATTAGAATAATAAATTCTAATAGTATCATTCAATTGAAAAAATATATATGTAGTACATAATTTTAAACGATAAAATCGAATTTCACGATTTTTACTTCTGTCTACTACATTATGACTATTACTTATCAATTATCATACTGCATGTACATTTGTTGGTTAAACAGGCATCTAATCTCAAAAAGCGAATTACTTTCTGCAACCTAGAACCATAATATATTAGATAGAGCCATAGATTAAATAGATCTATGGATAGAGCCTAATGGCAACTAGATCTAGTGGTCAATACATGGAGAATAGAATTAATGAGTACCATCTCCATACATGAAAAGTATCCGTAAAATAGCGTTAAATAGGGGGCGCTACAGACGCAGACGGGAGTAAAGCGGCAAAATTTAAACGTATAATTAAATCTTAGCATCTTCTTCGGTTTTATATATAAAAATATTTTCGACTATACGAGTAATTAGAATTGTCATGATTTACTGAATTAACTTCTTTTAAATAATTAAGAAAAATTTATTTATACATAACCATTCCTATGGTCTTGTATAATGCGATCAAACATATAATTGCAGATATTATACTGTATAGCCGATTTATTTGCTGGCAGCCCTGATCAGTACTCAGTAGGTACCTAGCATGTATGATATGCACATAATAACATAGCTGGGATGACGTAATATAACATTTTGATTTCAAAATATATTTATACTGACTAATAATTACTGACAGATGATGACCTCAAGAATGAATACATAACAAAACTATTACTCATGCCTAGTTGATGATAGGTATACACACTAGAGGTGGGTTATAACAGGTCAAAGATCATACCTGTTATCCCTGTCACTGTTATACATAACAATCTATTTCGGATAACTGTTAAAAATACAGTCAAAGTAAGTTAGTATGTATTTAGTATGGTTACTTTCCTTATTTAGTATGTATTAAATAAATTCTTGATATTGTAAATGTAATTATTCCTATTATTTAGCGTGATGTTTGAATTTATAACACTGCAGTCTGTACATTAATGCTGGAACTATATGCTCCGGATTCCGGAACGCCGGTGAAAATACAGAGTACTGAAAAAAGATGTGTGCGCTAATACTATAGAGTTGAAAATGGATGTTTCGAGTGTCGAGCTGTCATATATGATATTGACATTTGATCCGACACTCATGTGTTCGATTTTCAAATCTATTGTATTAGCGCAGATTTCTATTTTCAATGCTCAGAATTTTCTACGGCCTTCCGGATTCTAGAGCATATAGTCTCAGCCTTCACTGTAATTTAAAAAAAAAATGTCGAATTAAGTACAAACAATAAGTACTTCTGAAGTAGCAGTCAATACCTCCCATACTCCGAGATATAAACAAATCAAGTTGAAATGATAAATAATACAATCCCAAGTAGAAATGATAAACAATACACTCATAATATATAGCGTGGTACATAAACTCTTTGAACTAATTAATTTAAAAACTCTAATATAAAAAAGTACTACTACACTTAAAAATATTACTTTTTCGTATTATTTTACATGCACAACATCCACTATTATTTTGTCAGTTTAACTGGGATGATGATTACATCAAAACTATTTAATTTAATTAATATACTCGGATATAAATTTTTTTTTTGTTAAATTAGTAAACAAAACCTACATCATTAGTTTACTTACATCATATACAAAAACATTTAATATGGTTAGTATGAACTTAAACGCACAAATTATGTTCCTGCGGCCGTATACTTCTTATGCTTTAACCTAGGCGTGACGTCACAGCTTTAGTATGGAGCGTTTTCACGAAACTTGCGAAATTTTGTATACAAATCGCTGTACCATTGAAAATATTATTGACTTTTGATATTGTTTCTTCTGAGAAGTTACTCATATTTAAGAGTACTATTAATTTATGCAAAAAAAATATTTGTCAGTAATAAATTTAAGTTTAAGTGATATTAAATATAGATAAAATAAAAAGGAAAATTTAAATATTGTATATTTTTAAGCCACGTCACACGTCTTGTGCGACTTGACTTAAAAAATTATACCTGTATACGTATATTTTTAATCTGTATTGTTCATGGTTCATGTGGCATGTATTGTTCATGGGATTTCTTCTTGACTGACTGAAACTTGATTTTTTTATTTATAAAAATACTAATTACATTCCAGCAAATAGTAGATGCTTATAAGTGCAAGGGACACATACAGAGTATTTAAATACTAAGTGCATTTCGTTTTTGCATATGGAGTCGTCGTATGTGTAACAGAAAGACAAGGTCGAACTATAGTTTCGCTATTGTTATCCGTTTCACAGTGAATGTCGGTAACACTTTCAGTAGTAGTACTTATCATCTATGGGTAACACGTACGCTTTACGCAAGCATAGATGATAAGTACACGCAGGTAGTTATTTTTTACTTGTGACGACATACGCCTTTTATGAGTGATTCCGTTATGTTATTTTAATCGCAGGTATATTTAACTCTGAATATCGACTGCTAAGTGTTATTTTTACCTGTGAAGATAAATACGCTTTACCTCTAATATACAGACTTTTCATTGAACAAGTTTAAACTTACTAATCTATTCATTGAAATTCCTAGTTTCAACTAGATGCTTCGATTACTTAAATCTAAATATTTATGTTGCGTTAGGTATTATTTTTTGTTCTAGTACCATCATGGATTAACCTTAGATAGTTCTTGAGGTTATGCCAACATTTTCATAACGCAGGCATCAACACCTGCAACTTTTTAGTAAAAAAGAAACCAGTTTCACGGCAATATTAGATTGTAATATTGTATTTAAACTTAGATACATATTATGTAAAATTATTCGCAAAAACAAATCACGAATCCCAGAAACTTTCACTACCTATATACGACATTTACTTACCACTGAGGCGTGAAATGAAACGAGCACATACAAAAACATGTTTTTTAATAATTGAGACATCATATTTATAATTACAGCAATTTGTATTTGTCGTACAAAAAAAAACAGTGATTATTGACTATTTCGTTTCGTGTTGATAGCAACTAAAGCTGTCCGAGATGTAGGAGACGGCGTCGATTATTAAAAATACATTAATATAGTAATTACATTCATGGGAGACTGCAAGGCACAGGGCACGGAAGGCCAGGTGGCCTCGGTTCTCTGCTCTCTGTAAACGTCGGTGCTTTCTAAATACATAATTATTCGATATTCGATAGGTTTATAACGCGCACGTTCTCATAATATTAAAAAACTATGATGATGTCACGATGATGGACATGTTACGTGTCGATGAGGCAGCTTAGAAACCGTGCACTTTGAGTTGCTCGGGTTTCACCAGTCCCGACTTAGTGAGCCACTGACAAATGTTCTCGCGCTGGTCGCCCTGCAGCTGCAGCACCTCGCCGTACTCCGGGTGCTCCACGACGGTTCCGTTGCACGCGAACTCCTTCTTGCATGCCCGCACGATCTTTTTCAAGTCATATTCTGACGAGAGGCCTTGAATTGTAGTCAGCGTCTTACGCCCGTTCCGCTGCTGAATTCGGACGTGGACTAGTCCATCTTGTACGTCGTCTTCCGAGCTTTTGATAGCATCGGCGAATGGGTCGAATGTGTTGAGATTCTGGATGGACATACGATTGAACGTCTCTACTCTTTGTTCTAATAAAACTGCGATATGACGCAAGTACACGTTACAACTGTCACTGATTGCACTGTGGCTATGAAACACAGTCGTCAAACGACTAATTTACGCAAACTCCAAAATGTAATGGCGGATAAGATGGCGACAGGAGCAAAAAATGAGACTGTCACGCGGAGGCGGATATAATTATCGATTGCACCATAGACAAAACATGGAACATAGACAAATATATTTTTTTAAAAGTTTGATCGTACTTCATAAAACTTAACAAAATGAAATTAGGGATTTTAAAAGTAAGGTTAATATTATACATTTTGTTATTATACTCTAAACTAAGTCTTGTTTTATATATTTAAACAGGAGCAAAAATATCCTACAATTATTTCACGTTTGTCAAAAATAATAGCGAGCATGTACTCAAACTTGGACTTATTCTGCTCAATTACCCAAACAGTATAGCTAATTATAACATTACCTAGTTTTTGGTTACACCTTCACACAGACACCAAAGGTGTGTGTGAAGGTGTAACCAACCAACCAAAAACAATTTCAGGATCTTTCCTCCTCCTCCTCCTCCTGGGATCCTTTTAGTTCTATGGAATCTGGATTCCATAGAACTAAAAGGATCCCATAGTTTTGCTCGTTCATCCTTCTAACTTGTGTTAATTAATAGTTGTAAACGGAAAAAATTGGGTGTGATTATAGATTGTGTATCGATTTTCCTTTTCGGAATAAAAAAAAAATTATATTCTAGAGGTCACTCCCCAAACAACATGTTAACTGTGAAGTGGGGATTTTAAATAAAGGCAAGGTTTCATACATAATTTATAGATTAAACTGTACTTGTACAATAAAACTACTTTATTTTATTTCTAGCTGATGACAACATTTCTTCAGTAGTAAGAGGAGCCTTCAACTTCTCGCCAATTCTATCTGCTTTCAACTGTAACACAATATTTTGTATGTTTTTTACGTCTCTGTCTAGCTTCTCCATTCTCCGTTGTTTGTGCTGAATTTCATCAGCAAACTGCTCCAATTCTTTTAAAATATCTTCAGTATCTTGTTGTGGCAGTTGTACTTTGGATTTAAAGCGGTAATTTGTTATTGTTTCAATTTGGAGATTAAGCATTTTGTTTTCAACTAATGATGTCTTCTGCTCATATTCTGTGCACATTTTACCAAACCTTTTTCTAGATTCAACTACAATGTTCATTAAATGTTCACATTTTTCTTCTAAAGTCATGTTTTCATCATCTTAAACAAATAAAACATTAGGGACTCATCTGGCAACATCTCATGACATAGTTATTTTCATTATAAAATTGTTACCGAATACTCGGTTATTTAAATGTAAGTTTTAAACGTCATTTACAGCCCTGTCGTTAGTGGAAATTAAAAAAACTCTGTAATGTTTAATTCTACTATTGGAAATATTAATTTAGATACTAATCCTACATAATAGGCATACTACGTAACTTTTATGTATTTTCCTATAATAATATTTTATAAGCGTATTTCAAAGGAAAGGAAAGTAGGAATCTGAACGAAAACAATGAAATGACCGATCCTATTGTTTTTAAATCTGAGTGGCCGTTATTAAACTCTTTAAAGCCATTTCCAATCTTGTAATAAAGTTTACGAGTTATATGGTCCAACTTTTACTTACCCATTATGAATAATTGTGTCAAATATGTAATTTTTGTTATATTATCAACTGGATTACCTGAAAGATAAATATTTTGTTCCACTTTAAACAAAACTTTATGATTTGTACTTATTTTGTAAGAAATACAATGTTTTTTGTTTGTAAATTGACGTAATATGACATAGCCATTTTTTTTAATTTTATTTATTTATATGGCATCGGCATAAAACTATTTGCCAGTGTCAAGTTAAAAAGGCGGGACATATAATTTTCGTTAAAAATAGCACGTTTTTTGAAAGTATTCCACATAATATGCACGTTAACAAATATTTAATGGATAATATTCTATGATATTACAACATATTCTACATTAACAACCACAAATTTTTGAAAAAAAACCAAAAAGCACAACGTCACCGACTGAATTCCTCGGCAAAATTCTTTATAAAGCCCTTTGAGTAGTGAATTATCATAGCCACGGAAGAAGGATATACATATGGAAGTAAGAATAAAATTGAAGCCGTGGGCAGCTATTTGTCTCACAAAACATGAAAGGCACAACCCCATAAGAGAGAAAGAGAAAGGCATATGCATGTCTTCGTTTTTTTTAAGGTTGGCTGATAGCTCAGATTTTTTTCTAAGGTTTTCGCAAGTTGGCGCTGGAGTCCAGTTTTACAACGTTGGAAATTTAAGCATTGGAAATCACAAAAGCATGTCACTAATTTTCAAATTTAACCTTGCTTTTGGTATTTCAGGAAATAAGGTGGCCTTTTGCAAGGACACTACTATATACTTTTTTAATGGACTAGGTAACGAGCCGACTGATCGCCTGATGGAAAGCGATTACCGCCACCTGTAGATACTCGCAATAGGAGGAGTTACAAGTATGATCCCGGTCTTTAAAATCCCCAAACACCTTGAATATCCGGAGGCCGTGGTATTTATCTGATCCAGCCGGTCAATTCGTGCCAAAGCACGGCCCTCCCACGTAAATGGACTGCTGTGCCCTTGTTCCTTCGCATACTTAGCTCCATGCTGTGGTGACAATCTGCGAGCTTTTTGGAGTTTTCGTAACTTGTAAGCTAACAAAATATGTTGTCCAATTTTTAATAAATAATAAATATATTGATTATTATTTGTTTCATTTATCTTTTTACGAACCTCAACTCAAGGGAAAAATGCACAAATTCATAATTCGTTAAAAATGACAGTCTATACTGTTTTTACATAATTACAGAGATTGGAACTGACAAGTCGATTGAACGATAGCTTGTATAGTGTGTGGTGTATGGCTATTATTAGCTGACAGCTGTTAATAAAGACGAGCTCCCTCAACATACTTCATTACGGCATAAATTATTAAAGTTGTATACTGCTTAAATTGGTTTTGATCGAATTATAATTTATCAATCACTAGCTAATAGCGACCCGCCCCGGCTTTGTACAGGTGCATAGATCATTACGTATAAATCTTCCTCTTGAATCATTCTATCTATTGGCTGCAAACCGCATTAAAATCCGTTAAGTAGTTTAAAATATCTAAGCGAACAGAAAGTGGAAACGACTTAATTTTATAATAAGTAAAGTTTAACATTTTCTTCTTCATTTTGTTTTTATTGACATAAAATGCCGACTAAGGACATCACTGGCGCGGGCGTACGGTAATATTTACTTAAGATGCTGTCAACTGCTATCATACAACTTGTAACCAACTTCAGACAGATAAACTCGAGCCACCTACAAAAATTGTATGTAACGAACAATTAGATATCTCTTTGTTCCTCATTGGCATGTGTCGTTTATGGGGATAAAGAACGATATATTATGATTTTCCTCTTGCTAATAGCCGGGTCTCTTTGCTATGTTATTGCTCTGAGATCAAGCTTCCCTAAGTTAGCGGGCGCGTATTAACTTTTTCGACTTTTTCTATGCTAAATCGTTTGTTCGTGATTGTTCGATCAAATTTGGCGTTTGTTCGATTTTAGTTTTTTCATAAATCAAAACACAAATTCTGACTTGAAGGCGCAAGACCTGGGGCGCAAGTAACTTTTTTTACTTTGAGCCTCTTCGTACTCCGTGGTTTTACGTTTCTAGATTTAACAGGCAGCAAATTGTTTCTTTATGTAGATTAAGATCTGGCCACGTTCCTAGTAGAAGTTATTTATTTTTGATGAGAATAGCTGATTCTACCATTTGTGAGCAATGTAATAAGAGAGATGACTTATATCATCGCTTGATGGAATGTACCAGAAACAGTGACAAAAGAGATCGACTGGTTACTACATTTAATATAAATTTATATAATGTAGGTGCTCTACACAGCATTCTAGCCGAACCAGACTCTGATGCGTCTAGTATGCTGGTAGCTTTCGATATTAGTGGATAGTTTTTATATTAGATTTAATATGTACTTAATTAGTGTTATTATCTAAGTTCGTTCTTTTTTTAAATGTGTTGTGTTTACTGTTAAGAGTACAATAGGATTGGCATAGTCATTTAATGTACTAAAATCCTTAAAATAAAGAATTAAAAATAAAATACTTTTTCCTCGCCTAATCGCTACATGGAGAATAGAGGTAAGGAGTACCATCTCCATACATGAAAAGTGTCCGTAAATAGCGTTAAATAGGGGGCGCTACAGACGCAAGGGTGTAAAGCGGCAAAATTTAAACGGATAATTAATTCTTGGGATTTTCTTCGGTTTTATATATTTTCGACTATACGAGTAATTAGAATATTCATGATTTACTGAATTAACTACTAACAACTAGTCATAGTCATCAAAAATTCTGACTTCATAGCACACACCCTTGCCACTCTAGCGCCATTATAGCCAGTTTTGGAACTATTATTTAATTACTTTTGTCGGACACTTTTTAGCTTTTCTGCCTTAGAAAGATGGTACTCCTTACCTCTATTCTCCATGAATCGCTAGTTCGTCGTTTGTTCATGATTGTTCAATCAAATTTGGCGCTTGTTCGATTTGTTTTTTTTTAATCAAAAAATAAATTCTGATCTGAAGTCCTAGTATTACTTATCATCTATTCTGAAGTCATTTTCTTTTACTTTTTTTTTGCTAAATAGTTTGATCGCCGTTTATTCGTGATTGTTCGATCAAATTTAGCGTTTGTTCGATTACCATTTTTTTTTCAAATCAATAAATATGAAAACCTAGAAAATGGCGGCAAATTTAATAATATATGGGGGTAGCTTGATTATAAATTATTTAGTACTAACATTATAAATTTAATATTAATTAAATGTTTTTTTTTCTTTCAAGCAAAACCCATAGCATAAAAAAAGTTGACTTGCGCCCGCCAACTTCAGTACGGCTATTACCCAACTTCGTTGGAATTCATGTAAATGCTTGTTTATATTCTCCCAGCCATTTGATGTCGGGGTATTACGCAACTATGTACTTACCTATGAAACTATGTTGGTCATGAAGTGTGAACTATTGTTGTATTGAAATTTGTGTTTTGGTGTTTGTATTAGCACCAATTAATCTATTTAAATTTTATGCTTAATTAATTATAAAAACTAATGAGGACCTAAAAAGAGAAATAAAATAAATTGTGTACTTTATAATAAAATATGTTAAACATTTTCGCATTTATAAATAAGTAGGTATAATCAATTAAGATTTTTATAGAAAAGAAGTTAGTTTTGATATTATTGGATTCTTTTCGAGGTTCGGACCTATGAGATTCCATGATTGAATTGTTTTGTAAACTCACAGGCTACAATATTTATTACGACTGAAAAGAACGAATAAATCAAGAGACAAGAATATTTGCGATCAATGTGGCTCACAGAATCCTTCCATATGAAATTGTTTTTTCGTCGTACTGGCCACTTTGATTTCAAATATATCTTCTTTGGTTAGGAATTCCAATTTCAAATTTATACCGCTATTTACTCATGCATTTGTGTTTCAAAAACCGTAAATCATTTCTTTTTCCTCTTTTGGTTTTTTATTTGCGTCACTCTGTTTACAAAATGTAAAACTTGAAATATCGTATTATTTTCGAGTACCAGTTCCACCGTGGCACCAGTGCTGCAGAAACGGCTCGAAGCATTAATGATGTGTATGGCGGCGGTGTCTAAAAAGAAAACACACTGCGTTTTTGGTTCCAACGTTTTCGTTCTGGAAATTTCGACCTGCAGAACAAGCCCCGTGGACGGCCGGAGACCAAAGTCGATAATGAAGAATTGAAGGCTATTGTGGAAGCGGATCCATCGCAAACCACGTCCGGGTTAGCTGCAGACTGCGGTGTTAGTGATAAAACTGTTTTAATCCACTTGTAGCAAATTGGGAAGGTGAAAAAGCTTGAAGGGTGGGTACCTCATGAATTGAGTGCAGCAAACCGACAAACGCGCGTCGACTGCTGAGTGCTGCGTTACATTACTCAACCGGCACAATAATAAAGGGATTTTGAATCGAATCATTAACTATGATGAAAAGTGGATCCTGTACGATAATTAGAAACGCTCATCGCAATGGCTGAACCCTGGCGAACCAGCCAAAGCCTGCCCCAAGCGAAAATGAATTAAAAAAAAGTTACTAGTGAGCTTTGGTAGACTAGTGCCGGTGTCGCTTTCTTAAATCTGGCCAGACGATTACGGCAGATGTCTATTGCCAGCAACTGCAAATTGTGATGGAAAAGCTAGCTGCTAAACAACCGAGGTTGGTCATTCGCTCTAGGCCACTGCTGTTTCAGGACAACGCTAGACCACACACTGCACAACAGACGGCTACCAAATTAGAGGAGCTTCAATAATTGGAATGTCTAAGACATCCACCGTACTCCCCGGACCTTGCTCCAACAGATTACCATTTGTTTCGAAATTTGGATAACTTCTTGCAAGGGACAAAATTCAACTTCGATGGGGCAGTCCAAAGCGCCTTCAAAGAGTTTATTGTTTCCTGTCTGAATGGTTTTTTAGTAAAGGAATCAATGAACTACCTATGAGATGGCAAAAGTGCATAGATAGCAATGGTATATACTTTGATTAAATAAAATATATATTATGTTTAAAAAAAAATCGAATTTATGTTCCTACTTTACAAAACGCCAATTTCGTATGTAATGACCTAATATGAAGCACAGATACCTCTCTATGAAGCACATATTATTAATTACCAAGTAATGTGAAGTCTACATACTATAACCGCCTCCTTTTTTGGAACTCGGTTAAAAATGTTGAAGCCGGGAGCACAATAGGTCCCTGCTTCGTTCGACAGTTCTCATTTAATGGCATAAGTCAAAATTCACTACGTCACACGATTTGATTGGTCTAAAGGGCGTTTCATTCGTTCTCTGAAGGACAAAATGGCGGACTATTTAGTTGGACATGCCCGTAGGATTGCGCAATCTTTTTTTACATTTTAATTTTATAATTGTTTTTGAAAAATTGGAATGTCAAAATTATGACCATGACCAACGGAAGATAGAGTTCGTAATAGCCCCGCTGGTCAGAACATATTTCTTGATTAAATAAACTCAAATCGAACAAACGCCAAATTTGATTGAACAATCACGAACAAACGATTTAGCATAGAAAAATTCGAAAAAGTTAATACGCGCCCGCTAACATAAGGAAGCTCTGAGATCATAGCCATTGAGGTATAAAATATATGGAGATGCCCTAATAGTTCTATACTATCGTATAAACAAATATGATGTAAATATGGCACAGAGGGTGAAATATAATTTAGTCTCTTTCTATCTATTGCAATAATTTTCAGTGATAAAAGAGCAATAGTTTTGTTGTTCCTCATTTTAGAAACTTTTGACTTTGAAACTGTCACAATTCACAAATTGTGGCACGGTCCGCCATTTTCAGCTCACTTTTTGTGGTAGGTCTCATGTCAAAAGGTTGTTTATGTTTTGTATATTATACAAGAATTTCCAGGAGATTAAAAGAAGATATCCTTTAAAATTTTACTTTTATGTTGTAAAAATGATAATTAACATGTCTAATTATTATATAGCAAGGTGAGATGCAATAAAGTGTAAAAATCAACCTCAATATTGTCTTTACACAGGTTAGTATTCGGTTCAAAGCAATAATATAAATATTTCATGGAATAATTGCAACGCAATTAGGTATTTTTATTTATTACATCTATATCCACATATATTTCATTTTACCTGTATATTGCATTTTATGTCATTAGATTTATTTACGTAATCGAAAAGTGTTATACCATTTATAATAGTTATCGATAAAGATACAAATAATTATAATGATTACATTGGCGTGATGTCATGTAATCTTTGAAGACAAAAGGCATTCTGAATGTGTTTTATGTGGTTTTAAAATAAGCAGCTTTTAATAATAATTATTGTTCTAACCAAAATTATTTGACAAATGATAATAAATAATACTTGTTTTTTATAGGTTTCTGAAAAGTGATACATTAAGAAAATTATGGCTGAAAGCTGGAGAAGAAAATATTAATACCCATCAAGAGAATCGCATAGACAGTTTTTGAACAAACTAATTTCGTTTAGGAATGAGTAAGCTTATTCATTTGAATAAAGATAAATGGACACTGGTCATATTTCTTTGTTTTTTATTTATATTCCACCTTAGATAGTTCAAAAAGTTAGTTAAGTTCTCTCTGTCAACGACACCAGGAGTTATTTGCCAAGCTGTTTAAATATAACACCTATTTAACGTAACCATATTTTCACCAAAAAAAGCATCCTGAATTATATTATAACCTCTGGGTCCTACAACTAATAAAAAGTTATGCGTGTTGAGAAGAAATGGCACTTCCTCTCCTATGGTTAATAAAGGTAACTCTCCCATGATTAATAAATGTACTACAAAATTTTTTTGAAAGCTGTTGTTGAATGACCGATAAACAAACAGAATAAAACTAAAAAAATCTTCAACATCGAAAACTTTTTTTGGTTTTTGTTTAAAAGATACTAGCCATTGACAAAAGTAGTTAAATGTTCAATGTCATTAGTAAAATAAGTTTTTTATTTACGTATACATGTAATAGTTATTGTATAGCTTACAAAAATTAAAATATCGATACTGTTCTATACACATAATCCAACTCTAGTACGGCAGCCATTTTATGTTCACAATCAGCTGATAAATTCGACACATTTTTGTCATAGCTAGGGCAAGTCCATTGTATTCTTTGGTCATTGGATCATAGCCATCCTAGGATCAAGTTGATACTATAAAACAAAATAGATATAGTAGCCATCGGAGTTCTGACACTTGACAGTACGTTTTTTTTAAATGGTAGTATAGTATTAAGCCATTGCCAGTGTCAAAAATTATGGTAACGGGATTTTTGTTTCATTTATGTTTTTACCACCATTATTCTAAATCGTCAAGTCTAGTCAAAGTCCAAATAAATTGTCAGTGCAGTCAATGAGTCAAGTCAGTCGATTCAATAATTGGTCTTCCTAGGGAGTTCTGGAGTAAACACAAATAGCACGCTTTTTGAAGTACCACTACCTGTACCACTTGTGTATGTTAACGAATATTTAATAATTAATATTCTACCAAGATAACACATTAAGAACAGAAATAACATAAATGTATGGAAGACATACAAAAACAACAAGTCACTCTTCTACCTCTCCGCCAAAACAACCTATTGACAGTCATAAATAATTACAAAACTTTGATATAAGACTGGGACTATATGCTCCGGAATCCGGAACGCCGGTGAAAATTCATAGCACTGAAAATAGAACTCTGCGCTAATAAATTAGATTTGAAAATCGAACACATGAGTATCGAGTGAGTCAAATGTCAATGTCATATATGACAGCTCGACACCTGACACTTCGATTTTCAACTTTATTGTATTAGCGCAAAGTTCTATTTTCAATGCTTTTCATGCATTTTCTACGGCCTTCCAGATTCCGGTGCATATAGTCCCAGCCTAAAACCTAATAATTTTGTTTTTGTTATTTAATTATTATTCTTACAACTTTTAAAGCTCAACTATTGTTCAAATTTCATACATAGAGAATATAACCAACATTTCATAGCTGGTATAATTTTAGAAGTAATGTACGGTTCATACATACTTACATCTAAATTAATTTAAGGAGTAATGATGTGCACGGCGTTTTTAATCATTTTCTTAAATTCTTGGTCAGACACCTGAAAAATATTAATTATGTAGACATTATCTTAAAATTATATTACAAAATGTTATTTAGGGAATAGTTTTCACAGTTCATTATAATGTACGATTTAATGCTTACAAAACCATCAAAATCTTTATCAGCATCTTCTATCATTTCTTCAATTTCTTGATCAGTCAAATGTACATCCAGAATTTCGGTCACTCTTTTCAAATTTTCAAAACTTATCAAACCTGGAACATTCGATCTAAATTTTAAAAGATACACATCACACTACTTTTAGAAATGTGAAAGTTTGTCTGTATGGATGGATGGATGGATGTTTGCTACTCTGTCACGCAAAAGCTACTGAACGGATTTTGATGAAATTTGGTAGTAGTTTAGGATTAAAACATAGGCTAAATTTTTACGCAAAAAGTATGGTATTAACGCGGGCGAAGTGTTAGGAGAATAATGTCAAAGACTGTCTCTTTCCACATTAAAAACTGTTCTATTGCAGGTTTTAAAGTTTAATATGAGAAGGATGAAATTAATGTTGTTGTTAAGGGGCTGGCTCACCAGGCTTATCGGCCTATTTAGTAAGTGCTGCCTACCAATTACTTTTAGATTGCTTTTTACTCCCTCCCTTTTTCCTCCAAGAACAACAGTCAACATAGAGGCTCACCTCACACAGCTGGCTTCAACTAAATCTGTACAGCGCGCAGCTAAGGCTGGGACTATAATAATATGCTCCGGAATCCGGAGCGCCGGTGAAAATTCAGAGCACTGAATACAATAAAATAGAACTCTGCGCTAATACAATAGAATTAAAAATGAAAGTTTCGAGTGTCTTTCGACTGAATTTTCACCGGCGTTGTGGATTCCTGAGTATATAGTTAAAGCCATAGAGCTTGGCCTGGATTGGAATTTCTATCTTGTATAGAATAAAGTAATGCAAGCACCTGTATTATCGGTATCGAAAAGGTGAAAGCTTTTCATAATATTGTCATCGCTGTCTAAAGACATTATTTTGCGCATAATAGCTGTCTCAAAATCCTCATAACTAAGTTTTCCAGTTTTGCCTTTGTCAACAGAATTAATCATTAACAATAACTCTTCTTTAGTGGGCTCATAACCTGTCAAATGTGATTTAATTACTTTAAATAATTAAGCTGGCAACGATTTACGAACACGGATAATGGTTCGAAAGGAACCTAAAAATGGATTACGTCCTACTAATATAATATTATTAATGTGAAAGTTTGTGAGGATGGATGTATGAATGGATGTTTGTACCTCTTTCACGCAAAAACTACTGAACGGATTTTGATGAAATTTGGTATGGTAGTAGCTTGAGCTCTGGATTAAAACAAAGGGTACTTTTTATCCCGAAAAAGGTACAGTATTCTTGTGGGATACTGTATTTACGCGAGCGGAGTCGCGGGCAACAGCTTGTCCTACTATAATATTATGAATGTGAAAGTTGATGAAGACGGATAGATGTTTGTAACTCTTTCACGCAAAAACTACTGAACGGATTTAATTTAGTATGGTAGTAGTTGAGGCTCTGGATTAAAACATAGGCACTTGATGCCAAAAAGTACAGTTTTCCCAAGTGGGCGGAGCCGCGGGAAAAAGCTAATAATCAATAAATAGAAATTCCAAAAAAAATTAGACCGTAAAATAAATGTTTACCAAGAGCTTTTATAGCCACGCGAAAATTTTCCGCTTTAATTTTTCCCTCGCCATAGAAGTCGAGCAGGTTGAAGGCTTTACGAAGGTCTCGTTTCTTAAAATAAAATAAATAATTTGAGAGAATGGATGGATGTATGTTTCATGTTTGTTACCCTTACACGCAAAAACTACTGAACGGATTTTGATGAAATTTGGTATAAGGTATTTATAATGCTACTAATAACTAAATACAAATAATAACGATGTAGCTAAAGCTCTGGTTTAAGAGCCCGATTACAAATCTGCACTCTGCGAGATTAGGTATTTGAAGCGTTCCCGACATTTCGCATTTTGTAGTAATTTTGCAGTTGTATTTATCGTTTTTATTGAGATAGGTTAATAAATTCATGCTTTAAAATTATAAAATTTTTATTCCTCATGAAGTAACAATTGTTCTGGTATAAATTTTGCTTAATAATATCATCGTAGATAGGAGTAATTCACAGTTAACTTAAAGCTATTTTAGAAGTTTTTTTGGCTTAGAATAAGATTTTTTTCTATATTAAATCAAAGATATTTCAAAATTTTAAGGCCGCTACGAACTATACGACTATATAAAGTAAGGCCAACCAGACGAGATAAAGAATGTAAGCAAATTTTCAGGGGTTCAAAACATTTTTATTTGAATAAATTATTATAAAGTTCGAATTTTAATCGCTGTCGTCTGTACTAGACAAAGATGATTCGTCGGAAGAGTCCGAGTCAGCTGTGTTTATGATAAAACTATCTATTGTATTATCAATCATGTTGTCAATATTGCCCACTCGGCAACGGAGGCAGTAAGTAAAGTAAGGGCAGAAGCTAGTATTTATTAACATAATAAAGGCACAATTATTTGACAAACCTGCATTCACCCATGTTTCATCCATATAGAATATAGAGCGATTCTTCGTTCGGTATTTTTTAATCTTTCTTAAGTAATTCATTCGCCATAGTATAATGTCGTCTCTGTCTATTAAAGCATTGTTTCTTTGTCGTTTTATATACTTAAATTTTAAATGTTTAAGTATTTTATGAAATGTCGATCTCTTAAAGTTAGGCAATTCTTCATCATCATTGACAGCTTGGAGTACTTTTTTTAATGTAGGTAATTCGCTTTTCAGATAAAAGCTATGAACTTTCTTTCGTATGACCTGTTTATCAAACTCGTCCACTTTTTCCGAGAATGTGACCCTTTTTTTGGTTGTTGATGGGCTTTGTACATTCCCAGTTGTTGCATATTCTTTTATAATTCTATATACGGAAGCGACACCGATGCCCAAAATGCTCGCTGTTTTCTCCATTATACTTGTTTAGTACGGATATTCATCAGTAGGTCAAGTTTGCTTCACGTATTTGTGCACATTAACGACCATTCCTTTTTCATTAGATGTAAAATACGTCCGCTGTAATTAAAAAAAATGTGAGGAATGGTAAATTTTAGACTATTTTCTTATTATTATATAAAAATAATCTTTTTTGGTATGGAACCATAAAAATCAAAATTATGGTAATGGTTCAAGTGCAAATGAATTAATAAATGAACTTACCTTTTGACGCTTTTTGTGTGGTGAATTGATTTCTTTCAAAGGTTGTCTAGAGCCGCCAGGCTGTGATTCCATAATTAAAATCAACAACTAAGCACTCACAATAACAGCAAAAATAAAAAAAAAAACTAACCGACACGGAATAATAACAACAAAAAACCAAGTAAATACGGAGACGAAAAAATATGTATCACTTCGAACGCAATCCAAACAGGAATGAACTTGTTCACAATTGTTTGGCGGACTAAATGTTGACAACTGCGGCACTGGCCGCTTTCCTGTATCACGAAACACGCTACGACAGCTGTCGTCGACCAACTGACGTCATTATTGCATACGAGTGATAAGGACAGATATAATATTAACTCTCTTTCATAATGCAACTCAGTAGCGGTCCGTTTATTTACGTTTTTTTATCTCGTCTCGTTGGCCTTACTTTAGAAGATAATATTCTCATTTTATTATTTCATTTTCTTAGAACAGTAGTTCAATCCAGGAGCTCAAAAAAGTGCCTTCGCGCATTTTATGAAAATCTTTATCTGCAATTTTGGGCTTAATTAAAAAGTTAAGCAAAATTTACAAAAAGCGAGTTCGCTACGAACTAGGCCAATGGCTATTCTGCACTATTCAATATGTCAAAATTGTTAATTTATCTTTGTTTCTGAGATTAAGAACGCCATAATTGGCCATTTTACGCAAAAATCACAGTCGAGATGTAATATGCCTCTTAACACATATTAGGCTATTTTTTATCCCGAAAAAGTACAGTGGGAAAATACTGTATTTACGTGGGCGGAGCCGCGGGCAAAATCTAGATAAATTATCCTTTGTCTACCACGGTAGCACCTAGCAAAGTTATTTACAACTATGCAATGGAGTCTCGTGTTACCTGGTCTTCCGTTAAAATCAAATGGGCTGCAAATGAATTTTCGGCACTTAAGTCGCGCTTAGTTTTACTCGACTCGTCGTTACATGCCATTCTGCAAATATTAACTAGACCTTCTTAGATACTAAATACCAATGTTTTGACTTGGAGTTGCTGTAGTTTCAAATTTCAATACTTATATTGATCAAACTTATTCAAAAGCCTGTGATTATGTAAAATATTTTATACTGAGGTTTTTTTTTCTCTTCTGTTTTGGCAACTTGACACAAAGGATGCGTATGTTGTGCCACAGACAAATAAAAAGGTAAGGAAACTAATAAAAATGAAATAAAAGAAAAGTAAAATAAATTATGTACAACTTAAAATGTAAATGTATGAAATAATAAATATTAATATTATTTAGAGTTATGTAATTCGATAAACAATTATATACAACTTTATTATTTGAACTAAGTGATGAAATGAAGGCAAAAGAAAGACCCTTTATAATAAAAAGAATCCAAAAAAAATATATATATATTAATAATCAATATATATTATGTAATATAATAATGCAATTCTACTGTATTTTAATCATTATTATAAAATTAAATAATTATTTTTTAAGGTTTAAGACGGAAGTAAAATCGATCTATGAACTAAATATTAAAGCAAGGCTAACGCCGTTTTAGTAAGGACGTGCGCCGATAGATGGCGATTTAAGCCTCTGAAAATGACTAAAATAACTAAATATACAAATCATAGGTGACGCGAGTAACGCCGAAATAATTGAATTTACGGAGGGAAACGTCACATGCCTTCTCAAGCCTACTGAGTAGTATATACTCAACAGCCTAAGGCCATAACATCTCCCGTAAACACAGATGTTTCAGGAGGAAATTTCACTTTTTGCACGATATTATATTGTAAATGGAAGACGCCTACTCCCACACAACTGTCTGTATTATTCTTAGATGCATCTGTATATATGTGGTGCCATCCCAGCCAATTATTATTTGTAATATATTTAAATATGTTATTTGCAAAATACTTATCAGATTTCTTTATGCTAATGCTATAACGAATATCTGGCACAAGCGTTAACGCTTCATATGAGGAATCAAATAAGGATAAGACGGAGAACGGAAAGTGGGAGCATCCAGGGTTAAAAATTTACGGTAACTAGTTATAAGAGAGGTGTAGCGAGCTACACTTAGATGATAAAGATGATAGGTGTTGCTGATAGTAGAGATGATACATGCTGCTGATGCTGTATGCTGATGCTGTTCTGATAGGTTGATGCTGATATAGGGTATAAATGATGAACCCTGTTTGGTGCGTAATAACGAAATGTGTTTATTGTAAATAATGATTAAATTTATATGTTACAAAAATGCTTATCTAAGATGTACGCGCGGACATACGCGAGGCGCACGAGTGCAATGACACATTGACCCGTACATCTTGCCAGTCTAAAAAGAAACAAGGAACAAATCTTATAAAATAGTCATAACATTACAAAATAATTATATAAAATTGTAAATTAAATTAAATGATAAAGTAAATTGTATGAATACCTATGTAAAATGTAAAGGATTTTAACGAATATATATAACTAGCTTTTGCCGCGGCTTCGCCCGCGTAGTATAGTGTTCTTGGAGAAAAAACTACTTCGGCGAATAACTCTCTATTTACAGCAATATACCTACTTCTGATACAATATTGAAAATGTTTATAGGTTTACCCAATGCAAATGGTTAAAAATGGGACCCTATCACCTCGACGCGACATGCGCGACCGCTTGATATGCATTATATTATTATATCTATCGCGCTCGAGCATAAAAAGACTATTTAAAAAAACCGCATCAAAATCCGTTGCGTAGATTTAAAGATCTAAGCATACAATATAGGTACATAGGGACAGACAGATAAAGCGACTTGTTTTATACTACGTAGTGAATAATCATTTAATTTGCCATTCAAATATAATTTGACATTCCAACAAAACTGGCCAACTACCTCTATGGATATTCCATAAGAACTGCAGTACAGAATATTCGTAGAGCGAGCACCGAGTCGCGACTCGCGAGTGCCGCCGAGACATGTCCCTGCATTTTAAATCTGTAATATCTTCGAAAATATTCATTTAAATTACATGCTATAAAGGGCTATATTGATCTATATTAAATGCACAATGTATTTAAGGTACTAAATTGGATAAGGATTAATGCTGTATTGCTTAAAATCGCTTCGTAAATAAGCTATTAAATTAAAATCAAAGTAAAGGATAAAAAAATGGTTATTGTGGGTTATCCCGTAAGAGATAGATATATGCTATCGCGGACTTTTTTGTAGGCTTTTTTATGATGAACAAAACTGTAGTACATTATTTTGATCTATCTCATAGGGTTCAGCCACCGTTTGCAATGTAAGCGGAAAAAATGTAATTATTTACGACATCACATTAGAAACCTCAAAAATAACAGTATTTCTCCACTATTTAATGAATATTATTATACATATAAACCTTCCTCTTCAATCACTCTATCTATAAAAAAAACCGCATCAAAATCCGTTGCGTAGTTTTAAAGATTAAAGCATACATAGGGATATAGGGACAGAGAAAGCGACTTTGTTTTATACTATGTAGTGATACGTCTTTACCTATGAAATTGCCGTTCTGCAGTACTGGCCATTTCAAATCAAAATAAATTTTGTTTTGCTTCAATTCATTTTCCAAAAGTAGTCATTTGTTTATTGATTAGTGTTACATTTTCATCGCATTTCAATCTTTTTCGTCATCATGGATACGTTAAAAATTCGAGTAATTATGGAATATGAGTACCGTCGTGGCAGCAACGCGGCACAAGCGGCACGCTACATCAATGATGTTTACGGGAGCTAACACTACAAACCAACGCACCACCTGTTATTGGTTTGCTCGCTTCCGTTCTGGAAATTTTGACCTGAAAAATGAACCTCGCGGTCGTCCGAAGACTTTGGTCGACAATGACAAATTAAAGGCGATTGTGGAAGCTGATGATACACAATCTACGGCTGAATTAGCAGCAGCTTTCGACGTTAGCGTCAAAACAATATTGGTCCATTTGCGTCAAATTGGCAAGGTAAAAAAGCTTGACAAAAGGGTGCCCCACGAACTCAATGATCGCCAGCGCGAAGTACGCGTCGAGACGTGCCTTGCACTGCTCAACAGACACACAAATGAAGGAATTTTGAACAGCATTGTTACCTGCGATAAAAAATGGATTCTGTTTGATAACCGAAAGCGCTCAGCAAGTTGGTTGGATCCTGGTTCAGCACCTAAACAATGCCCTAAACGAAAACTTACCCCTAGAAAAGTGATGATCACTGTTTGATGGCCTAGCACCGGTGTGATTCATCACAGCTTCTTACCAAACGGGGTGAGCATTACTGCAGATGTGTACTGTGAAGAACTGACCACAATGATGGAGAAGACTGGATAAAAGGGGACCACCGACAAGAAAATGTCCTGGAGTGAGACAGTTGTCGTCAGGATCTTCTGTAAGAGCACAGAGTGGACGGGAGTTCATACATGCTTCGACTTGGTGCAGTAAGGTAGTCAGCTCTTCATAAGTAAGTTTCTGTTCACCCATCACTCGTTTCAGGTGCTGCTCCCTGCTGCTGCCTCCCATAAACCGCCTGCAGAGGGCCATGACGACGCATTGAAGTGCCATACTATGCCCATCTCACTGATATTATCGATGACGTCATGATTGATAGCGCTGATGATTTCCTTGTACTCCTTTTTCAAGAAATTCGAGGCGCCGACGATGTTTGTCCCGTTGTCGCTGTATATATTTTTCGGAGAGCCGCGGCGGGAGCATAGACGCCGGAGTGCTGCCAGCAATACTTCTGTGCTCAAGTCGGATACCAGATCTAAGTGCACCGCTTTGGTTGCCATGCACACGAACACAGCATGTATTCCTTGCTCGTACTGACACCCTTTCCCTTGTTTCTCTTCGCTCTGCCACTCCCTTACATTTTAAATGTTGCATTTTTTGAGCGTTCTTGATATATTTGTTGCTATGTATCGCTTCGGTGTACAAATCGTGGAATGTAGGCCATTGAGTATTTGAGTATATTTTTCTGTAAATATTGGTATTTCTATTTGGGGTAGAGATTGTTGTAGATGTGCGTTTGAACATAATTTTTGATTTAAATTTCGTTTCATGTTGATGTATTTTTTCTCAATGTCGGCGAATGGTTATTCATACTGTCTGTCGGTTCCAAATGATATAATGTCTACATGTTGATGGAGTTCGTCGATGTTACGCCAGCGCTACTGTAAGTTACGTAACTCGTCCTCAATCTCCCATTTTTCTTCGAGGTCCTGTTCATTGATGCGTTGTATTTGTCGTTCCAGTGCCCGAATATTAGCGTATTGTTGTGCTAAGACCTCTTGATAGTCTTGGCGGGATTCGACCTTCACAACGTGAATTTTTGGGAGTTGAAATTGCGTTCTTGGGTTGACCTTGGAGGTTGAGGGTGTGGATTCATCCACAGGATTAGCTTGACCGCTTTTTGGCGGGAACACCAATATGTCATGACATCTGATATAGAGAAAATGTTTAGGCAAATCATGATCCGACCGTCCGATCAACCCTTACAATCTATCATATGGAGAAACTCACATAACAACGTCATTAAAACATATCATCTTACTACTGTGACGTATGCCACCAAGGCTGCTCCATTCCTAGCCATGTGCACGTTAAGTCAGATAGCATTCGATAACAAAGAAAAATATCCACTTGCAACGCAAGCATTAATTAATTCATTTCATACCGAGTATTTAATGAGTGGAAGTGACGATATCATTGAGGCAAGAAATTTACCAAAGGGAGATAATAGAAGTCCTGAAGAGCGCGGGAATGAATCTGAGGAAATGGTCCAGCAACACACCTGAACTCACAAAAGATTTATCATCTGAGCAACTGATCACTATCTTGGAGTTCAAGGACGTTGAAAATAGACAAACTCTGGGCTTGAGATGGAATCCTGCTTCTGACACATTCTCTTATTAATACAACCTAACAAAAGGCCTTAAAAATAACATCACCAAAAGAGAACTTTTATCAGAAGTATCAAAAATCTATGACCCTCTCGGCTGGCTCTCACCGCTCACTATCAGAGGAAAAATCCTATTTCAACAGACATGGCTATCAAAATTTTCCTGGGATGACACCCTATCAGATTCTATACAAAATGATTGGAGTGAATTGACAAAAGATCTAAGAAAAATAGATTTATTTAAAATCCCACGTTATCTGGGTCATAGCGGTCACTCACTTCATCTACACGGGTTTTGTAACGCATCCGAAAAAGCACATGTGCAATATACTTAGTAGCACGAAATCATAAAGGCGCATGCACATCGAGGCTCATCACTGCGAAAACGAAAGTCGTTCCAACAAAGAAACAGATATCATTACCTAGACTGAAGTTACTAGGAGCATTATTACTATCTCAAATCATAAAAAAGGTTTTGGACTCTATGTTTTCATAAAAAGAAATTCACCTACACGCTTGGACTGACTCCATGATAGTATTAGGGTGGCTTCATGGAGACATTTTAAAATGGAAGCAATTCGTCGCAACCAGAGTATGACAAATCACACATATCGTTCCCGCTAAGTGTTGCAGCATGTAAAGTCAGAGGACAACGCCGCAGACTGTGCGACGAGGTGCATGAGCAACACTTATCTTTCCAATCACTCACTATGGTGGTAAGGGCCTAAATTTATTCAAGAAAATCATCAAATTGCAAACATTGAGGCATATCAAGAACCAGTACTTGAAAGAAGGAAAAGCTACAGTGTGCAAACAGCCTTACAATCAAGTTCCGATTTTCCTATTGTTTATAAAACGAAGAGTTTCCTATTGTTTATAAATTGCTAAATGAAATGAGCTCTATCACTCGGATCGCAAAAACAGTTGCGTGGATATCACGTTTCAAATTTATCGAGCGCGCAAGAACGCTTGTCAAGCAAATAATCTAACAACAAGCGACATAGGAAATGCATTTAATTGAATTATAAAGACAGTACAGAATTTTGAATTTTTTGAAGAAATATCATCTTTAAATAAAAACGGAATATTAAAATCAAACAGCAAACTTTTAAACTTGAATCCATATTTGGATAATAATGGCATCTTGAGAGTGGGCGGATGACTTGAGAACACTATCATATGCTACTCTGCAAAGCATCCTATCATCTTACCTACTTCAAGCAGACTCACGGAGCTCATCGTAGATCAAGCTCACCGAACGACTCTGCACGGGGGCCCAAAACCTACCTTATCATACATTAGAGATTTTAGCGGAACGTTAGCGGTGTACGCGCTATAAAAAATAAATTAAGTAATTGCATCAAGTGTCGACGCTTCAGTTAGGCGACCAAGCATCAGATCATGGCGGACCTACCCCCCTCCCGAGTAACACCCGCACGACCATTTATCAATGTGGGTTCACTGGACATGTAGACGTGAAGCTAAACAAGGGAAAGGGTTAATAAATCTATTGTTGCATCTTTTTTGGACATAAATTCTGCTTATGATAATGTTATCATAAGTATTTTAGAGGCCAAATTACGTCGCTTAGGAGTACCATTAATTTTAGTAAATTACCATTAATTTTAGTTAATTTTATTATTAATATATTCTCATAAAGAATTATAGTTTTACTTTTAGGCAACTCTACGGAAACTAGAGTTATACGAATGCCTCATGCCTCATATCTCAGGGATCTGTTTTAAGTCCCCTACTTTTACACAGCAGATTTAGAACAATGTCTAGACTTAAATTTTATAAATATATTACAATACGTGGATAACCTGGTCCTTTATGTAATTAATAATTCTATTAATAACTCATGTAGAGATCTGACTAATTCATTAGAAAAGTTAAAATCTTGGATGGACAAGAACGGTTTGGACTTGTCGGTCAATAAAAGCTCCATCGTTTGATTTTCCAGAATGCGTATGCCTCCTCCTATTTCAGTTTTTTATATTGGAATGTAAAAGAGAACGTGAAATTTTTAGAGCTATATTTGGATTCAAAATTAAATGGTAACGATTACGTTTCTTCAAAACGTGAGCCGCTTTAAAATATGATAAGAAGTCGATCTGGGTTTGATGGGGATCACATCCATTTACAATTAAATTAATTTATAATGCAATAATAAAAAGTGTAATAGATTATGGGACTTCTTTTAGATCCGTGTAACATTAGTGGACTACAAAAGTTAGATAAAATACAAGCTAAAGCTTTGCGTTTAATTTGCGGAGCTATGAGATCATCCCCGATAAATGCGCTTAAGCTGAAATGTTGTGAGCCTCCTCTTCAACTCCGTCGACAATATCTGACAGATAAATTTTTTGTTCGCTGTTACCAATTACAAAATCAACCATTAATTCCGAGACTTAAAATTTTATTGACGTGATGACGTCTTATAAATCGATGGAGCCAGTTGCACGTACGAAAAAACATAACTCATGCGTTACCTGTTACCCGTTATCGTTACCAAGTACCGTTACCAAGTACCCAAGTTCCAGCGTTACCTCGCATTGCCTTTACCTCATTATTATTATTATTATTATTATTATTATTATTGTTGTTGTTGTTGTTGTTGTTGTTGTTGTTGTTGTTGTTGTCACGTTCAACTATCGTCAGTAAACCGACTTTACAGACAACCGGTATTTTTTATCTTTGTTATAGTAATAATAAATATTGGCACCATAAATCTAACCCCTTTTGTACGGGTCAATGTGTCATTGCACTCGTGCGCCTGGCATATGTCCGCGCGTGCATCTTAGATAAGCATTTTTGTAACATATAAATTTAATCATTATTTACAATAAACACAGCTCGTTATTACGCACCAAATACCCTATATCAGCATCAACCTATCAGAACAGCATCAGCAGCATCTATCATCTCTACTATCAGCACCATCTATCATCTTTATCATCTAAGTGTAGCTCGCTACATTTTTTTTGGACCTTCGTAACGAGAATCAACGCATCTTTGGATTATCAGAAGCATATCATTATCATCAGCGAGACGCATTGAGAAGTTACCTTAAGAACATCATCTTATCAAAACATCGTCTCAATAACATAATCAAGACGCTCTATGTATCATCGTGGTTTTACTAAAAGAAAATTACCTTACTATTTAGTGTATTGCGTATGCACCTCGTCGCACAGTCTGCGGCGTTGTCCTCTGACTTTACATGCTGCAACACTTAGCGGGAACGATATGTGTGATTTGTCGTACTCTGGTTGCGACGAATTGCTTCCATTTTAAAATGTCTCCATGAAGCCACCCTAATACTATCATGGAGTCAGTCCAAGCGTGTAGGTGAATTTCTTTTTATGAAAACATAGAGTCCAAAACCTTTTTTATGATTTGAGATAGTAATAATGCTCCTAGTAACTTCAGTCTAGGTAATGATATCTGTTTCTTTGTTGGAACGACTTTCGTTTTCGCAGTGATGAGCCTCGATGTGCATGCGCCTTTATGATTTCGTGCTACTAAGTATATTGCACATGTGCTTTTTCGGATGCGTTACAAAACCCGTGTAGATGAAGTGAGTGACCGCTATGACCCAGATAACGTGGGATTTTAAATAAATCTATTTTTCTTAGATCTTTTGTCAATTCACTCCAATCATTTTGTATAGAATCTGATAGGGTGTCATCCCAGGAAAATTTTGATAGCCATGTCTGTTGAAATAGGATTTTTCCTCTGATAGTGAGCGGTGAGAGCCAGCCGAGAGGGTCATAGATTTTTGATACTTCTGATAAAAGTTCTCTTTTGGTGATGTTATTTTTAAGGCCTTTTGTTAGGTTGTATTAATAAGAGAATGTGTCAGAAGCAGGATTCCATCTCAAGCCCAGAGTTTTTCTATTTTCAACGTCCTTGAACTCCAAGATAGTGATCAGTTGCTCAGATGATAAATCTTTTGTGAGTTCAGGTGTGTTGCTGGACCATTTCCTCAGATTCATTCCCGCGCTCTTCAGGACTTCTATTATCTCCCTTTGGTAAATTTCTTGCCTCAATGATATCGTCACTTCCACTCATTAAATACTCGGTATGAAATGAATTAATTAATGCTTGCGTTGCAAGTGGATATTTTTCTTTGTTATCGAATGCTATCTGACTTAACGTGCACATGGCTAGGAATGGAGCAGCCTTGGTGGCATACGTCACAGTAGTAAGATGATATGTTTTAATGACGTTGTTATGTGAGTTTCTCCATATGATAGATTGTAAGGGTTGATCGGACGGTCGGATCATGATTTGCCTAAACATTTTCTCTATATCAGATGTCATGACATATTGGTGTTCCCGCCATTTAAGAATCAATCCTTGATTTGAAACAGGACCTCTGTTGTAGGTTAGGTCCACTCTCCATAAGGTCATTTAGGCTGTATCCCGATGACGCTTTCGTGGATGCATTAAAAACTACACGTAGTTTTGTTGTCGTTGTCGTTTTCACGTTGCCTGATAGTATCCATCCGATCTTTGTATGTTGGGCGATTGGACCTTCTTCCATGATTATATCTGAATATACACTGACGTCTAGTAGTAAATCAATTGGTTTTGAAATGTTATACTCTGGGTCAGCGAGGTTGAGATGTTGAATGAAAATGAGGCCAGGATTTAATATTAAATGATGTGTTAGGCAGGTTGTTGATGACGCGTGACATCACAAGTGCTTGGGTAGTAAACTGATAATCTTCGTATATTGATTGGCAGACGAATGTAACCACGCCTTTACTTTGTTTTGTACTGTACCCGATGCCGGACACCGATGCATAACGTTGGCGCTGCAATCCTAGGAGCTGAGCTGCATTTTCCGATATAAGAGTTACTTGGGACCCTTGATCTAGGAGCGCCGTTAAGGTGACATATGTTCCGTCCGCCGACTGTACCTTGATAGCCACTGTTGTGAGCAATATTTCTTCGTCATCGGTTGCGACATAGTTTGTATAACGATTTTTAGGTAGTTTGCTCGAATTTGGAACGCTTATTGCTGAGAGCGAATTTGCACTCGTAGTGGATGACGGCGCATCTACGTTGCGCGTTGCTTGCAGTTTGATGTTTGTGGACTTTGGTTTTGACTGCATAATTTAATCATGAATTTTTGTGTTATGCGGTTCATTGCACTCTTTGCAACGCCGCGTTGAATAGCACGGTTTGTCTTGTTGCGTGTAGAGTCAATTGGGGCAGATTTTATGTTTTAATAAAGTCTCCATTTGCTCTTTACCTGATAAATTGAAAAATGTTTGACACATGTATAGATCGTGGGATGCATTACATACAACACAGGTCTTGCGTGTGTATGTCGGTGCGGCTTGATAAATTCTTTTGCGGAAAGGTTTGTTTTGATATTGCGGCGGCAGAGCGGTTTTGTTAAAATTTGACGATCTCAATGTTTGACAAGCTTGTTTACTAGTGCTCTGATTTTCCTTTTCTCTGCGCTAAATAGGCGTAAACTTGTTCTAAAGTCGTAAACTTGCTCTCAAAAAATGACATAAATTCTTCAAGGGTAGGTAGAGAGCGCGGCTCCTTGTGAGACTCCTTGTAGTCGCTGTAGATATCCATATCTAACTTCTTTGACAGAATGTGTACTACTAAAGGATCCCAGCTATTAGTGTTCACTCCCAAATTATGTATGGCGTATATACATATGGTAGTTGCGTCGTAGAGCTTCTTCAATTCATATGACGATTGTTTATGAATGTTTGATTGATTGAGAAGTATTTCGACTTGTTTAGTGAAAAGTAGTTGAGGATTGTTATAGCGGTGATTTAAGATTTCCCAAGCAGTCTCATAATTCTCTGCAGAGATGTAAAGATGTTGAATCATGCGCTCTGCCACTCCCTTGACCTTACATTTTAAATGTTGCATTTTTTGAGCGTTCTTGATATATTTGTTGCTATGTATCGCTTCGGTGCCATTGAGTATTTGAGTATATTTTTCTGTAAATATTGGTATTTCTATTTGGGGTAGAGATTGTTGTAGATGTGCGTTTGAACATAATTTTTGATTTAAATTTCGTTTCATGTTGATGTATTTTTTTTCAATGTCGGCGAATGGTTATTCATACTGTCTGTCGGTTCCAAATGATATAATGTCTACATGCAGATGGAGTTCGTCGATGTTACGCCAGCGCTACTGTAAATTACGTAACTCGTCCTCAATCTCCCATTTTTCTTCGAGGTCCTGTTCATTGATGCGTTGTATTTGTCGTTCCAGTGCCCGAATATTAGCGTATTGTTGTGCTAAGACCTCTTGATAGTCTTGGCGGGATTCGACCTTCACAACGTGAATTTTTGGGAGTTGAAATTGCGTTCTTGGGTTGACCTTGGAGGTTGAGGGTGTGGATTCATCCACAGGATTAGCTTGACCGCTTTTTGAAGTGGATAGATGCGAGATTGTTGGAGTCGGAGGCCTTTCGGAGTCCGATGTCATGGCTGCTTGTAACGTCTTGACGTCTAGAAGTTCTTCACTTCGTAGTAGATATCCTTTTTAAAATAGTCTGATGTCTTATCTTCGGCGGCTTGCAATGTCTTATCTTCGGCGGCTTGCAATGTCTTATCTTCGGCGGCTTGCAATGCCTTTTTATTGAGCTCAAACTCTCCCCACAGATTGTCAATGGCTGCGATGCGTTTTTTAAAGTATTCCGGCGTTTTTCTGTCCGCGGAGTCCTTTTTATAGTTAATATGGATCTTTTCAATCTCCTTGATGATAGCGCTCTGACGTTCCAGAAGTTTTTGCATGATGATAAAGGATATATTTAACGTAGTCCCTTTACAGTATATGCGTCCTGTTCTCATCGTTTCCGGGGCGACCCGCTGGTGGGAGACCGGTCGAGCCGATAGCCGATCGCTACTGTATCGAGACAATAAAATACACTAAATAGTAAGGTAATTTTCTTTTAGTAAAACGACGATGATACATAGAGCGTCTTGATTATGTTATTGAGACGATGTTTTGATAAGATGATGTTATCTTTTTACCTTAAGTAACTTCTCAATGCGTCTCGCTGATGATAATGATATGCTTCTGATAATCCAAAGATGCGTTGATTCTCGTTACGAAGGTCCAAAAAAAATGTAGCGAGCTACACTTAGATGATAAAGATGATAGATGTTGCTGATAGTAGAGATGATAGATGCTGCTGATGCTGTTCTGATAGGTTGATGCTGATATAGGGTATTTGGTGCGTAATAACGAGCTGTGTTTATTGTAAATAATGATTAAATTTATATGTTACAAAAATGCTTATCTAAGATGCACGCGCGGACATATGCCAGGCGCACGAGTGCAATGACACATTGACCCGTACAAAAGGGATTTATGGTGCCAATATTTATTATTACTATAACAAAGATAAAAAATATCGGTTGTCTGTAAAGTCGGTTTACTGACGATAGTTGAACGTGACAACAACAACAACAACAACAACAACAATAATAATAATAATAATAATAATGAGGTAAAGGCAATGCGAGGTAACGCTGGAACTTGGGTACTTGGTAACGGTACTTGGTAACGATAACGGGTAACAGGTAACGCATGAGTTATGTTTTTTCGTACGTGCAGCTGGCTCCATCGATTTATAAGACGTCATCACGTCAATAAAATTTTAAGTCTCGGAATTAATGGTTGATTTTGTAATTGGTAACAGCGAACAAAAAATTTATCTGTCAGATATTGTCGACGGAGTTGAAGAGGAGGCTCACAACATTTCAGCTTAAGCGCATTTATCGGGGATGATCTCATAGCTCCGCAAATTATACGCAAAGCTTTAGCTTGTATTTTATCTAACTTTTGTAGTCCACTAATGTTACACGGATCTAAAAGAAGTCCCATAATCTATTACACTTTTTATTATTGCATTATAAATTAATTTAATTGTAAATGGATGTGATCCCCATCAAACCCAGATCGACTTCTTATCATATTTTAAAGCGGCTCACGTTTTGAAGAAACGTAATCGTTACCATTTAATTTTGAATCCAAATATAGCTCTAAAAATTTCACGTTCTCTTTTACATTCCATTATAAAAAACTGAAATAGGAGGAGGCATACGCATTCTGGAAAATCAAACGATGGAGCTTTTATTGACCGACAAGTCCAAACCGTTCTTGTCCATCCAAGATTTTAACTTTTCTAATGAATTAGTCAGATCTCTACATGAATTATTAATAGAATTATTAATTACATAAAGGACCAGGTTATCCACGTATTGTAATATATTTATTAAATTTAAGTCTAGACATTGTTCTAAATCTGCTGTGTAAAAGTAGGGGACTTAAAACAGATCCCTGAGATATGAGGCATGAGGCATTCGTATAACTCTAGTTTCCGTAGAGTTGCCTAAAAGTAAAACTATAATTCTTTATGAGAATATATTAATAATAAAATTAACTAAAATTAATGGTAATTTACTAAAATTAATGGTACTCCTAAGCGACGTAATTTGGCCTCTAAAATACTTATGATAACATTATCATAAGCAGAATTTATGTCCAAAAAAGATGCAACAATAGATTTATTTTCTGTAAATGCTATTCGTATATCTGTAGTTAATATGACAATGTTGTCTATGGTCCCTCTACCTTTGCGAAATCTAAATTGTGTATTTGACAGGAGGTTATGTTTTTCAACATCAGTCGCTTCTATCTTCCTACAACCTGCATGTCCTTCCTTCCACTCCCACCCACTACTCTCCTGACTGTACCCCCTCTCTATTATAATTGTTATGATTGCTTCTTCTCCTAATAACGTAGCTACTCATGGACAGCTTCATGCTCCTTTTTCCTATCATGACCTTGTAAACCTTTAAAACTGTATGATCACCACGCGCCTGTCAAGAGAGTCAAAATAAAGCACAACCCGGCTCCGGATGGCTTACTGAAGCCATCAAGGAGCAAATGGCGGCACGTGATAAGGCCAAGAGGAAATTTAAGCTTTTTCCTAACGAAGTCAACCACACCATGTTTAAAACTCTACGTAATCACTTTAATCATTTATGTCGCGATGCCAAGCTACGATATTTTTACTCCTCTCTCCAAAACCGTGGCACTGCAGATGTCTGGAAATTTCTTAAATCCGTTGGTATTGGCAAAAATCCTGTTTCCTCTTCCAAAGATTATGACTTGAATGCCCTCAATAAACATTTCTCTCAGCCCCCTGTGACTTTAAGTGCTAGTGCTAAAATCAATACTTTGCAATTTTTGTCCAACTTACCTGTCACTTGTCCATCCTTTTCCTTTCTTCCTTGTACGGAAGCTAAGGTCAGATTGGCAGTTTTAGCAATTTCTTCTGAGGCAGCTGGTTGTGATAAGCTTTGTTCTAAAATGATTAAACTGATTCTCCCTTTTCTATTGCTTATTTTAACTCATATCTTTAACTTCTCTTTATCCTCTTGCTGTTTCTCACAATCCTGGAAAATGGCAAATACCCTTCCTCTACCAAAAGTTAATAATCGTACTTCTCTATCATCTTTTCGTCCCATATCTATTCTGCCATTCCTATCTAAAGTTTTAGAACTTCTCTTCATTTTTGATTAAAAATAAACTAATAAGTACACTACAATCTGGCTTTCGTACTGGTGATAGCACTGTTTTTGTACTTATAAATGTCACTGATGACATTCGGTGGGCTATGGAAAATAAATCTCTTAGTGTTCTCCAGTCTCTTAATATGTCCCCTTCTGTCCTGTCCTGGTTTAACTCCTACCTTCGGGGTCGCTCGCAGCGAGTGCAAGTCAATGATAATTTCTCAGAATGGTGTTATCTTGATGTGGGTGTTCCCCAAGGTGGGGTGCTTTCTCCTCTTCTCTTTTCAATCTTCATTAACTTGATTATTAAGATAATAGTGGTTAAATATCATCTTTATGCTGATGATCTTCAGATATATCGTCATTTCACTATTTCTTATGCAGCATCCGCTATAGCTCTTATTAATGATGATCTTAGTCGAATAAGTGAATGGGCACAATCCTTTGGTCTACTTGTAAACCCTGCTAAAACAAAGGCATTATTAATAGCAAACGGATGTTAGCACTACTAAATAAATCAACACTTCCTCCCATTAGTCTAAACCAGGGGTCTCCAAACTACGGCCCGAGGGCCACATCCGGCCCGCGGGCAGATTTTGTCCGGCTCGCGGAGAGCTAGCATACTTGAAAACTCTTTTTAGAGAACATATTTTTTATAGCAAATTAAATTTAGTTTACTGAAGTATTGTAATTTTATGTTGAATAATTATTAATATGACATCTACATTGATATGGTCATGGGCTAACTACTCATATCATTGTTGTAGGCTTATTGTTATTGTTTTTGTGATAAGTTGGATAAAGAAACACAGAATTGTAATGAGTAAAGACATGTATAATATGCAGAAAAATTAACTTCAGTATATAATAACTAACAAATTATTGAAATGAATCCGACTAACATTTTATACATTTTAAATAAAAACATAACTTATAACAAGCATAATAACATATGAAATACTAATGAGATTTATGTAATTGAGATTTTCCACTAACAATAGTTTGTAGTTGTGGACTAATTTTACTTGTACCAATTATTAAAAGAGATTCAAGATTCTCATCAGTTAATTTAGATCTGTAAACATTTTTTGTGTACTTCATTTTGGAGAAGGTCTTCTCACACAAATAAGTAGTACCAAAAACAGAAAACAGCCCACGAAAATTTATGCAAATTATCAAATTGTGTCAGTGGAAGACCCTTATAAAATTCCAACAAGATGAGTTTTGATATTTGTTCTTAATTATATCACTGCACTGTAGATCAATCATTTCCATTTGAAGTTCCGGGGCTAGGGTTTCAATATCAGTATCAAAAGGATTCTGAAAAATATAAATTTGATTCGCAGTGGCATCAAAGTCCGAGAAACGAGTATCAAAATTTATTTTCAAAGCACTCAAAGTTTCGATTGCAAAATCGATAGGAAACTCAGTCTCAGTGGTGTGGCTGAATATTTCACATGTTTTAAAATGTGAAAAACATTTACTTCGTAGTTGTGATTGAAACAGTATCAATTTCTTCCGAAATGATTTGATATTAGTGTATAAATCAGGAAGATGCTGGTTTTCTCCTTGCAATCTCAAATTCAGTTAGTTCACATGTTTTGTCAAATCAACATAGAATGCTAACTTCCACAGCCATGCGTTGTTTTGTAATTTAGTAAGAGGGTGATGCTTTTCATTAAAAAAAAAATCGATCACTGCTCGAAGTTCAAAAAAGCGCTGAAGGACTTTCCCACAACTAAGCCAACGTACGGCAGTATGATAAGGTAAGTAATTTTCTCCAATCTCTTCAATAAATTGTCGGAATTGTCGGTGATTCAGCCCAAAAGATCTGATAAAATTAACAGTTGATATGACTGGTTTCAGAACTTCAGACATATCAAAATATTTTCCGCACAAAGACTGTTGATGAATGATACAATGTAAGACTAATGGTTTTGAACCACCGTCATTTTCTACAGCCTTTGACACAAGAGCGACCACTCCTTTATCTTTCCCACTCATGTTTTTGCCTCCATCAGTTGTAATACATTTCAAGTTTTTCCATCGAAGGTTCTTTTGATTAATGGCCATTTCAACTCCTTTAAAAATATCTGTACCAGTAGTTGTGCCATGAATACTATACATATCAAGAAGTTCTTCATGCACTTCATAGCTTTTATCTACTCCTCGAATATAAATCAACACCTGAGCAGTATCTGACAGATCCGTTGACTCATCCAAGGCCAAAGAAATCCACTCAACATGTCCATTTTTGTCGAACAGTTGAGAGGATATATTTTCAGCGATGTTTTCTACCCTTCGAGCCACAGTGTTTGCTGACATACTGACAGTTTTTAAAAAATTTACCTTTTCAGGGCACATTTCTTCGGCTACTGCAATTATGCATTCTTTGATCATTTCTCCATCGGTGAATGGTTTTCCATGTTTTGCAATTTCAAGAGCCACACGAAAGTTGGCACGAGTTGCAGCCTCTTGTTCAGTTTTGAGTTTTGTAAATGAAGATTTCTGCGATTTCAATCCGCGCTTCATAGCTTCGAATTTTTCTGTCCGCAAACTTCCTGTATATTTTGAGTAATTTTGAAAATGTTTTGTTTCATAATGACGTTTAATGTTATATTCCTTGAGAACGGCTATTAACGGCTATAATATTAATATTATATTTCATTGCAAATCAAACATAGCGCCTTGTTACTGGACTCAATTACGAAATACTGAATGTTCCACTGACCTTTGAATTTTCTGCATTCACTATCAATTTTTCGCTTCTTTTCCATACTACTAAATCACACACAAAAGCAACAATTCAAATCAAAATACTGTTACAAAGATGTCTTAAACTTAAACACGCACAAACACGTTTTAAGGAGGTACGCACTATTTTATTTCACAACAGTGTCATAGGAACTGACTTGTGGTTGCGCCACTAGCCTTCTTATATATTCCAATTACTGCCATCTAGAAGTGAGTGGAAGACACCAGAACTTTCTCGAACCAACGAGATTATTCTGTACGTGCTATTAGCGCCATCTGTTAGCGATAGAAGGAACTACCTATTTCCGCTTGTGTCCACCAGATGTCGTGTCATGTTACTCCTCATGGCTCGTACTCTACGACTAATCTAGAAATTACAGATAATGACAGGAAAATTAATAATATGCAGTGTTGCCGTTTTGCGGACTTTAGTCCGATTTGCAGCCTTTTTTAAACGTTGCGTACTTTTTCGGATTTTTTTTTTCATCAGTGGACTATTTCACTTTTTACCACCGGCAACAATGATAATATGGTTTTGGCCCTCGGAACTTACTGGAGTAATCAGTATGGCCCTAAGGCTGGAAAGTTTGGAGACCCCTGCCATAGATGATAAGCACTACTACTGCTACGCATCACTCAACGCGGATGGTCAAAGCAACGCGGCGCTGTATTTTAAAGATTGCAATTACAAATATAGATCTTCATCATTCATCATTTCACATGACGTAATAAACACAATAGGCTACTTGAATCATATTTAATTTCATACATTGAGTATTTCCTTTAGTACTTGGCTTAGGATTGACTTGATAAATAAAGTTGATTCAAAAAGATGTATTTTTGATTCTTAATTTCTACTGATGAAAACACCTCGAAGTAACTCCCGGCAAGGATGTGACGACACAAACACACTAAGCACATAATATGTAGTAGTGAAACGGAACGTTTCTGTAAATAAACAGTAATTCATGACATCTTAAAAAGTTATTTATGTCAAAACGTCAAACGGAACGTAACACCGCCATTTTACTACTACAGACTATAGCATACAAATAGTACTAGTATGACGTCACAGCACAGATAATCAGCTATCAACCAACGTGGCGAATAAGTAGGTTTTACGTTTCAAAATAGTGTTAAATTATTTTTGTATGTAATGAAACAATAGGCTAGGTACTTGACTCATATTTAATTTCATACATTGAAGGAGTATTTCCTTTAGTACGTGGCTTAGGAAAACGTATTCTAGCGATATCATAAATTAAAAACTTAAGATTATAAATAAAGTTGATTTAAAAATATGTATTTTTGTTTTTTAATTTCTACTGATGAAACCACCTCGAAGTAACTTCCGGCAAGGATGTGACGACACAAGCACTCTAAACACATATGTAGTAGTGAAACGGAACTTATATGTAAATAAATAGTTCAGGACACCTATAAAGCTATTTATGTCAAAACGTGAAACGGAACGTAGCACCGCCATTTTACTACTACCGACTTTAACACAGATTACAACAAGTACTAATATGACGTCGCAGCACAAATAATCTATCAAGCAACATGGGGCGAATAGTGATTTCAGCGGTTTTTAAAAGGTATATTTAAAAAAAAAAGTTAGTTTTTAGGTTTCAAAATAATGTTATATTCTTTTTTTGTGTGTAATGAAATAATTATGAAGCGTTTAGGAGATAAATAAAAACAAGGTCAAGTAGCCTATTTCTCTACACACAATATTATGATCATTGATCCGCTGACAAATTGTATCTAGTGAGTAGACAAGACCAACACCGGTATTAATGGCTGTCATTGGTGTCAATCATATATCCCCATATTATTGAACTATTTACACAACGGTTATCTTAGGCAACGTTGCTGTCTTTGTCTGATACGTTGGAATTGTCACCTGGTAGAAAAAGATAGCAACGCTGTTTAAGTTATCCGTTGTGTAAATATTTTTAATAAAGTGGTGTCATTTATTAGGTAATATTTGACGTCTGTCAGTTTTATCTTCATAGTGAGGTGACCTGCTTAAAAACATCGATTAAAGTGAATGAATCGATACGGACTTGAAACATATTATGTGAATTTTAAAAATCATGAGGCGTATCCCTGTCCCATTGTTATTTTTTCTTTCGTAAATTTAAGGAACAAAATAAGACAAGTACATAATTTAACAAAAAATTATTGTGATATTTCTTCACAAGTAATCATTGCATTCGATTCTACTTATCAGCTTTCGATTTTTAGAGTAACATCCCTAGTGTTTAAAAAGAAAAAGGGTTAACACTTAACTGACTCAACATTGTAACTACGTACAGTTCTTTAGATCAGAAATTGTTTATTATGTTTAGAATGGTTTATTAGTGAAAGCAAATCGTAAAATTCTCGTATCGGTCATTTTTACAATAAATATGTAATCGTAATTGAAAAAATTTAAGCAATTGTGCAGTTCTAACAAACGAAAAATATATTATTTAGGCCCACCGTTACAAGGTTACGTTGTTGAATTTTGATGAATTGTTAAATATTACTTATTAAAATGACTCCACTTTTATTAGGGAGATATTTACCTACAACGCAACATAACCACTTCAAGGCCGCGATATTGGATTTGCAGGCTGGACCGTGAGGCGCTTATGTATAAACGTATTATCATTCTTATTTTTGCAGGTTGCCAGTTTTTTTAAATACCATAGAGCATAGAGTATTGAGTACTGTCAATAGTCAAAAACATTTTAGGTTAGATAAAATAGAACCGACGCTTTAACTATTTTCGTGGAAATAAGGATTTTAAATATAATTTAAAAATGAAATTGGTACGCTTTTTAATGAAGCTTAGTCATGAGACTGTGACAATAGAATTGAAAAACGGTAGCGTAGTCCATGGCACGATTACCGGTGTCGATGTTGCTATGAACACGCATTTAAAGGCTGTTAAAGTAACGCTTAAAAACAAAGAAGAATTGCAATTGGAAACTCTGAGTATACGTGGTAATAACATAAGATACTATCTGTTACCTGACAGTTTGCCTTTAGAGACGTTGTTGATTGACGATGCTCCTAAAGGAAAGGGCAAGCGAGAAGGTTTCCAAAGAGGTGGTAGTAGAGGCGGCAGAGGAAGAGGTCGCGGAGGTCGCGGTGGGCCCAGAGGAGGTCGCGGTGGCCGCGGAAGAGGCCGTCGATAAACCAGTATAGTTTTGTGACCCATTTTGGGATTACATTCGTCTCAATCTACCGTGTTTTTTTTTTTTCGTGAGTCCCCGCTGGCAATTCAATCTTCAAAGTTAACTATAAGTTTGTTAGATTTAAGGTAATCTTTTAATATCTTATTACATTTGTAAAAAGTAAAAACGTCTTTTATTTTCAGCCCACACTTCACACATTTTTTAACATGTAGGTGGTTTCATAAATACCAATGAGTATTTATGAAACTAGCAATGAGTGCAATCTTTTTATTATAGATCGGATCAGATTTATTCAATAACAGCAAATATTGATATGTAAAAAATATTGTAGCTACTTTAATATATTTTAAAACAAAATAAGACTAAAAAGAAATACTAATACATTTAAAATAAATTCCCTAAGTCGTCTCCATCAGACAGAGTAGTAAGTAGCTTCCTACTAAAATGTAGATAATTATTGCACGAGGGAACAAAATTAGACTTTCTTTGTAGCATGTTATTATGACTTGTGCCTATTTTTACTAATCCAAGGTTGCCAATTACATGACAAATAGATGTACAGATGTACTCAGCTCTGTTTTCAGTGATTTCAAAGAAAAAAGCTGTTTTTGTTATATAAAGCATAAAATTCAAATAATATTATATCTAGTATCAAATAATATTATAATATCAATATCCCTTGAAAATATCTAGCAATATCCCATGAAAATATCTAGTAATATCCATTGAAAAAATACCCACAACCTGAAAGCAAATGTGTGAGTGCACACATTAAGCATGCATAACGCGGGGGTGCTTTACACATGCTCCTCCCACATAGCTTATGCGTGTACTTAAAAACATGATTGTGCAATATAAACCATTATAAAACAAATTTTCAGCTTTGCTTAATGCTCCTGCTGTATTCTGAAATCATGTGGGTATATTAGTGCCTAAGACTTGGGCACAAAACACTCCAGTGCTACAAACCATTTAAGGTACTTAGTATGTCGCAGGTGTCCAAAATACTCCCAAATCATCAAAATACACATACAATATGAAAAACTCACCACAGATTTGAAATCAGTACCCCAAAACAAATATTATAAGCCATAATATTTCTTGTAACAATAATCCTGTTCCCTTGTGTTTATGATTAGTGAACTATATTTACACAATGGATAACTTAAACAATGTTGCTGTCTTTGTCTGATACGTCGGAAATGTCACATGATAGAAAAAGATGTTGTTGTCAATGTTGTTTAAGTTATCCGTTGTGTAAATAATTTTATTAGTAAAGGGGTGTGTATATATTATAAACAAAAGTCAAGATACATAAAATAGTACTTACATAGAAGTGGTGGCCAGGTGGTGGCCATCCTATTCCCATGGTGTGCGATCGTCGATAAAATCATTGACCTTATAATAAATATAGCTTTATCGCACAGACATTCTTAAACTACTTTTTTAAATTTATTAATAGAAAGATTTTGAACGTTTTCTGGGATTCTATTGTACAGGCGCGGTACACATTGACCTTTTCATTAATTAAGTTAATGCCTACAAATAACAAAACTATTACAATAGTATTGTTATTTGTAGGGTAATGCTCATATTATTTATTATCTCATAATAAGCACTAGGTCACTAATACACTGTTTATTTAAATGTATAGATATTTTCACATATCTATGCTTAGTGACGTTAGTACTTTAAAATATATTCTTTGACTTATGGCCTTTCAGTTTTTACAAAGCTTTCACGACAATAAACCTTAAATTAATGTGCTTCAGTCCTTTTTCTAATTTAATTTATTAAAAAAGGTAAAAATTAAGAAGTATGTGTAATAGCTCCCCACACTGATTTCAGTGACGGTGGCCGGTTTAATTGAAACCAGGCCAGCTACGCAGGAGTTATTTTATAGTGCCCAAGTGTGTGCGCAGTACACAAGAGCACTCTCTCTTCCTTTACTCTCGTAACCCAGTGGGACGAATAACCGACACGACTGGTGAGATATCAGGCGCAGGTCCGACTTTTTACATGCCCATCCGACGCATGGATCATCTTTCTTGTCAGACAATCAGGTGATCAGCCTGCATTGTCCTAACCAAACTTGGAAACAAGATTTTTTGTTGTTCCAATGCGGGAATCGAACCCACGACCTCCGAGTCGAGAGCCAAGCTCTAAACCACTAGACCACGGATATATGTATATATATGTATATATGTATATATATATATACATATATAGTTTCTTTCGCCGGTTCTCGCCGGGTTAGTTCTTCGAACCGGTGGTAGGCATCACGTCAAATCCTTAAGTGATATTATTACCCTACATGGAAATAAAACTTTTTGAAATTTGAATCCATAAAAATGTTCAATTAACAACGAAATGCCAGCCGGTGTAATTTGCAAGTAAACCAACTCTCAATCTCTTCTGACCTCATTTCGTAATATTTGGCATGGCTTGCACATCTTTTTTCAGTACACTGACATCAGTGATTATTAATCAAAATATGATAGACGATTGATTAAAAAATAAAATTTTTAATAGAAAATACTCCAAAAAATTTAAAATATACCTATACATACTTACCTAATTACTTTCAAGCTTTACTTATCTCCATATGAATACGACAATAGGAAGCAGTTAACTGATAACATAATATTATGAAATATGGACAAGAATCCAAAACCAATGAAAGATTTCAGACCAGTAGAGGTGAGTTTTCATCTAATTTTAACAAAGAAGACAATTATTATTAAGTACATAAAGTCAACATCTACTAAATGTTGTAAATGAGTTGCTGATGTTGAGCTATAACCACTATCTGTAGACACTCGCAATAGCAGGAGATACGAGTGGCAGATCAATTAGCGGCACTATCCTAAATTCACTGAAATGACTACAGAGAGCTTCAGCCTGACCGAGCATTACATACCACCCTCTGGGTCGGAGATCTCCCTTTAGGGCAAGCTACCATTCCCACATTGGTGACCCTCGACACAACACGACTCCTTCTGGACATCATCATCATCACTCCCCACCCGTTCGCACCACGCCAGCCAGCTTCAGCCTCATCGGGTACCTCGACCATCAGCCTCAACGCACCGCGGCCTGGTCGAACCCCTCATTAGCTTCAATGGGCACTCTCACTACAACGACCGGTCAGCAAGCAGAGCACATTCCTCCTGGTCAGCATGTAGCATCGGCTCCACACGGCAGCCCTCCGACTCACTGGAGCCCGTGCATCAGCTTCACAATTCCGCCTCACTGGGACTCTGGCGCTGGCGACGGCGGACTAATTAGCGCCACAATCTTAATCTATCGCGATATCGAAGGTCGGCGCTATTTATACAACAGCTGAAATAAACACAGGTGGCTTCGACCTGACTGAGCACCCTCGCAGTCAGAGATCTCCCTTTGGGGCACTCTACCATTCCCACAACTGTGTTGCCGGCGTTTTAAGACCCCTTGATCCTCCAGTAATCTTACTCAGAATTCAGAAAAGCACATCGTTAATTCACAATGGTTTTCTGCGAGACCTTGGTATCTCGACTCTCTTGACTCTCGGCAAGTCTAATACTCATTAGAAAAGGTGAACTTTAAATTCTTTCCCTAAAATGTCTAGATAGTAGATAACGCTGCGGACCAGTTTTGGAAGACCTACCAGGCTCATTATGAAGCCAGGCCGAAGCCCAGCCGGGACAGAGTGCAGACTGTTGAAAATCACAATAGGGCATGTCCGAAGCTTGAAGACGAGCTACAGAAACGCCGCTCTATTTTAAAGGTTGGTGGTAAAACATTGATGTTCAAAGACTAACAACATTCACACCTACCTACTCTACATGCTACCGGATACCGGTCTTTTAAAGTATGCAACGGATTTTAATGTTCTTTCATAGGCAAAAAAAATCCTGTTTAGTGCCTAGAATCTAGATCATTCAGTAATTAGGCTTAGATGATGACAGTCTTTGTGAGTCATATGGGCCATTAAGGCGTATGTTAGTCGACGTAAGCAAGACCCATTCTATACTGACAATTCTCTAACCAATCAATCGATCACTGGTTCTGACGGGTTGTAAAATGAAGTGTTTTACGAAATTAATTTTTAGATAACACCAGACAATGCTTCAAGAAGTGCCCCAAAATTTGGCGCCTGCACAAAATTGACAAGCCGCGATCAGCATGAAAAAAACACCAATTCTAGGCGCAACGACAAAACATTAAAGAAAAGCAACAAAAAAGCAAAATTTGAAAAAGGAACGCTTAAGAAATATAGAAATAGGAGAAAAAATCTAAAGAGTATGATTGGCGCCTGCCCGAGATGCCTTTCTGCGCTAAGAAGAGAAAAACAAATGCCCTTTCGAATTAAACGTTCGATAGAAAATATATTTACGGCGAAGCAATTCGATAAGTCGCAATCTGAAGTTGACGTAGTGTCACTGAGGGTTGCTAAAAAGGAGAGAATGCCCAAGGAGGATCTAGTTTCGATCGCGTCATCTAACTATCCTGACACCAGCAACCAGTCTTTTGTCAGCTACCACTCCTTCGCTTCGATGGAGAAGGAGCCAATGGTCGATTAAAAATGTTTTGTTTGAAAGGCGGATAAATTGTGCCGTAAATTACTTTTATTTCTATAATTGTTTTAAAACATAATCCAAAAACCAAGGTCAGTCTATATGCCACAAGCCCACATGGCAGCTTTCTATCAGGCGATGCGTCTTCCCGCTTGTCCCTATTCCAAAAAATAAAGGTAAACAGATGACATAAGTCGTTTACTACTTGCTTATTTATACACAAGTGTTTTATTTATATTTTAGTTTACACCTAGCAGAACTGCAATAATGTATAATAATATCCTATGTGCGGTCATTTTCATGGACTGCAACTTTGAATGATTGTATTTCTTATATTTTTACGAGTCAAAATTTAAGTAGCTTTTCGATGCAGTTTTCCTGTAATCGCGTCATTTTGCATTGGAACAATAATCCCACGGGAATGCTGTATTTTTTCGTTATAAAAAGTAGCCTATGTGTTAATCTAGAGCTTAAACTAAGTACTACCAATTTTCTTCAAAATCCGTTCAGTAGTTTTTGCATCCATACATTCATCCATCCATCCTTAAAAACTTTCACATTTATAATAGGAGTAGGATGTAGGTATATTGTACTATACGTATTTATCCACCTAAGTGTTTATTAATTACAAAATAAAATCCACTATCTATTTGCAACAGCCAATCAGTAGGTACCTACTCAAGTTTCCCACATTCCTACTAGGTACAGGTGGGTTTTTTTGCGAATATCCTGAAAATTGTTAGGAAGATGGAGACGCCTTATCTCTGAATCAAATAATCCGGCTTTTTGCAATGATCCTAGGATTTTCGCAATAATACTAATTTTCCAATTACCCTACGACCTACGTCATATACAATAAACGAGGTATGACCTAAAGTTTGTAATGAAACACATAATTAGTCAGGGTGATTAAATTCTTAATTCTTATTTACCAAACACTTGGTAACATTAGTCGAAATACAGGGAAATCTAAGTTTTTACCTTCACTATCATAGTAAAGGCACATAGAATTCCCCTAGGTCGAGTTAGTCTGTGCATTTTCTGATCATCTAGGCATTGGTCCTTGTTGTAACTCCTAAACTAATTCTTCTTCCTTTTCATCCGCTATTGGATGATTTATACAGTATTCTCCGAGCGAAGTAACCACTCTTGAAATACTGTAGTGCCTCGGACAGTTGATTTTTAAATGTCGTATGGTTGCCCAAGCACATACGGCATTCTCACAACATAGTCAGCCTAGTCCAGAGGAATGACTGGTCAATACGTCTGGGTCCAACCATGTTCGGGTTTCCTGACGATGTTTTCCTTCACCGTTAGAGCGTCCGTACAATGTACTTGAGATCTGAAAGTCTCATTGGTACACGCCACAACCTGGGAATCGAACCTGCACTCTCTCGAGTGCGAATCAAACGGTCTACCCACTAGGCCACGGAGCTCTTACTCTCTTGTAACTCCTAAACTAAGTATATATTATTACACACATACATATTATTAGATGATAGAATATTCAATTTACACTTTGATACTAAGTAGGTTGATGTATAATTGTCACTGTTAATGCTGTTAATAATTAAGAATGTCTCTAGTTGAATAACGTATAGAACATTATGTTAATGGCATAGTCATTAGGTAAGGTTGCCTTATATTTTTTATAGATTCCTTTTAAATGGATTAAAACTATTAATTATTGTCTTCTTTTGTCTCAGTTGTGGTGTTGCTGGTGTCCATGGGCGATGGTAATGGCATCAGGCGACCCGTTGGCTCGTTTGCCTCCTAATTTAAAGAAAATATATTACCAAAATATGTAGGTAGTTGAATCTAGTTTCCTGACCTAGGTACACTATAGTTCAAGAAGAGGGTACTTAGATTATTTATAGATAGGTAACGCCTAGCTTCATCTACTTACCTTTATAATTTTTCCTACACAAGGAACTAAGCAAGTTTACTCCAATACTAAAACAATTTTCGTTATTATTTATTTGCCATATCGCAATTCGCGAGTAAAAAAAAGCGTCCAAACAGGTCGGGTTATTCCGAGTGATCAAGTTTATGTTATTAAAGTTATTTACCTTGACGCATCAGTATTCAGTACAGACTTGTTGTATTCACACATAAGACGTTGGCATTGAAAATCAAATGAGAACTCAGCCAACGTCGAAAGAAAATCAATTAAAATAAAATGAGGCTTTGTGTGATTTTATTTTGTTTGTGGAATTTTGTTTATACGCAAGACACCGGCGCAGGATCCGGAACTAATGGAAATTGTAAGTTGTTTTTTGAATATTTTGGAAATGTGAATTTGGTAAGAACGCGGTTAAAATTAATTAATGGATGTAGTTGCAGGCAAGTTTCTTGCACTAATGTGGTTAGATAATATTAGTTTTGGACTTAGCATAGGATTTTCACTGAATAAACCTTCTATCGTGATTTTGACATAAAATAGAATATGTAGTAGTTCAACAAAATTAGGCTAAAAATTGGACAAAGGAAAATGAAAAAATATATTATTATTAGTAGGTAGTAGTAGTATTTTTTTATTTATCCCAGGAATTTAGAAATTATCCTAGGACCTAGGTAAATCTTAAAAATTCTCGATGTTGGGGTCTTAGGGATTAAAATGTCAAGCCCTAATCGGATCATTAAAAAAACATTACCTAAATCAAAGATTTCAAAACGAAATAATTAGTTGATGGTCGCCAGTAGCCTCCTAATCATTTCGACATTTTTTTAACAACGACTTTTTGTAAGAACTTCAATTATAGCTGGTCATGATTATAGCTGGTCATGATTTAGACTTTAGCACTTGTACAGAATTCACAGCTGCTTGCAGCGCTAAATTTTAGTGTCCGTTTCTGGCATGAACTGACTCAAATCTCAATACTAGAATCACACGAATTCAACGGGCAATTATCATATTTATAATACACTCATTATAGATCGTTAATAGACCGTGGGACAGCCATGCTTTGACACCTATATAGGCTGGAGAACTACAATAATGGCCTTACAGAAAACCGACGTCAAAATAAAACGCGAGAAGCTTTTTGTGCCGGGTGGGTTAGTGTACCAACTGCCGACTACTAAGTAGGTACCGACTACCTGAGGCACATAGGCGGTGTTGGGTGTTATAAGATTGGCAACGTAATTCTAAGCCCTCTAGTGTTATGGTTGTATATGGGCAATGCACGGTAATCGATTATTTTATTATCATTTATATCATTCGTAACATCAAATTACCATACCATTTCGCAAAAAAAAAAACATTAAGCAAAAGGTATTTCCCTCCTTACTTGTAGTACAGATGGGGATTACCAGTGGGTAATCCCCATTCGTAGTCAGCTAAACCATTTGTGACGTCACTTCAGGACTTATTTTTGTCTTTTTCTCTTGCCTTAGCTTCGGGCAACCCCAATGAGACATTTGTGATAGAAATTAGCACCTATAGGTATTTTGTGCTTCGAGATACTGACGTGTACAATGTACATTAAACCGTAGATTGTGGGTAAGTACCTACAAGGTATGAAATCTACAATTACGCAGATGACTGCAGGGGTCTTATACCACGAGGTCTTAAAGCAGTATAACTTCAGTAACAAAATTTAACAGTTAGAATTTCGTATAAACAATGATCTCTATAGGTATATTAACAAGACCTCGTGGTATACCTATATATATAGTATATGGTTAATAGCCCTGTAGTTACTTATATTTCTTTAAAACAACAGTAGGTAAATACATAATAATAATAATAATATGCAGCAACGAACAGTTGGAGTGCAGATTTAATTCATAATTTCATATTTGTTTATCAATATTTAGTGATGAAGCCAGTCGGTCACACTCAAGGTCTCTAAACCGGACGGCCCAGCACTTCAAGTTTTTTTCGAAATAAATGATTGCATGATGTAAAAGTATTTTGTTGATGTTATCCTCAGTGAGTTGAGATATGTATGTCATAATCATCGTCATTTGGTTGAAATGCCGGTTGTTTTTTTTATTATCTGAACAGTAGGTATAGACTATTAATTACAATAAATTATTATACTTATTCAAGATCGGTAGTAAAGCCGAAGTCATGAATTTACATTGTCTCTTATCATCATATTATGAAGGCGCATCTTATAATTTGATACCTTGAGACTCTTGGGAGCACATTGAAATGCTTGGAACCTATAACGGAGGTTCTCCTGATAGCTACACTAGTCACTACTTCGCGAATGTAATGGCCACTATTCAAAATTGAACTTTATTCACTACACAAAATATTACACTACTATACATTACACTACATATCAGTCATACGCTGCACATGCGCTGCATAGCGCGGTGCAACTTGACATTCGAACTCTTACAATGAAACGTGTACCTATCTTCTTGATTCTTGTTTAATGAAAAAGTGCAATAAGATGTACGGTCGGTCGTGGACAGATCCGGTGTATCACTTTTCAACTTTACTGCTTGGCGGCGTCGGCGACCGTACAACTACTACCATATGACACTGCAGATCTCGAGACCTCGTTGTCTTCTCTTTCTTAAAACTTGAGATCACAATCCTACTAATATTATAAATATGAATGTTTGTGATGATGGATGGATGGATGTTTGTTACTCTTTCACGCAAAAACTACTGAACGGATTTCGATGTTTGATAAGGCTCTGGATTAAAACGTAGGCTACTCTTATACCGAAAAAGTACAGTGTTCCTTCGGGATACTGTATTCACGCGAGCGTAACCGTGGGCTTAGCGTGGGCGAGCGTAACTTATAAACCCATAAAAAACACCAACTTATTTTTTGTGTGCAAGATTAATTATATCCCAAATAGCTGTTTCCCGCGGCTCCGCCAGCGTAAATATACTATCGAGTATCCCGCGGGAACACTACATTTCCGGGATAAAAAGTAGCCTGTGTTTTAATCCAGAGTCTAAACTACTACCATACCAAATTTCATCAAAATCCGTTCAGTAGTTTTCGCGTGAAAGCGTAACAAACAAACTTACATTCACATTTATAATATTAGTAGGGATACTTGGCATGTATTTAAACTTGCGACAAAACAATAAAATTTGGAGTATGAAAAAACCAAATATAGGATACTAAATTACCAAGTTGGTAAAAGATTGTAAGGAGCAAAAAATTCCAAATCTGGCGACTAAACAATACCAGTTTTGTTCACTGAATATTCCAAACTGGCAGACAGATATTATTTTGGCGAACAAATCCATCTTGGTGACAATTTGAGAGTACAGATTTAATTTAAGAAAATCACAAGCGCACATAAAAAAAGGTAAAGGAGCGTACTAAATTCCCATTTTTAAGTTTTATCGGTTTCGGAGGTTGTAGATTAAAAAAATCATTCATTTTGAGATTTCAAAATCATTCGTTCGTATCTCAAAGTAGAGCATTGCCATATATTTTTTCTATAATCGCTTCTGTTTTCATCTAGCACCCCAAAAACCCATATAACTTTTAATAAAAAAAATTACGACATTTTGGTATTTCAAAATAGATTTAATTTTCATATTATTCAGCACCCCCAAAAACATTGAAAACGACAGCTATACCAAAGCAAAACAGACTCCAACAGTATCCGAAAATGCTATTTTCCGTAGCCTGTAAATTGAATTTTTAACAGTCATTAATTTGTTAACCCAATCTGATTTTATAGCTGCTTATATCGTATAATGGTCGCCAACTCGGAAATTAAGTCACCAACTTATAAATTTCGGTGCCCGTTTGGATTAAATTTCGCCACCTTTTATCTGCCGATTTTTGTATTTTTTGTCACCTGAGTGCTTTCGCCAGTTTAGTAATTTAGTCGCCAACAATTTAATTCGCTTTCAAATTCAGTAATACAGTATGCTCATGTACAGTCACCAACTTATTTTTTGTTCGCAAGATTAATTATATCTCAATACTTATGTATCAAATTACTATACGTAGATTAACTGAAAATTATATCTTAGCACGTAAGATTATTTTGTCTCATCGTTCCTTGTAAGGTAATCAATATACTTACGGTTAATTTAAGTACTTGACCGCCATAATTTTCCTTGTAAATATAAACGGACAATCCAATCAAATAGATGTAAACTGTAAACAGGTAAATACGGGAAAATGGCCAAAGTTGTTCGCAGAATTATGTGAGTCTCAAGAATTTTGCCTTGCTTTATCCAATTTTCCTTAATGTAATGAATGAATTCATTCTCAGATGAATTTGGAGTCAAGTTATCTCATACTTGTATTTATTTATGACCTACTAGGTACTATAAGTTTGTTATAGAATAATTAAAGCGACTAAGGCTAGTGGACCCGGAGATTATGTTAAGGCTAGGAAGAAGAAAACACGGAAGGAGTACTTACTAGAATCGAAGCCGTATGAGAGTATGCTGCTCTCAAAACATCAGTGTCAAAAACCCCTAAGAGTGAAAAAGACAGCAAATCCTTGTCTTTTCGTTTTTTTTTCTAAGGTTATCTCGGATTTCTCTCGGATTTCTCATTCTCTCGGTCTCTCTCGGAAAAACAAACTCAAGCGATTTTATGCCGGTTTTCTAAGAGGCCGTAGTAACCAGGGCTATTCCCCAAATAAGCATTAACTACCGATCTATGGACCAAATAAATAATCACCAGTGATGATAATGATTAGACGCTATATTATTAAATATAGTATCTAATCATTATCATCACTAATCTATTGTAGCAGTCAGCATTAAATATAATAATTAAATACATATAATATAATTTTGGCTATAGCAAAATTTCAAATATATAGATCGGTGTACTAAACTATGAGGAGTACCTACGAGTATGTCACCATAATAATATGTTGGTGATGATGATGATTGATGATTACTGTGTATGCCATATGCTTGCAGTTCCTTAAATGCCAAAATTTCTAAACTTGTATCTGTGCTTTTGGATCTAGGGTACGTACACCTTGGTACAAAATTACTATAAATCTCCTTATAGGTAATTTTGTGGAGTTATCTCGATTTCTCATGGATGCCATCATCAGGCCTCGACCTTGGTGACTTGGTGACTTGAAAATGCTTCGACAAACGGCAGAGTAATGTTCAAAGACATACGTGTCGGTGTTAAAGACTATGAGAAGTACATATTATCATAATGTGATGACGTACGCACAAAAATTAATATCGCAGGAACCGTACATTTTTCCGCAATACAAAGTAGCCTATGTGTTAATCCAGAGTCTAAACTTCTACCATACCAAATTTCATCAAAATCCGTTCAGTACATTCTGAGATTAGCGCGTACAAGCGTACAGACAAACAGACAAAAATGCTAAAAATCATTGTTTTGGGTTCTATGTCGTTCATAAAGCCTGTAATAGTTTTTCTTATATATCTTCCATGTACAGACAGCAATCAGTTACGATTTTATTATATGTATAGATATAGATTTGACGACCTCTGTGGCTCTGTGGTTGAGCGTGTTGGTGGTCAAGCTGGGGGTCGCGGGTTCGAATCCCGCCGAAGGAACAAAAAGTTTTTCTGTGTTCCTGGGTCATGGCACATCCATATGTGTATAATATAATACAAATATTAAATGTAGTATAGTATAAAAAGTATTAAATATATTTCCGTTGTCTGGTAGCCGTAACACACGTTCTTCGACAACTTAACACGGGACCAGATTGACGTGGTGTGAAGCGTCCAATTAGATATTATTATTATTATAGATATATGTGTAGATTACTGAGTCAATGCAGCAAACCAGATCTTTAAGAACAGTAATTAATGATGATTTATGAGCTTATTCCCGCGGCTCCACCCGCGTAAATATTAGGTCCTTACATATAAAATTTATATCTTCTTTGGTTAGGAAATCCAATTTCAAATTTATACCGCTATTTACTCATGCTTTGTGCATGTGTTTCGACAACCGTAATTCATTTGTTTTTTCCTCTTTTGGTTTTTTTCTTTGCGTCACTCTGTTTACAAAATGGAAAACTTGAAATATCGTATTATTTTCGAGTACGAATTCCACCGTGGGACGTGCTGCAGAAACTGCTCGAAGGATTAATGATGTGTATGGCGGCGGTGTCGCAAAAGAAAACACAGTGCGTTTTTTGTTCCAACGTTTTCGTTCTGGAAATTTCGACCTGCAGAACAAGCCCCGTGGACGGCCAGAGACCAAAGTTGATAATGAAGAATTGAAGGCTATTGTTGAAGCGGATACATCGCAAACCACGTCCGAGTTAGCTGCAGGCTGCGGTGTTAGTGATAAAGCTGTTTTAATTCACTTGGAGCAAATTGGGAAGGTGAAAAAGCTTGAAAGGTGGGTACCTCATGAATTGAGTGCAGCAAACCGACAAACGCGCGTCGAATGCTGCGATACATTACTCAACCGGCACAATAATGAAGGTATTTTAAATCGAATCATTACCTGTGATGAAAAGTGGATCCTGTACGATAATCGGAAACGCTCATCGCAATGGCTGAACCCTGGCGAACCAGCCAAAGCCTGCCCTAAGCGAAAATTGACTCAAAAAAAGTTACTTGTGAGCGTTTGGTGGACTTGTTCCGGTGTCGTTCACTACAGCTTTTTTAAATCTGGCCAGACGATTACGGCAGATGTCTATTGTCAGCAACTGCAAATCACAATGGAGAAGATAGCTGCTAAGCAACCGAGGTTGGTCATTCGCTCTAGGCCACTGCTGCTTCAGGACAAGCTAGACCACACACTGCACAACAGACGGCTACCAAATCAGAGGAGCTTCAATTGGAATGTATAAGACATCCACTGTACTCCCCGGATCTTGCTCCAATAGATTTCCATTTTTTTTTGAAATTTGGATAACTTCTTGCAAGGGAAAAAATTCAACTCCGACTTGGCAGTCCAAAGCGCCTTCAAAGATTTTATTGAATCCTATCCGAATGGTTTTTTTAGTAAAGGGATCAATGAACTACCTATGATGGCAAAAGTGCATAGATAGCCATGGTATGTACTTTGATTAAATAAATATATTATTATGTTTAAAAGAAATCGACTTTATGTTACTCCTTTACAAAACGCCAATTTCATATGTAATGACCTAATATAATATAAAAGAAGCCTATGTTTTAATCCAGAGCCTAAACTACTAGCATACCAAATCCGTTGAGTTGCTAGTTTTTGCGCGAAAGAGTAACAAACACCCATTTCACATTTATAATATAAATAGTAGGATGAGTTATGAGTTTATGACCTAATTGTACTTTAATTAAAGATATAAGAAAAAAAGTTACTTTTTGCAATAAATGCAATTGATTGATACTTAGTTGATTTAGTATGAGTAGATTATTATGTAAATAAATACAAAATACATATATGGAGGTTCATTTTAAATTGCTCCATCAGCATTTAGCATAATATTATACACCATTGTCTTCTGTCATAAAATATTCTTTTATTTATTCTTTTAGTGCGGCTGTGTATCGTGGAGGGTAAAGGGGCATACAAGCGCGGCGCAAAATACTGCCCCGTCCTCGACGACGAGAATTCTGGGATAGAATGTGTCCTCGGCATAGACAGGTTAGTAATTAGTATAATATATGTACTAGCTGTACCCAACATACGTTGTTCTGTCTTAACTATGAACACTGGAATAAATAAATATCTACCAAAATACACCTGCAGTTTTTATAATTGAGTAGGTAAGTAATGACTAAATAAGGTAGTCACTAGTAATAAGGTAGGTAATGTATCGAGCTACGGACCTCTTGATAAGTAAGTCCTTCTTACGCTTGGGTGGTGATGATAATAATACAGCAGCAATTCTTATATTCTCCTTCATTGGTGCTTATCACAGATACGTATTACAAATAAAGTATGTCTACCACAAATACGTCTACAGTCTACACTGAGAATCCTTTATACTTATCTAAAATAATCTAAATAGGCTTTACTTCATGACATCTGTCAATGTCAAAAATGACATTGACACTTACTTTTGTCATTATGCAACAGTAAACATTACTTATTATCTACTAATACTTACCTCATTCTTCTTACTTAGAATACTTTTTGGTAACCAGCCATTACTCTTGCTCGTATTACTTTACCACGTTATAAATCTATGCTTTACCGCATTAAAAGCAGGAATATTATTTTACTAGCTTTTGCCCGCGGCTTCGCCCGCATGGAATAGTGTTCTTGGAGAAAAAAACTTCTTCAGTAAATAACTCCACTCACTGCAATATACTTCTGGATACAATATTGAAAAGGGTTTCCAACCGGCCGGTACCGCCGCGCCGCAACCGCTATGTCCCTGCATTTTAAATCGGTAACATCTTCGAAAATATTCATTTAAATTACATGCTTTAAAGCCATATTTGTCTATATTAAATGCACAATGTATTTTAGATACTTAATTGGGTAAGAATGAATGCTGTATTACTTAAAATGGCTTTGTAATTAAGCCATTAATTCTCTTAAAAAAGTAAAGGATAAAAAATGTCTATTGTGGGTTATCCCATAAGAGATAGACATATACTATCGCAGACTTTTTTGTAGACCTTTTTAAGGTGTACAATGCTGTAGTACATTATTTTGATCGATCTCGTAGGGTTCAGCCAGCGTTTGCAACGTAAGCGCAAAAAAATGTGTTTATTTACTACATTAGAAACCTCTAAAATTCTTTTAAAAATTCAAATTCAAATCTAGAGTGATTCTGTATCTATTAAAAAATCCGCATCAAAATTCGTTGCGTAGTTTTAAAGATCTTAGCATACCTACATAGGGGCAGACAGAAAAAGCGACTTTGTTTTATACTATGTAATGATTTTACAATTTACAGGCTCGATTGCCTGCGCCGCATCAGCAAAGGTACCGTCGACTTCGGCGTGTTCAGTCCGGAAGACCTCATCGCCGCCAAGTGGGCGAACATAGATGTTCTAGTCACTAATGAGTTAAGACATAGGCCAAGTAAGTTAATTTACAAATTGTTGGTGTAACTTATAAGGGAGAGAGTGGAAGATATCTATAGACTTGGCATTAAGTATTCATAATCCTGATGAAATCGCATGCAAGATGAGAATTTAAAACAGACAATATTATTTGCCAGAAGAGTGATCTTATTTGATCGGGGTATTTGCATTACATCTTCTACATTTTCAGGACCATTCGAAAGAAGCGTGGTAGCTGTAGTCAATCGTCGTATCTTGCCGGCCGAACCCTGGTCTTTGGTAGCTATGCTCCGAAACACCTCTCTGTGTCACCCTGGCAACGGCATCACCGACCTCCGGCCACTTTCCGATACTCTGGCGGGGGTGAGTTTCAATATTGGTGTTGTCTAAACACTATTTAGGAAACTGGGAATGCGTTAATGTCATTTAATGTGTAGTAACAAAACCTCTAACGGGTTACCAATGAGGGTGTTTGATATTTTTCCTGCTGCTAGGGGGCAGACCCAACGCACACAAAGCGTCATCTGGTGGCGTAAGTGGTATTAAAAACGGCGACCAGACGGCGCTTGGTAGCCCGACGGTCCTTGTAGTATCAAAAAGCTGTCAGATATGTCACGAATTTAAAAACCCTCATTGCCATCCATCGCTGTAGGGAGGCGACAAAGATATTTTAGCCAAGACACGTTTTTTCAATCTTGTAGCCTGTAGGTCAAGGTATACGTCAAGGCAGTCAATTTAAATACCTAACGACTTTACTTTAAAGACCCTATTAGTCTTTCATAAACTAACATTTTTTGAACCTATAATGAAACACGATTGACCCTATCATTTCTATATGTCCTAGTACTTGGAGTCACTCATCATCACGCAGTCGTGCGACCCGCAGCTATCGCTCACGGAGAACAGAATCAAGGACATGGCAGCGTTCTTCAACAAGGCGTGTAAGGCTGGTCCGTGGGTGCCCAACGTTGCCAGAGACACTGACTTGAGTGAGTATTGTTAAACAACATTTGCTGTCATTGTCTTGGTTCAAAAAGTTGGTCATCACCCCTGGGAACGAACTGCGGATTAAAATACTCTAGGATGAATGAAAGTACTTTCTAGTCAAGTATGGATAATATGCTGCGTGCAAGGCATGTAGTGAAAAGGCTGAATCCTGCACATGAACTCTTTCTAACCTTGTCAATTATCTCTCTAACTGGCTATAAAAGTAGGTGCTACGTCTGCTTCTCTCAACATGGGAGGACTCCTTCAATAGTTAGCTTCTGACTACTGTTTAATTCGAATTTTAGGCCATCGTCACAGATATTAGTATAGGTATCAAATATATAATAACTGACCTTCACACTACAGAGAAGCGCTACCCGTCTCTCTGTGAGGCGTGCAACTCTCGCACCTGCTCCGAACACGACCGCTACTGGGGCACCGCCGGCGCCACTACCTGCTTGGTCGAGGAAGCTGGCGACGTCATGTGGGGCGAGCTCGATGACGTCACTTCCTATTTCGGGGTAAGTTCCCTGTTTATGATAACTGTAGGGCGAATGTTAACATATATTTTAAGCCTAAAACACATGCCATCATCCAGCAACCCTCCGTTAAAGGAGATTACGGAGAACGAGCCGGAGGTTCCCGTGTCCCTACCTCCCTACTGGGCTCATGTGCCAGAGGCATTGTGCAGATTGGTTGTTCGATGGTTCGTATACTAGGGCAAGTCCGATATCAGCGGGACTAAGGAGACTGAAGACCTAGTACCACCGCTAGGCTCCGCAGCGGCCTGCACCCCACAGGATCTCCCTCCACGTATAGGTTTAACCCCTCCCCTTCACCGTCGTCATCTGATTGAAACGTGTCCAGTTCGTGTGAGACCCTCTCAACACTAAACTCCAGAATTAAGTTTAACAGGCAAGACCCGAGCCCCGGGAGCCGGCGCTGCTGCTTCAGAGACGCCAGACTCCAGATACCACGCCAGGAGAGCGTACAAGATGTGGCCTGGACGCTGCCTATCGGAAGTCTTAGTTTGTCGGCAACTTTCTCAACCAGCTCCTTGTGCATCCCGTACTTACTACGTTTCGCACGGTGTGCACCGTCAAGAGGTCGCTGAGACGAGATTATCTGGGCGTCCCAAATCACCTCGTCCCCTCCTTTAACCGCGATGATATCAGGCTTTCTAACCCCTAAGTGCAGTTGCAATCCTCGGCTCAACCTCCACATGCCACCCTAGTCAGGCCATTTCTTCCAGAAGGACCCGCACGACAAGATTATGATGCTCAACCGCCGTGTGTCCTGTGACACACGGCGGTTGTGCATCATAATCATGGATGATATGAGCCGTCGTCTCCCTCACCATGCAACCTGCACGGCAGTTCAACTCCAACTCGATGCCTTCCCTTTGCCCTCTCGTCGTCCGAACCCTGGACGGGAGCGCGTTAATATGAGTATGCACAAACTCCCTGAAAATCCTGGCCAGTCACCCACTTCGCTCACGTAACCATTTGGTGACGCTGCGGTATTGGAGGATTCTGTCAACTCGAACCCATCGACTGAACGATACAAGCTCTCACGCCAGTAATCCGCCGGAGAGGTGGCCTCGCTATTCCTACTACCATCTCTGGTGGCATTGGTAAACTTTCTCAATTGCTTTTTTGCCCAGCTAAGTTTTGTACGGATCTTATCAGATCTGGCGGCGGCTCGGGCTGCATCCCACGTCGAGCGATCGAGTGCCCCATATCTGTTAACAATGAGATCCGGAACGACCGCCCTCAGTGATGGCACACCCCCGTCCTTAACCTCCGCGTGGAATGTCCTTAGGGAGCCTAAGCCATTTCCTTACTGCACTCCGGATCTCAATGTCGAGCATTCTAAATCTGTCCGCGATTTTGCCCAGGACGAACCCGTGCATAAACCTTTGGAGGAGATGCCTTCTCACCATTTCCAGCCTCTGCTGGGGTTTGTCTTTGTGATGTTGGTCAAGGCTTGTGTGATGTCATGCTCTAACGTTACGCATCCAGTGGCCTGTCAAGTCATCTAGGCTATGCTCGACTACCCTGCATTGGCCATCGATCACCTCTGCGGTCGCGCGCCGACGGTTCTTTTTATAGAGTTCCATTACACCCGTGCGTACTCTACTCTCCTGAGCATCCATTTAGATACCTTAGCACTACGTGCCCTATCGCCAATTCCGGTTTTGGGAAGCCACCTCGCAGCTTTCGTGGATAACCCAAAGCGTGACTTCATCCGGTTGGCCGTCGCAAGTAGTTCCGGCACCGTTTCTGCCACGCCCGGGGGCACCGCTACGACTACGGATGGTTCATCAGCGGGACGGGCCATGGAGTTATCGATGTCTCCAGGCGAGTCCGCAGACTGCGCTGCCACGTCTCCGGGTAGTCACTGGGCCTTTGATAGCCTCGAACGTTCGATTAAAGTGAGGCAGCCTTGCGACCAACTCTACGTTTGTGCACTTTCCCTTCTCCGCTAGACTAGCTGCGCCTCGATACTGGCCAGCAGTGCCAGTTCCTCGTCGCTCCATCGCTACTTCACCATGTTAGGAGCAGCTTCCATGTTGGCTAAGACCAGGTGGGCCCTTCTTTTGTGGACTACCCAGTCTTAGTTGTGAAGGTGCGCGCACAGACCTGACACGCCCAACCCGAAGGTTCAGGTCTCAGATCGGAGTCGCCCTTCTCCGCTTCAGGAGACATATAGTCCTAGAACCAGGCTCCTGTGGGAAACCCGGTAGACTGTTTTCTGTATTTGAGTCTAAAGCAAGAAATATAAAAGGGCATGAACGGGGTGCTAACCCGAATCCACCCGGTCGCCCTGTGTTTTGCGAAGGCCCCAAAAGACTAAAACACATAGGCTTGGCCAGCGAGCCGAAGCAAGCCAACCTTGCGGGGCTGACGAACTCCTGTGGGGAGTCATCCACTTGTTCTAATTTCGTCAGCAGAATGCTAGTCGCTCGCCCCACCAACAAACCGTGCCCGTGCTGGGCGGGCAAGCAACTAACACTCCACTCCCAAAAACACTCCGCCGGAATGGTGCGCAAATCATCTATTTCTCTCCGTAGCCTGGACCTTCCTCGGTCAATGCGGCAGGGAATTCTTAGATGTTTACGTATTGCACCCCCAGCAAGGCCAGATCCCGGACCTTTTCAGATCAGGGCTCGCCCTTTTGAAGATGGGCGATGGGATCACCAACTCCGACGCCATATTAAGTACTTATATTTTACCAACGCTTATTACGGTTAATCGTTGTTATATATCATGTTATCTCTTTTGTTTTTCGTATTAAAGAAAGAGTTGGTGAAATTGGGACTAAGCCTAATAGGTATATTTAAGGGTCATTTCACAGTTTCACACCTAGACGCGAAGATTCTGTAAGAAAATGCATAATATGCAGAGTTGCGTCGCGCGACGCCGAGAACAACTTCGATTTTGTTTCTTTGCCGAAGTCGCCGCGCGCCGCGTCGCACCCAGTCGCGTTTCACTGTGAACTGACCCTTATACTGCTACGGCGAAGTAAAAAGAAGGTTTTGGCAGGCTATGTATACATAATCTGTTTGTTTGTTCTATCTTAGCGCCTAAGCTACTGATCCGATTTTGATGAATGAGGTGTCAATAAATTCGTATTAATAGCCTGGTTAACCAGGGCAAACTGTGTAACCACTTATAGCTACATGTTACCATTGGCTATAAGTGGCTACACAATTTGCATAGTCGGGTCCAGTGGCGGCAATTTTTTTGATTATTTCCAGCTGAATACCAACACGACAGCGCGGTATGGCTCGCCGGACAACTTCGCGTACCTGTGCCGCGACGGCACCTGGCAGACGCTCAAGAACAACACCGAGCCCTGCATCTGGCTAAACAGACCCTGGCCCATCGTGGTCGCTAAAAGGTTTGTAACTTTGAAAGCAAATTATCTCCAGACTCCATTTATTGGCTTTTATATTGGCTGGTTCAATTGAGCGTATGGGCTAGAACAGGAAACTATGTATTTGAATAAAAAAATGTTTTTACTTGGGTTCCTCCCTAAACGTAAAGTGGGGATGATTTTTCTTCTCGCGTCTACCCCAATGTGTGGGTTATCATTAGATAGGCATTTTAAAATCATTGAGAGGTTGCTAAGCTTACCATTAGCGAGATATTCAACTTTAACCCCCCCTCCAAAACCTAAGCGGCTGGCTTGTAAAATCTGAAAAAAATCACGACGGTAGTCCATATTGTGATGATCTTTGAAGGAAAATTATTACGCCTTACATAACTTTGTTAGTTCAGGAGTTTAACTCCTAACCTAACATGTAAAATGCGCTTACCTACTTGGAAAACTTGGTGCATATATTACTAATTAATAAGTTAAGATGTATGTGAGTAAATATTGGTATAATGGTACGGATCTCTTCGTTCGCGATTCCGACTCGCACTTGGCCAATTTTTTAAATAGTAATACTGTCATTAATTGAAAATGGAACTATTGTTTTTTTAACGCAACTTTAACAGGAAAGCTGCGGAGTCGGTGGGCAAGCTGCTGTCGTCGCTGAAGGACGGCGCGCTGCTGGACGGGCACTGGCACGGCGCGCTGGCCGCTCTGCTGGAGGTGCGCGAGCTGCCGACCGTGTTGCTGCCGCCGCGCGCGCCGCTCGACCACCTCGCCACCGCGCGCGGCTTTCAGGAGGCTTACAGCCAGACTGGGTGCAACCCGTCCAGGTAAGATACTACATTTTAATAGTACTTTTATGACATCGAGGGAGGCTTGTATCTTGAGATGGACCTGCGCTTTTGATGACAACGCGAAACGGCGAAAGTCTAAGATCTTGCTTGGGGTGTATTCACACCTCAAGCATCACTGTTTGGTGTCTACACAGTGTACTGAACAGATAATTTTACACAGAAGTCATAGTACATACCTATTACCTATAAGTATGTACTATGACTTCTATGACGAGTACAGAAGCAAACTTGAACACCAGAGTTCAAGTTTGCTTGTGCTCTCACGATCTCGGTGCTACTGATTGATACTGACTCGGTAATACTGAGCATGATTATATCCCTTTAACATATAATCTGATATTCATTTTTAAGGCTGGCACTATATAATCCGGATCCGGCACGCCGGAGAAAATTTAGGTCACTAAAAATAAGGATATGTGCTAGTACAATAGATCTGAAAATCGATCACACAAGTGTCGAGTTAAATGTCAATGTCATATATGACAGCTCGACACTCGACACTTTGATTTCAACTCTATTGAAAATGGCGCAGAGTTCTATTTTCAGTGCTCTGAATTTTCCCCGGCCTTACGGATTCCGGATCAAATAGTCCCAGCCTAATATTGTTCCTACTTCAATAGTCTTTAAAGTACGTGTTTCTTACACAGGCATATAACCATCTGCACGACGTCGCTGCTGGAGAAGAACAAGTGCGAATGGATGAGCGAGGCGGCGGCGGTGTACGGCGTGGCGCCGCCGCTGCAGTGCCGCGCGGCGGGCGACGCACGCGCATGCCTCGACAGCGTTCGAACTGCGGACAGTGCCGTCACCGTGCTCGGCAGCGACTGGCTCGTGCCCGCCACTAGGTGAGTTGTTACATAAATATGGAGATAGAGACATAATATGTAGTCTAGACACGATAAGTCTACTGATCATAATATTACGTTGATTTCATTTAATATCTCATTCCCATTCTCACTTATTTTGTCTACACGGTAGATAATAATATAATATAATTATTAATCAGAAAAATTGATTTTCCTATCAAATCAATACCTAAATACTTACATAGTTCAAACATTTATTTTTATAATTTTTTGTATGCTTAGGTGTTTAATATAATACCAACGTTTGTCTCTGACCTATAAGTATGTGCGCTCTAATTAGAGTACTTCGTTTTCTAATGATTTTATTTTCAGGGATTACATGCTGGAGTCCCTTTTATACGAGACAACGCCGATCGTCGAAAAAATGGATACAGTGATGGCGTACGTCAAAAAAGATTCCAACATTGAGAGCATTGAGGGTTTGCGCGGGAAGAGAGCTGCTTTCCCCATAGTCGACGGTCTCGCGTGGCACGCCGCTCTACAATATTTGAGGAAAATGGAGGCGACAAGCTGTGGGGAAGTCGTGCACGGGTTCTTCAGTGAGATTTGTGCTCCGGGCATAGAGCTCAGGAACGTGAGCAATGATATTGCGGAGAGATTCACCAAATCCTGCTACAAAGATGGCGAACTAACAGTGACAGGAGAGATGGCCGCGCTGCGTTCCCTTTTAGAGGGAAAAAGCGATGTTGCGTTTATTAGTATGAAGACAATCGCTATGTACCAAAGTAAGTGTTGTGATTCTTATGAGATGATTAAGAAACTTAAGTTTAAAAAATTAGAGAATGTACTTATTCTTATTAATAAAGCCTGACCGGACAAAAAACCAGCACATTTTTTATTTGCAGCAGCACTACTAACGGCTGGAACGTGATTGGTTCAACCTAAAGATTATACATTTAATTTAAGGCTGGGACTATATGCTCCGGAATCCGGATCGCCGCTGAAAATTTAGAGCGCTGAAAATAGAACTCTGCGCTAATACAATAGAGTTGAAAATGTAAGTATCGAGTGTCGAGCTGTCATATATGACATTAACATATTTTGACTCGACACTCGTGTGTTCGATTTTCAACTCTATAGTGTTCTATTTTCAATACTTGGAATTTTCTACTGACTTCCGGAATCCGGAGTATATAGTCCCAGCCTTAGTGCCGTGAATTCCCGTAGGCAGCGACATGGCGAGATTTTCTAATTTTCTAATTAAAATATTATTCATTTCATTTTTTTTATTATAAATTGCATAAAACGATATAGAATATTACCATTTTGTCTGATATTCAAAATATTTTTTTTACAGACAAACAGATTGTTGAGTCGTGGGCGAATGTGGACGTCGAGATAGTGCCCGTTTGTCCCGAAGAAAACAAAAAGTTCTGCTACCTGTCGTGGGCTCACATTGGCCACGTGTATGCCGCTAAAAACCTCACTGCTATGAGAAGGAACGAGATAGTAACAGTGTTCACCAAACTTGACCAGCTGTTCGGCAAGCATCAGCCCTTCCATACGCCCATGTTCACGATGTACGGTCCATACAATTTTCAACTTGATATCCTATTCCATAACAACACAAAAAGCCTAGCGACTGAGTATATTTTCGGAACACATCCCTACGACACAATGCCGTTCAATTTCGAACGCTCCCTCTCGAATGCGACTCGCGGCTGCAACGTTGAAGATATTTCGCTCAGTTCTGCCTTCAATTTTTCACCCAGCCTCATAGTACTGCTTTCTAGTCTAGTCTTTTTATACTTATAGTGTGAATTATGTGATAGTTATATTTTTAATAAAGTTAATATTTTTTACGTTTTCTGTTCATTATTTTATAACGACACTCTCTTTAACCGGCTTCCAAAAAAAGGAGGCGGTTATACGTTCGGCTGTATGTATTTTTTTTTGTATATTCAACGATAACTCCGCCGTCTATTGACCGATTTTCAAAATTCTTTTGTTTGATGTAAAGGGTTATACTTCGAAGTTGGTCCCGTTTTTACAAAAATGGTGACCTGATGATGGAATCGAGGGAACTTCTCAAAATTTATATGGACACATATAGTGATTTCAACTTTTTCTAAAGTAACCCAAGCATATGCTACCAAAAAGTAAGATTTTGCACCAAGGTATAACCTGGATCCAAAAGTACTGAACATAACTCCTGACTCCTTATAGATACATATTTCGGGATTTCGGCGTAGCTTAAAGAACTGCAAGCATAAGCCACTATGTCAATTAAAGTTATCATCATCATCACCACCATCATCACACCACAAATCACGATATAATAGGAACTTCTTATGATATTTGAACATTAATCTGCCGTTTATGGTCCGATTTTCACAATTATTTTTTTGATGTATTGAGTATAATCCGAAATTGGTCTCGTTGTCACCAAAGTAGTGCCATCACCAGGTGGTGATGGCATCCATGAAGAATCGAGGGAACTCCACGAAATTTATACTGACCATTATAGTGATTTTGACTTTTTCAGAAGTAACCCAAGCATATTCTACCAAAAAGTAAGGTTCTGCACCAAGGTATACCCTGGATCCAAAAGCACTGAACGGAACTCCTCAGTCTTTAAAGATACGCGTTTGGAAATTTCGACAATTGTTTAAAGAACTGCAAGCATATGCCATTATGTAACTTACAGTATATACATCATCATCGTCTTATATACAATACCTAATGGAAGCTGCGACAAGTTTATTTTAAAAGTTCTTTAAATGTGTTAATAATAATTTAACAAATATCACTAAAAAGGGAAAAATATTATTATTATTAAACAAAAAATTAAACCAATTTCCAAAGTAAAAATGCACTAAAATGTATGAAATAAAACTTATTTTTTAAATAATTCCCCTTTTAAATTTGGCTGAAATTTTAACTATTTCTCTACTCAATCTTCAAATATATAAATAAGTTTAAATAGAAAATAAGTTTAATTTCATACTTTTTGTGCAATTTTATTTTGGAAGTCGGTTTAATTTTTTGTTTAAAAATAATGGTTGAATTGATACGTCAAACAAAACTGCCGTATTTGGAGTGATGATAATCCTCAAGTGTATGTTGAGACACCGTTACATCCAGAAAAACTGACTGATTGGTATGCTTTATAGGCTGGTGGAATAATTGGTCCGTACTTCTTTAAAAACGATGCTGGCCAGAACGTTACAGTCAATGGTGACCGCTATAGCGCCATGATTACTGATATTTTCGTTCACCAATTGAACCAGTACCACAATTGATTTGACAACATTCGCCGCGTTATTGCCGATATACGGCCAGTGGCAACAAATGTTGGAAAAAGTAATCGAAAATTGGACCTCCAGATTAAACTACGTCCGAGCCAGCCGTGGTGGTCATATGCCAGAAGTCATATTTAAATTATAATGCCAGAAGAGTATCTTTCGAAGTAAATTTCATGTCAATTTAAAAAAAAGCATCTTTGTTTTATTCAATTTTAAAGTTCTATACCTCTAAATGTTGGCCTTGGCCGTGTGGTCCCCGGCAGAGTAGAATAGGACCTCCCTCATTCCAACCGAGGTGTCGTACGAGTCGACTAAGATACAAATATGAGTGCAATATCACGGCACACAGAGAAGGAAAACTCTATTTCTAATGAAACCCTCGCCAATACGCCTTTTCCCAGCGCGGCGAGTAAGGGCAACTCTTCCCAATGAGACGCGCCAGAATACAACGGCCCTCAATTCCCGGTGGCCCTGCTATTTCCGGCCATCGTGGTGGCGGTCGCGGTCACGGCGGCGTGGAGGGTGTGAAGAATCCCTGGGAGGGTTACGACCACCACCAACAACAATTACATTTGGCTACATATAAGTATGGCTCGTTCGCTGAGGGAAGACGTCCATATTGTTGAGCTCGAGTCAGAGTTAGGTCACATTAACTGGCATATCATAGGGTTGTCTGAAGTCCGAAGACGGGGCGGACATGATAACCCCGGAATCTGGTCACCTACTCTACTATCGGGAGGGCGATAGGACGTCCCAAAGCGGGGCTGGCATATTGATCAACAAAGTTCTCTGTAACAATGTGATGGAAATCAGCAGTGTGCCTACGGGGGTAGCATACCTCGTTCTCAGACTTACCAAGAGATATTCTATAAAGGTAGTCCAGGTTTATGCTCCCACGTCGGCGATACTCTGACGATGAAGTCGAGGCCGTCTATGAAGATATAGCCAAGGCCATTCATAAAACCACCAAGACTCACTTCACGGTTGTTATGGGGGACTTCAACGCCAAAGTGGGAGTACAAAAACGCGGTGAATCGGTGATCGGTTTGCACGGTATTAGTAGCAGAAACCAAAGGGGACAGATGCTGGTCAATTTCCTCGAAGCCCAGAGGCTTTTTCTGATGAACTCATTATTTCAGAAGGAGCCTCATAGGAAATGGACCTGGCGGAGCCCCGATAGTGTGACCAAAAATGAGATTGACTTCATAATGACGAATAGGAGGTATATATTCAAAGATGTCACAGTGATCAACAGGTACTGGTAGTTATCACCGACTTGTACGTGGCACTCTGAATATAAACTTCTGTACCGAGATAAATCGTCTGATGAAGTCTGCGCTCCGACCGTCACTACACCATATCGCTGCGAGATCACAAAAATTCCTGCTGGAATTAGAGAATCGGTTCAGCCTGCTGGAGACCACGGAGGACGTTGATCAATGTGTCAATAAGTTCACGACTATTGTCCGAGAGGTGGGAGATACATTTTGCCAACGGAAACGTGGGAGTAAAGTGTCCAAGATCTCAGCAGAAACAGTAGATCTCATGCGACAGAGACGGGAGATGGCAGAGGAGTCGTCAGAGTGTCGCGCCCTTCTCAATAAGCGTATAAAAAAGCGGCTACGTTTCGACCTGCGCCAAAGCAGTAATCGAGAAATCGAAGATGCGATAAGGCGAAACAGAGGTTCGAAAGTATTTGCTAAGCAATTGGGAAGGAGTCATCTAACGAAGCTGACGACATCTAATGGTCGAGTCGTCACATCGAAAACGGATCTACTTGTTGAAGCTGAGACCTTCTACGGACAACTGTACTCTTCACATGCATCGAAACTCACAACTCTCGATAGGGACAAAAAACGTGCCCAACTAACTCGCCACTTCATGGACGAGCTACCGGACTTCGAGAGCACAGAGATCGAGATGGCTCTTGAGCAGCTCAAGAACAACAAAGCAGCTGGAGATGACGGTATTACAACTGAGCTTTTAAGAGCTGGAGGGCGTCCAGTCCTAGACCAACTACGGAACTTATTTCCCCCCAGAACAGGCTGGGTTTCGAAAAGGCCACAGTACGGTGAACCACATTCATACACTGCGGCAGATCGTACAAAAGACCGAGGAGTACAATCGCCCTCTTTGTCTTGCGTTTGTGGACTACGAAAAAGCCTTCGACTCCATCGAAACCTGGGCTGTTCTAGAGTCTCTCCAGCGTTGCCAAGTCGATTGGCGATATATTGAGATGTTTAGATGTCTATATAAAGCCGCTACGATGACCGTCTAAATCCAAGATGTCCAGACAAGACCAATCCCATTACAGCGTGGAGTGTGACAGGGAGACATTATTTCTCCGAAACTGTCCACCAACGCACAGGAGGACGTCTTTAAAACATTGGACTGGAACGGAGGAGACATCAATATAAACGGGGAATATATCTCACACCTTCGATTCGCAGACGACATAGTCATTATAGCTGAATCGCTGGAGGACTTGACGGGGATGCTGCAAAACCTAAGTGTTTCTTCCAGACGGGTGGGTCTGGGAATGAACTTGGATAAGACAAAAGTCATGCTCAATTCATTCGTAGACCCAATGCCAGTCAACGTCGAAAATGTTAGCATCGAAGTTGTTCAGGAATACATATACCTGGGACAGATTGTCCTACTGGGTATTGTCCTACTAAGGAACAACTTCGACAAGGAAGCTGACAGAATAATACAGTTGGGCTGGGCAGCATTTGGAAAGCTTCGCCATATCTTTGTCGCCACTGCCCCAGTGCCTCAAATCGAAAGTCTTCGACCAGTGCGTCATTCCGGTCAGGCGAGTGGACACTCACAAAAGGCCTCGTCCACAAGTTCCAGGTCACTCAGCGAGCTATGGAGAGGGCTATGCTCGGAGTCTCTTTGAATGATAGAATCCGGAATCAGGAGATCCGACAAAGAACTGCGACATAGCCCTCAGGATAAGCAAACTGAAGTGGCAATGGGCGGGGCATATTTGTCGAGCAGCCGATGGCCGATGGGGCAAAAAGGTTTTAGAGTGGAGACCGCGAACAACCCGCTTCGTAGGACGACCTCCCGCGAGGTGGACCGACGACCTAAAGAGAGTGGCAGGAAGCGGTTGGATACGGAAGGCAGAGGACCGGGTATGGTGGCGCGAAATGGGAAAGGCTTATGTCCAGCAGTGGACGACTACGGGCTGACGATGATACCTCTAAAAAAACAGCCTTTACATCAGTTACAGAGGTATATCTCTCTATCTAGTAGAAAAAAGAAGTTTTCCGGGGAATTCAATGGGTGACGTTGTTTTTTGTATTGTTTTCATAAATTTGTGTTATTTTGGTTCTTAATCTCTTTTAGTAATGGTAGAATATTAACCATTAAATATTCCTAAACGTACACAAGTGTGGGCAAGTGGTACAACTTCTAAAAACGTGTTATTTTGTGTTTGTCGCCAAAACTCCCTTTCAGTAAAGCGTTTACCACTTTACTGAATCAACTGACATGACTCATTGACTGTACTGACTATTTATTTTGACTTTGACTAGACTGTAGACTTGACAATATAGGAATACAGTGTTGAAAATTGCAACGAAAATTCTATTTCCCGCCTTTTTACTTGACACTGGCAAATGGTTCTAAGATAAGCCGACGCCATATATTAAAAAAAAAAACAATTTACTCACAAGTCACAACTTAGCGGCATTTTGTTTTTGTAATAAATAAAAAGCAAGTTTTTGCAAACGAATAACGATTTTCAGAATAAGTGTCATTAAACTTACTAGTTTAGATAAGATACGTGTTGTGTATGTGGAATCGGACGTTAATTTTATTGTGCGTATTGTAAATTCAGCTATGTCTACGGAGAAGCTGAATAAATTCCTCAAAGCTCTTGACGCAGTGAAAGAGGATTATACTTGTGGATTGTGTAATGAACTGTGTAAAAATCCCGTTACTTTGGCTTCATGCTACCACATGATTTGCTCCAAACATTTTGAAAGTCTGTCTGCGTGTCCCACCTGTAACATCCCACTTGTGCACTCTACAGTAATAACGGACGTTCGCTTAGAATCCTGCGTCAACTCTGCAAAACAACTGTGTGATATATTCGAAAAATTTAGAACTAAAAATATCTTGCAAGAATCCAAAGCTGAGAGTTCTGTGGAACCCGGCAAAAAACGATCCAAGCAAAACCCAAGCACTAGTGCTAACATATCAGATAAAGAAAATAGATCTGCTACAAAAACAACACATCCAAAACAGAACTCTACATCTAAAGTAAACCAGGTGAGAAATATTGACAATCACAATACTACCATTACATCTTTATCTAGTTTTAAAATTAATAAAGGGATAGAAAAGAGAAATAACAAGGGAGAGACAGCCCTCCATGTTGCCTGTCGCCAGGGTAAAATTAACAATGTTATAGACTTGTTGAAACAAGGTGCAAACACAAACACAAAAGATAATGCAGGCTGGACTCCACTGCATGAAGTAGTGCAGAATGGCCGACTGGATCTGGTGAAAATACTGTTACAGTACAATACCTTGATAGATGTCCCAGGCCAATGTAATGAAACACCTCTACATGAGGCAGTAAGATACAATCACAAAGAGATTGCAGAAGAGCTTGTCAAAAACGGTGCAGATCTGAACACTAGAAACTGTAAAGGAGAGACACCTATGGCACTAGCATCAGATGACATGAAAAAAATCTTAAATACAGCTGCAGAAAACCTCATTCAAACACAAGGGGTTAATATTACATTTATATCGGAGTTGTACACTGAACTGGATTTTGATGATATAAGAATATTCTGTGTATCCCAATACAGAACTGTACATAATAAAATGAAATTGTTGAGTAAACATCATTCCAATGTTCATATTGAAGCCAAGCTCACTAAAAAAATAACACACATGGTGGTTGACGATGATGATGGTGTTTGTACTTCTAGTTTGGATATTCTACAGGGAGTAGTGTATGGTGTTTGGATATTATCTTCACGATGGGTCACAAAGTCCACCGAGCAGAAGCTGGAGCCGTTCAAAGATCACGAAGTACAAGGGGTAGGTAACAAATCATACCAGGGCCCAAAGAACGCCCGATACAACAAATATAAACAGTTGCCAGGCATTTTTAATGGTTGTCACTTCTATTTACACAACTTTAATGTTAAGTATGAGATATCAAAGACACTGTTTGTTACAAAGGCCACACTTTCAAAGCTGATAGTTGACGCTGGTGGTGTTGTATTACGACGAGTGCCGAACCCAGAACTGATACCAGAGGCCGAGAGACTTGTGCCATATCATGCTAAAAAGGGTGGTAAATTAGCAGAATGTTCACATTACATCATTTTCAAAGATATTTATGAGCCAATGTACAATATGTCACATATAAAAGCCTTGCCAATCGGGTGGCTCATTGAATGTTTGGAAAAATATGAGCTTTGTGAGCCTTGGTAAAGAAGCATTATTATTACTTGCAACAGGGAAATGAAGTATCAGAAACTTATAGGCAGTTTTTGATTTAAAACCTGCAGTCTGTTTGTAAATAGACATACAGTGAAAACCGATTATAACAATATTGAAGGGACTGATAAATTGTGGTAGTAATAGAAGATAGTCATTAAAACCAATGGTAAAGTGTTAATATTTTAACATGATAGACCTCTAAACTTTGTTGTAATATCCAGTTTATCGTTATTGGTGATGTTGTTATGAAAGGTTCACTGTAGTATTTTGTAATCATTTTATCTTGGATATGATTTTATAGAAATTATTGGCAATATTTATTCTTGAATGCACATTATTAATCTTTGGGAGTTTAAAGAGGATATATTTTTTATAATTAATCTGCTGCAGCTTTTTGGTTTGTATAAAATACACAGTAAACATTTTGAAATGTTGTATAATAGGCTAGTTAAATGAACTTTTTTTATTGCTTGTATGAATAGTACTCTTAAATATGAGTAACTTCTTAGAAAAAACAGTATATTAAAAGTGAATATTTTCAAAGGTACAGCGATTTGTATACAAAATTCTCAAGTCGTTAAAATGCTTCATACTAAAGTTGTACCTAGCTATGACGTCACGCCTAGTGTATGAAATATAAGGCCACAAGAACATATTTGCGCGTTTAAGTTCATACTTACCATAATGAATGTTTTTGTATATGATGTAAGTAAACTAATGATGTAGGTTTTGTTTACTAATTTAGAAAAAAAATATTTTTTTGTACCTTTACATGTTTCTAATTAATAGTGTATGTGTGGACTGAGGATCTACCTGAATTTTTCCCAAAATAAGTAAGTATAGCAAATTTTAGTAGAAGGCTATGGGGCCAAAATACTTTTCGATGCCTAAAAACTGGTCTCTTGGAATTAATATTAGATTTTATTGAAAATTAGTACAAAACTGTGAAAAACTTATACTAATTTCTAAAATATATAACATTATGTCTTAACTGGAAACAATATTTGTCCACAAAAATATGTTATTTATCCGAAAATCACGGTAACAACATTGTCATTCTTAGTAACGCAGTATATTATCATACAAAATACTGCTGTCCCTGAGCACGTGTCTCAAGTTATACATAGCAATTTGTCACAATATTTCCTTAGACGGCGTTTATCTTGAATACCTTTATAAAAATGTAAGTTTTGAACCTTATTACTATGTGAGCAGACATTATTTACGTTAATCATATAATGCAAAAAACAATGATTTTGTCTGTGTCCCCAACAAAGAACAATTTCGTTACTACCTTACGTTGCTATATGAAAATAAACCTTCAAGTAAGTGGATAGCATCTTTTCGTACTTCATTCGGCTTGACTTATTGTAACTCAAGCTACAAATTATAGCAGCTGCGCGGAGGGATTACGCTAGCCGAATCGTTCGCATCACAATTGGTGATAGAGGTGCGTACCTCTATTTATTGCGTGGCCGCTGAGTTACCGCTGTCGAAAGGTACATACTGGCGATATTTACATTCTCATTATTTTTATGGGAAAATAGACATGTATATGTTCTGTCAGTGTTCGAATATTTGCATTTTGTTATTTTATTTAGTGATAATTTACCACATAGTCAAATATTTACAACTGCGTAACTGCCACACCACGTTACTTTTCAGTAACGCAGTTGTTGCATTGGTAACACGGTTGTTGTTAATGAAGTTTTAATGTTAGTAATACGTTATTAAAACTGAAATCATCGACGTCTGCACTTAATGGCGTTAACGCCGAAAAACAACGTCGCTACAGGCTAAAATTAAAACTAGCAATTTTTTTTCAGGGCCTACCCTGTAAAAAATGTGTGTCCCTTTGATTATTATAGTATTTTAAGTAATACATAGGGCTCTATTTAATTTAAAATTAATTGATTTCACACGTACGTGTTATACATCAAAAGCGAAAGATAATATGTCGTCAGTTGGCATTCATTTAAAGTTTTTTTGTCACTAATATAAAAATGGAAGTTTTAAAATTAGGCTTTGGTAACGCAGTACCTAATCTAAATTAATAAGAATATCCTATGAAACTAAGTTTTTCTGTGATTTAATTTTATAAGAGGTTAATGTGTTACATTTAAAACTGACATGTTACTGAGTCTTATTGAATAATTTTAATAAAGAATCATAAATTTGTAAAAAAGTAACGCTGTTGTCTAATTTTTCGACACCTTGATATATTATTTGCCACATTAAAACTATCGCTGCAGAAGTGTATATATTATAAATCGAACTACAACGAATCTATATCTACATAAAAAAAATAAAAATTGATTACTTTAATTAAAAGAAAATAACGAAAATTCTATGCTCGGATTAGGCATCAAAAAGTATTTTGGCCCCTATACAAAATTGTAGAACAAATCTGGGACACAGATTACAACACAACAGCCCTCAAAATGTGGTCCCTCAGTTCACACATCGCTATTTTCCAGATCACGAAGAGTATGTGGAAAATTATGGTTTTTTCACTGCAGAATTTCAGTAGAACTTAGTTTTTGCTAATTTATAGAATACATAGCATCAGAAATAAAAAATCTATAACCACCGAACTGTGGTTCCTCAGTTCACACAAAAGTAACATATTCATTTCGCGATAAATTACTGACTTTTTTTTATTATTTTTCTACGTAGATTTTTTGTAAGAAATTTGTAGAATTTGAAGACAAAATTTCAGAAAAATCTAACGGCGCAATTTGAAGATATCAATTATGTTGGGTCACTCAGTTCACACACTGGTGAATAAGAAAAACTCAATTATCTATTAAACGTGAAAAATATCAGAAAGTTTACTAGTAATACTTAAATTTTTGTACAAGTTTTTTACTCTTGGATTACCACATAAAATATTTAATTTCTTGCTTCCTAGCTGGGATACTTTCTGATATTTTTCTCGTTCAATAGGTAATTGAGTTTTTCTTATACACCAGCGTGTGAACTGAGGGACCCAAAATAATGGTTGATATCTTCAAATTGCGCCGATAGATTTTTCTGAAATTTTGTCTACAAATTTTACGTATTTCTTACGAAAATTCCAAGTAGAAAAATAATTAAAAAAGTCAGTAATATATGAGGCGTATAGATGCAAAAGCGCTTCTATCCACTTTCATAAATTTTTCACAAATCTGCAGAAACCTGAAAAAACTATCTAATATTAATACATTTTTATGACATATAAACAAAATTTTTATCTTGGAAATTTATTTAGTTTCCGAAACATCCTTAAAAATAAATAAAAAATACTTTAAATCGGCATAGAGGTGCTTCTGCATCTAACTTATGGATAGAGGCGATTTTGCATTCGCCATTACTGAATAGAAGTGGTTTTGCTTCTAAAATATTCGCGTGGATGATATTATGCAATCGATGTTTCAATGTCATCATATAACATTTCTGAAATTAATTGAAAATATTTTTTGAATTTGGTTTTGTGTTTATATTGTAATTATTAATTTAATACATTAAAAAAACGAGGTACGTTTTATTATTAAGTTTACAAGGTAAGCATTTATTCAAAATCAAAAGTACACAGATATAAAAAATACGACATTAGTCAAAATTACACAGATATTCCAACTTCTGGCTACCTGCCTTCACAACATTCTTCATCATCTGGTTCGCCGATATTTGTGTTTTCCAAAACATTTTTGTAGAATAGGTCATTAGTTCCTAATGTTAAATTCCAATCTTCACCAAAATTATTGGATAATAGTTTCTTGACATCAGCAAGTTTCAAATTAGAAACTTTGTTTTGAAATGGGGGTAAATCTCTGATTCCAAAATCGGATGTTGAGGATACACCTCGTTTAAGAACACTCTTAGCAACACCTATATCAATTTTATAATTAACTTCTCCTCTGAGAAGAAATCGTCCTGGCTTGTTTTTCACTCTCGTGACATAGTACCTCTTACACTCCGCAAATTTAAAATGATATTGGCCTCGCGGTTTCATCATGTCTTTAGCATAGGCCTTCCAATCTTTGACAGAAAAATCCTCGCCAAGTTTACAAACAGTACCGTAACGTTCGTAAACATCTACAAATTCAGAAGGATACAAAATAACCTCTTTATTTTTAACATCTTTTTAGATATATCCGAAAATTCGATCAGCCGGCACGAACGAATGTCCCGGTACAGGGAATATGAGTTCCACAGTTTTCACATTGCTTGGAGCACAATTCGTTAGCCAGTATGCAACCATAGCGATCATTGTACTGTTTTTATTTTGAGAGCTGCACCCGTCTGCCAACATTCGCAATTTCTTTATCCCAGTGAAATCAGTTTTTGAAAGTAAGCGGTAAACGGCTTATGCAATTTCATTCGACGGTTTTGCATGGACACTCAGTCCAGGTATATATGTGCACATTTTCCTTCGGAAGATTGTTAGTGGCGTTACCGACTACAATTGTGGAATTATATATATAAAGCTGCCTGGAATAATAAGCAGCTTGGTCAGGCACTTTTGGTAAAACCTGGTTTTTTTGGCAGTCAAAGGATATCGAAACCATTTGTTCATCCGATTCCCGCAAAAACGTATAGAAACATTTAGCTTTTAATTTGTGAATCCGTAATGTAGCCATCAACCCGATTTTTTCTTGATTTTGTGCTCTTTTAATTTTTTCATACATTTGGAGCAAACATCTACTCTCGGAGTTTTATAACCAATGTTGTAGTTTTTGTTAAAAATGTTCCTAAAATAACACTGGCGCACTTTAAGACTTTCATATTCATTGCACATATTATATTCCACATTTTACGAATGTTTAAATCAGAGGATACATATTTCCTTTCTGAAGTCGAAGATCTACAATAGTGCGCCTCAATGCACTTGAAGGATTCAATAAATTTCATAACATCCTGTTTTTTTGCGCAATTCTTTCTTGATATCCTGTCACCAACTCGATTTTCCTGTGGGATGTTTCCAAATAATAAGAATTTTTTTGAATGTTTCGGAGTCTGTCTATACCAGCATTCAAATTTTTTAAAAATGTTTGTTAACAAACCCTTATTAACTTGTATGGTTTGACGTATGTACGGACATAAAACTTTGTGTACGATTTAGATTCTGCTCGGTTTCCTACATTACGCCTACGACGGTTTGGTGTATGAACTTTCATAAATTTCAACAAAAAGTTGTCCTGGAAGGTCTTATCTGGTTTCGCATAAAATGTTTCGTGAAATATTCTAATATCTTGCGAATTTAGAGTGTCACATTTTAATTTTTCACATTTCTTATGCTTGCAACTTTTTATATCTCGTATATTTGGAGGTTTTTTAGCAGAGTACCTGAAATAATAGTAAAACTTTATGTTTACTTACGTTTCCTTTTATCAACTTGTTCGTAATTAATGAAGAGGAGAATATAGTCACAAATTTTCAAATAACTACCACCGTTGCTTATGTTTTGTAAGTTTATTTTGAGCCTTAAAGTGACTTTCCGATCTTTTACGCGGCTAGCCGCGACCGACTAACATTCAAATAAAATGCCACTTTACGACATAGACTATAGGTATCATTTTCTACTGACATGTTTGTGGCGACCCATGCTGCCGCAGCTTGTGGCGTAAAAGCTAGTGGCGTAGAGTAAAATGAAACCTATAGCCAATGTCATAAAGTGGCATTTTATTTGAATTTTTGTCGGTCGCGGTCGCTCGCCGGATCGGAAGGTCGCCTTTTGTTAAGCAAATTACACGCAATAGTCTTGTAAAATATTTTATGAAAAACTTCACTTGTATTCTAGTGAAGTTTTACATACACTTTTACATAAAAATGGAAAGTTTGAGGGGAATTTATTAACACGAATAGAATTTGTCCCGCGAATGTATTGCATAAAACCGACCACTTTGTATGAGCCAGTATGAGGTACAAAACCTTACCTCTCACGTTTTTTTACGTTGCGCTTCCATTGATCTTCATTACGAATCCTCTTCCTTGCCTTATTTCCTGTCACTGGAGCAATATTGACTTCCATTTTTAATGAATTTCCATTTAAAAACAGAAAAACAAAATAACACGCAACGGAATCAAGCTGCCAGACGCCATTACACGCGTATACAAAATACTGTGCTGTGATTGGTCAGGCCGTGACAGTGGCGCTTTTGTTTGCAACTTTTTAACAGAGGCGATTTTGCATTTGACCATGGAACTATTATGACTTTTTTTATAGGATAGAGGCAGTTTTGCGCATACTTTTTAAAATGTAATCATAGAGAATCGAAAGATGGTTGCCATTTGATAAAAAAACGTTATGAGCAAAAAATGGGATAGAAGCGCTTTTGCATCTATACGCCTCATATCGCGAAATGAATATGTCACTTTTGTGTGAACTGGGGGACCTCACTTCGGTGGTTATAAATTTTTTATTTCTGATGCTCTGTATTCTATAAATTTGTAAAAACTTTTACAAAAGTTCTACTAAAATTCTGTAGAAAACATAATTTTCCACATACTTTTCGAGATGGAAAATAGCGGTGTGTGAACTGAGGAACCACACTCTGAGGGCTGTAGTTCTTAAACTATCTTTATACAAATTTCCAGATTTGTTCTACAATTTTTTTAGACTTCTACTTAAATTTGCTATACTTATTTTAGGGAAATTCAGGTAGGTCCCTGAGGGAAACATGTACACAATTTTAATAAACTACACATAAAATATATTTTTTTACATTCACCAAGTAGTAATGCTTCAATATTTCTGAGTATATTAATGAAACTAAATATTTTAGACCCCACTTTCTCCCCTATTATTATTAAGTATATTCTATTAGTTTATTAAAAGTAATTAATTCATCTATTGCGTTTACTTTTTTCCCATTACATACTTATATATTTTTTAATAATCTCAAAGTTGGGTATAAAAATAAAACCATTTTAGTTGCCAACAGATTATAAATAACTATACTTTATATTGATACAAATATAAAAATTGTCTTATCTAATAATACATCTAGTATTATTAATAGAATGATTTTATTCAGTCAGGGATGGTAAAACCTTAACAAGAACTAAAAACTTAGAACAAGAGCTTGGTATTTAATGGAACCTCTTAAATTGGCATTCCTACTATGTTATTTTACATTCATGTTTATAATAGGCTTGTTGACATTTTTAATTGCATAAATGAATAGTATTCTGAAATATGAGTAAGTTCTTAGAAGGAACAGTATATAAAAAAACAATATTTTCAAAGGTACGGTGATATGTTTATTTCGCTATTCTCATATAAACGCCCCATACAAGTCGCCGAACTTGTGACGTCACGCGTCAAGTTGTGTAAATTAAGGGTCACAGAAACATAATTTATCACTCTGGAATTTAATTTCATACTTATCATAATTAATGTTTTTTATGATGTAACTAAAATAATTATGTGGGCTTTATTACTAATATAGCAAATTTTTTATTAACCTTTTTGTAATTTATAAATAATATATTCATTTTTTTATTTCAAATGTATTAATTTATGTATTAATTTATATACATTATACTAAATATTTTACATGTAGGTAGTCAACACCCCTATTATAACATGTATCTGTAACAATCATCAATTAAACAATTATATAACAGCTACCATTACATTTGAGCATTTATAGTTTTTAACTGTATATAAATAAAATTAATACACCCCTGACCCCATGCCAAAAGAAAATTGGTTTAAACAGTTCACTAGTAACTAGTGTTTAAATATAATTATCCATTTTCACATCTTTAAAAACAAGTATTTTATCTAAATTCAGTTAATCAGTGCACTTTGTCAACTTCTTGCATCATGTACACTTTCTGGGACTTTGATTTCTAATCCATCCATCTCCTTGGTGAGGATGATTTGACATCCCAGTCGAGAAGTGTCTGTTAAACCATATGCTAAATCCAACATGTCTCTCTCTTCATCCGTCACTTCATCTGGTATCCTGAAATACATAAACAAACATTTTAAACGCTCACATGTCATGACTTGTTTTTAATGACAATAATAGCATTTGTATTATGTGTATCTCAACGTCATATTACTAATAAGGTCTTAACATGGTACACCAGTTTATCTGTGACCATACATGCACCCTTTAATTAAAATAAATGTATAAAAAACATGAAGTCATTTCTATGAGTATAAAAACTATTAAATTTAATAGGCTACTTGACTCATATTAAATTTCATACACTGAACTCGGAAGTATTTTCTTTAGTACTAGGAACACACGTATTCTATCATAAATTGAGTACTCATTGAGTCCACCCGAGACCCCAGAGCCGGCACCTACCTGGCCCAGAGAATAAGTATCGCAATCCAGCGAGGAAACTCTTTGAGCCTTCTAAGTACTCTGCCTGGTGGGGACGACCTGGGAGATTTCTTTGTTTTGTAGCATTTTAAGTTTTGGAGTAGTTATTATTTTTTTAGTACTTACCTACTTTTATGGTACAATTGATTTTATTTTAGACTGATAAATTATATAACATATTAAAACAAAAATATGGTTATGTAATATGTATTGTATAAATTATTTTTAAACAAAAATTTATCATAAATAAAAAACCTAAGATTGTTAAATAAAGTTGATTTAAAAATATGCCCCCCACTCCAACAAAACCCAAACCACAATAAAACCAAAAACCGACCCAAAATGGATAAAATATTTTTATTTGTAATCTTTATCGCTAAAAATAACAACTAGAATTATTTTTTAAATTTAATAATTTTTTAATTTTTAATTTTTAAATTAATAGTGAAATTTAATCATCAATGTGGCTTGTTTGAAAATCCCGCGCAAATTTCAAAAACGCATATTTACTGGCGGAACTAACCGTGACGTCATCACACAGACGAATGTGTATCAACTTTCAAAAAATTTTTTATATTTAAGGCGGAAGGTATTAAACCATTGCCAGTGTAAATTTTCATTGTCTCAAGTGAAACAGAATTTTCGAAATGAACTGTACAGAATTATCGAAATGAAATGAATGAAATTTTTTTATTTCCAAATGAAACTTAACAAGCCTTTTTCGGAAATTCAACAATAAAGCTACCACCGGTTCAACCCTAACCCGCCGAGAAGAACCAGCGTAAGAAATTCGCAATATCGCTGGTATAAGGCTGGGACTATATGTATGATCCGGAATCCGGAAGGCCGATGAAAATTCTGAGCATTGAAAATATAACTCTAAAGAGTTGAAAATCAAACTCATGAGTCCGGACAAAATAGTCCCAGCCTAACAGTACAGAAAACTCGATCCTCGCTATTTGTTTTTTTTTTTAATAATTCCTATAATGTAAATAAATTCAATTCAATTCTTTTCTTCTTTCAATCAAATCTTTAAATTCTCGACACTGGCAGAATGGTGCAAAACCTTTGCAACCCCTTTGCAACCGCGATTGCCATAAATAAAAGAAGTTAATTAATGTTTCTATGGTGTTGTTTTCAAAATATGACGTATATATCTATTGTATTTATTTAGTACTTATCACTGGGATAATACATAATAAATTAATGAATATGTTTACGAACTTTTCGTTAACTAGGTTGTTTTCGTCGAGGTTTGTAAATAAAACAAGTATGCGTAATAAATCTATTTCAAAATACTAACTGAACTTCACAACAGTTTAAAGTGCTCAAACACAATTAACAAAAAAACACAAACACTGCGTTTGCACATACTTGCGCCTTTCGCCATATGAAAATAAAACTTTGTCGAGTGTAGTTTTTCTGTTATTTTCGCACATAGGGACGACACAATATTTATAACATCTGTTGCTGTGCTTTTCCATGGTAATCCATATTTTTATAACTTTGTCAACTAATCACATGTTGTTTGTTTACACTTTACATCGAACTGGTGTATGACTGCATGTCAAAGTCAAACAATGATTTGAACTGTCAACTGTCTATTTAGGTGCGATGACGTCAAAACTCGAGCGCGCGAAAATGGCGGTTTAAATTGCCCAAAAATTAATGTGTTTTAAAAATTTTTTTCCAGCCTAATCGATAATATTTTGGATGTGTTATATATATTTGGTAATGTTGTAACCAGTACAAACGTTTATACGTTTATACGTAAAATAACTTGCATATTGCCTATTTCCACAGATTCCGGCAACGATGTAATGACACAAACACACTAAACACATACGTAGTAAAACGGAAAATCAAAGTTATGTCAAAACGTCAAAGAACGTCACACCGCCATTTTATCTGAGCGGACTATGGCACAGATTACAAATAGTACTAGTATGACGTCACAGCACAGATAATCTATCAACCAACATGGCGAATAGTGTTTTAGGCGAATTTAAAAAGTGTAATTTTTAAATATTTTTTTTGTAGAATTATAAGTTTCAATTTTTTTTTGTGCAATGAAATAATTATGAAACGTTTAGGACATAAATAAAAAAAAGGTCAAATAGCCTACTATTATGATAGATTGATTATCTATTTTGATAAAAAACATTTAGCATATCCTGTTGAGAAATTGAGGTTGGGGTTTACCTGTCATAGTCACGTTTCTTCAGCACTACATGACATGTGGAGCATGTGACCGTGCCCTCGCACGCACCATACCCATCTATGTCCAGGTCATTATTCACCACAACATCCAGAAGAGTGTCTCCCACCTTTCCTTCAGCTTCCAAGGTTCTTCCATCATATAGGTGGAATGTTACTTTAACTCTGAAAAGGAAAAATAATTTTATAATAAACTAGCTGACCCGTGCCCACTTCATTGGGCGGTAGACATTTTTAAAGAACTTATTTAGTAATAAAACAATCCTGAAAAGAAATTATGAAAAATATAAAGAAAGTAGTTCTGATAACAACTTTTTACTAAAACAATGTGGAAAGTGGGCGTATTACGTTTCTAAAATTTCAATCTCGTCAACGACCATTGCGTAAGGAGCGGCGGAGGAGGGCGTGGTCTATCAGCTCTTAAACGTGATAGGCCACGCCCCTTTCCCCACAGCTACAGACGCGATGCCATCGCGCGCCCGCGCCGTTGCGTTGGACGATCAATAATAAAATTGTCTCGCGTATTAGATATAATAAATTATCTCTTAAACTATGCAAACATAAAACACTCCAAAAAACCAATTGTGTCGAAAATATAGAATTTCCTTGCTGATAAAGTTCATGTCACAAAGACATGTTGTATATGAAAAAAAAACTCTAATAGAAATATCACTTGATAGATTACGGCATGGTCGCAGTTCCATACCTATGTTGTATTAGGTTCTTACATATGAAATTGACGTTTTATCGTACTAGCCACTTTGATCTCAAATATATCTTCTTTGGTGTTAGTGATAAAACTGTTTTAATCCACGTGAAGCAAATCGGGAAGGTGAAAAAGCTTTAAAGGTGGGTACCTCATGAATTGAGTGCAGCAAACCGACAAATTCCCGTCGACTGCTGCGTTACATTACTCAACCGGCACAATAATGAAAGGGTTTAAATCGAATCATTACCTGTGATGAAAAGTGGATCCTGTACGATAATTAGAAACACTCATTGCAATGGCTGAACCCTGGCGAACCAGTCAAATCTTGCCCCAAGCGAAAATTGAATTTATAGACTAGTGCCAGTGTTGTTCACTACAGCTTTCTTAAATCTGTCCAGACGATTACGGCAGATGTCTATTGCCAGCAACTGCAAATTATGATGGAAAAGCTAGCTGCTAAACAACCGAGGTTGGTCATTTGGTCAAGGCCACTGCTGCTTCAGGACAACGCTAGACCACACACTGCACAACAGATGGCTACCAAATTAGAGGAGCTTCAATTGGAATGTCTAAGACATCCACTATACTCCCCAGACCTTGCTCCAACAGATTATTATTTTTTTCGAAATTTATTCGAAAAAAATAGTAATCTGTAATTAATTTTTTTGTGTAATTCAATTTTTTTGTTTTAAAAAAATCAACTTTATGTTCCACCTTTACAAAACTCCAATTTCATATGTAATGACCTAATATTATCTCTATAACCATTCATGCAAATTATATGCAGTAACAGGAAAAAGTATTTTGTTTTAAACACTTGAGACTATAAATTCACTTATTTTGATAAGAATTCATAATTATAGATAATATTGTCCAATAAACATGACCTAACGTTTTAATTATTTTTTTAATTTATAAAACTAGACTTATGTCTAAAAAGTAGTTTTTAAATATAAAAGTTAGACATATGCTGTTACTGACTTTTTTGTAGGCCTTATCGAGCTCTACAACTTTTCTGTAGCACTTAATCATATATCTCCCATCGGTAATAAAAAATTTTCGTTTGACCGTTTTTTCACTGACTTTGCAAATCCGGCTACCACGAAAAAGTATTTTCATTTTTCGGGTTAATATATTATAGCCTATATTACTCACAAATAATGTAGCCTTCTATTGGTAAAAGAATTTTCAAAATCGGTTCAGTAAATCCAGAGATTACCCACTACAACCTCACAAACCCTACCTCTTTATAAAATTAAGTATAGATAATTTAAAAGATGACACAATATATTAATGTTTATCAATGTTTCAAGAAATTAGATAACATATGGACTCCTTATAACATTCAATGTTAAGGCTAATAGATGCTAAAGTCTTATTTAATCTTTATAGAAAATAACAGCTCCAACAATATAAAACTTTAATCTAAGACCTACAGTGATACAGTGGTATGTGACATTGGTTTTATACTTTCAAGCTGTGATAAAGCCAATGGTTGCTTTCCCTGCTCTAGACAAATACAATATAATTTAACTTTTGTGACATTACACACTTTTACAACAACAAGAATCCCAAAGTAAGGATTTTAAATACATTGCGATTTGGGACATTTTCTACTGAAAAACATCCCATAATATGGGCCAGTATAACTTTTATGTTATGAGGACGAAAGACGGCCTATCAACTTAAACTTCTTTGTTCAAAAAATAAAACAAAAGATAAGTTTATAAAAGGTTATGATAAAGTTAATCATAAAGGATACGATGTAGTGTATCATAACTTACTTATCGTCCTTTAAACATGGTCTCGTAGTAGATATCGGTACAAAGCATTTGTAATTTCCAAAAACAGGAGCGCCACTATTTTTTAATAAATAAATGGAGCGAGGATTGGTGAAAGTTTTTAAAATGTGTCTGTAAAACATTTCAACAATATTTTTCTTCGTCTTTAAAATATGAACGCACTAGAACCTTCTTTATGGCGAAAATAGATGGCACTATGTAAATAAATTATCTGAGATTATATATTATACATTGCAATATTTTAGTCTTGACCCTGTTTAAGATGTAAAGCGAAACAGTTTGAACTGTAGTTGATTGTAGAATTGAAAAATTGACGACTATAGACAGTAGACATTGACAATCGTAATGTTTTGGGTGCGTTCCACTAAGCGTTCACAACGATCACGCTCACGACCGCAGTTTTTCCCGTTCCACTTGCTTGTGAGCGTTACTGTCGTAAACTCAAGTAGAATGGATTATAGAGCGTTTTGAGCGTTGAGGTAAATAATACAAGCGGCGAGTTAATAAAAGGTACGCAAAAGATTTAAGAGGTTAGGTTATAATCTGTAAGCCTTGAAAATAAACTTAATTAATTATTGCTTAAATCGATTTATATTGAAAAAAATTATAATTTAATTTTTTATATTTAATATTAGTTTTAACGAGGAATTCTTCATCAATAATATGATTCGTGACATCATAAGAAAATTGAAAATTTTCATCAGCACGATCAGCAGACGTTGATGTTCCGGGTTGTTCATTTAAAGCTCTGTTCAAAAGTTGTGTCGCAAATGCTGTGTCTATAATAAAAATAAAATTTTCATTAGTGAAATTTTAAACGTATGTAATAATTTTTTCAATAAGAAAACTAATTTAAAGAAGACTAAGTTAATTTTCATTTCTAAAGTTAGGTTATATTATTGGAAATCAAGGAAAAATGTATACATGTATACAGTGCACAGGATTATGACACTGGGTATGCGGCGAAGTACTCGGTCACAAAAATTTTTTCGTTTATAGATTTTTAGCATAGCTACAGCCAAGCGACGGATCTCTAAGTCGAAACCATGCCAACAGAGCAAGTCTTAGATGTACTACTATAAACAAATAAAACCTTACTAAACAAAAATGCATTATGTGCATACGTGATTTATTAGATTTCCGTCTATTATTTTTACTCGGATTATAGGTAACGAATAATTTCCGACAAGCCAGTTCGGCGGTTTTCGGAAGCGTTCGGATAGCCGAGAGCCATCGCCTGCCGCGGGAGTTCGCTATATAATCATGTCGATATTCATGGGTGTGTGCGTTTGCGAAGTATGAAAATTACACATACATGCGATGATATGTCCTGCAGAATGCAACGGCATGGGATGAGTTGCTATTTATAAAATATAAGGCGTTTTTAAGTTATTATATTTTTTAAATTAATTTATTTACTATTAATTAAAGTCATCTAAAACGTACGAACGTTTTATTAAAATATCTGTGAATGACAAGTAAAGCACTGCATTTCTGCCTACAAGGAGCGCACGCCCCTGCATGTATATTACCTCATTATAAACTACAATTAATTTTTCTAAGCTTGTTTTACATAATTATATTTACCTGTGGAGGTACGTTGAGCATCCGCTGCAGAAACATTCACATGTACTAAAATATCTCATTCCGCATGAAATAACGTAAACCTAACGGTCGCCATTTTTGATGCTTTGAGTTTTGAAAACGCCGCTAATTTTCTCAACGATCACTTCGACCCACCTTTTTAGATGGGTCGTCGTGAGCTTCGCGTGAGCGTAAGTCATGATGTCATAAGTGACGTTTTCGCCGCGACCACAACGACCGCGGTCGATATGTGGAACGACTAAAGGAGCATTTTGATCGTTGTGAGCGCTTAGTGGAACGCACCCATTATTTTGCGATGTGTGGCATAGTGCCATACATCGTAACTATAATCGCTAATACAATACATGGAGAATAGAGGTAAGGAGTACCATCTCCATAAATGAAAAGTGTCCGTAAAATAGCGTTAAATAGAGGGCGCTACAGACGCAGGGGTGTAAAGCGGCTTTAAACGGATAATTAAATCTTGGGATCTTCTTCGATTTAAATATAAAAATATTTTCGACTATACGAGTAATTAGAATACTCATGATTTACTGAACTACTAAAAACTAGTCATAGTCATCGAAAATTCTAACTTCATAGCACACACCTTTGCCACTCTAGCGCCATTATGGTCAGTTTTGGAACTATTATTTAATTACTTTTGTCGGACACTTTTTAGCTTTTCTGCCTCAGAGAGATGGTACTCCTTACCTCTATTCTCCATGATACAATAGAGCTGAAAATCGAAGTGTCAAATGTCAGATTTGACAGCTGTACACGTTTGTATTTTTTTTATTATTATTTATATAATATGGCATCGGCTTATAACCATTTGCCAGTGTCAAGTTAAAAAGGCGGGAAATAGAACTTTCGTTTCAATTTTCAACACCGTATTCCTATATCGTCAAGTCTAAAGTCTAGTCAAAGTCCAAATATATAGTCAGTACAGTCTATGAGTCATGTCAGTCGATTTTCCGTTTATACATATTAATTTATGCAGTCGATTCAGTAAAGTGGTAGAAGCTTTACTGAAAGTTCCTAGGGAGTTTTGGCGGGAAACACAAAATAGCACGTTTTTAGAAGTTGTACCACTTGCCCACACTTGTGCACGTTAACGAATATTTAATGGTTAATATTCTACCAATATTACACATTAAGAACCGAAATAACACAAATTTATGAAGTTTTACAAATTCCATAACATTACCCATTGAACTCCCTGGCAAAACTCTCACGTTTGTATTTTGGCCTGCAGAATTTTCAGGCCAAAATACAAATGTGGAAATTTGAGTGGAAATTCTGAAAATTCTGCAGGCCAAAATGAAATGCTGCTTCAGGGCTGTCAAGTGTCAACTGTCAAATGGAGTGCTGAATTTCTGATTGATTACCACTATTGACTTATTATTAAGCCACTATTTAGTTCTCTTTGTTAAAATACATGAAGTAATCTTCATGTTATTTATAATAACACGTATAATAAATTACGTGAATTAATCAGCTTTTGAACCAAGCATTGAATTTCCTAAAATCATAAACATGTCAGACAGATTGAAGAGCACGGACAACATTTGTAACGAAGAAGTTATAGACGATTTAACAAAAGATTTGGAGTTTTCCCTACGCACGGAGGGTGAAAATGACATCCCAGTTAATCCAAGTCGTAGTTTATGTGACTTTGAACCACAGAGAGGCGATGCACCAATTAGTAATCAAGCAGGTATGTACCCCACAATAATAATCTAAACCGACAAGTTCTATGTTATAAATATTCAACTTGTTAACATGTTATGTCCGTTCCATATTCTTTAGATAAGCCTTCTATAAAATACATAAGCCTTTTAAAGATAGAGGAAACTTCTATAAAATATAATATTGTGATAGTATTAAAAAATACCAGATGTACATATTTTCTACTTACATATATTTTTCCACTCTAATTGTATTACCTACATTCTATGCAAATAAAACCATCTATCTATCTACACTAATATTATTTTAAATGCGAAAGTTTATGTGGGTGATTCTGTGTTTTCACCTTACTTAACTTTAAATAGTTCAGGTAATGTAAATTGAGAATGTTCCCTAGTTTTAAATGTAAGCTTTCTGTATTCTCTATTGAAAATAAAAAATACTCGTGAAATAGTTGCTTCGATACACCATTTAGTTTCAAAGATTGAATTTTGAAGTGTGTCCTTGGGCGTGCTAACCTGCGTTCAGTAAAGAGTGACGTCATGATATTACTCTATGTTAACCCATTCCCGCTTTTTGTGCTGCAGCTGTATGTTATGATAAATATAAATTGATGAAATTTGCTACAATTGTTTTGGGTCTGCGAGCATCTATACGTCAGTGAGTCATTTAGTGCATATCCTTTTCCATATATATCAATTATGGTACAAATAAAATCCATGTGCTATCTCTTACTGTATCAATATAATAATTTTAAATTCATTATAATGTATGGCTGCAGAACAAAAGAGCGGGAACAGGCTTAGGGAGAATAATATTGTGATGACACAAACAGTCACATGTGACGTGACACCTATGTCACATGTGACGTGACACCTATGTCACATGTGACGTGACACCTATGTCACATGTGACGTGACACCTATGTCACATGTGACGTGACACCTGTGTCACATGTGACGTGACACCTATGTCACGTGACGTGACACCTATGTCACATGTGACGTGACACCTACGCCTCATATGTAATTCCAGCTTCACAATACAGTGATGATGAAACTGAGATAGACAAGAAATTTGAAGGCAGCGACAAGGAGGAAAGTGATGATGATTCCATTGATGAGTTGTTATTAAAGGATGCAGAGATGGACCTGACCGACGACCAGAAGGCTGAGAGGCAAATCATTGCAGAACAGTTAAAAGTGGCAGGAAATGAGTCTTTCAAGGTCGGAGAGTATGAGAGGAGTATAGAGAAATATACAGAAGGTATGAGTTGTTAATGGCCAGCATTTTATACCTTTACAATATTTCTCTAATTCTACTTTTTTTTGTGTTCTTGCTAATAATTAAAAAAAGAAAATTTCATACAAAATAATAGGCTAGTTTCATCTATCAAAATCAAATGATATAAATTTGTTATTTATATAGTTTCTATCATAACAAATACAATACTATTTTGTTATATAAATATATAACAATTGTTAATGAAATCACTGACCTTATAATAAGCTTTAGCACAAACATTCTTTAACAACCTTTTTTTTAAAATCAATTTATATGACGAGGCTTATGGTGCACTTGGCATCTATGTCAGCCTCATAGTTTTATTCAAATTAATAAAGACATAATTAGGTATTCAAGTGCGACCCTTCACAGATAAAATATAAAATATAATTAATAAACGGGTATCCCGTGAGAGAGGCATTGCAAATAATATTAGTTTGTTCCCTGAACAAATTATTCGGGAACATCCGGCTTCTGAGGTAACGATTTCGGCCACAATCCACCAACAAATGCATCAGGTCTTCCGTAACACCACAGTGAACACACTGAGGGGACTCCTTTTTCCCAATCATATGATTAAACCTGTTGAGTGGAACATGTCCGGAACGCAGCCTCATAGCTGCAACCAAACTATTTCTGGAAATATTAACGCCTTCAAACCAAGGGGTTCAGTCCTGGCTCATTATTCAAAGTCCTGTATCAGATACCCTTAGAGGTTGAACAATCAATAAAAATTTTCCTTCACCTATCGATACAAATACGTTTAGCTACTTGAAAAATCTCTGTACAGTATGGTTGTATATGAGCGGACATATCCCGGCCATCACAGATTGCTTCCTTGGTCAGCCAATCGGCAATCTCGTTGCCTCTCACGCCGATATGGGAGGGTATCCATTGCAATCTAACGCGAGATGTCTTATTCAAATCATTTAGAATTTTAAGAACTTCATATGCAATGGGTACACCTCTTGCCCCCGAGACGCAACGAGTAAGGTGCTGGAGCGCTGACATTGAGTCAGATAAAACAACAACTTTATTTAATCTGTTAACCTGTGCATATCAAAGTGCTTCCAGTATTGCTAAAAGCTCAGCTCGCATGATAGAAATATTTCCCCCAAGTTTTAATTTGGAAGAAACATTTCTTTGCACATCAATGAAGGCGGCACCAACACCCCCATCACTTATAGATCCATCGGTGAACAACATGTGATATCCAAATCCTTTACAGTGAGAAATCTTAATACCAAAACATCAAAATTACGCTTGGCATGTGTTACTCCCTCGACTCGGAGTCTCACAATATTTATAATATCAATATAAGACAACCATACTTCCAAATGGAACATCTCCAGGTTAGAGCTTGTATACAGAGCTTTATCCTTAAAAATATTATGTATTTCAATTAAACTAGGTGCATTCTTATTCCTCCAGAAATTACTAAAATGCGTCAAACATTCTACCTTCTTGTAATTCTCATTAGACAATGAAGCGACCTTCAACCAATATCTACATCCAAGCCAAAATCGACGAATGTGAAATGGTGGAATACTCAGTTCACTCTCCATTACATGAATTGAAGTGCTCCGTATAAAACCACCACAAATTCTCAGTGCTTTGTTTTGTATAAGGTTAAGTTTATTTAAATGTGTCTTAGCTGAACTCCCATATAAAAAGCTACCATAATCAATACGACTTCTGATGAGAGAAATGTACAGTTGTCGCAAATGCTTCGGATGAATACCCCACAAACTCCCTGATAATACTTTCAAAACATTGAGAAGCTTGTAACATTTTTCAGTGGTTTGATTAATATGAGTACTCCACTTCAGTGAGGAATCAAGCCACATTCCTAGATACTTTACTTTTCTTAAATTTTGGAGAACACAATCATTCATATTAATGGTTACATTTAGATTTTTTCTTGTTTTTTTGAATATACAAACATTGCTTTTGTCTTCAGATAAGATTAAGCCAATATCTCCTAAAACATTTGTTAAAACTAAAATCTCCTCGCTAAATATCCTTTCTGCTAAATTAAAATTCTTATAATCTAAGGTCATGTACATAAAAAAATCATCAGCGTATTGTGGTACATTGAGTTTGACAATAATATTACTGATATTCCTTGTTAGAATATTAAATAAAAGTGGAGACATAGGTTCACCCTGAGCTTAACCTCTGCAGGTAAATCTACTGATGTATTTATTTCCAATTAACATAATACAATTTCTATTAGAGAGGAAATTCCATAAATATGTACAAATTTTATGACCAATACCTATCCTGTTTAAGGCCGTTACGAGAGCAGCAATATTAACATTATTGTAAGCATTAGTGATATCCACAAAACATGCTATTGTCACTTTATTGCTAGCAAAACCTGTCTGAATATTAGTAATTAAGCCAGCAACATTTATAAATTTATTAATGGATAGATTTTGAACGTTTTCTGCGATTCTATTATAAAGACGTATATATTTTTTGCCCTTTTGTGCCCTTTAAATATTTACTTACTTTGCTAAGTCTAATAATCTAATTGCTAATTAAATAAAATGAATATAAGTAAAATGTTTGTTTTGTATTTCTCAGCACTGAAGGTTTGTCCTCTGCAGTTCTCACAACAGCGTTCAGTACTCTACTGTAACAGAAGTGCTGCAAAAATGAAGTTGGAGAAATACAAACTGGCCATCAAAGACTGCAGTAAAGCCATTGAACTGGATGACAAATATCTTAAAGCATATTACAGGTAATTTCATGGTGTTTATATCATAGAGTATACTATAATATAAACACGCCGGCATATTTAGCGGAACACAAAAAAAAGGTCCATAATTAAAAAAAATATGGTTTTATTTTAAAATCTACTTACTACACTTCTTTTGTTATTTAAAGTTTCATTTGTTTTACTTAAAATGAGATAACATTAAGAACAGATTTTGCAAGTAAAGGCTATATGTGAAAAATGGTACATTTTGGAACTTTTCATGTAACCGGGAAAAGTGAAAATTCATATTAAAATAACAATTAATTAAATTAGAAAAATAGTGATTAATATCGCGTATTTCCTCCACGTGCTCTTATTAAAGTTTCTACCCGTCTAGGCATACTGAGAATGATGTTATCGATGATCTCCTGGGATAGTCTCCGCCATTCCTCAACTACGGTGATTCGCAGTTCACCCACGTTAGCAGGAGCTGGAATTCTGGACTTAACTTTTCTTTTCAGCAAGTCCCAAACGTGCTCTATTGGGTTCATATCCGGTGATATCGCCGGCCACTCCATAACAGTGATATTCATATCATTAAGATAAGCTTGAGTTACCGAGCGGTATGCGGCCGAGCATTATCCTGCATAAAAACAAAATCGTCACCGATATATGGGGCAAACGGTACGACATTTTCTTCTAAAACTTCTCTGATATAGCGGTCTGCAGTCAGACTCCCTCTGTCAATCACTACCAAGTCTGTGCGAGCTCCCAAACAAATGCCCGCCCAAACCATTATTGATCCACCACCGTATGCAACTGTAGTTTCAAAATTTGTCTGAATGTATCGTTCTCCTTTGCGTCTGTATATTCTTTGCCTGCCGTCAATTTGATTTAAGAGAATTCTGCACTCATCACTAAACATTACCTTACTCCATTGGTCCGCGTTCCAAAGTCGATGTTCCTGAGCAAAAGTTAACCTGTTTCTATGATGATTTACCTCGAGCCTTGGAGCCTTGGCGGGCACAAATGAACCCAAACCAGCTTCTTCGAACCTTCTTCGTACCGTACGTAACCCTGAACTGTTGGATACTGCGATGGATCGTTGAAACTGGACGACGAAGATCTCTGGATATCACTCTGTAGGTTTGACCATTTCTTCGCATTTCGAGTGCCCTGGCAATCTCCGTTGGGGCTAAGTCAGGCATAATTCAGTCCTCAACTCCAAAAAGATACGCGATTAAAAAAAAACTAACAAAAACAGTATTTCAATGAAATTTTAAATCAAACTCAGAAGGAAGAAATACTCGAAGTTCGCTCCAGATAAGGTGTATTTGAATAAAATTAAAACAATTGCATAAAATGTGATGTTCAGTTGTTTTCTTAATTTGAAAATATTTCTTTTTAAATTAAATGACGTATAAACCAGCCAGCAACCTTATATGATACTGATATCAAACCTTTATTTTATGTTCCGCTAAATATGCCGGTGTGTGTATTATGTTCTATAATATTATAATGAGGTAAAGTTTGTGAGGTTGTAGGGGGTAACCTCTGGATCTACTAATCCGATTTTGAAAATTCTTTTACCAATAGAAGGCTACGTTATTTGTGAGTGACATAGGCTATAGGTATATTAACCCGAAAAAAGAAAAGGCTTTTTCGTGGCAGCCGGATTTGCAAAGTCGGAGAAAAAACTGTAGAACGAAAAAGTTTCTTATTAACGCTGCCTTACTGATGGAAAATATATTAGGTTAAATTGGCGTTTTGTCGTAATGGCCACTTTGATCTAAAATATATATTTTTTGGTTATGAATTCCAATTTCAAATTAATACCGCTATTTACTCATGCATTTCTGTTTCGAAAACCGTAATTTGTTTTTTCCCCTTTTGGTTCTTTCTTTGCGTCACTCTGTTGTTACATTACTCAACCGGCACAATAATGAAGGGATGTTAAATCGAATTAGGTATTACCTGTGATGAAAGGTGGAGGATCCTGTACGATAATCGGAAACGCTCATCGCAATGGCTGAACCCTGGCGAACCAACTAATGCCTGCCCCATGCGAAAATTGACTCAAAAGAAGTTATTTGTGAGCTTTTGGTGGATGTCGTTCACTACAGCTTTCTTAAATCTGGCCAGACGATTACGGCAGATGTCTATTGCCAGCAACTGCAAATTATGATGGAAAAGCCAGCTACTATGTTTAGCAGCTGGCTTTTCCGAGGTTAGTCGTTCGCTCTAGGCCACTGCTGCTTCAGGACATTCCCCCATACTCATCGGACCTTGATCGAACAGATTACCATTTTTTTCGAAATTTGTATAACTTCTTGCAAGGGACAAAATTCAACTCCGATGAGGCAGTCCAAAGCGCCTTCAAAGATTTTATCGATTCCTGTCCGAATAGTTTCTTTAGTAAAGGAATCAATGTTCTACCTATGAGATGGCAAAGGTGCATAGATAGCAATGGTATATATAAAAAATTACTTTATGTACAAAACGCCAATTTCATATGTAATGACCTAATATGATTAAGTCCTAGAAAAAAGTTGTAGAGCTTGATAATACCTAAAAAAGTCAGCGCCAGCATATTATGTCAAACTTTTATAGGTATATAATTTAGTTAATAAAATCAGGCATTACTTTGCAGAAATCTATAGCATACAATTTAATTAATATTATATCTCTGAGTTTTGCAATCTGCATGGGGGGGGGGGGGGGGGGGGGCTTGCACGATCTTTCCGACATTGTTGCTTGTGTGTACGCATAAACTTGGAGAATATAATTAAGGAGTACCATCTCCATACATGAAAAGTGTCCGTAAAATAGCGTTAAAAAGGGGACGCTACAGACGCATACGGGAGTAAAGCGGCAAAATTTAAACGTATAATTAAATCTTAGCATCTTCTTAGGTTTTATATATAAAAATATTTTCGACTATACGAGTAATTAGAATTTTCATGATTTACTGAATTAACTACTTTTAATCTATACTAAAGTCGTCAAAAATTTTAAATTACTAAACTCAACTAACTTCACTCCATCTCTTATTGCTATCTTCATATCATACCCTTTTCTGACTCTAGCGCCATTATGGCCAGTTTTGGAACTATTATTTAATTACTTTTGTCGGACACTTTTTAGAATTTAGCTTTTCTGCCTTAGAGAGATGGTACTCCTTACCTCTATTCTCCATGCGCATAAGCAGTGTGGGATGAGGGAGGCGCTTTACGCATGCTTATGCGTGCACTCACACATTTGCTTGCAGGTTGTGAGTATTTTTTCGTGGATTATTGCTAGATATATATATAAGTCTAAAAAGTAGTTTTTTACATTAAAAAAATAATTTAAATCGTTAGCTCATTCTTAATAAAAACGTCGGTATTAAGGTTAATTTTTAAGCGGTACATACATTAGGTTAGATTAGATTACATTAAAACCATAATTTATCAATTGCATTTCAGGCGGGGTTATTTTTTATTGAAACCCAAATTCACGCGGGCGAAGCCGCGGGCAAAAGCTAGTATAATATATTTTTCTAAAGATTTATGTATAATTTACAGACTATTCAGAGATATTTTACCTTTTAACCGACAACATCACAATCACTCTCATAGAGTAAACTCTGAGGTCAAATAACTCCGAACGGACTGTGTAACATTTTATTATCTCTTTGTATTATTATTGTATTTGGCTCATATGTGCCATATTCTTTTTGATAATTACTTAATAAAAAAATTTAAACAATTTCAGACGAGCTCAATCTTACGAAGCAACAGAGAAGTTAGACGAGTGTCTGGCAGATTACAAGAAAATTCTAGAACTAGATCCTTCGCACAAGGAAGCCGCCAGTGCCGTAGTACGTCTCCCACCCTTAATAGAAGAGAGGAACGAAAAACTAAAAACAGAAATGCTGGGAAAGCTAAAAGACTTGGGAAACATGATTTTAAAACCGTTTGGACTCTCAACAGAAAACTTTAAATTGGAACAAGATCCAGAATCAAAAGGCTATAAAATAAATTTTAAACAATAGTTATGTTACTTACTCTCTAAGGTTAATTGTGATATTGTAATATATTTAAGCTTATACGTAATGTTTTGTTTTCTTGCTCAATTTCTTAACTTCATTCATTGTTTTAGATTTTGACAATGATATGCAGTTTTACATCTCTATAAATATAGCCTAATATGAAGGATATTACCACAGATATTACTGTGTAAATTAATAAAAAAAGGTTTATGGGCTGAGATGAGCTTTAAAGAAAATGTTTGGTCACTAAAATGGCCCGAAAGTAAGAATCAATCTTAATCTCATTTTAGCTATCTGAGATCAAGATATCAATACATTTCAACTATCCTAAGATTGAATTCACGTCAATTTACTTCAATTTTTGTTTGAGAATCTAAGATTGAAGTCAATCTAAGATTTTAGATACGTTATTAATTTTGGCCGTAAAAAGATAATCTTTCGGCTCCAGACTCTATTTAGAAAATTGGACTACAAAACCTCTTTGGTTTGTGTTTAAAAATAAATAACTTCTTAATTAAGAAAAAGAATGTTGCTCTCTGTCACTCAAAATTGACACAGTTACTTTAAGATAATTTTACAATATTTTTGCACGTTTTTTTATATTTTAAATTGAAAGTGTAATTGACAAATTTCTGAAAAAGTAAGTTTTTTTTCTTAATTTTATTGTTTTGGTTTATAATAATATGAGTAAGAAACTAAAGGCATATATTTCTATATGAAGACGAGGCTTCCATAGTCGGACATCATCAATATGATGGCTCTCAGACTGTCCTCACAATGCATTCTTGCCTTAATATGGAATAATATAACAAAAACAACGTTACCGCGTTAACATAAAGAGGGGAGAGACAAATGAAGTCTACATACTCTTTATCCCAGCGATATAGCTCTAGCTATATTACCACGCTAATAGCTCATCAATAATATGTTGATTTCATTTTAAAGCCACTTTGTTAAATGGCTTTCCATGTTAAACCTATATACAAAGTCAACGTTGCCTTGAAATTTTGTCACACTTGTCTTTGTGTCTTTTCTTTTAGATAATATGGCGCCCGCACCCATCGGCTGTCGTCGGAGGTGAGAGTAAAAATATAATTATTTACTTCTTTTGTATACTTACTAGCTAAATTGTGCTATTCAATTCTTGGTTGTAACAGCTAATAACTGTAGAGGTGTTAATCTTTATTCTTGTATAAACTGTAATGCTATTATCAAGTTTATGGACCTCCGATGTGAATAGGCAAACATCTAAAATTTAATTGTTAATGACAAATTTTGTCATTAACAATGCTAAGCTAATATTTTACTACTATTATTTCAGGAGAAAAATGCGGTAAGTGTTAGGTGAAATAAGCTATTAGCGCGTTAAAGATCGTGCATTAAGAAAAATGCGAGTCGGTGAAGACTGCTACTTTCCTACTCAACCACATATCTACCGGGTAAAGTTATAGAAATAAACATAGGTAAGTATTAAGTCGTGTACTTATTTATGGTAGGTACTTATTATCCAGATTCCCAACGTCCTAATGAACTTCCGGCTTCCGTTTTCATGTTTTTCATACAATTTTCTTTCGATAACGTTACGAGTACGTAGTTGTCAACTGTTCCTGCCATCCCGTCCGCCGAAATATCGCTTAGTTCGGCGCCACCGCTAGAACTCTGCCCGAGATTGTGACGGGCCGAAGTGGCGGCAATACATAACACGTATAAACGTATCCACCGCCACCGTCACCGGGACGTCACCATGATATAATGTTTGTGGGATAAAACTAAGGATGCATCCAAAGAAATGCATGACATAAATGTGTTTCTGGAGCCGAAAGGAGATGGACCAGAAAATTAAAGACCTAATCAGTACAATGTACATATTAATGTAACACACAGTAAGAACAAACTGAACCACCGAGTTCGCGGTGGACAAACGATCGCCGTCACGTCAACTTAATCTCGGCCTGAAATAATCTCGTTCTCTGTGACGTCCCGTTGACTATGGCGGTGGACAACATGAAGTGTCCGTTGATGACGATGAATGATGCCGCATTGTGGGGTGACACTGGAGTCATATTGCGAATTAAACTTTTTAAACATTCCCCATGTTCCCCTAGAGTCAATTTCTAAATCTAATGAGAGTTTGAGTCGGTGCTGTCTGATAAGTAGATGTTAGGGTCAATTCACGCCGAAACGAAACGATACGCGACATGGCGTAGCATTTTTAAGATAGCCATTCAAAATTGAACTTTATCACATCACACAAGAAGATACACGTTTCATTGTAAGAGTTCGAATCTCATGTTGCACAACGCTGCACACCGCATGCATGTGTTTCGATGAGCTCTGCAGCAGTGGTTAGCGCGGAGGTCGCGGGTTTGAATCCCGCCAAGAGTACAAAAAGTTTTATATGTTCCTGGGCCACAGATGTTCATAAACATGTGTTAATCCCTGTACAGTAAGACACGGTGTCGCACACGCAGCGGCCGTTTCAAGCGCTGCCGGTGCGGCGACCGCCGCTACCCCATCCGCGTTGTCAGCCGTCGATCCCGTCGCTCGCGCTGCAGGAGTCGCCGCCGGGGACGGTAAGCACACAGCTAGCGAACGAGGTGCCTTCTACCTTATGGTATTACCGCCGAGTCACTGCGAATCACCTGTATTGCAAATGCACAGTAGAAGTAAGAAGAAAATGAATGTGTAAATTTTTGTCCATGCACATGAGAAAAAACCTTTAGTATTTCAATACCGGGCGAACGTGGCGAGCGCGAAAATGTTAGCTTATTAGGTATAGCAATTAAGATTTCTGAAAACCCTATATATGCCGCGCCTCCGTACTAACGCGACGCCGCGCCCGCCGCGCTGTACCTTAACCTGGCAACCCTATATTGATACGAGTGCGGAGTGAGTGAAGTCAAGCCAACATTTTAATTCTTAACTATCGAAAACAGATAAATTTTCGTGGACAAACAAAAAAGTCTTACGAATTGTGAAATGGGTGTTCTATTTATTTGTCACGCCTACGTAGTCCCCCGTGAAGTTACCCGTGGACCCCTGACCCAAGGTCCTGAACCTCTGGGAATCAATGGTGTAGGGGAATATGTTGTATCTCGGAGCCAGTTGTACCTTGGCCAGTTGGCTTTTTCTAGGTATTCCTAAGCCTCAGTACTTACCTAGAAAAAGCTATTAGAATTCAAAAGGTTTTACCTGAGATTTTGTTAAATTTTGAGGTATAAGTAATAGAAGATGGTAAGTATAGGAGAAATTGCCAGCTTGCTTCGAGTCATCATCATCATCATCATCGTCAGCCCGTAGTCGTCCACTGTTGGACATAAGCCTAGCCTTGCTTCGAATAGCTCCTCTAAAATTGGTGCCAGCTCTCCATCTATTATTACATGTTAAGTATTTATGAGTGATATGAATATTATTGGTTTTTTTGTCCAGCTACCAATGGAGATGTCGTTCTCGCTCGGGCTCTTTCAAGAAATGCCGCTACTGTGACAGGCGGTACAAAATCCGTCGATAAACCAGTGTTGGTTAGTTGCATTTACATATACGATTGATATACATAATTGGGTACCTACCGTAGGTACCTAACCTAACTATTGTTCTTACTACTTAAGTACGTACTGACGTACACACGCGAGGCTGGTAGGCAAAGTCATGAATATCAATTACAAAAGTAATTACTTACGTAAAGTACGCGCCATATAATCAAAATTAGGAGAGCCCTCCTATTAACAGGCTGTCGCTGTCTCTGCTAGTCGAAATGACGTCACGGGTCACCTAATTTAACTATCGTTGCAGTATTCGGCCGTTACAGTTGGAGAAAATTAAAGTGTAGTAGTTTAATCATCCCTGCAATTTGTTCGTATTGCCGATTGTGGTGTCGTCATTAAAAGCATGTACTTATTATTAAGTTACCTATCTCTTTACATGGCAATTTACTAGTATAGTGAAATTCTATCAGTGCCCTTACCTAAGTATACTGAGCTACAAGATAGTGATTTATCATTAAGGGTAGGTACTTGCAACAAGCTCCTTGTTGGAAGTTTTAACCATCTAACGTAAATTTCAGCCCAAGTCCGCTCCAAAATAGCACACCGCTCGCGCTGGACCACAGGACTACAAATATAAAATACATAAGACTAAGTAACTAATTATAGTGAAGACGCATAAACCATCATCTTCACTAGGTAATTATTAGTTTTGATGATCGTTTGAACAGTATTCGTAAAATTTACGTACCTATTCGTAAGTAGGAACGTATAGTTTTTTTTTGTAAAAGTATTGTGTTTTTTAAGTGCGTGTTTGTTTAAATTATAGTATTATTAGAATACAAAATATATGCAATTATACATACCTTTGTTTTAATAAATCTCAAAATCATTGCCCTTATTCTTCCTTCCTCATTTACAAACTCAATAGGATTTATGATACAGTTTAAGGCATGTACCTATACTCTCGTCTGTTATTTATTTGCGATAGATTTTATATGTTATGGTGCTCCCACACGGCCGTTAGAAAACGTTTACAAACATGAGACGACCAAGTCAGTCAGAAGACCAACTTAAGAAACTTGAGCGCCTTCAAAATCTGTCTATCATGTTCATCTTTGGCTTGCGCAAATTTGAACACACCCGTATCCGAGTACCACTGTCACAAGCTCAAGTGGTTACCAATTCGCTTTCGCCGCAGTGCTCGTGTACTTTCGCTACTTTACTCGCATTTTATTTGATCCCAACAGCCCTCAATACCTAAATGAAACTTTTAGCTTCCGTTTCTCCGACAGGCAAGAGCTACGATCCTCCACAAATCTCCTTCTCGATGTTCCTATCCACCACACCAAGTGTTTCCACTCCTCTTACTCCGTACAATCTGTCCTGCTATGGAACTCCCTGCCTCTCTCCCTACTCGAATTAGACAATCCAAAACATTAAATACTTTAAATCTGCCCTAAAAGAGTACTAGGTACCTCAGTATGTGTCGAAAGTTGTAATAATTATTACTCAACACATACTGAGGTAGTAGATAGTAAAATTTAACATCATTGCAGTATTCGGCCGTTAAAGTAGGAGAAAATTAGTAGTTTAATCATCCTCTTATCTATGAACATATATGTTCATAGATGGTAATAAATTAAAAAACAGGTAAAAAATCAATATTATGTAATTCAACAAAAAAATTCTCCCACTCTCCCATGAAAAACGGAAGAGAATTATTTAATTTTGTTTAATTCTATACCTTTAAAAAAATTCTTGCTTGTTTCTCATAAAATTGCATTTTTTACTCCCGTCACTTTCATTCTAAGGGTGTGAAATTATGGGCGTGAAATGGATTTCGCCCCACATTATCTCAGTGTGAACTGACGATGATGAAATGAATATGTAGTCCTACTAATGTTATAAATGTGAAAGTTTGTCAGAATGGATGGATGTATATATGTATAGATGTTTGTTACTCTTTCACGCAAAAACCATTGAACGATTTCGATGAAACTTGCTATGGTAGTAGTTTAGGCTCTGGATTAAAACATAGGTTACTTTTTATCCCGAAAAACTACAGTATTCCCGTGGGATACCAGATACTATACTTACGCAGGCTGAGCCGCAGAAAAAAGTATAAATATTGCTAATTCTATTGTAGAAAATAATGCAAATGAAAAGAAAAGTGCAAATAAATATGTATATATGTAGAAAAGGCAGTTAACAATAAAATGTGGTCCCATGATTTCCTTAATATCTCACATATTTCTCGCCATCCATATTCTACCTAAACTTCATTAAAAAAGCAAAGCCTCTGCTATATACTATGTTTGTGTAAATATATCTATGTTGTCTGTATTGTGATTTGTGTAGCCTCAATAGGCATTAGAACATTAATAATAATACTTATATGTACTCCATGTCTTAATGCTTAATATTTACCAACTTTTAAATAGTGAACAATCACATTTGAGACTAATAAGGCATTGTAACAAACATGTTAAAACAGTTTGCATAAAATATCTAAAGCAAATTATTCATTATTCCAAATATATCCACCTAATCTATATGCCTGTTTCAGGTCCCACTTGAATATTCGATTGCCCTGTCCTTTACCGCCGGCCCCTGCTATAACAATAAGGGGCATTAAGTGTTCAGCGGCATTGAGCGGATGAGCCTCTTTGGCTCCTGGTTGTTTATCCCACGAGAGTAACTTCTCTTTTCGTTCCTCATTCTCTGATGTACATGAATTTTCCAAAAAGCTATCAAATTCTTCATTTATAACCGAGTTTCGAGGTCTGGCGTACATAAACTCACGCATGTTATGATATGACATCCCCGAGCCAAACACGGCAACACCTTCTTTACGGAATTGATACAACACCTCCCCAATTTTGTAATGCTCTTCTGCATTTTGATTTTTCAGGACTGAAATTTGAATTATCGGTACATCTGCTGCTGGATTGATAAGTAACATAGGAACAAACACACCATGGTCCCAGCCTCGTTTTGGATCTAGTGTAGCATCAATACCGGCTTTCTTTAATGAGTCTTGTATGCGTTTAGCGAGCACAGGATCTCCAGGCGCGTCGTATTTGTACTTGTAAGTTTCCGGCGGAAAGCCGTAGTAATCGAAATACAAGTTGTGGTGTTCCGCTGATGATATTGTAACTTTGTTTTCTTCCCAATGTGCAGTCACTAGAATAATGGCTTTTAATTCCTTTAGGTTAACGTGTTGCTTTACCTCGTCACGAAGGAACTGTGTGAGACCCGCACTTTCCTTGTCGCCCATGAGCGGCATGGGACCGCCTCCGTGGTTGACGAACACAGCCGGCGCGAAAACTGCCATCCTCTTTGCGGTATTGGTGAACTGACGTATTATATTCATAGAAAGCAAAGTCATAAAAACTATAAAACTGACATGAATGAGGACTGATAATGTATTGAGAATGATCATTAAGGCCGATCTAAAATTTTAACAATAGTAATTATCTCATTACGTGACTCATACAGGCCACGACCTTGCATTCGCTTATGTTATTATGACTAGCTGTTTATTTTCAATCTTATTTACTAAAGAATAAGACAGGAAAAACAATTTATTTATTTAGGTAGGTACTAGTTTCCAAGAAAATAAAAAAATAAATTAAAAAAATGGCAATTGACAAATTTGACACGTTGTTTTTTTTATTTATTGATGGCGTTACGGCTTAAAACTATTTGCCAGTGTCAAGTTAAAAAGGCGGATAAATATAATTGTCGTATAAGTTTTCAACACCCTATTACTATATCGTCGTCTAAAGTCTAGTCAAAGTTCAAATAAATAGTCAGTGCAGTCAATGAGTCAAGTCAGTCGATTCAGTAATATATAGAAGCTTCACTGAAAAATGTTTTGGAGGAAACACAAAATAGCACATTTATTAAAGTTGTACAACTTGCCCACACTTGTGCACGTAAATTAATAGTTAATATTCTACCAGTATTACACATTAAGAACCGAAATAACCCAAATTTATGGAGGAATGCAAAAACAACAACGTCACACATTGATTATTTCAATTAAATTTTAAAATTGTTGAATAAATCTAAAAGAAATAGGTATTTAGATAGACGCGATTAAAAATTATAAGCAAACAAAAACATAAACTAAATGCCATATTTGCCATTGCCTATAGGCATGTCGCCTAAAAATTTTTTTTCGTCTATTCGATGTTAGACGTAGTAGTACTTATCGTCTAGAGTCCGGCTAGCGAAAGATGAGACTGGAAAAAGGCGGCAAATTCAAAAAATCTACGTGTGGCAACCTTGCCTATAGTCGGAATTATAGTTTTGATACGTGATTATTTATGATAATAATATTATATTTTGTTAGGGACAACTCATTTCAAGAAAATGAAGTTTATTGTTGTTGTTTACTTAAATTTTATTTTGCAATATATTTTATGATGAATTAAACGCATGCAAGACTCGTGCATGTTTTTTGGAGTATTAAAACTTCTTCTTTAATACATCATGAAATATATTACAAAATAAAATTTAACCAAACAATTATCTTCATTTTCTTAAACTAAATTGTCCCTACTGTTTCGAAGTTTAAATATAACTTAATTAAAATGTTAAAGAATTGCCTATATTATATTATGCAATTAAAAGTGTATTAGCAAGCATCATAGATTGTATTAATTATACTCAAATATGTATATTTATTATATACTTGTACATGCCTACAGGTGACAGTTGAAACTAATAACACCCCTTGCAAGTTGATTAAAAACCAAGGATTAAGTGGAGATGAAAAAACAACACAGAAAATCAAAATATACAATTGTTTTTATTGTTTAATCACTACAGTCAAAATCTGATTCTAAAAATTCTATCTCAAGTGAGGAATCTGAATTCGAACTGCTAATATCGTCTCTGACCTTAATTATAAACTGTTCCATGTCTGCAGTGATCCCGTCTCGTCTTTTATACTGCTCCTCAACATGCATCACATGGTCCGTATTTTTTTTCCACTCTTCAGCTGTTATACTGTTAAATGGCTCGTGAATTAATCTTGCCTTATCCATATTTTTTTGATTTATAGTTCTGATGAACATAAGTTTCATCGAGATATACAATTTCTTTGCCTTCTCTACGTTTAGTAGCAATGGTCCGCAAGAAACGGTGTCGCCGCCACATGCTGCTACATCATACCTTTCAATAAGGATTGTACATTCATCTTGGTTTTTCTTGAATTCAAATCCGTTTGATAAAAGGATGCGACGCAATGTTTCACGACAGCCAGTAAAGTTAATACTTTCCCTTAATTCACTTAAAAGAGACCTTAATGTAGGGATTTGTTTCTTTACTATATAAAACTCATTGATTTTGTTTTTTATTGCATTAATATCAAAAGTATCTAACGCTGATACTGTTGGTTGATGTGGTCTTTTTTTACTGGTGTATTCCACACGCCTTTATTTATTTGACCTTCTTTTTTAATCCTTTTTAGGGTACAAACACTGACATCTGAAAATATGTAATAAATAAAGTTAGCATTAAATAACAAGGTTGCTTCCAGGTATTTTTAAAAATAATGTTAGGGTCTTACCGGCCAAAGAAGAAATCTCATCAAGGAACTGATTTTGTGTCTTTAAACACTGTTCTTGGAATACATCTCTTAATTTATTTATGCTTGATATTATAACTTGCATAACTGAATCCTTTGCATCATCCATGTTACCTGCAAAACAATAAATTCAAATACATGATAAATAATAATGATTTTTAATTAATTGTAATTGAAAGTATCAAAATCTTTTACCCGTACTTACCAATGCACTGGGATATTTCATGTAAACAATATTGTTTTTGTTTAAAAATGGCATCCCTTTCACTTCTTTTTTGTTCGTATTTACTAATCATAGCAAAAAGCAGCTTTCGCAAATATCTTTTCAAAGTTTTCGTTATGTTTAAATTAGAAAATCACGTAAACAACAGAAATATTTTTCACTTTGACACATAAACAACACATGCTTTAAGTGACAGTGTTACCATAATCATTTTTGGAATAAAAAGCCAGTCTCATCATTCGCTAGCCAGACTCTATGTGTTAGACAACATGTTAATAAATCAAATAGTAAAATATATAGATAGATAGGTTTTTAAAACCAAACAAGCACGCATAAATGGTACAGTCAAGCTTTGTCCTATCTCAATTCGTATTATGTTGTAAGTCCACATTCGTAATTTATTTCGCGCAAACAAAAGAACAAACAGTTCTATCCAAAGAAATATTTATTATGTTCATTACCACTATTAACGAAGCTGATAAGTATATCAGTAAGTATGTATAAGATATTAATTTATGGGATATAATTAATCTTGCGAACAAAAAATAGGTTGGCGACTGCACATGAGCATACTGTATTACTGAATTTGGCAGTGCATTAATATTATATTGGCGTTTAAATTACTAAACTGGCGAAAGCACTCAGGTGACAAAAAATACAAAAATCGGCAGATAAAAAGTGACGAAATTTAATCCAAATTGGTAACGAAATTTATAATAATTTGGCGGCTTAATTTCCGAGTAGGTGACTAATATACGATGTAAGGAGCTATAAAACCAATCGGGTGGATAAATTAATGGCTGCTAAAAATTCTATTTGCAGGCTACGGAAAATTGCTTTATTGGATACTGTTGGATTTTGTTTTCTTTTGGTATGGGTGTCGTTTTCTAAATTTTTGGGAGTGCAGAATAATATGAAAATGAAATCCATTTTGAAAATCCAAAATGGCGTACCTTTTTCATTAAAATTAATAAGGTGTCCTTTTCCAGATTTCTGGACTGGGTATAAAATTGTCTTCCAATTTCAATTTCGAAAATGGAGAATTTTCATTCTTCGTAAAAATGACATGAGTACTAATTTAAAAGTTGTTGCGGATGCTGATTAGGATTAATGATTATTTAACATAGTATGTTATGTAGTACCAGCTATGTAAGCTATAGAAATTTTTGGAAATTCAGGATTAAAAAAATCTCTTATCATAAAGAAAATAAGTGGTTACGGGGTTACTTGGGGGGGAGGAAATTTTCATTATTTTTTCAGTAGGATTACCTGTTCTCGAGACAGAAGCGATTATAGCAAAAAAAATATGGCAATGCCTACTTTGAGATACGAGCGATGTATAAATCTATAGAAATGTTGGAAAATGTAGGATTTCAAATTTCTTTCTCTCCCATCATGAAGAAAATATTTGGTTGCGGGGTTTCTAAGGGAGAGGAAATTTTCATTATTTTTTCAGTAGGACGCATTATTTTTCAGATAGAAGAATTTTACAGAAATTTAAATATATCCATCATTTTGAAATTGCAAAATAAAAGATTTTTTTGTAATTAACATAAAAATCTCTAGGTTTTTTCTAAGGACACCTAGATTTATTTTATTAAAAATAAATGCCCGCTATCTTTGAAATTCAAAATGGATATCATTTTTGTAGTCCTTAAAAACCTCGAAGATGACACCTGTATTAATTTTACAAAAAAATAAATATTCGACATTTTGAAATTTCAAACTGAATGAATTTTTGTAATCAGTGACTCCAGAAACCTATTTAAAGAAAACGAAACCTATATCCATTTTTTTTAATGCCTTCTATCTTGGAATTTCAAAATAAATGTCATTTTCGTATCCAGCACCCCCAAAAACCTGGTAAACGACCATCATATAAATTTTACAAAAAATAAATATCCGCTTGTTTCTTAAATGCTTTCGCCAACTTGGTAATTTATTATTCAATATTCGATTTTCATACCCAGCATTTTATTGTTTTGTCGCAAGTATAAATACATGCCTTAATAATATACCGCTATTACACAGAGCGGAAATAACACAACTTCATAGAATAAAAATCCTAAAACAACAACATCACACTCACATTCCCGCTAAAACTTGACATATAATTTCGTTTAGCACAATATGTTCACCTTAGGCTAAGATTATATTATTATGCTCTGGAATCCGGAACACCGGTGAAAATTCAGAGCCTTGAAAATAGAACTGTGCGCTAATACAATACAGTTGAAAATCGAACACACGAGTGTCGATTAAAATGCCAATGTCATATATGATAGCTCGTCATTGGAAACTTCCAATTTAGACTGTATTTTATTAGCGCAGAGTTCTATTTTCAATGCTCAGAATTTTATACGGCCTTCCGGTTTCCGTATCATATAGTCCCAGCTTATGGCTAGGACTATATTATGCTCCGGAATCCGGAACACCGGTGAAAATTTAGAGCACTGAAAATAGAAATGCACTAATACGATAGAGTTGAAAATGGAAGTGTCAGCTGTGGAGCTGTCATATATGACATTGATATTTGACTCTACACGACGCTCACACTCATGTGTTCGATTTTCAACTCTATTGTATTAGCGCGGAGTTCTATTTTCAGTGCTCTGATTTTTCACCGGCGTTCCGGATTCCGGAGCAGATAGTCCCAGGCTAGGACTCCCAGCCGTAGAGCATCAAACCAACGGGGAATTCCTGACAACGGCGGCTCCGGTTGGTTAAAGCTCTAAGATGCTTACGGTTTACTTTTTTGAACGAAAACCGAATTTGCAATAGGTTTATGATTTATGAACGATTTTGTGACAAAGAAAGCTATGGCAGTAGACAAAGATAGAAATATTTTGTTCGTGTCTTCGTGATTTAGAAATGGCGTCTCTGTGAGTTGTCCTTTTCGCACAAATAATACGATTTAATTCAAACCAAAACAAGAAATATCTGTTTACAAAAGGTGTAACATAGTTTTCTGTATGATTTTATAGCAGTATTTATTATGATAACGGTTCAATGTGTTAATATGTGACAATGACTGATATTGGGCGAGGCATTTCAGTATTAGTCCCCAAATTTTCTGATTTTTGTTATAAATCCTGGGGCAAATTTAATTTGGGCCCACTTTAGTGCAAGGTATTAGGTTCATTTGGTAAAAATGGATAAAAAGGGTAAGAAGAAAACTGTCATAAAACGAAAAGCTGACGACTCGGCCGAGGGTGAGAAAAAGCCGAAAATGGTAAACCGAGCGAAAGTAGAAGAAGAGAAAGACAAGGTAGAGGTAGTCAATCAAGTGGTCGAAGTTCCTGTGGAGCAGGGACAGCAGATAGTCCACACGGGGCAGCTGGTGGAGGGAAACTTTGAGCAGCCAGTTTTCGTCAATATGAAAGGGGAGCCAGTTCAACTCGGCCCCAATACAGTGATCTTGTATGAGCAGAGTGGTAATCCATCGAACTTCGCGTTCGGTGGCATGTGGACTATGGACTCCTCAGGCCGGATTGTGATGGCAGAAACAATATATGATGTGAAAGGGGAGCCAGAAGAGGAGAGTGCTACTTTTGTCCAAAATACCACAGAAGTTAGCAGTGTAAGTTAAGTTTTTTCATTTGGATAATTTTTGAGAGATAGGTTTCAGTCATTGTAGAAGGTATCTATGGAAATTGGAATCTAAAACATGATACAATAATATTATTCATGAATATTTTTAAGAGTTTTAACATTATTGGCTACTGTGTCTCCAGTGAGCATTAAATTATAATTAGTAATAATTAATAGTAACATTTTCATAATAATTTGATGTTAAAAACTATTCTTTTGTTTTGAATTTTGGGAGCCAACTTTCGTAACATGTGTTGTTTAAGAATTTTTAATATGTCAGGAACATAATGTACATAAAATTCCACTTTTGGAATGGAGCATTATGTTTGACATCTAAGTAAGTAAAAATCGAATATTTCAGCAACCAGTAGAAGAGACGAGTACTACATATCAGCAGTTTGAACTGAGTAACAACGGACAGGTGGAAGGCCAAGAGTACGAGGTGGCCATCATCGAAAATTCAGAAGATGCATCCAACAGGTTAGAGCATATTTTATTTTTACAAACTGATAAACAGATGGGTGTATGTGTGTGTGTCCATGTGTGCGTGTGTGACGAAAGCGGACGTAATCAAGCTTACTGCTTGACAATGATTAGTTACTTAAAAATTTTAATTTTGTTTATATCTGGCATAATAAACAACACACTATGTGTATAATATAAGTTTGTTGTTAGTATCACAACAGGCTTTGTGTATATTTCAGGCCTACAGAACCACAGCTCATCGTAAATGAAGCCCAGCTTGTGGGTCTCGGAGCGGCGGCTGTGCGCTGGTTGAATCAGAAATATGACTTTGTTGTGAGAAAGCTACAACTGAATTATGGTAATTACTTTCTTATAACTATGTTTCAATTATAGTCTCAGTCAGTAAAATGATATTATGTTTATGCTCTTTGTCTCTATCTACTTGTCATTTAGGGTCAATTCATACGGAAATGATACGCAACATGCATGCATTTATGATAGCTATCCAAAATTGAACTTTATTCATCACACAAGAAGATACATAATATTGTAAAAGTTCGAATGTCAGGTTGCAATGCACCGCACAGCTCATGTGCAGTGCAGACTATACGTCCCTCTTTCAGGCCGTCTGTCCCACTGTCCCCAGCAAGGCTGAATTTGTCCCACTTTTGTCAACAGATCAAAAATAACTTTTAGATATAAGTGAGCCGCTTATATAAACGCCTGGCATTTTCGATACCGCAATGTATAAGACATTCAGAGACATCTGTTGCCTGTCAGCAAACTTATTCCAACTCCTTGTCCTAGGATGTCGCTGTTCTGTATAAGATAATTATTTAGTAAAACACTGCATTGTTATGGTCATTTTCTATGTGCTAATAGACAATATATTTTGATTGCGAGAATTTCTACTCTTACTTAGCTCCTACACTTTTTAGTTGTTAAAGTTTTTATAGGATGATTCAGTAGATGGCCCGCTTTGGCAAGAAAAATATTTGGTTAAGTTATGTATGACTGATGTCATATGAAACGTGTATCTTTTTGTGTAGTGAATATAGAGTTCAATGTTGAATAGCTATCTTAAAAATTACGCGCCTCGTAGGTTCGCGTATCGTCGCGGTGTCAACCCTTAGTACAGTCGGACTTTGGCTGCCATTTTCCTAAGATTCTAAATCATAGTAGGTATAATATTTTAAAATTTTACTTTATAACTTATTAATTATATGTAAATCACTGAATTCGTAGATGCTGGGGTGAAGCTTCTACACTCGCAGTCGGGGTGTATACAGTGCGTGTACCTCACCACACCCAGCATGCAAATGGCTTTCAATGCCGTGCCTCAGTTTTTGTGTATCGAGACAGGTATGTTCTATTTATTCTGTTTAGCCAACATACTACTACAGCAGAAACTCTATTAACCGGAATAATTCTTGCTGTTAGGTATTCGGATAATCGAAAAGGTTTTGTGCACATGTAGTACACAATGTTATGTGTTTATTAAAAACGGCAAATACATGTCAACGAAAATCAATCTTTATGAAATCATGAAGAGATACATATCACATACATACATACATACAATGTATGCACATATTTTCTGAGATTACAAATACAAAAATACTAACAAACAAAACAGTGTCTTCTAAAAGTTAATATTTCGGTTTCTCCATCATTTTCCATTGCTCTACCATGCATTTGTTTAATAACAGTAGATGTTAGTTTGTCACAACTGTCAATTCACATTCCATAGACAAAAATTACATATTTTAATCTATGAGGCAAAAGAACCTTCTGAAACTTAAAAATTACAATATAAATTATAGCATTAATTGCCTGCGGCTTCGCCCGCGTGAAATTAGGTTTTAGACTTTCATCCCCTGTTTTACCCACCTAGGGGTTGAATTTTAGAAAACGATGAAATACGTAACTAGTTATTTTTTCCGTACTCAGTTCATACCAAATATCATGCAAATATGTCTAAGTTTTATACAAACTTTTATCACCTATTTTAACCCCTTGGGGGTTGAATTTTGAAATATCCTTCCTTAGTGAATGCCTACGTCAAATGAGAAATAAGTGTGCAAAATTTCATCTTTGCTAGCTTTGCCTTTTATATATATAAATAAATAAATAGTCGAAATTCGACCACAGGGTGTCTTCTAGTATGTTATACAATTATGTATAAATTAAAGACAACTATACTTATTGCTATAATCTTGAAGTCATAACTATAGTAGAAATTTTATTATTTTGTTTTGTAAAATAATTTTATTATGTAAATTACAGGTATAGAATTCAACAGTCCCATGACGGGTGTGGTCGGGTCTCCCACGCCGCTGGTCAAGCACAATGTCACTCTGTTCCTAGCCGAGGACGGCAACGGCAAGTCTGTTATAGTTAGCGCAGGTATGTACACTTGAACAATTTTAATTTCAATAGGCCTTAGGATGCAACTCCATTTATGTTGAAGAACAAAATGTATTTCACACAACATCATATAAGGTTGTTCAAAATCAACTTCCGATATCTACTCTTATGGCAAGACGTTTAGGCAGAAAAATAATTGTAATTTAGAAAAAAATGTTAAGTTCACCGCCAGATGTTATTTAGGCAAAGTTTTTGCTCCCTCTTCAAATCACCTGTTTCTGTGAGGTAACATACACAAAGTAATAATTTCATTTTTTTTTTGCCTAAACGTTTTTAACATAAAATCATATTCCCAAAATATTAATTAAAATCGTAATTAATTTTGATCGACCTTATATTTATCCAGTTTCATATTTTGTTTCCCTTGAAAGTTTAGGTTTGAAATCAAGAAATTTGACTGTCGAAATATTATTTTGAAATTTTTATCACACACCTAGTTTTCGCAGTATATTACCGAGGATTATTGTGGTCTTTATAGGTATATCGACGTTGATCGGCGACGACTTGACGTGGCTTCTGGAGACGTTCAAGTCGTGCAACCCTGCGTGGAAGCAGGTGCGCTGCGTCGTCAGCGACCCCACCCGCTGCCAGCACGTGAGTACACTAGCCGTGCCTAAATATCCATACATATAGCTATGCTATACATATGAAGATACTAATTAAATATGACTGGTGTCTGGTAGGTTATAACTTATATTGGTACAAAAGTCCTCATTATAAAAATAAGAAAAGTAATTTTTGGCGTAAACGACGTATGTACAGTGTACAGTAGGTAATGTATCACGAACAATAGGGAATATGCATGTGACACCAAAATGGATAAAATATTTTTATTTGAAAGCTTATAAAACATACCTGTATAATTATTTTTAAAATTTATCGCAAATTAATAGTGAAATTTAATCATCAAAAAGTAAAATCCCGCGCAAATAGCAAAAACGCATATTTACTGGCGAAAATAAACGTGACCTCGTTGCACAGACGAACGTGCATCAAAGGTGCATCGATTTAAGGCGGAAGGTATTAAACCATTGCCAGTGTCAATTTTAATTGTGTCATGTGAAACAGAATTTTCGTATAAGGCTGGGACTATATCATCCGGAAGGCCTGAAGGACTTTGACAAACAGTCATACACGAGCTTGATGTAAACAAACAACAAGTACAAGTAACAAGTTCACAAAGTTATGAAAAAGAGTGATAAAATTTTCACAACAGAATTTTCGTATAAGGCTGGGAGTATATGATCCGGAAGGCCGTAGAAAATTCTGAGCATTGAAAATAGAACTCTGCGCTAATATAATTACAGTTGAAAATCAAACACATGAGTGTCGAGACAAATGTCATATATGGAAGATCGACCCTTTTTTTTATTATCTATATATGGCATCGGCTTATAACCATTTGCCAGTGTCAAGTTAAAAAGGCGGGAAATAGAACTTTCGTTTTAATTTTCAACACTGTATTCCTAAATAGTCAAGTATAAAGTCTAGTCAAAGTCCAAATAGATAGTCAGTGCAGTCCATGAGTCATGTCAGTCAATTCAGTAAAGTGGTAGAAGCTTTACTGAAAGTTCTTAGGGAGTTTTGGAGGGAAACTCAAAATAGCACGTTTTTAGAAGTTTGTACCACATGCCCACACTTGTGCAAAGTGTAAAGAAATGCAAAATCCACAACGTCACCCATTAAATTCCCCGTCAAAACTCAGATCGACACTTGACACTTCGATTTTCAACTTTTTTGTATTAGCGCAGAGTAGTAGCTCTGAATTTTCCAGGGCCAGGCGGATTCCGGATGATATAGTCCCAGAGTAATAAATCTAAGGCCTGTTCTATATGCTCCGGAATCCAGAATCCCGGAGAAAATTTAGAGCACTGAAGAAAGAAAATCGAACTCATGCGTGACGAGTCAAATGTCAATGTCATATATGACAGCTGTACACTCGAAACTTGTATTCAACTCTATGAAACAAGGGCAGAGTTCCATTTTAAATGCTCAGAATTTTCTACGGCCTTCCGGATCATATACTCCCAGCCTTATACGAAAATTCTGTTGTGAAAATTTTATCACTCTTTGTCATAACTTTCTGAACTTGTTACTTGTACTTCGTTGTTTGTTTACATCGAGCTCGTGTATGACTGTATGTCAAAATCAAACAATGAATTTATCTGTCAACTGTCAGATATATGTATGCGATGACGTCACAACTCGAGCGCGCGAAAATGGCGTGTTTAAATCGCCCAAAAATTATTGTTATTTAGAACATTTTTTCCAGCATAATCGAGAATATTGATATATATATATATATATATATATATATATATATATATATATATATATATATATATATATATATATATATATATATATATATATATATATATATTTGGTAATGTTAATAACCAGTAGAAATGTTTAAAAAAATAAAAAATACATGCATATTGACTCATTCACATCTCATTGACATTTCTTATTTAATTAGGTTATATCAATGATTTACTAAAAACTACTATGTTAATTTTTTATGGAGAATTTTCTTTAAATGCTATTATGCTAGTACTAAGTAAAACCTGCTCTAGAAATAAGTTATTAATGTAGTTATCAATAAGTTTTTGGTGTATCTATTTAATAAATAAATTAAAAAAAAATTACAAAAACGTATCCATAACGTTTAGGCGCTGCCATGATTTTCATGCAATTCTCATTCGATAACATTATGAATACGTTGTTCGTGCTAAGCCCACAGAACGACCACTACGACTGTCATTTCCATGGAAAAACGAAGATTATCAATGGCCATTAGCAACATGGTTTTACTGTTCGTCTTGTATTATAGGTACATTTCTGTCATATCTGTCAAAAATTTTAATACAACATAGGACAGGAAGAGTTTCAAAGGATTCATAACTCTAAAAGAGGACGTGATTTTCCAGAGCGTGTGCAGCGCGTTCCCGTCGGCGCACGTGTCGTGCAGCGTGTGGCAGGCGTCGCGCGCCGCCGCCGTCCGCGTCGCCGCCGACAGCCGCGACCACGGCGCCGCCGTCTCCGCGCTCGCCGCCGACGACGTCGCCGCGCGCTGCAAGACGTACGCGCTCGCGCTGCTGCGCGGCGACCACACGCCCGCGCAGCTGCAGGTGAGACGGCCCTGACGTTTGTATGTGTTTGTAGGTAAATCATACACCATAACATCTCCGTACAAATAAATAAAATTGATTTCTGTTTGTAATTTGAAATTAACAGCTTTTCACTTATTGCATATGTAAGTATGTATATACGGTACTTACAATAAAAAATCAATTTAATTTTTTTTCTCTGTCCGTCTGTCTGTTTGTTCCGGCTAATCTTTGAAAAATCTGGACCGATTTTCACGGGACATACTAGACGGGACTAGTCGATAACATATAAGAAAATAGTTTTTTTAAATACATTCTTATATGTAACAGAAATAATCAGGTATTACAACTTGATAAAAAAAAAATGAGATTCTAGGTGTACCTTTGTAATTAGGTGTATTTCAAAGTTACAAAAAAAGTTACACTATTTTTACAGTATTAGTTTTAAACCTACAATTAATTAGTTTACTTACATCAAATATAAAACGATTCACCCCCTTACTTTCGTAGCGTGTGACGTCACAATGCAGCGAACGATTTAAGACTTTTGTATGGCGTTATCACGAGACTCTCAAAAGTACTTTAAACACTGCATTTGCCTTAAAATATTGTTTTTTTTATTGTACCATTCCTTCTGTACTTTTTTGTCAGAGTACTTACTATTCATTTATATTTTGTTATTAATTTTTTTTTTCATTTTATATTAAATTACAGTGATGTACCTACCATATTCATACATGCCAGTGATTTTAGTGCCGGTATTTACCAGAAAGTTTATTTTATATCTGTGTGACAACTCTATAATCATGACGTGTCATAAAACCTGCATTTTGTGTTGTTGATATAACATATCATGTATATCTAACACTCAAACATTGCAGGTGCTGAAGCGCAGCATAATCGGCACGGGCGCGGGCACGCTGCGGCTGTGGGAGGTGCTGACGCGGCCGGGCGGCGCCATCGCGCGCCTCGACACCTGGCTCGAGGCCGACAACTACACCAACATCCTGCACAAGGTGCGTGTCGTGTACCGCAGGTGCTGCAGCGCTGTACAATCGTCACGGCCGCGGGCACGCTGCGGCTGTGGGAGGTGCTGACGCGGCCGGGCGGCGCCATCGCGCGCCTCGACACCTGGCTCGAGGCCGACAACTACACCAACATCCTGCACAAGGTGCGTGTCGTGTACCGCAGGTGCTGCAGCGCTGTACAATCGTCACGGCCGCGGGCACGCTGCGGCTGTGGGAGGTGCTGACGCGGCCGGGCGGCGCCATCGCGCGCCTCGACACCTGGCTCGAGGCCGACAACTACACCAACATCCTGCACAAGGTGCGTGTCGTGTACCGCAGGTGCTGCAGCGCTGTACAATCGTCACGGCCGCGGGCACGCTGCGGCTGTGGGAGGTGCTGACGCGGCTGGGCGGCGCCATCGCGCGCATATTGCCTTCCAAACAATGCTTAGATTGACTTCATCTACAATGTTATAGTTTTATTTGTTGGCCGGCTCTTTGACTTTTGATCCCGAACTGGTAGCAATGAAAATGGTCTCCTTTATCGACATCTTCTCATCTCCAGGGCCTCGAGCGGCTGGTGGGCAAGTTCACGGGTCTGGTGCGCACGCAGCTGCAGCCGGAGGACTTCGTGTCTCTGTTCTTCAACGTCGCCAACCAGCTAGAGGATGAGAGGCGGAGTTTTGCCATCGGCAAGTTGAGGGTATGTTGTTTTGATACTTATATATGTGATATCTTATATATTATGTATCCTCATAGCATGTCCTTGATACAATGTTTATTATTTAGACTTGACAATGAATGTCAGGACAGATCTATTAATACGCAAAGCAAAAATTTGTGCTCAGTTTTACGAAAATTATGCAAACAAGTCAAAGTTTATGTGGCGGAAGGTGTGCATAAAGCTCATTTAAAAAAAAATAATGCTTAGAAATATATAAAATTAATTAAAAATAACAACACACACTAACCTCTGATTATTAAACACACAGTACCCTGCGTTTCATAGATACAATTTTGTATTATTTTGTTGTACGTTGAAGTTTGTCAATCTGTCACAATATTTTCATTTATTTCTATCTAAAGGTAGAATCGATCTATGCGACCGCCGCGACCAGTAAACGAGCCAATCGGGTTCTCTGGCTACGTTCACCAATCGCGCGTCGCGGTCGCTCGGATTGTTTAGTGCTCCATATAAATTCATGCTTAGCAGTGGCTTCGCGACTTTATTTCGGTCTCGGGTCGCGGTCTTGCGTCGCGCGTCGCGTGCATCGGAAGGCTACCTTAAGGGTGGTTAAGGGTCTGTTCACACCGCAGCGATACGGGACCCTACGCGGCGCTGCATTTTGTAAGATAGCTATTAAAAATTTAACTTATACTCTGCACATGCGCTGTGCAGTGAGCTGCCACTTTACATTTGAACTCTTACAATTAAACGTGTAACTCTTGTGTAATGAATAAGGTTCAATTTTGAATAGCTATCTTAAAAATGCAGTGTCATGTCGCGTATCGTTTCGTTTCCGTGTGAATTGACCCATTTTATTGAACTTTTTTTTTTTGAAAGAATTGACTTACAATTATGAAATATCTTGGTCCAATCTTGCTTTTAAATGACATTAATATATTTTGATCAAAATATTACATCAAAATATTAGTACATTGGACCACGATATTTGATAATTGTAATACCACCATAAGAGGCGAAAGTGGGTCTCTATAAAGTTCAAACTTAAAAAAAAAACTCGGCGATAGCGCAGTCGCGCGATCAGATAAATTATTGTGCCCTCTAGTTTTTGTATTTATTTATTTAAATGTATTTTAAATAACTAAAAAGATGATTTTGTTATAATAGAGAAAGGGGCAATTAAGAGTTACTTGACAAAATTCTTTGTTGAGATAGATCTGTTAGTTTAGCATAATCCTTTGTTTTATTTTAGTTCAATACACGTACACGAACGTCGTTACAAAACATTGTATGTTTCATGTTTCTTAAAATAAAATTTGCTTTTCTATCAAATTGAAAATACGTTTCGCACGGTTAAAATGTATGTTATAAAGAGGAAAGATTTGTATTTTTTTTTTAATTTTTGATCCCGATTCACGCAAAAACTACTGGACGGAATTCAAAAATTTAATCTGAAAAATTGAGATTACATTTCAGTTAAGACGTGTTTTAGAATTTTAATTACCCTCTGAGGGTGTAAAATAAGGCATGAAAGTTTGTATGAAAAATATTTAAAATATGTCCCGATTTCCATAAAACTTAATATACGAGGTAATAAATACAAATTAAACAGAACATATTTTTTAAATTTTTTAAATTCACCCCCTAAAATGAAATGGGGTTTCAAATTTTGTGTAGTGAAATATCAACAACTGAACGGATGGCGTTGAATATTGACGCGCAGATAGTTATTATGACTTAGAAATCCAATAAAAAAAGGATTTTTCGAAAAACATACATCCACGCCTAAGCGCGAAAAAGCTAGTACATACATAAATAGCAAAATATATTTGTTCTTTACAGGATACAGAGACGTTGAAGCAGTCACCGACGGACACAATCACGCAGTACGCATACAACCTCATGAGTCATCAGACAAAGCTCGCTCAGCGGTCACTGGATGACCGAGCTGGCAGGTAACCACATTCATACTAATTCAACCAACAAAGTTTTTAAATTAATGTTAATATACTTAGGTTTAGGTCAGCTTATGCCACAATTTAAGAATTGAGGATATTTAGAAGTACAATGTTGTCGTGTACAATATCTATTGTACTTATTACAGAACAAGTATATTTTATTTTTATCGCAGTTATCGCCATCTATTAAGTAGGTAATATTCATAAGGGAAGCCGATATGATTTCGCGTTGTATACACGCCTCGCTACTCCTATACACAATATTCGTGTTACACCATATTCAATTATGCTTGGATGAAAGTTTATTGGGAGCATTATTTAGCTTTGTCAACGGAACGCTGTAGACATTTACCTCGCGTCATTTCTTCAAGAGTTGTTCGGGGTGGGCTACGACATAATATCAGGGTTAAAGCTTATTGTTATTGCCATATTGAAACAATAAATTACATTGCCTAATTGAATACTGTTAAAAGCATACTTGTCAACTTCTCGTCGACAGACGGCACAGCAACGCGGCAATCTGCAAGTACGGCACATCGACGCAGGAGTGCTCATGCCTGTTCAGTAAGGTGTTCCGCCTGCCCTGCCGACACATACTGATGCTAACCACCGAGCTTAAGGTACGATTCTCGATTCTTATCCTAGAGAATAGTATTGTGGAGTATGTTGAGTTCTCCAAATGAAAAATTCAGTACCACCATAATACGATAGTTAATCACTGTTACACTGTTACGCCAATTACATCATCTTAAATATAAAAATGTATTGCAATTCCAATGTCTCGCTAAAACTCGAGAACGGCTGGACCGATTTGGCTAATTTTTGTCTTGAAATACTTGTGGAAGTTCGGGGGCGTTGAGAAATATTGGAAAAATTGGGGAGAAAATACTGTACATGTAGGTGTGGGTTGTAGGTATAGATGTAGTTATTTATTCCAGATCATAGTTTAGACTGAACCCCGTGTCGGGACAGTTAGTATTATATTATTTGCGCGTGCGTGTGTACCACACTACTAGCTGATCCCAACATATTAGCCGGTGGCAATTTAGGTATATGATTCCATTGTTGTTGATACTGAGACGTTATGTAGTCTACAACGACGATTTAGGGAAAACTAGTGGCAAGCTCAGGTAGCTCTGATTTTATAAAATAATAAGTTCGACATTTTAGATTAAAAATACTGTCAAAAGTTAGTTTAGGAATTTTTTATTAAAATTATTATTAATGTGTAAAATATAATGAATACTAAATCATTCCATCGTATTTTAATAATTTTTTTTATGTTTTATGGGAGTATATAAAGTGTGATATTTAATAAGATAGAAGAAGAATAATATTTGACAGTTTTTTAAGCTAAAATACTTACGTCGTACGTCATGACCGGAATATGTTATGTATTACCTAATCTGGATATAATCTAGAATTGTGTCGCAGGTGAAAACCCACATCCCGTTCGAGCCGCGATGGACGGTGCAGCACTGCCTATTCGGCTGCGAGAACAACCCCGCCGCCGCCGCCGCCGCCGCCGCCGCCGCCAACCCTACAGGTCTGTGGTGCTCCTCGTAAATAGCATATCAAAGCAACTTAGCTTAGCCTGCGGTTTATGTCCTGGTGAATATTCTTTTTCAATTTGCCCAACAAAGAGTAATTAAAATATAAAACATTTTATCAACATACTACCTTTTTCTCACATTTGCCGTATAAACAAATAGCAGAAGTTCCTATAAGAACAGGTGGCTTCGGTTAACTAGTTTAGTTACTTAAGTAACAGCATATAGTAATTGATTTCTTATACTTGCTATTATTGTATTATGTATACCATTACTTTTCAGAAATTGTTCCTTACTAGCCATACTATTCACTATCGAGCAGTCAAATATTACTGAGTTTAATCTCTGTTTATACTGAGTATAAAGAATAATGGCCGTAACAAGTTTTATACTTATATATATACACTAGAATCGAGTGACTAGATGTTGCCCGCGACTTGGTGCGCGCAAAAGTAAATCTCAAAGGAATCGCGATAAAAGGAAGCTATTCGCTGCAAACAAACAAATAAATTAACTTACTTACAACAACAACAAACAAACAAATCCATCACCTTTATAATATTGGCATAAAGTATAGATTAATATAAATCTAAAAATCAAGGTATGCTCGATAGCTGCTCGAAAACGAAAAGTCTTCAAATTCAGTTATTGTCCTTTATTTTTCTTTCATCCTTCTAATGGTGGATTACCTACATCATAACAATGTTAAATGTTTAAGTTGCCTTAGTAACTGTGACATTTATGTAGTAAGCGGTAGTAATGTAATGTGACTTCCAGGCAACAGCGGCGGGTTCATGGAGCAGGTGGTGATGGAGACGGCGGACGGCCACCGGCAGGCCATACAACAGGCGCCGCAGATACACCAGGTAAAGTCGAAACAGAGTAGCAGCGCGGCACAGCAATAATGTTAGGGCCTGTCCATATCACCATACCGCGAATTTGACTTACTTTACATAGGCTATGTTTTCATATTTGGGTATGAAATTTACCCAAAATATCAGAAATGTACATAACATGCGGACATGTCTTTAAGACGTTCAAAATAAATTGCTGCGTCGTGCTATTGCACGGTACAGGAACTGACCGTGCCGCGAATCTACTTAGTTTCACGTTGACGACGTCGTGACGTGGAGATGTGGACAGGTCCTAACTCCTCGAAACATCGAAAAATGCGCCAAACAAGCGTAAAATCAATATTTTACATTCACTTTTCAAAGACCGACAGCTTAATGTAATTTCTCAAATTGTGTGTGTTTATGGCAACGGTAATCGCTTGAAGATTTAAGGGGATAGTGTTTTAAGTTAAAATTAATTAATCAAAAATTTATACTACATTGCAGGTGAGCGGCGTGCGACAGCAGCAGTACGTGCTGACGGCTGCGGGGCAGCCCGCCACGCCTGTCTCACAGGTCATTCCGTACTCTTCTCAATACATAACATACAGGTGAGCGGCGTGCGGCAAAAGCAGTGCGTGCTGACGGCCGCGGGGCAACCCGCCACGCCTGTCTCACAGGTTATTCCGTACTCTTCTCAATACATAACATACAGGTGAGCGGCGTGCGGCAAAAGCAGTGCGTGCTGACGGCCGCGGGGCAACCCGCCACGCCTGTCTCACAGGTCATTCCGCACTCTTCTCAATACATAACATACAGGTGAGCGGCGTTCGGCAAAAGCAGTGCGTGCTGACGGCCGCGGGGCACCCCGCCACGCCTGTCTCACAGGTCATTCCGTACTCTTCTCAATACATAACATACAGGTGAGCGGCGTGCGGCAAAAGCAGTGCGTGCTGACGGCCGCGGGGCAACCCGCCACGCCTGTCTCACAGGTCATTCCGCACTCTTCTCAATACATAACATACAGGTGAGCGGCGTTCGGCAAAAGCAGTGCGTGCTGACGGCCGCGGGGCACCCCGCCACGCCTGTCTCACAGGTCATTCCGTACTCTTCTCAATACATAACATACAGGTGAGCGGCGTGCGGCAAAAGCAGTGCGTGCTGACGGCCGCGGGGCAACCCGCCACGCCTGTCTCACAGGTTATTCCGTACTCTTCTCAATACATAACATACAGGTGAGCGGCGTGCGGCAAAAGCAGTGCGTGCTGACGGCCGCGGGGCAACCCGCCACGCCTGTCTCACAGGTCATTCCGCACTCTTCTCAATACATAACATACAGGTGAGCGGCGTTCGGCAAAAGCAGTGCGTGCTGACGGCCGCGGGGCACCCCGCCACGCCTGTCTCACAGGTCATTCCGTACTCTTCTCAATACATAACATACAGGTGAGCGGCGTGCGGCAAAAGCAGTGCGTGCTGACGGCCGCGGGGCACCCCGCCACGCCTGTCTCACAGGTTATTCCGTACTCTTCTCAATACATAACATACAGGTGAGCGGCGTGCGGCAAAAGCAGTGCGTGCTGACGGCCGCGGGGCACCCCGCCACGCCTGTCTCACAGGTTATTCCGTACTCTTCTCAATACATAACATACAGGTGAGCGGCGTGCGGCAAAAGCAGTGCGTGCTGACGGCCGCGGGGCAACCCGCCACGCCTGTCTCACAGGTCATTCCGCACTCTTCTCAATACACAACATACAGGTGAGCGGCGTGCGGCAAAAGCAGTGCGTGATGACGGCCGCGGGGCAACCCGCCACGCCTGTCTCACAGGTCATTCCGTACTCTTCTCAATACATAACATACAGGTGAGCGGCGTACGGCAGCAGCAGTGCGTGCTGACGGCCGCGGGGCACCCCCCATGCCTGTCTCACAGGTCATTCCGTACTCTTCTCAATACATAACATACAGGTGAGCGGCGTGCGGCAAAAGCAGTGCGTGCTGACGGCCGCGGGGCAACCCGCCACGCCTGTCTCACAGGTCATTCCGTACTCTTCTCAATACATAACATACAGGTGAGCGGCGCGCGGCAAAAGCAGTGCGTGCTGACGGCCGCGAGGCAGCCCGCCACGCCTGTCTCACAGGTCATTCCGTACTTATCTCAATACATAATATACAGGTGAGCGGCGTGCGGCAAAAGCAGTGCGTGCTGACGGCCGCGGGGCACCCCGCCACGCCTGTCTCACAGGTCATTCCGTACTCTTCTCAATACATAACATACAGGTGAGCGGCGTGCGGCAAAAGCAGTGCGTGCTGACGGCCGCGGGGCAACCCGCCACCGCCCGCTCACCGGTCATTCCATTTTCTCTTCAATACAAGGAAAATATTGTTCGCAATGTAGTGATGTGGGTTTTATTTTGGCAATGCAAAGGTGGTGAAGGCAATAGAAAGAAATAATGATTGTTTCGACGGTAACGAATAGAAAAATGACGTGTGACATTATGTATAAATGCAACTAACATTTACTGCGTTTATAATTCCCAAATATATTTTTTGAATTTTTAATTTCTACTGATGAAACCACCTCGAAGCAACTTCCGGCAAGGATGTGACGACACAAACATACTAAACACATATTATGTAGTAGTGAAACGGAACGTGTTTCTGCAAATAAATTTCGTTCGTTTCGTTCTGCAAATTTTAAACGTCACACCACCATTTTACTACTACGGACTATAGCACAGATTACAAATAGTACTAGTATGACGTCACAGCACAGATAATCTATCAACCAGCATTGCGAATAGTGTTTTCGACAGTTTTTAAAAAGTGTATTTTTTTAATATTTTTTTTGTAGCCTTGTAGGTTTCAAAATAATGTATTTTTTTGTGTAATGAAACAATAGTGAACCGTTAAGGACATAAATAAAAACATGGTCAAGTAGTCTACTCCTTGTTTGTACAAACTGCACACAATTCTTTGTTTTCGTTTGGATTAAATTGAAACTGAACAGAGTATAACTATCTATATTTATACAGGTGATATTCTGCGGCGGCGGCGTGAGCGGCGTGGGCGGCGTGGGTGCGGTGGGCGGCGGTGCGCCCGTCATCACCTCCGTGCTGCCCGCCGGCGGCGCTGTGCTCACGCCGCACCACGCGCTGCACCACTAGATAGTGTGTAAATACACAGACACTGCTAGACATCGGCAGACCCCGGCAGCACCAGAGCAGACATCAACAGACCCGTCAACATGAGCAGACAGCGGCATACACCACAAGACACCGCCAGAGACTGCCAGTGTGCTCCAGACGCCGGCTGACAACACCAGGCATTCTAACACGCTACCAGACACCGCGAAAATCTGCTTATTAACAGCCACAACTTACAAATGTGTTAGCGCGTATTGTTTTGAGGATAATGTGGGTGGGTGAGTATAGAAATGACATAGATGCATAACGATATTGCGGAGTTTTGTCGGGATGTCAATCAGTGGCGTTGTTGTTTTTGTATGACTTCCAAAATGTGTGTTATTTCGGTTTTTAATGTGCATTATTTGTAGAATATTACCCATTAGATATTCGTTGACGTGCACAAGTGGTACAACTTCAAAATGCGTGCTATTTTGTGTTCCCTCCAAAACTCCCTACGAAGATTCAATAAAGCTTCTACCACTTTATTGAATCGACTGACTTGACTCATTGACTGCATTGACTTTATTTGGTCTTTGACTAGACTTTGGACTTGACGATTTAGAAATACGGTGTTGAAAACTTAAACGAAAATAATTTTTTCCGTCTTTTTAACTTGACACTGGCTAATGGTTTTAAGCCGTAATGCCATTTTAAAAATTATAATATTGCGCCAAAACAGCAGAAGAGATCAGTCATTTGATTTATGACAAATCTGTAAAACTCTTTTACACTAGTATATTTTGTACAGTTTTATTAGTTCATAAGAAGTGCAAACTCGTAAAGGTGGTTTTTTAATTGAGTTGTAATGAGGCATAATGTAACGTTTTTTATTTAAAAACTGTACCTGTGTAGGACACTCAATATATCAATGTATATTTGTTGAAATCAATTTTTAAGGCTGATTTACACTCGCTATGCGAGTAGAACATGGGCGGATGGGTATGCAGTTGGCATACAATGCAAGTGCAGTTCCAACGCTGCGTGCACCAACTGCAAACTGTTCATCCGTCTTTCTAGGTTCGACCCCATTTGAGACCTTGTCTAGAAAAGGCGAATTGGGTACTTCGAGCCATAGAGTTGCCGCGTAAAGAGGCCGGATAGCAAGCAATTATATCATGTATAAGGGTGTATGGACTTTGGAGAGACGTGCAGCCTGACTAACGTAATGGAATAGTAAATAGCTAATAAAGTAATTTAGTGTAGTAAGTGTATGGGATTATGCTATAGGTGACTTTTGTAAATACAATCTCACTATAGTACAGTCAGATACAAAAATGTGTGAAACGTGTATGAATTGTTAAATGATCTGGCTTGTAAAATGTTAGTCTATAGTCTATACTATTATTATAAAGAGAAAAAGTTTGTTTGTTTTTTGCATTGAATAGGCTCCAAAAGTACTGGACCGATTTTGATGAAATTTAGCACGACGACGACAGGAGGACATAGGCTCTTTTTATCGCGGCAAAATGTACGGTTTCCTACGAGAGACTTCCTTTTGCGCACACGAAGTCGCGGGCAACATGTAGGTAGTGAAATATAATTGAGATTTTTTCTTCTCATATTAATTTACTATCAATTTATGACAATTCAGATTCGGATTATAAGTTTGAAATCTACGTCTGAAGTGTTGTTTTCTTATCAAATTTCTCAATGCTGACATTATTTTTGAACATGTAAATTTTGTAATAAATATAGAATGATTTACATACTCGTAATATACTGTGTCGTATGCACAATTTTGGCTCGTATATAGTAGAATGTAGTAATAGTGATCGAAACATTCACTTGGTTCGAATTACATATTTATTGTTTTACGTCGTTTGGGTCCGAAGGTATGATTGTATTGTATTTTATATTATAAATAAATTTTGTATCCGACTGTACCATAAAGTATTTAAGAATTATATTGTTTTTTTTATTTATAACAACATTTGTTATTATTAATTGTATTTCGTCAACCCTTTTATCTTCTGATATTGTTAAGTACAGACATGACTACTGTAATTTTAATTCTTAATAAAACTGAGAACACTGGATTTGACAATGCGCTTTACTCATAGACGTATATATTATAGATGGACTGTTGAGGCATAAAGTGCCCCCACTTTTGAGATTTTTGGGCCCATTTTGACATTGGAAGTCTGGTGAAAACCAAGATGGCGTAACTTTCTTGTATTTTGTAGGGACTCGGGTTTGACTGACTTCAGGTTTATTTATATTACCTTCAGCAACACCAGACATGTAACTTGTTTATTTTGATTAAAAGTCCAGTTATTTTAAAAACATTTATTTATAACCTATAAATAACTATATAAAATAAACTGAAATTATCACAATCCATTTTGCAACATTTAGAATCACTTTTACACTTAAAACACGAAACTTAACTAAACTTTGAAACTTTAAGCAATAATAAAAATAAAGAAATATAATGATTCTGACGAGCTATTTTAATAACGAGATTCCCCGTATTATTGTCCTTCCTCCCGAGCACGCTGTACTCTCCACTTCATAGGGTGGGGCGAATCCCCATTATCCTCATAATATGTCTTTACCTATTAAATTGCCGTTCTGCAGTACTGGCCATTTCAAATCAAAATAATTTTTGTTTGGCTAAGAATTCTAATTTCCAATTAATTTTATTTAAAAAACATGGAATTCTTTTTCCAAAAGTAGTCATTTGTTTATTGATTAGTGTTACATTTTCATCGCATTTCAATCTTTTTCGTCATCATGGATACGTTAAAAATTCGAGTAATTATGGAATATGAGTACCGTCGTCGCAGCTACGCGGCACAAGCGGCACGCAACATCAACGACGTTTACGGAGCTAACACTACAAACCAACCCACCACCTGTTATTGGTTTGCTCGCTTCCGTTCTGGAAATTTCGACCTGAAAAATGAACCTCGCGGTCGTCCGAAGACTGGTCGACAATGACGAATTAAAGGCGATTGTGGAAGCTGATGATACACAATCTACCGCTGAATTCGCAGCAGCTTTCGACGTTAGCGTCAAAACAATATTGGTCCATTTGTGTCAAATTGGCAAGGTAAAAAAACTTGACAAATGGGTGCCCCACGAACTCAATGATCGCCAGAGCGAAGTACGCGTCGAGACGTGCCTTGCACTGCTCAACAGACACACAAATGAAGGAATTTTGAACCGCATTGTTACCTGCGATGAGAAATGGATTGTTTGATAACCGCAAGCGCTCAGTAAGTTGGTTGGATCCTGGTTCAGCACCTAAACAATGCCCTAAACGAAAACTTACCCCTAGAAAAGTGGTAGGTAGATGGTCACTGTTTGTTGGTCAAGCGCCGTGTGATTCATCACAGCTTCTTACCAAATGGGGTGAGCATTACTGCAGATGTGTACTGTGAAGAACTAAACACAATGATGGAGAAGCTGGCACATCTCCAACCAGCATTGGTCAATCGCTCGTCTCCGCTGCTCCTGCACGACAACGCGCGACCTCATACTGCACAGCAGACGGTCTCCAAGTTGCAAGAACTGGGGTTGGAAGCTCTCCGTCATCCGCCTTACTCACCAGACCTTGCGCCTACAGACTACTACTTTTTCCAGAATTTGGATAACTTCTTGGCGGGAAAAAAATTCAATACCCGAGAGGCAGTACAAAATGCCTTTGAAGAATTTGTTGCCTCCCGTCCAGCTGATTTCTTTAAGAAGGGCATCAATAAACTGCCACTGCGTTGGCAAAGATGCAATGATTGCATGGGTAATTACTTCGATTAATACAAATAAAAAATACATGAAAAAAAAATTCGTTTAAATTTTTTCATACAAAACGGCAATTTCATAGGTAAAGACTTAATATACGAGGGCTGCACTAAAAGTAACGGGAATGGAATATTTCCACTGTTCCTGTCATATTAAAATCTTTTTAATTTAAAACTCCTTGGTTTTAAAAATCGAATACCGTTTATTCATTTAAAAAAGATTCTCGGTCTTGTCACAAGGTATTGTCAAACTTGTTTAGTCGTTGAGAAAATGGAATTGACTCGAGAAAATTCTAGAGCGATGATTTATTATGACTTTCGAAGTGGTTTAACACAAAAACAGTGTGTTGACCGGATGATTTCTGCATTTGGTGATGAAGCCCCATCCAAAACCACAATTTATCGCTGGTTTGCTGAATTTCAACGTGGACGTGTCAAGCTCAGTGATGATCCCCGTCAAGGTCGTCCAAAAACTGCAGTCACCCAAGAAAACGTTGATGCTGTGCGTAAGCTGATTGAGGAAGATCGACATGTGACATACCGCGAAATTCAGGCAACTTTAGACATTGGCATGAGTCAAATACAAATAATCTTGCATGAACAATTAGGTGTAAAAAAGTTGTTTTCCCGATGGATACCGCATTTGCTCTGTGAAGAGCAAAAAGCGGCTCGCGTTACTTGGTGCGTCAGAACTCTCGAAAGATTCCACGCAGGATCCTCAAATGCTGTATACAACATCGTATCAGGTGACGAATCCTGGATATATGCGTACGAACCCGAAACAAAAAACCAGTCACGAGTTTGGGTGTTCGAAAATGAGTTAAAGCCAACAAAAATTGTTCGTTCACGGAGTGTTGCAAAAAAAATGGTGGCCACGTTTGTCTCCAAAACCGGCCATGTTGCGACTATTCCTCTTGAAGGACAAAGAACGGTTAATGCAGAATGGTATGCTAACATTTGTTTGCCACAGGTCGTTTCTGAACTCCGTAAAGAGAACTGCAACCGCCGCATCATCCTCCATCACGACAATGCGAGTTCTCACACCGCGCACAAAACAAAAGAGTTTTTAGAGCAAGAAATCATAGAATTATTAGACCATCCGCCGTACAGCCCCGACCTAAGCCCTAATGATTTCTATACTTTCCCTAAAATAAAGAATAAATTGCGTGGTCAGATATTTTCATCACCTGAAGAAGCTGTGGACGCCTACAAAACGGCCATTTTGGAGACTCCAACTTCCGAATGGAATGGTTGCTTCAATTATTGGTTCCATCGTATGGAAAAATGTGTCAAATTTCGCGGAGAATACTTCGAAAAGCAATAAATACATTTTTAAATAGTAATGTTGTGTCACTTCCTTGATTCCCGAAATTTTCAGTGCCGCCCTCGTATACCTTGCGGATTCTTGGGTTGTCATGACTGGTTCGATGCACGTGAGCATGACAAACAACAGCAGGTGCAATTACGCCTGCGCCGACATGTATGAAGATTTGATCTGTCAAATGTACGTCATAGCCTATCTTGAGTTTTGAAATCTTTGGCTTTAGGTTTTTTCAAACCTTTTTTCCGTTACTTACGTAAATAACGCCAATCGCAACTCAGAATCTTACCCAGAACGTTATTCAGAGCATAAAGCACAATGAGGTGACATCTGACAGCTTTTTCACACGACAAGGACCGTCGTGCTATTAAGCGCCGCCTGCTGACAGAAAAAGTCGAAAATTCTTATTGACCGTTTTTGATACCACTTACCAGATGATGCTTTGTGTGTGTTGGGTCTGCCCCCTAACGGTAGGAAAAAATGTGGCAACGTTCTAGTTCTAGATTGGTAGTCGGCGATGTAAGATGTAGAGATTTTCAAAAAATAGCGGATTATCCAATTTCCATTTCGGATTACGAATAAAAAAAGAAAAGAATGCTTACTTAGTTCGTTTATGGAAAGTGTGGAGGAAAATTCAGTAATTTTCCGCTACGCTACCATAATATTAGGTCCTTACATATGAAATTGGCGGTTTGTCGTACTGGCCACTTTGATCTATATATCTCTTTGGTTAGGAATTCCAATTTCATATTTATACCGCTATTTACTCATGCATTTGTGTTTCGAAAACCGCAATTCATTTGTTTTTTCCTCTTTTGGTTTTTTCTTTGCGTCACTCTGTTTACAAAATGGAAAACTTGAAATACGAGTACGTGTTCCACCGTGGTACCAGTGCTGCAGAAACGGCTCGAAGGATTAATGATGTGTATGGCGGCGGTGTCGCAAAAGAAAACACAGTGCGTTTTTGGTTCCAACGTTTTCGTTCTGGAAATTTCGCCATGCAGAACAAGCCCCGTGGACGGTCGGAGACCAAAGTTGATAATGAAGAATTGAAGGCTATTGTGGAAGCAGATCCATCGCAAACCACGTCCGAGTTAGCTGCAGGCTGCGGTGTTAGTGTTTTAATCCACTTGAAACAAATTGGGAAGGTGAAAATGCTTGAAAGGTGGGTACCTCATGAATTGAGTGCAGCAAACCGACAAACGCGCGTCGACTGCTGCGATACATTACTCAACCGGCACAATAATGAAGGTATTTTAAATCGAATCATTACCTGTGATGAAAAGTGTATTCTGTACGATAATCGGAAACGCTCATCGCAATGGCTGAACCCTGGCGAACCAGCCAAAGCCTGCCCCAAGCGAAAATTGACTCAAAAAAGTTACTTGTGAGCGTTTGGTGGACTAGTGCCGGTGTCGCTCTCTACAGCTTTCTTAAATCTGGCCAGACGATTACGGCAGATGTCTTTTGCCAGCAACTGCAAATCATGATGGAAAAGCTAGCTGCTAAACAACCGAGGTTGGACATTCGCTCTAGGCCACTGCTACTTCAGGACAACGGTAGACCACACACTGCACAACAGACGGCTACCGAATTAGAGGAGCTTTAATTGGAATGTCTAAGACATCCACCGTACTCCCGTACCTTGCTCCAACAGATTACCATTTTTTTTTAAATTTGGATAACTTCTTGCAAGGGAAAAAAGTCAACTCCGATGGGGCAGTCCAAAGCGCCTTCAAAGATTTTATTGATTCCTGACCGAATGGTTTTTGTAGTAAATGAATCAATCAAAACTACCTATGAGATGGCAAAAGTGTATAAGATAGCAATGTTATATACTTTGATAAAATAAATATATTATGTTTAAAAAAAATCGACTTTATGTTCCTCCTTTACAAAACGCCAATTTCATATGTAAGGACCTAATATTATATTCTTTGACGCTACTGCGCTACGGTCTGCAAGACTGGTATGTCTGTCGGCTTCGTCGCGGCCGCTACAGTTCTGAACCAACTTAACTCGACGACGTACGTACTATAGGTACTCTATTAACTAATTTAATCTGAACGTAAACAAAAACCAATTGGACCAAACTAATGTGTCATTGTAATTCTTAAATGCACGTTAGTCTGTAAATAATTAACTTTTAAATAAATAGCATTATGTGTTGTACTTCCTCTTTACGTATGTTTAGATTGAATTGGATTTTGTCCTGCGACACCCGAGACCCATCACCCGCATTATTATAGAATATAGCAGCATTTCCCGGGCCGCGCGGCAAGCCGACCGCTGCGGTGTCCGCTCGACGCCACCGCCGCGCCCCAATCACAGATACGCCAACGTAATTGGGTCAGAGATCAATCAATACATGACACTATTACACACAACTTTGTTACAGTTTTTGTTAAATAATAAAGGAGTAACAATTGTTCTGGTATAAATTTTACTTAATAATATGCAAGATAGATAGGAGTAATTCACAGTTAACTTAAAGTGATTTTCGAAGTTTTTTTGGCATAGAATAAGATTTTTTTCTATATTAAATCAAAGATATTTCAAAATTCTAAGGCCGTTACGACTTATACGACTATATAAGAGATAACATTCTCATATTATTATTTCATTTGTTTAGAACAGTAGTTCAATCCGGGAGCTCAAAAAAGTGCCTTCGCGCATTTTATGAAAATCCTACTCTGCAATTTTGGTTTTACTTAAAAAGTTAAGCAAAATTTACAAAAAACGAGGCCGCTACTAACTAGGCCAATAGCTATTCTGCACTATTCAATATGTCAAAGTTGTTAATGTATCTTTGTTCCTGAGATCAAGAACGCCATAATTGGCCATTTTATGCAAAAATCACAGTCGAGATGTATTATGCCTCTTAAGGGCGTCACAGACAGCGAAGATACTATAATATTAAGTCCTTCCATATTATGAAATTGGCGTTTTGTCGTACTGGTCACTTTGATCTCAAATATATCTTCTTTGGGTAGGAATTCCAATTTCAAATTTATACCGCTATTTACTCATGTATTTGTGTTTCGAAAACCGTAATTCATTTGTTTTTTCTCTTTTGGTTTTTTCTTTGCGTCACTGTTTACAAAATGGAAATCTTAAATATTGTATTATTTTCGAGTACGAGTTCCACCGTGGCACCAGTGCTGCAGAAACGGCTCGAAGGATTAATTATATGTATGGCGGCGGTGTCGCAAAAGAAAACACAGTGCGTTTTTGGTTCCAACGTTTTCGTTCTGGAAATTTTGACCTCCAGAACAAGCCATGTGGACGGCCGCAGAGCAAAGTTGATACTGAAGAATTGAAGGCCATTGTGGAAGCGGATCCATCGCAAACCACGTCCGAGTTAGCTGCAGGCTGCGGTGTTAGGGATAAAACTGTTTTAATCCACTTGAAGCAAATTGGGAAGGTGAAAATGCTTGAAAGGTGGGTACCTCATGAATTGAGTGCAGCAAACCGACAAACGCGCGTCGACTGCTGCGTTACATTACTCAACCGGCACAATAATGAAGGTATTTTAAATCGAATCATTACCTGTGATGAACAGTGGATCCTGTACGATAATCGAAAACGCTTATCGCAATGGCTGAACCCTGGCGAACCAGCCAAAGCCTGCCCCAAGCGAAAATTGACTCAAAAAAAGTTACTTGAGAGCGTTTGATGGACTAGTGCCGGTGTCGTTCACTACAGCTTTCTTAAATCTGGCCAGACGATTACGGCAGATGTCTATTGCCAGCAACTGCAAATCATGATGGAAAAGCTACCTGCTAAACAGCCGAAGTTGGTCATTCCGCTCTAGGCACTGCTGCTTCAGGACAACGCTAGACCACACACGGCACAACAGACGGCTACTAAATTAGAGGAGCTTCAATTGGAATGTCTAAGACATCTACCGTACTCCCCGGACCTTGCTCCAACAGATTACCAAATTTTTACGAAATTTGGATAACTTTTTGGACGGGAATAAATTCAACTCCGATGGGTCAGTCCAAAGCGCCTTCAAAGCCTTTTATTGGCTCCTGTCCGAATTGTTTTTTTAGTAAAATAATCAATGAACTACCTATGAGATAGCAAAAGTGCACAGATAGCAATGGATATACATATACTTTGATTAAATAAATATATTATGTTTAAAAAAAATCGACTTTATTTTCCTCCTTTACAAAACGCCAATTTCATATGTAATGACCTAATATTTTATGCTGAATGTATGAAAATATATAGTATTTCTTAGCCATCTTTTATTTATTTATCCTCTTCTATCTTTACATAAAATATCTCTTGCTGTATCGCTCCGTCCGTCCGTCCGTCTGTCTGTCCGTCCGTCCGACCATATTTTGAATGCTTGTTCCGGCGGTTTGTTTGTCTGAAACAGCTGGACTGATTTTCACGGGACTTTCACTGGCTGATAGCTGATGTTATAAGGTGCAACATAGGCTACTTTATCTTAGAGTTCCGTTTTAAAAAAATAGGGTTCCGTTTCCGTTAGTTCTACGCAAACGAAGTTGCGTGCACCAGCTATTTATACACAACCGGACCGGACAATAGCTTTTGAAGTAATTTAAAGAAAGCCTATTGCTAGTTGATAATAGCTACACAATTCATTATGACATGTGCCGACGTGCTTTGGTTAGGTTATTTTTACATACCAGCTTAGGTTTCTAATGTAAAAACTGATCACATTCTATAAAACTCAAGAATGTCTCGACTGGTTTTAATGAAATTTATGGATCATTCAAAGGCCGAATGAATAATTACCTTACAATATAGGTAATAAGATATTAACATTCTACGCCAAAGCTTTGTAAATATCAAGTTATTATACCTAATTGCTTTTTACTGTACCTTAGAACTGCCCTTTTTTTGCAATGAGTTAATATTGAGTAAGTATTCGACGAGGAAATACACAATTTCAACGAAACTGACAAGACTCGCGCCCAGGAAAAGACCAGCCGCGCCGCCGAAGGACACTGCAACAAAATCCTTTTTTGAAAGCGTCTGCAAAGTGCAATGTGTATTTTTAGCAATTTTATTTTCAATGTGTATCGGTCCAGTAGTTTCAGAGATACAGACAGACTCCGCCTCTAGTCTGTCTTAGACGTAGGCTGTCTGTTTGTTCCGGCTAATCTCTGAAACTGCTATATCGATTTTCACGGGACTTTCACTGGCACATAGCTGATGTTATAAGGAGTAATTTAGGCTACTTTTTTCTTAGGGTTCCGTTAGAGGAATAGGGTTCTGTTTCCGTTATTTCTACGCAAATGAAGTTGCGGGTACCAGCTAGTGTTCCATATTAATAGTGCGTCTACATTTACCTACTGATAAAATCTATGCCTGTTTATTTGACTGTCATTGCGTAACATTTTATGCGAATACATTAAATGTAGAGTTTTTGCATCGTCTAAGCCTTGTTTACGGTGGGGAGGCAACACCTGGTGACTAGGCGGTTGGAAGATCAGCAACTCACCGACCAGGTCCTGGAAGTGGAAGACGATCTCGCGGGTGTAGCGCGTGCGCGGCGCCTGCACCGTGACCCGCAGCGCGCCGCGGTTCTTCAGCGGGCCACGCTCCCTGCACAGGCAGCAGACGCATTATTATCATGTTTAATACTCGTATTTTCTCCTGATAGGTTGGAAAAGCCACATAACAGACAAGATAGAAACATGGATTAGCGTGTTCGTGGTTATAAATATTTTTATTAATAAGGGATAATACCTAACATATGACGTAGGCGGATTATTATTAAAGGCATTATATTGCGGTCACATAATTATTTAGAACCTCATACAGAGCATACATTGTATACCAAAGGTATGCTCTGTATGAGGTTCAATGTTCATCAACAGCAAGATTGACGTAATATTGATATTACATATCCGATATATTAGCGCGTAGCCGGTAACCGGTAACCTTATATGCCTCCCTGATTCCTCGCGTATGCCTGCCTTATGCCTCCCTTATGCCTGTCTTATGCCACCCTTATGAGTTATGCCTGACTTATTCATCGCTAATGGCTATTACAATTTCATCTACAATTTATAGATACTACGGCATTCTGTAGGTATGACTTCTTAACACCTACAACAGCCCGCTTACACGAATGACACGATAGTATAATGAAAAACTGTCTATTGCAAACGATAATAATTTTGATGCGGCGATAAGTCTCAGTAATAGGGTCCCGTATTGATTTCTTACTTTTTATTAGGATTACGCGAATATTGTTCATTGTTTTAAACACTTACGGGTTGTGTCGCGGTGCACTTCCGCAGGTCCAGCAGCCGTGGTCACGGGAGGACTGAGTAAGGCAAAGTAGCCGAAACGTCGGGAAAAAGAAAAGTGCACCGCGACACAATCCGTAAGTGTTTAAAACAATAGGGTCCCGTTTATACCCTTTAGGCACGGAACATTAAAATGATTATTATTATTGGTATATAGGTTAAGCTTATATCAAATACTTGTTAAGAAGTCATACCTACAGAATGCCGTAGTATCTATAAATTGTAGATGAAATTGTAATAGCCATTAGCGATGAATAAGTCAGGCATAACTCATAAGGGTGGCATAAGACAGGCATAAGGGAGGCATAAGGCAGGCATACGCGAGGAATCAGGGAGGCATATAAGGTTACCGGTTACCGGCTACGCGCTAATATATCGGATATGTAATATCAATATTACGTCAATCTTGCTGTTGATGAACATTGAACCTCATACAGAGCATACCTTTGGTATACAATGTATGCTCTGTATGAGGTTCTAAATAATTATGTGACCGCAATATAATGCCTTTAATAATAATCCGCCTACGTCATATGTTAGGTATTATCCCTTATTAATAAAAATATTTATAACCACGAACACGCTAATTCATGTTTCTATCTTGTCTGTTATGTGGCTTTTCCAACCTATCAGGAGAAAATACGAGTATTAAACATGAAAATGATAAAATTTTTTTGTTGGATTTGCAAAAAGTTACACCATTGTTAATTAACTAATTTATCCAATAAAAAAGTCCTAACTCCCGGAACTCTATCTATAATATATATATATATTTTATAGATAGAGTTCCGGGAGTTAGGACTTTTTTATTGGAAATTTCCTCCTCTTTCAGGATCTTTTTTCAAAATACCTTAAATATCATGATTCCTTATATATATATATATATATATATATATATATATATATATATATATATATATATATATATATATATATATATATATATATATATATATATATATCTAGTAGTAGGGAGACCATATTATGTTAGTTATTATTACGTATGTATATATAAATTTCCACGCCTTTAGCTGTAGTAGGTAACACAATAAGTATTCATTATGTTAATCGATATTAGTAACAAATTAATCAAACTCGTTATCTTGTGCAGAGTATTTTATCACTACTATGATTGTTATCTATCTGGTACACATGTATATTAAAATGTCTGGTTCGTTAATGTAGCTGTACTGCTCTGTACTTATCTAAGAACACTACTTACATCTTTTGGGTTTTTTCGAAAATTTTTAGTTCCACCCTGAAATGCTGAATTATTTTAAAGAACAAAGTAGAATGTAGATCTATTAGTTTAGAGTGTAGGACTTACCTAGTTTAGTGTAAGTTTGCATTTGCAAATGATTCTAATCATCTAAGATGCATGATCGATTGGGACGGAGTAACATTTCAGAAATCAGAATCTTTAATTATGTAGGTACGTACGTAACAAGCCGTATAAATAGGACCTTAATGATAAGGCGTACCAAATTGGCCAGGTAATATTTCAAGGTAAATTAGTTATAATATGAATAAGACGCAACTTGCCTGGTTCAGTGATCTATGTACTCACAGGATCTGGTCATCATTGGAGGTCTCGTGGTAGACGGAGTCGAGGCACTGCTGCGCGCAGGCGCAGCGCACGCCGTCAAATGTTGCGAGCCGGTGCGCGTGCGCGGACAGGCACCACATTCCCGCCGCGCTGCACGACGGTTCCGCGGGGGAGAAACCTCAACAGTCAACACCGAACACATAGGTATCATTGCCTACCAATCATCATCAATCATAGGACCTAGGTCTGTCCTCGGTTTAGTTTATTCTGATGAGGTTACTCTGCTCAGACACGCTGTTTTGTCAGTTAGGTACTTTACTGTTTGAGCGTCTGTACTAAGGTAGGTATTGTGTAGTAAGTAGGTGTTCTGTGGCGGTGATTTACCCAATACTATTGTATGTTGTTGCGTTATAAACAAAATTAACTAAATAGGCCTCTTATTATAAAACTACTTAAGGGTGCTAGCTGCGATACCTTCGTAGAAGTAGAAGAAGGGTTTGCAGCCACACAGGCGTACCGCCAGACGCGCGCGGCAGCCCCGCCGGCACGCATTAGTGCTGTACACCTGTAATTCGATTCTGCCAATTGAATCTTACATTTATTATTTTTACGTTGGAAAAGTAGCTTGACGGACAAGGACAAAACATTGTATAGCTTATCCATTGTGTAAATATTTTTATTAGTACGATAAGAAGTTAGTTTCGATGCAGTCTCGATGTGTTAAAACAGCAAATGGTATTCTCATACCTACGTCAAACGCGTTTTGATTTGTCCAAACTCCAAAAAATCAGCATAAGATATCGTCTTGATATATTTATAATTCATTGAAAGTAAATTGAAAGTCTTAGTTAAATACGAGAATTGGGGATTCTGAACAGTGAACAGTTGAACACCCATTCTCGTAATTAAAAATGATCAATTTGCAGTCTAGCTTCGGTCTCTAGAAAAGCGTTGCGAGTGAGACAAAATATACTGAGACAGGAACCATACTGCAAAATTAAACATTTTTAATTACGAGAATAATTAGACATCTGAAATAGGATAAATTTATGCCTTTTAGGCTGGGACTAAGTATATTGTCCGGAATCCGGCGGGCCCAGGAAAATTAAGAGCACTGAAAATAGAACTCTGCGCTAATACAATAGAGTTAAAAATGGTAGCTGTCATATATGGCATTGACATTTGACTCGACACTCATGTCTTCGATTTTCAAATCTATTGTATTTACGCAGAGTTCTATTTTCAATACTCAGAATTTTCTACGTCCTTTCGGATTACGGATCATGTATGATCATATAGTCCCAGCCTATAGAGAGGAGAACGTGATGGTGCATTGTTTTGGTGGGCGCTAGAAGATAGCTATAGCTAAGTAGCTATAAAAAATTATATGTTTTCTTTTACTTTTATGGAAATTAAAGATAAGTGAGTACATAAAAATGTAACAAAACCTACTTAGTTGAACTAATTTACTGGCGCTATATTCTTATCCTCTGTATATTATTTGACGACCTCTGTGGCTCAGTGGTTCAGCGCGTTGGTGCTCAAGTCGGGGGTCGCGGGCTCGAATCCCGCCGAAGGAACAAATAAAAGTTTTTCTGTGTTCCTGGGTCATGGATGTGTATTAAATACATATGTGTATAATATAATAAAAATCTTAAATATATGTATAGTATAAAAGTATTATATGTACTTCCCGTTTTCTAGTATCTGTAAAACAAGTTCTTCGGATACTTACTACGGGGCCAGACTGACGTGGTGTTGAAGCGTCCATAGATATTATATATTATATTATGGGGCATAAACGTTTGCCATGGCCATAGTATAACATATATGGCCGTGGCAGACGTTTCTGTCCTTGGGGTTTCACCTGTCTTTTGGGGCTGGCGGGCTCGTCGGTGTAGAGGCAGCTGCGCCGGGACGCCGGGAGGTCTCGGACTCCGGGGCCAGCCCTGGTCTCCGTGAGGGTCAGCTCCGTGAACCGGCTGAGCGAGGGGAAGATGTGGGCCGCGGGTGTTGCCACGTCAGCCGTGTCGTAAGGCGAGTGCACATAGTACTGAAATCGTCAGTTTTATTTCAAATTCAAAACGTTTTATTTCCATATAGGTTAATCTTTACACTTACGGAATTGCCCGGCAAAAAGAACTGGTCTCGGACGGGGCCATCTTTTAGGGGAGTTTTTTATTCACCTATATAGGGGAGACCGGGTATGGTTGACTAACTTTTGGCTTCAGCTCATATATCAGATGGAAGAACTAGACAGGTAGTAGTAGTCATTATTAATTTTAAAACATATTTTTATCATTACGATACATATTTATTCGATTTTCTAAAGCTCTGCCTTGACCAAGAGGTAATAACTCTTTCAGTCAACATCAGAGATCAATATTCAATTTTTTTGGATTAATTATAACCTAATGCTTACAATAATTATAGCGTTAATAGTCTTTTAGCAATCAAGCTAATTAAATGGAAGTGGTTAAAGGCGATTGTTTAAATATTATATTCGCCAACTCAGACCTAAATCCGTGTAGGTTGTCCAATATACATTCAGTTCTTGTATTTAGTTTCGATAATAAAAACATTTTATTTTAACCTAACTGGTGACCCCGCAACTTCGTTTACGTAGACGGTAGAACTAACGGAAACGGAACCCTATTTTTTAAACGGATTCCTTAGATAAAGTAGCCTGTTACACCTTATAACATCAGCTATCTACCAGTGAAAGTCCCGTGAAGATCGATCCAGCCGTTTTAGAGATAAGCCGGAACAAACAGACATACAGACGGACAGACAAAAGAATTAAAAATTGATTTTTTATTGTACCATAAATACTTTCATACGCATTAAGTGAAAAGCTGTTAATTTAAAATTACAGTTACATTTTATTTATTTGTATAGAATTTATACTTATATATTAAGTGATAATCTATACTATAGAGTATATAGATTATCACATAGATAATGATACTTTTGCTCACATGAACAACTTTACTGGTCTCGAACACGAGGTAGCAGCCCTGCGCGGAGTAGGCGCACGTGTAGGGCAGGGCTGTGCTGCTCGACTGTTCACTGGAACAATGTGTTAAGCTAGGAAAGCGACTTGGCAAGCGGGGATAGGGCGGGGAAGTTCGGGAGCTCCCTAGAGAACAAAAGGCCTGCCATCGGCCACGCTAATTAGCTTGGTTCGCAAGCAAATCATTTTGTTAATCTAGCATTAGGCACAGATTAAAGAAAGACGAACAGATAAACAGCTACATAGTTAGCGTTTGATTTGATCGCACTACTACAAGCATACGCACGATGTGTCCACGATTGTGTGGACGATTCAAACGCATTTTCAATAGTCCAAAATCAAAAATCAGGTTATGATATCACGACGATTAATTTATAATTCATTGAATGTAAATTTTAAGTCTAATTAAGAATTGGGGTTCAGTACCTAGTAGTTCATTTTGGCATAAGTGTAAACGGATCGCATGCTAAGCGTTTAAACACAAATGTGTGTATTATCCTGTTAAAAATGATTATCCTCTACTAAGTAACACCAACATGGCGATGTCGTCTGTGGCCAGCGAGTTGATGGTGTGACAGACGCCGGCCTCCGTCAGCACCACCGCCCACTGCGGACTGATATTCTCCGACGAACCCGTCTTCATCACCAGCTCCCCTGAAACCTGATAAGAAAGTATAATCATTAATCATAATAACAATTTACTTACAAGAAATACATTTTTATTTATGATATCCAAAAAGATACAATTTACATGAATGGAATGCAGCGACAAAATGTTAGGTTTATCATGTTGCTGGTTCACGCCTGTTAAAATAGGTAGGCAGCTACCATCAAATTTAGAGCAGGCGCCTGAGGCAAGCCGAAACCTTGTCCTTTACCTGGGCTACAATAGGAGATTGTAGCCCAACACGAGACTGCAGGACCGGCCGATCAGAAGAGGGCTGAGTCAATTTGTAACTTAATAATTTTAAGTAAGTAATACAATAATACAAAATTATAAGTATGTAATAACCCAACTCATTAAATTCTTCCTACTCCTCCAACCTTTCTTCTGATTACTTTTGTTGCGGGCATAGATTTATAACGCCGAGCCAGATTTACCATGTCCCTCGGGCACCCCTGAGAATATATAAAAGGGTTTTTGTGGTTGATTGCCGCTGTCGATCCTGGCTACACAGGAGTTGCTGTGGTGGGAATGTGTGGCGGGTCAATGCCCGTTAATAAAAATATAATAACCACCATAATTTCTCCACGATAACCACCATACTAATATAAATTTTACACAGTGGATAAGCTATACAATGCTTTGTATTTGTCTTATACGTAGACAAGGACATTATATAGCTTATCCACTGTGTAAATATTTTTTTATTTAGAAAGTAAGTAAACAGCGAGCGATTTTTTAGATTATAAAATGTATACACAGTTGTTACTTTAAGTAAGATATTGTGTTATTATGGTTTATTACATAGATTTTATAGATGTTGTGTATAATAAGTGATGTATGTATGTGTGTAGTAATATTAGTTATAGCATTATAGACCTTCAGAGCTATCTGCAACAGGTCCACATCCAGGGTGGAGTCGTTCTGGAAGTCCCCATAGCTTTGCAGGTGGTAGAGGTCGGAGTTGGCGACGGTGGTCACGAATTTGGCGTAGTGCTTGAATTTAGAATCCGCAGGTGTTACGTTCCAGATCGACTTGATTGTGCTAGGTAGAGACTCGGCATTTACTTTGTTCTGAAAGGGAAATTTGTTTGAAGGAATCAAAATATGAAATGTGTCTAATAATGTTCTTACCTGATATTAACAGTAAAATATTTAATGTGGCGTAACGCGTCACTCGTAGTAATAAATCCACATGAATGTAATAAAAGCAGATATTATGTTCGTATAAAGTTCCCAATTTGCCAGCCGTCCTTTGAAAGCAGATAAGTTACAACTTTCCGAGTCTTTTCAAGTATAATGTGTCTAGTTCATTAGTTTTTTTTTGCTTGATTTACCTAACTGAAAAGAGTTAACTACACCTGATCGCACACGGTGACCGCCGGAAGGGTATACCTCCAGGTGCGAAAGTCTTTCTCCAGGGTGACGACGGTGGGGCTTTGCAGGAACCGCAGCAGCTGTCCCCGGCTGATGTCTACCACGCCCCAGATAGCGCCCGCCACGATACCCACCCAGAACAATCTACCAACGAGATTATCGACTAAAAGTTCAAACTGATTTTACTCATGTTTCTAGTAAAAAATAAAATAAAACTATGACGATCAATTCGACGAATAATCTTCTACATTATATTATGAAATTCTCGTGACACAGTGTTTGTCATTCCTTACGAAAGGGAATAACCGATTTTTTATTTATTTTGCAGGTGTATTTGGTTGGTATGAAAATAGGTTGTTAGCTATTACATATATAACTAAGTGATGGGGTGGTCAGACCCATTTTTTTTTTATTTTGATTACTTTATAATGTGACATTAAAAAGACATACACTCCCTAATTTCCACCCTCTTTCTAACACCAAACCCATTATTTAATAGCGATATTAGTACTGTAATAATTATCAACCTTCAGTCGTTGATAATTCTTTCATACATCACCTGTAGGTTGTAGAGATAGGTGTAGGTTTAGGTTGTAGGTTTAGGTTGTAGATGTAGGTAGTAGGTGTTGGTAGGTAGGCAAGGTAGGCGAGAACTGATGCGCATATGTAAGCATACTTAGGCTACAGCTAGTCAAACCTTTCCACCCAATGTCGGCGCGGTACCGCGATATGACTAAACCCATGTATACTCGTCTGTAGGCAGAAGGTTTTACAGCAGACCAGCACTGCCTGAATCACACCATGTCCCAAATATGTCAGATTGGTCATTTTTTCAGTCTCAAACTCGGTTATTTCTTCAGCGCTGTGTCCTATATATATTTGTATTATTTTGTAAATTTCATCAGTTGCAGATTTATTTATTTCACTTTGGTATCCAGGAGAAAAAAGAAATCACAGGTCTTTCGCCAGTCACCTCTCGTATGCTACAAGGGAATGCGATTTCCTAGCGTCAAAATCGATGTGATTGCAAGCAGTAATCATTGTTTTAATGTAAAAGTCTTGTATATTACACAACAAACCACCTGCACTCACACGGCATGTTTTGCGTGTCATGCCTATATTATGAAACCGCTACAAAGATGTATGTATCTACCATAGTTGTATGGAATAAAAATACTATCAAAGTAAATACTACAAAAGTAGTACCTATCTATTATGTGCTATCTCAAATAATATAACTTAGCCCAATTTTAGATAAAGTAATCAGATTGTGGAGAAATTAAGCTAAGGTTTACGAGTAGAATTGGTGAGCATCTTTCTTCTACCTTTAAATTAGATATACCTACGAATAGAAGAATTAGAAGACAAGATAAGAGCTATAAATCTAAATTATAATGTACGGGTCCTGTAGTGAAAAACGAAAGTTATTGACCGTCTCATGAATAGTACCAAAATAAATTAAGTACCTCTAACAATTGATCTCATAATAGAGGTCAATATGTTATGAATGAATCGTCATTTTATACGCTGTGGACTGATTCATAATTCATGTCCGGAAATGAATTTGAACAATAACCGTAGAGATAACACTGAGTCAGGTGAAATGTTGCATAGAAAAATGTTACATTTATCAGTAATATGTGACTAAGTTTTTATGAGAATTTTTCTTTGGTCCTGTAGCGCTATTCGAATTTAGACGGTCTATTCTTTCTGCCCCTACTAGTAATAAGCAACGTTAGTTGAGCGTGGTATATTTTCTTATTATGCCACGGTCCGAAATAGTAGAGAATATGAGTTAAAAATAACTTATCCAAGTGTAATAGTACCTATGTCAGGGTCCGTAACTATTTACGTGCAATAGGCTTTTTTCAAATTACTTCAAAAGTTATTGTCCGATTTCGCTCAAAATTATTTTCCTAAAGAGTATTTAGCAAGACCTATCAGCATAGAAAATTGTACGTTTCTAATTCTCACGGCTTAGAAATCCAGGGGGGACTAACTTGTAACCCCCTTTGGTGATTACTCAGAACTGGTTAACATTATAAAAAAGTCATGTATCATACCTCGCCTTTATTTAAAAATACCTTATCGACGATACAAGGGGTAGAATGAAACAAAAATCATCCCCATATCACATGACTCCTAAAATTATTATTTTAGGAGTTACATTACGAGACTTATAATGATTACATGATGCCAAAAATAAAGTCCATAATATTCAGTCTGCAACTATACAACATTTCGTCTAGATAATTATTATATTTATAATTATACCGAAGTTAACAAAGGAGGACGGACGGACAGACGGACGGACACAGCGAAACTATAAGGGTTCCTTGTAATCTACGGAACCTTAATAATATTTTTATGTAGACTTAAAGTCTATTAAAGAGAGACCTGAAAAAAGAATTATAAGAAGCGATTAAAAGCCGCGGTAAGTTCTATATCAAACCGGCTAAGTTGGTGTGGATTTATGATTGTCGAGCAAATAAATCGATGAATCCCTTCCCAGAACCTTATCAGGAGATAACTCAGCCGATACCATAACCCGTTCACCGTTAGCAGTAAATAATTATGACATAATTTTATTTCAACTTTTCGAATTATGTATTAGTTTAAGCACGTAGTAATATTTGCTTTAAAGCAAATATAGTTTTAAATAGGCCAACGTATCAGTTTGGACATACAGCGAGGCAATGCTGCCAGCCTCTTAGGTACTCTACCCGCAGCGACCGACCCGATCCGACCTAGATTCAGCTTTTTACCTATAGCCCTATTTTATTTTTCATTTAGACTAACTTATATATAGTTTAGATAATAATTTATTTATTTTAACTAGTTTTTAATAGGTATTTTTAAATTATTACTTTTTTTAATATCGTAATGTGAACCTTTTATGTTATTGTTAATAATAATATAACGTTTTAAAGCAAATATTAAAAGCGAATTTCTTAGTGCCTATTTAAAAATATGTTATATAATTACTAGCTTTTTCCTGCGGCTCCGCCCGCGTAAATGTAGTAACATATAAACGCGTAAATATAGGATAAAATATTATAATTCAGAGCATAAAATAGTATGGTAGTACCATACCAAATTTCTTCAAAATCCATTCAGTAGTTTTTGCGTGAAAGAGTAACAAACCATTCATCCATCCATCCATGCATCCATCCTCACAAACATCACATTTATAATACTAGTAGGATTAGTAAAAAGTAACATAATTCTATATTTTATGTGCCAAATCTATTTTATATTGAATCGACATAGGTAAACGTAGAGATTTCATAAAATTGCAACCGTGTATAGCGAATTTTATTTTATTGCAACCGCAGACTACGAATAACATGGGGCCCAGCATAGCGCCCTAAGGTATCCGGTGCCGTTATCACGTTATCAGCTATATTATCGCCCACCTTTACACTGAATTTCAACACTGATAAGATTTCACGACTCCGCACAGAACGGTTTTAAATAAGCGATATTGATAGCGAATTATTGAACAGTATTAGTGTACGGGCGTGGCAGAAGACGCCGGTGTTGTGTGTGAAAAATGGGGTTCAATTATTTTATGTTTGTTTTAGTGATCGGGTATGCGTCTGCGCAAAACTGTGAGTGTTGTAAACTACTTTTAATTTCATACTTCTTATTGTTTTTGCTGTGATTAGTAAAACAAAATTGTGAAGGTTAAGACACGGCTAGTAACGGAAAATTAGATAATTTTGATAAGGCTTTTGATTGCAACGCATATCGTATTAAGTGTTCAAACGCAAGTACCTAATACCTATGTTTATCATTATAGGAGATTCATGGGATGGTTATTTTAATATTTTTTACACCAGGAAATGATCTCATAAAGTTTCCGCAAGATACACTTTTTGCATAGCAGCATGTCTATGTGATTTTTTCACTAGCTGTCATCTATTGATTTTGTAACACATTAATTTTTTAATTACATAAGCATATATTATTACTATTTACTAACTTAGGCGGCATACCTTATGCTTAGCAATGTCTCGCTAAAACTCGAGAACGGCTGGATCGATTTGACTAATTTTATTCTTGAAATAATTGTTGAACGTCAGGGAAGTTTTAAACGGTGAGAAATATTGGAATAGGTTTACGTTATAGGTGTAGGAGTAGTAGTAGGTGTGTATGTGGTGTGTATGTAGGTGTAGTTGTTTATTTCAGTTCATAGTTAAGACAGAACAACGTGTATCGGGACAGCTAGTATATAATATTATAATGTAATATTTATGGACGCTTCACACCACGTCAATCTAGCCCCGTGGTCCGAAGTAAGTAGTAAGTAAGTATCCGAAGAACTTATGTTACGGAGAACAGACAACGGGAAGTATATTTAATACTTTAATACTATACATATTGAATTTAAGATTTTTATTAAATTATAAACATATTTAATACTGGATGTGTATTGATCCAGGAACATTGAAAACTTTTTGTTCCCACGGCGGGATTCGAACCCGTGACCTCCAGCTTGACCACTGAGCCATAGAGGCCTTCATTTTGATGAGCTATTATAGTTGACAAAAAAGAAATATATTTCATTTATCATTATCATATGACTATGTTCGAAGATAACATACTTACAGGGCGAGTCGTATTAGTCACTCCAAGAATATTTATGAAACTATTCGTAATAGTGATATGATGAAAATACATCGATTTCTTGTAAACGGAAGACTTGATTTTCTGAATACAAATGCAGGAAACACAATCGTCACAACTTCATGTCGTAGGAATCATGGTTAGAAAGGATTATCCAAAATTAAACACCTTACTAGATGATATTCAGGTCCAAGGGGCTTAGTAGGTAGGTACGGAAAACACAAATTTATGAATTATTTGAAAATAAGAAACTATGATAGCGTTGATGGATCCCAACATACTATCAGTACTATATCGTTTTCCCTTTTCAGTATACCAAATAGGGTTACATGGAAAGTCATGCTGAATATAAAGGACGTTATTACTCAGGTCATTTCTGATTGATTTGGTCATATAATTAGGTATCCGAAACCTAACCGTTATGGAGATATTGAATTTTGATTATTTTTTTCAAAATTCTCAATTTTTTGGCTTTTATGCCGATTTTTTTGAGACTAGAGCACCTGAAGTCCATTTTTAAATGAATTTAGTTAGAAAATAAGTCAATTAATAAAAGCGACCAATAAAGACTACTACTAACTACTAGTAACAGTTTAAAAAAACTTCCCGACAATGGTTAGAATTGAAAAAAGATAATTAAAAGTTGTTAACTTAGAAGCGCTTTGTTTTTTAAAAAAAAGAGTAGTTATGAAACTTATTCTACAAATCATTTAAAAAACTTCTACGTCTCTGTAGCTATTCAAAAAAGTATAACACTTACTGCTAAAAAGGAGAAGCATCGACCTACTAGAGTTAAGGTACCAGAGGGGGCATTTGTAAATAAAACAAAAAATCTGTATTATTAAATTATGTAATTCGTTTTCAAAATGGCCGCCCCTATTTCTTATACACATTCTCATTCTTTTTCTTAAATTGCTCTTTACGACAGAAGTTCGCAGGTTCCTCCTCATTTCGTCAGCCGAATTAATAATTTTTTCTCTCAGAATATCGATATTTGCGATCGGTGTCATTTCGTCGTATACAAGGCTTTTCATGTGGCCCCATACATAAAAATCCATCGGCGTTAAATCTGGGCTCCTCGCCGGCCATGCGATGACGCCATCTCTATCAAACTTCGACTCATCTGTCCACAGGATATTCGTAAAAATAAATAGATTTTCGATGTCTGCATTGAGCATAAATCTGCAGAAGTCTTGTCGTCTTACTGGATCCCTCTCTTCGGTAACATGTACAGGAGTATAACGGTACGGTGTCCAGCACTGTGCATGACGAACCATACTTTCCACTTGGAAATGCCAAGACGTTTAGCCACAACATTTGTTGATGTGGTGGGATCGGATTGAAAGAGTCTTCGTATTTCATTTTCGTCGTCGTCGTCGTCATCAAGAATACGAGGTCGCCCCATGACAGTACGTCGTACTAGAACAGAACCAGTTTCTCGTAGTCTTCGAGAAGCTCTGTCGAATACGCCGATATCAGGTACTCGGCGAGTAGGATACCGCAGCATGTATTCATTGCGTGTACTTAACGAAACTCTTTCGCAAAATCCGTAACACATTAGGATATCAGCATATTCTTCATTGGTGAATGCCGCCATGTTCACAACACAAATCAAAGTCCAGTTTACAAGCCAGGTCACACAGAAGATGAAGATGAAACAGTAAAAAAAACAAGCCAAGTCGCGGTTTTATACAAAATTATCGGAGAACACGGAAAGCACATCTACCACGGAATAATCGCATGAGCAGACTAAACGCTGCGATTTGACTTCATAATAACATAGCGCAAAAAAAAATGCTTACCCGACCCCTTTTTTTCATTGTTTAAAGGTGCCAGGTAATAAACCGGATTCTTTTGTATCGAAGTTTCGTCATGCTGTCCTACTATTTGGGCCTTTTCAAATAATATTATTTTAAGATTTTATAATCATACATACCTACGACGTGTTATACCTTTTTGAATAGCAAAAGAGACGTAGAAGTTTTTTAAATGAATTGCAGTTCCATACTTTTTTTAAAAAAAAAAGCGCTTCAAAGTTAACAACACTTAACGTTTTTTTCAATTCTAACCATTGTCGGGCAGTTTTTTTAAACTGTTAGTAGTAGGTTTAGATTTTATTGATCGCTTTTGTTGATTGACTTATTTTGTAACTAAATTCATTAAAAAAATTGACTTCAGGTGCTCTACTCCCACAAAAATCGACATAAAAGCCAAAAAATTGAGAATTTTGAAAAAAATTATCAAAATTCAATATCTCAATAACGGTTAAGTTTCGGATATCTAATTATATGACCAAATCAATCAGAAATGACCTGAGCAATAATGTCCTTTAATATTCAGCACGACTTTCCATGTAACCCGTATAGTATAAAGTTGTAGATCCAGTAGATATAAATTTGTAGTTGATAAAAAGGGTATTTCTGAATGCTTTTGATTAGGTTCATGATTTTCTGCGGTTTTTTAGTTACGTCCTTATATAATATAATATTATATTATGCCTCTGATTGCTTGTAACTTAGGTATTTGTTTGTTTCAGTGCGAGTATGTATGCCATCCACCAGCACAGTCGTTTGCCAGAGCTTGGACAGAGATGACAGCCAAGTGGTATGCGATCCAGTAGAATCAAGGTACTGTTCCCAATCCTCTTAACATTGTACGTTTTCAATGAATTATAAAACTATAAAAATCAGTCGATAGAATGGAAATATGTATTATGTAACCTAAGTACACAGATTCTGTTTGCCAATATAATATTCTTCGAAATCAATTAATAATAATAAAAAACCTTGCCGGAAAGTAGTTATCCCTTCTAAAGTTTTCTCTAAAGATTTAGAGAAATGTTTGCTAATAAATATTGTCTAATCCAATGATCTATTCTTCAAGAATCGACTGCGCAATTAAGCTAGCGCGAGGAACGGCTGACTTCGGAGTGTTCTCAGAGGAGGAAACGATGCTCCTGTCCCAGCAACAGCCCAATGAAAACAGGATCATCGCATCTATCAGAGATGTGCAAAGGACCGGTAAGTTTCTATTTTATGCAGTAAATCGGTAAAATCTTCAATTCCTAAGGAAATTAAAAAAAATGTTTGAACAGAGTTTGTTATAACATGAGCTTCGTTGAATATATAGAGCTAAAGGTTAAAATTAAGTCAAATTACAATCCATAGATGTGAATCATAAATGAGTTAATCGATATCAATTATTATATTAACCCAGTAATTAGGTAAGGTTTAACGTCACATAACACTCACGATATTGTAGAGCCCTATGCGTTTGAGGCGGTGGCTGTAGTCCCCGCCAACCACAACGGGGGCTTGGAAGGTCTGCGCGGGGCTCGCTACTGCCACCCGGGCCTGGACCAGACTAATCTCCGGTGGTCTCCACGGGTGTTGAAGACCTTCGAACGAGTCGTAAGTTCCTGACATTTTAAAGCAAAAATAATGTATTGTACACACACATAATATGTTACATACATATTAAATTTTAGATGATTACTAAATTATAAACATGTTTAATACACATCCATGACCCAGGAACATTGAAAACTTTTTGTTCCCACGGCGGGATTCGAACCTGCGACCTCCAGCTTGACCACTGAGCCACAGAGGCCATCATTTTGATGATCTATAGTTGACAAAAAATAAACATATTTCGTTTATCATTATCATATGACTATGTTTGAAGTTATTTTAATTCATTCATTATTATGTGATATCCTAGTAATATATTTAGTTAAATAAAATAAAGGAATAACTACCTTTTAAATTTTTCGTCATTTATTTATTTAAGAGTTGTTAAAAAAGCTAAATAAATTGAAATAATAGGGAAGTTATGCTGTTTATGTTTTAGCGCGTTTAGCCCAAGAATTATATAGAAAGAGGAAAAATGTGGCACTTTATTTGGGATACGCTAGACACAGTGTGTCGAGAATCGAGATTTGGGGAAAGAAGGAAAGGAACCTGTGGCCAGAAATGCAACATATACGGCTATTAATAATTTTGAAAAATACTTATTAGATACGTATGCTGATGAGAAACAAACATTTCCAGGTCGCACGCACCGACCGCTGCCCAGACGTGAACACAGACCGGAAGACGGCCGAGGAGGTGGAAGTGGAGACCTTGAACAACTTCTTCGGCAGCAGCTGCCGGCCCGGACCCTGGAGCGCTAACGTCTCTGTTGATGCCGATCTCAGTAAGTATTGCTTAAGAAAGAGATTAAGTATGTTATTTGTCCAGGGACCAGGAAAATATCGCAAGAAGATTTTTATGGGCTTACATTTTACAAGATTAATCGCAAATACCATTACAGAGAATAGATTCCCGAATCTTTGCTCGAGCTGCGGCGACGGCGCGAACTGCACCCGCTACACCCTGGACATGGGTGTCGCCATCTCCGGCGTCAACAGCAACAACCGCCACATCCAGGCGCTGGAGTGTATCCGCAGAGCCAACTCGTCCGTCGCTTACGTCGCGTGGCAGCACGTTCGGGAATTCTTTACTGTGAGTTTCTAAGAATTTTTGAATGATGAACGTTCCTTTTTTTAAGGTTTATTTATGTGTAGTAATTAAGTTGCAACTTGAAAGCAATGTTAAAGCCATAAACATAAAACAGTAGTTTTATTCCCAATTATATTTTAACTAGCTCTAATATTGTGCAGATCCGCAACCCACAAGACGCGACGTCATACGCTCTGATGTGCGAGGACGGCGCCCTGCGCGTGCTCACTGCTGAGGTGCTGGCGTCTACCACAGCTCCCTGCTCCTTTGTCAAACAACCCTGGGCTACTGTCGTCACTTCTACGTAAGGACAATTCATTACTCTTTATATTAGGTAATACAAGCCAAGCCATTGGTGTCAAATGTATATATATATATATATATATATATATATATATATACATTATATATATATATATATATATATATATATATATATATATATATATATATATATATATATATACATGCTATAGTCTCCATATATATATATGGAGACTATAGCGGCGAATCTTGTGTTGCTTACCGTATTGCTTGTATGCTTAGCACCAACTGTTGTGTTACATACTTAATCAAATTTGTGTTTATCATTTTATTTTTTAGTAATGAAAATCGATACCATATCTTATATATTTTTAGCGCTAAATCAGCTGAAGTCCTAACTAAACTCCGCGAGTGGTGGCCCAATGGTGTCAGCCCAGGTGATAGCAGCTGGAGGTCGCTGTTGTACTCCAACATTATCGGTGGTACCAACGCACGAGTTCACTTCGAAACTACCCCAATGACTATCAGCAACTACACATCTTCTGGTAAGTTTATTTTCCAATGATAATTACACTTCTTAAATGTATTTGTCTGAATTAGGTACTTACTAGATCTAAGAAATAAGGCATTCAAAGGAAAAATTTATTGTTTCAGTTCGCAACCTCACCGACATTAGTTCTTCAGCATCATGCTTCCCCGCGCGTCGCTGGTGCACGATCTCTGGGCAGGAGCAGACTAAGTGCCAGTGGCTGCGCAGTGCCGCCTACGTGCTGGGTATCGAGCCCTACATCATCTGCCAGCAGCGGAACAACATGTTCGAGTGTCTGTCCGACATCAGGGACAGCAACGCCGATCTCATCGCAGCCCCGTCTAACTACGGATATTTTTCCAGACAGTGAGTTTCAGTTTTATACTATCCAGTTTTATCTCTCATATTAAAACAAAGGCTATAAGGCTGTGAGATGGGATATTAAGTATTTCCTACATATCTACAGAACTAAATAATGGTTAGGTGAACATAAATGTTGGATTCCTTCGATTAAGGTTGTAAACTTGGTGACCACTAAATTGACATATTTTGTTTAAGGCATTACAAGCTCTCCGCGGTGAAGCTAGTTCAGAACTCGAGGAACAATCCCGCAGCTTTCTCCCGCGTCGCCGCACTTGTAAAAGAAACCACAGCCCAGACTAACGTCACCAGGTTCGAAAATCTCCGAGGCAGAAGAGCTTGCTTCCCCGAATATGGCGGTATCGGTAAGTGGTCATTAAAATTACTTGAGATAAAAATTATGTTAACTGTTGGTCTTAGTAATTACAATCTTATGACAATTGATAAGAAAACTGTTGGTATAAGAAGAAACTTTTTTGAACTATATGGTAATTATATTATAATTATATTATATTATATGGTAATTATTTTTGAACTCTAAATATGGTAATTAATGCAGTAATTTAGAATCCTAAAAAGGTCTTTGTGTTTAGCGTACGTGGCGTTCGTGACCGTTGCCCACGAGAGAGGAGTGATCAGCTCGTCCGAGTGCGACTACGCCAAGGCCGTCGGGGAGTACTTCGACGGCGCCTGCGCACCAGGAGCCGAAGCTGCCTCACACGCTATTGGAGTCAGCGTAAGTGGCAGATTTTACATGAAAGTGGCAACGACTTACTTCATGGTAATAACAATTTATCTTCCATAGATGTGGGATGAGATAAATTGTAGTACGAGTGGGCTCGCAAATGAAACCAGATTGGCTATAATTATGCGAGAGTGGTATTTTCCTGGGTACACGCAGCGCTACAATGTACTTAATGACAACTATCTTTGTTACAGAGCTTCAATGTGACCAACCTGTGCACTGCCTGCCGTCCTTCATTCATGAACAACAACATTGCATGTAAGTCCGCTTTCTAACATCAATAGTCTTATTATTAACTCTATTCTCTAATCTAATCATATTTCTTAGCACTACCTATAATATTTTGCACATTTTCCTGTGCGTTTTCAGACACCTGCGCCTACGATTACTCCAACTTGTACTACGGCAATAACGGTAGCATGTCCTGCTTGGCTGACACCTCCAATGACGTCGCCTTCGTCGAGATTCAGAACATTCGAGGTATAAGGAATCCTACTACTACTATAAATGTGGAAGGTTGTGAGGATGGATAGATGTATGGAAGTATTGATGTTTGTTATTCTTTCACGCAAAAACTACTAAACAAGTTTTGATGAGATTTGGTATGGCAGTAGTTTAGACACTGGATCAACACATAGGCTACTTTTTATCCCGGAAAAGTACAGTGTTCCCCTGTGATATACTGTATTTACGCGGGTGGAGCCGCGGGCAAAAGCTAGTGTTATATAACTGATCAAATAGAAAAATAAACACAAAAAATATGAAGGAATAAATAATAATTATGTACAATGTATGGTTAGCAATTGTTTTTACAAGTGGTGGATATTCTTAAACGGACTAATTATTAAACAGACGATAGTAATGTGATCTTAAGTTGTACAACACTAATTTAGGTGAAGCGCTGGTGTAACGTGCGATCGGCTACCTACGAACATTTTCAGATGCCAGGAAAGCATGTTTATGAATCACTATTATTTCAGCCCACCTGACGGCCGCGGGACTGCAGGCGTCGCAGGTGCGTGCGCTGTGCCGCAACAACACGCTGGCCGTCACGACCGGCGTCAATATCGACCAGAACTGCCTGCTCGCCTACGTCGTCGACTCCGAAGTGCTTGCCAGGCGGTGAGTCTCGACTTGTGGTTTTATTCTTCTATTTGAAATCTTTAACTTACTCAGTACGTAGTTTGTTGTCAACGATCGTCCGAGCAAGTTGCGTGCGAGTAAATAACAGGCTTAGCCTTTACACGCGCCGCGGCTCCGCCGGATTTTGTAAGTTCACCGCCGGGGCTGCGGCCAAAAAAAAACACATACAAATCTAGTACAATGGCGCGGGCGTCGAGAGATCTGCATTAGCGGCGCTTGTGCAAGCGTACCTATGCAGCTATGGGTCAATTATTACGTCGTAATTTGTCATTAAATGATGTTATATTATTCTGTGTTTTTATTTTAGGGACGATCCTCTCCTGAACGCTTTGAACACTCTTCTGGACTCCCTGAGCTCTCACTTCGGCTACAACGAGGCTACTTCTGCCCAGCTCATCAACCTCGAGATCTACTCTCCCTTCGACGGCACCAGCGATCTCCTGTTCAAGGACACCGCTGTTGGCCTGGCCGAACCTTCGGCTACCACCAACGAGGCAGCCAAGAACTACTACGACCTCTTCAGCCATCTGGATTCCTGCAACGCCGCCGACCCCACCCCGGGCATGGCTTCCAGGAGCATCTACTCCGGCCTCACCATCATATTTATGTGGCTCCTGGCGCGCGTGGCCATGGATTAGGTTTAAGATAAGTTTTTTAAGTTTATCTTTAGATAAGTTTTTGTTTTGTCAATTATGAAAATATTATTTTCAAAACCCAGTGACTTGGTTTCATGTAGAATTATAGACAAATTTAAGAATTTGCCACACAATAATTGTACTTGTACATAATATTTCATAGGTTAACTATAAAATAGGAATAACAGTATTTAATGGCATGCTTGCATATATTCTTTCTTTCTGTTCGTATCAAAACCTTCGTTCCGTTCAGTGATAGCTAGCACTTTGTCAAGTAGGTTTCACTTAATAATAAATCACGTACGTAGGTACATACATGATTTAATAACATAAATTAATCAATACTTAAGATTTTTAATCTAAAAGTGTCCTTATTTATGTTTATTCATGTCTGTAAATTTTAAACTCTTGGTGCGGAAATGTTTGTATGAATTTAATAAAATTTTGCTATGTATTTAAGGATTTTATTTAATCCGACCAGCTGTCCTCATGAAATAATCTTGTTACATACAATAGGTAGTTCATTTGTTTTTGATTTTTTCAGTAAAAGACAATAGCTATTAATAAATATTTATTCATTTAATAAAGATGCAAAAAATGATAACTACAGGAACTGACGTTACAAATTCGACGTGTAAAAAGGAAAAAAGCTACTTACAAAGAAAAATAAAAAGAACTACAAATTTTTAAGTGCCTAACTATTTACTATTTAGAATGAAATAAAGTATCTTAGAAGATGATTATTAGTGAGCTCCAGTTTATATTCCATAGTAGATTCCAGTGGCGAAGACTGGATATCCTTCATCGGGAAGCCCTAGCCTGTATAATAGGTAGAGATTTGGATGAGGGTATTCAAAAGGCAAGTGGTAAGTGAATAGGAATGGGGTTATAGGAAACGCACGCCACTGGTAGATACAAAGTATCAGTCTTAATTTTAGCAAATATTTTGTTTTCGTCCCTTTTTTCAACTCTGCATTAAGTGCCATCTAACCATAGTCCGTTTCAATTGTTGATTCCAACAGTGCACGCCTCGCTTGTGTTGTTTATCTGCAGAAAATAATAATTCCACGTTTAATTGATTCTTATTATTAAGATAATTATGTAACGGTAATGTCCGTTTTCCGCCGCGCCGCGCCGTCTTCGTATGTAAGTATATTCAATATTCATCCCTATTTTTTTAGATTTTAGATAGATAGATAGCAGCCCACAACTTATTTCCTAGTGTCTCAAAAGCTAATTTCCTTGTGTAACTTACATGTTGCATGTAAGTATTAAATTAGCCAAGCAATTCGACGCCTAGCTAGACCGTCCATTTTATACGTCGACGCCCGACATCCAATGAAATAAACCCTATAGTTATTTAAATTTGAATCAGTGAATGTTTAACGACTTTTTGTACGTTTAACACTATTGAAAACGAACAGAACACGACCAAGATTAAGATTGTTAAATTTAGTTCAGTTTTTTTCTACTGTAGCGCTAGTAGTGATCAAAACAAAAATGGTGTCAAAAGCGCAGCAAATTGTATAGTTTCGTACGCGGAGCATTTATAAATGAAAATAAAATGAGATATTGTGAAAATTATATAAAACATGGAGTTGGAAAACAATACAACGTATTCCTAACCCTAACCAAACATAAAATCATCAACAGATATTCAATTTAACTAAATGACTACACGATGTTAGGTATCTGGTTAAACGTTGCGCTCAATGAATTGGCTAGTTTCTATCCCTCATTTCATTGGATGCTGGCGTATGATGAACGGCCTAGTCTTCTTATTGTCTGCCGAGCATGGCTGCGACATACAAAAAACCTGCGATATTCCCGAAACCCAATTCTCGTTACTATTTGTGATCATAATCCAGTTCGGTCCGCGCGCTGTCTCAGTCTCTCACGCGCGATAGATGCGTGTGTGAATGCGACTACGCGCAGACAGAATAGGATTGTGATCACAAATAAGTAGTTATGAGAATTGGGATTCCTAACTAATAATAAAGATGATCTTAAAACTCCGATAGCGCCTTTTTAACTCCTTTTACGCATTTAAACGCATAGCGCATCTCAATCAGTGTCGGGCAACGGGTATCACTTGCCATTTACTCGTTGGCTATCTCTCGTTAGTTGGTTGGTTGGCTGTTGGTATACCATAAAATACTGACTTATTTCAGCTTCCTGATCCATCCGAGCCGGCTTTTGCCGACAACTACCATCAGCACGTCGTCGGAGCCGCCGGGAGACACGCGCGCCGACCGCCATTTCGCCGATTTGGGTGCTACAAGAAAATACGTGAAGCCTATCTAGTATCTATATGACTTATGAGACATGAGTTGACTATATTAATCGCGACATGAGTTGACTATATTAATCGCGACATGAGTTGACTATATTAATCGCGACATGAGTTGACTATATTAATCGCGACATGAGTTGACTATATTAATCGCTAGATGCCGCAACTATTATATTATACTATTATATTTCGCCGCAACTATCTATGTGCGCTATTCAGCGCGAACCTTACATTTTGCTGTGATGTCCTTTCCTGTTGTCTACTCTCGGGTTGCCGACTCCAAATGGAAATAACCTAACCAAGAGCATGTCAGGACATGTCTAAGGGGGGTTCCGTAACTATCAACGCGTAATAGGTTTTTTAAATCACTTCAAAAGTTACTGTTCCATTCCGTTCAAAATAATTATCCTAAAGAGTTTTTAGCATGATCTATCAGCACGGAAACTTACAAACCACTTTGGAGGCCGATTACTCGAAAATGGACGAAGTTGTAAAAAAGTAATATAAAACCTTGCCTTTATTTTAAAAAACCTATTCAACGATATTCCAGACGTTGAGGGTAGAATAAAAGAATATTTTTCATCCCCACTTCACATGTATGGAGAGCCACCCCAAAAATATAAAATTATTCTTCATTTACGATGCCAAAACCGAGATCTGTACACAATCTATAACTATAGCAAATTTCATCCATTTATATTCATCATTACGGAAGCTAGAAGCGTGGACAGACAGACAGACAGACGGACAGACGGACGGACAGAGCAAAACTATAAGGGTTCCTTGTGTACTACGGAACCCTAAAAACTAGGATTTGAAGTTGGAAAAACCAGGACAATTCAGTTTAAAGAGAGGACGCTGTTTCAATAGTAAAATTGATATAAAGTGAAAATAGGTGAAATGGAAGTCTATTAATTAAAATAATCACATTTATAAATAAAAGTATTAAAAAAATTAAATAACACGAGTTGAAAACTAGTTACTAAAATATAAGTTCGGACGGACGTTAGTAAAATATAAGTTATTGCGCACGCATTAGCGCTCCGTACAAAGCGGCATTTGTTGTAATGGAGCCCTTAAATATTTATTTTATTCTGTTATTAGTATTTTTTGTTATATCGGCAACAGAAATACATCATCTGTGAAATTTTAAATTGTCTAGTTGTCACGGTTCATGAGATATAGCCTGGTGACAAACAGACGGACCGACAGACAGCGAATTCTCAGTAAAATTGAAGAAAAAAGTTAAAGTCGCGATAAATTTACCGCCATTGCGGCGCTGCGTTCGCTATGAGTGCGAATGAGATGCACCGAGTGACCGCCTGGTGAGGGAGCAGGACGACAGCAGCAGGTGGAGCGCTGCGAGGGTCGCGTAGACCGCCACCTGGTACTGCTGCAGCCATTCCACCACGGACCGCTGGCAGTCCTGAAAAGCAACAAATTTTAAAGTGCCAACTGCCATTTGCTAAGATATTCTGAGGGTGGAAATGAGCTAAAGATTGAGGTTGGTCTGAGAGCTGAAATTGAAAAATAAGAACGAAATTGTTTAATTATTTTGTGCTTGGTTCATATTTTCGTGCGGCAAAACTAAGGCCTATATTATACGTAGCCTCTAATATATATTTATATATGTTCGTGTCAAATAAGTTATTTAGATTTTAGAGAATATAGCCAGAAAAACTACCTGTTTATAGATCTTATCAGCGGTACAGTTCTTGGGGAATGTGTCGGCGCCGCAGCACGACCACGGAGGTATCACCGGCTCAGAGATAGACCTGAAATTGATTTCATTCAATATTGTAAACCTTACGGCTTACATTTTTTAACGTCAATTGACACTGGAATTATTCACATTAAGGTAAGCAAATGAAATCAAAAAGCTCCTACTGGATGTCATTGTAATAGCAACTACGTTCGCCTGGAAAATGTTTTGCTTTCCCAAAGCCTAATATAACTTTCAATAAAGAGGTTTTTGCGTGAAAGAGTAAAACATCCTTACAAACTTTCGCATTCATAATATTAAATAGGATGACACACAGACACGGGTCGATAAGTCCCTGCCGATGTCATTTAAAATTAAAACAACCACTGGTCACCGGTCACGCCATAATGCGGATGAATAAAATAATGCCTGCCATGCTTGTAATACTCTGAAAGAAATCGAAATCTAGGTCGTAGTTAGAATCTAAGACAATGTGAACATAATATGTAGTTATCATGTTTCTGAGTCCCTTTCTTTATTTATCCAAAATGTCCTAAAATCCTTATAGATACGACAGATTTCTTACGTGTAGTTTTTGTCGCAGCATTCGAAGACGAGTCTCAGAGCGTGTGTCCATTGGCCGTCGTCTTGGATGCCTTTCTAGAGAAAAGAAAAACTCATTAGTCACCTACCTATGAACAGTACCTACGCAAAAAATCAATGAAGGAAAAAAAATGAGTTGGTAAGCCAGAAAAAAATTTTGAGGAGTAAAAGCGACGAACTGAGAGAGCTTGAACCAAGATTTCACTGAAGAGATGATAAGTGATGAGTCTCAGTAGTGACTGACCTCGACGATGTTGGACGAGAAGTAGAACATGAGGGCGCACTCCAACAGCAGCAGCAGGAACACCAGAGCGGCGTACTGAAACAAACACCGCCTTATACAAAACAAAAATTATAGACACAGTCTTTTGTTAGCCATTTCTTGCATACTGATTGTGACTACTGGTTAGAATGTCCAGATGGCCAGTTAGTTGTGTAATATACAGTTTCGTTTAGGAAATATATCACAAAATCATTATCTCAGGGGAACCTTAAAGAGAAACGGTACCACAGGCCGGAGATGACTAAATAGTTATTTCGTGGCAGTAAATATAGAATCAGTATTTGCAAATTTACATACCATGAACAACAAGAACTGCGAGGCCGACACGGCGCCGTAGACACCCATGAGCGAGATACAGAAGAAGAACGCGGCCAGCATCGCCGCGCTCACGCCCACCTGCACGCCCACAGACTCCTCTGTCACCAGCGCCTGGAATAATATAATATACCTATCTACTGCCTGCTTGCTGTATACAGCCCTTACGACATTATTTTATTTTATTATATTAGAAAACCAACAGCTTACAAATATTACAATAGTGAATAGTGAAAAAGTGAAGCCAATTATAGGTTTTCACTATTACTGACTAAGGAAAAACACAAACAAGCAAACACATAAGTATTAGCAACATAATTACATAACATTCAAAATCATAGTTAGTATCTAAATCTAACAAAGTTTGTTATTTAAAGAAGTTAAGGTTTAGCTCATATCTTGCATTCTTGCTATGCAATGTGTATGGATCAATGGAGAATTAATGTTTCACAAACTTTTTGCTCCACGTACCCCAGTTTGTTAAAGTCAACGAACCCCGAATTGATTACCTTAGATTTGACGTTTCTGTCTTGTAACATTATACAATTCTAGCTTATAATGTCTTGTTTTTTTACCCGGCAAGCGCAAGGTTGGGTGTAATACCCAGCCTGTATTAAATCGTTCGATATTTTCTATTTCGTATGTGAAAATGAGTTGTCCACCTGATCTGAGTGGCTGCTGGGGGGTAAGTAAGCGTTTCGTTTCACGTCAAAGTTGCGCCTGGGTGTGTTACACCCACCTTACGCTTCGTGTTACAAATTCGAGTCAACAGTTTTTGGTTTATATTCGTTATATTTTAGTTTTTTTTTATATATATTTTAGTTAAATAGTTAACATGTCATACGAAGAAAACTAAGAGGTTATTAAGTCTTTTCAAATCAACTCATAATGATAATTCTTGTGATAATTCCTTTTGTGACTTCGAAATTAATGCTGGCCAAAGAAGCTCTGAAGGTGATTTTGAACCAAGAGATAGATAGGGTTATCGAATGAAAATGAGTATCCCGCGTATCCCGGACCCGAAAAATGTCATACATGTTATAAATGCAATCGTTATATATATATAGAACACGCTGTTTTGCGTGTGCACATTGCGCTCAAACTGAAGATGATTATGGGAAGTCTAACCAATTATATAGTATAAGTTTAGATCTCATTGGTTTCCAAATTTCATCAACTATAAGGAAAAACTATTCGTTTTATTTTTTTTCTAAGTTTACTTTTTAATACCTGAATATAATACCTAAATAAGTATTCTATGTGTTACGCTATGTTTAAGTAAAAAAACTATGCTTTCGTTAATTACGGAAATAAAGACTAAAAAATATTTGTTTGCTTTATTTTTTCCTCTCAATCAGTTCTTCTTTATTAAATAATGAAATTTAGTAAATAAAAACATAAATAAAATATTATGAACATTAAAATGTCTAGTCCACTACATGGGTGTGCTGCACCCACCTTATGCTCAATGTGACAAATATTGCTTGCGCACGCCGGGTGAGCTAAACGCTAAACGCTTCAAGAGCTAAACAGTGTAGGTACTATTTATATAAAGAGAGCTGTTTAGAGTTAAGTATTTTAATCTAAATTAAAATAATAGAACCTAACCTAAATAAATAAAATTAAGCACAATAACACAATAATTTGGTCGAATTTAATTTTTTTGGTAACATTTATATTAAATAAGTCCTGAACCTCAATTCTCTTATTTAAAGTAGACTTTTATTTTACTTTGATCGTATTATAAGTGAAGCGACTTGTTATCGAAAACTGATCTTATGAAGTTTGAACCAATCAGAATTCAGAACGCGTTTTAGGCTTGTTTAACGTTTACGAGAATACCAGTTTGGCAGTTTTAGCGTATCGGGACTTGATTGTAATCGTATTATTGCAGGTTTTATTTAGCAATCACCTCAGAACAGAGTACCTACCTATGTACCTATATGTCGTAGGATAATTAGGATTTTTGGGAAAATCCTAGGTCCTAAGGATTATTGCAAAGAGCCGGATTATTTTATTCTGAGATAAAAGGACACTCACTGGCGAATTCTGCCTGATTTTCCATCAAGAGCGGCTAAGCTTCGAACATATATGGTTATAAAGTACTTAAAAGTGTTGCATATTAAAGTAGTAATAGAAAGTAAAAATGTCAATGTCTTATTGACAGATGTCACAAGCACAGCCTATCTAGTTAGATTAGTTTAGTTAGCCAAAAGGCTATATATCGTGTAGACGTATCTGTGTTAAACATCTCTCATATGTAATACGTATCTGTGTATGTACCTTATCTCTCATATGTACCAATGAAGAAGAATATCACAATGGTTGCCGTATTATTATTATCACCACTCAAGCATAAGAAGGATCTGTAAGAACCAAGACGTGGCAGCCCACAACAAAAAGATATTACCTAGGTTCTCCGAATATCAGAGAATTGATGTGCAAAATACGTACTTATCTGTGGTAATCGTTGTCATCATATGGTTATCTTGCTGTAAATTGTCAATTCGAGGCATAAAAGCTCCATCTAGTGGCCCAGTAGACATATTTATTTTAATTGGAGTATTAAGTTATTTTCTTTTTCTATAGCTCAATGGGGTGTGAAATAGATCCCTATACTATTTACATTTATATACTCAGAAAAATAATAATTATATTTTTGATTTTCATAACATGAAAGCGACATCTATCATTTACCTGTTAGCATATTGCGATTCTAAGAAACTATGTAGTTATTAATTTCATTACGTAATTGACATCGCAAATAATAGACGTCGCTTTTCCGCAAACCGACACTAGAGCAATATATTGAACAATGGGTTAGGTTATATTTAATCAATTATCTTTTATCCCCCGAGTTTGATGTATAATATTATTTCTTTTTTTGATCCAATGTTCATAAAGTACCTACAACTTACAATAAATACTTTTCGTAGCCTCATATTTTAATTACCAAGCAGTAAATGTATGGCGAATTGCCGATCTCCTTTCGCCATCTTCCTAACAATTACCAGGATCTTCGCCAAAAACCCGACTGTGCGTTTAGAGCACCATTATTCAGATAGGTAAAAAATCAGCAAGGTATACTTTAGAGAGGCAATTATCGCGCACTATAGTATGTATATTTTTTGCCAAGATCCTGAAAATAGTAAGGAAGATGGCGAAATTTTATTTCAGAATTCTACAATTATTTATTTCATACTTGTAATAGCTATTTGGTGTACTGAATAGCAAAAATTTTAAAGAATTAATCCATTTCGATAATACAGTACGTAATTTAATGGACAAAGAACGAACGTTAACAACTGGTAATAGTCCCATGGTTTAATCTTTAATTGGTAGATATCATTCACCGAAACGAGTCCAAATGAATTATGAAAGCTGAAATTGTCCCGCCCCCGATCGAGTCGCGGTGGTAACGTAATGGTGTAACGACGGGGTTGGTATCCGGGTCATTATGTGTATAGGCTCAATAGGGCTCATCAACTCGATATTGACATACTTCTCAATCATTAACGTTACGTTTACGCAGCTGTCAAATGTTCCTGCTAGGCCCACATATCCAATTTACTCTAAACGTGAATAAAGCGAATAATAGAACACATAACGCTACCAATTTGAGTGTCACTTATTTACCGTGCTATAAGGAAATACAATGAGGCATTAATTTAGTGCGCGAGTTTCTAACGCTGCGCGCCGGTTCTCCTCGCCGGGTTAGGGTGGTGGTCTTCCGAACCGGTGGTAATTGTAATCCTTCTATTTTTTTCTTTGTTTAACGTTCAGAAAAAAATATATTTTTTTATTTATTATTTATTTTAGTCGAATTCAGTTCTTTTGTTTTGGTTCGGATTGAACTGTCTCTGAAAAGCTATAATGCTAAATTTAACTCTTTTACATTGTGATGTAATTTAATTAACAAAATTATACCTATTTTTAATGCATTGCACGCTCTCACGTATCAGCAGCTCTCACAGAATATAAGACCATTATATACTACATTCTAGCAATAAAGGAATTTGATTTGTTATGATTAGATTTGATAGACATTAGTCACCACCAGTGGCGAAGGCTGGTTCTCCTTCATAGGGAAGTCCTAGCCTGTATAGCATTTGGATGTGGGTCTTCCACTCACCTTTTGAAGACAAAAGGTAAGTGGTATGTGAAGCCGATAGTAATGGAGTTATAGGAAACCCACGCCACTGCCACTACAGCACGAGATTTCAGAGGTACAGAAAACCGGCGTGAAATAACGAGTGCCGGAGGACCAAGAGGGTTGTTTAAATCTCTGATGTTGCGAGTAACAGGGCTGCGGTGATTGTTAATCAATCAGACAATCCGTCTGCTCGTTTTTCTTGCCTTCTGACTATTTTTATTTTGTGGTGTGCTTGTGCTCAAAATCAGATCGTACAGATAAGATTGATCTAAATTAGGCCACTGGTTAGTCGTCTGCCAGCAATTTCAAGTTAGTAACTATTATGTATATAGTATATTATGTATGTAAGTACATCCGGAATTCCTCTGTACTCAAAATTAAAATAGTAATAAATACTTACCATAAAATAGTACTTTTCAACGACCGACCCTCCCGGCATCGCGTTTATTATATGCGTACATGGTACATAATATATATGCGTACATGGTACATAATATATATGCGTACATGGTACATAATACATATGCGTACATGGTACATAATACATATGCGTACATGGTACATAATATATATGCGTACATGGTACATAATACATATGCGTACATGGTACATAATATATATGCGTACATGGTACATAATACATATGCGTACATGGTACATAATACATATGCGTACATGGTACATAATATATATGCGTACATGGTACATAATACATATGCGTACATGGTACATAATATATATGCGTACATGGTACATAATACATATGCGTACATGGTACATAATATATATGCGTACATGGTATATAATACATATGCGTACATGGTACATAATATAAACCCTCCTCTTGACCATCTATTCTATCTATATATCTATATAGATAGAATAGATTCATTTCGTCTCCGTTGTATTAGCGTAGAGTTCTATTTTCAATGCTCTGAATTTTCCCCGTCTTTCCGGATTCCGGAATATATAGTCCCAGCCTAAAGATTTAAAGCTGTGATGATTCTCGCCACACAATACAAAGTTGTTAGAATCAAATCTAACTGCTTTATCTGATAGCTTCATGCTTCTTCCATAACGTTTACAGAAAAACGTCATTACTTCGGCATAGTTTTTCTATGGAAACGACAGACGATGTATGAAAAGCGACGATTGCCGAAATACATTGAGATCTTGGTCGTTATTCTGTTATATATCTCTTGTACTATACATTCTATGTTATTTACAAAATAACAAACAAAAAATAGTTCAGTTTGTCATTCTAGATTTTTTGTTCATTGCTAGATTGTTACAAGATAAACAGCTTTCGATTTGATTGCAATATATATACAAGCATACGATGTGTGGACACGATTGTTTGGATCGATTTCGATCGTTCTATGAAAGCTATATCTCCGTACGTAAGTATATACATTATGACTCTGTGCTGGGCTAAACAGTACATCACCCGCGTTGACTGTGGCGCGGTACCTGGTACACAGTGGTGCCAACTGCCAAGTACCAGTCGGGCACAGCTAGCAAGTTTGATGGACTGTGCGTTGCCAGCCGGTGTAGTGTGCACTGTGGATCGCTACTTTAGGAAACACCGGATATTGCCCGCGTCTTCGTGCGCGCAAAAGTTAATCTCGCGGAAACCGTCCATTTTTCCGCGATAAAAACTAGCCGATGTCCTTCCCTGTAGACTACAGGGAAGGACATCGGCTAGTTATTATATTATATTATATAGTTATTATACTCTATATCTGTGCGAAATTTCATCACAATCAGTCTAGTAGTCTTGCAATTTTTTTTGCAAATTGCAAATTGTCTAGTATTCGATGCAAACAAGCAAACATAAAACAGCAAACAAACTTTTCCTCATTTTAATGTTAAGTATAGAAAACGCTGCCTTCTTCCATTCATAAAAATAATCTCAACAACATGCGCAGACCGAATAAAACAGTGAAGACAGTGCTTTGTCAAACAAATATGAGGCTGGTAGCTACGCTCTACATAAGTTTTAAGTTCTAGATCAAGTATAATATGCATATTAAATGCCATCATAATATAATATGTAATCTGTCATCAGCCAGTCCTAGGTAGCCTAGCGGGGAAGATCGCAGCTTTCCTCCTTCACATTCCTAGAGGGACCTAGCTAGCTGCGGAAACATCAGTTATTTGCAATGAAATGATGGAGCTAACCTTCAAAGCCGGCGTGCCGAAGACCTGCACGACGTGCACCAGGGTCCGCGGAGAGGCGATCGCCCACAAGCTCACCGCGAACGCCAGCAGGCAACACAGCTGGTAAATGGTATAAAATTAATAGGGTGTATAGTTAATAGTTATAAGGTATCGCAAAATCACTTACAATAACTTTAGGCCATTATTTACCGCTGATGTAAAGATGTTCACGTAAAGGCGAAAAAAAAATTAAAACTAAAAAAATTAAAAATTACTAGCTTTTGCCCGCAGCTTCGCCCGCGTGGGACAGTGTTTGTGGCAAAAACCTTCTTAGAAACAATGCCACCATACATTGTTTTGTCATTTATCTCCAACGGGTTAGGTAAGGCAGCGTTTTCTATAAAAGTACCCAGACGGCTTGATTTTTCCGACACCTTCAACAATTATCGTCATAAATCCAACAATTTCCACAAAACCTTAACAAATTATTACTTATCGACCTAAATTTTCCTAAGGATCCACTCTGTCGGTAAATGTAAACGGCATGAAAATCCTTTCAGTAGTTTTTGAGATTATCGCGAACATACAGACGGACAGACTCGGCGGGGCACTTAAGTATCCTATGTCCGTCTCCTGGTTCTAAGCTACCCACCAATTTTCAGCCAAATCAGTTCATCCGTTCTTGAGTTATAAATAGTGTAACTAACACGAATTTATACATATTATAAATTAATAATATGTTTAAATGTTTGAATGCTTATAAAATATAACAATCTTTATTATTGCCGATTTTAAGGTAACAAAAACATGAAAATAAAATTTTGTTATATTTTATGAACACATGCTTTGTGTAAGTAATGCTTTTAAAAACTTAGGCATTTGATTTGGTGAAAGTTACACGGGGTGATACTTTTTTACAACGAAATAGATAAGTAAATTGAAAAAAAAAAAACTTTGTAAACAATATTGTGTAAGCAACGATTCATTATTATTGCTTACAAAGAAATATTGATGACTGTACTTACTACTGCAGTATTTCTTTGTAAACAATATTTTTTGTTTTTCTTTCGGGTGAAGCAGCTTCCCCTCACTCTACTCTACTCCCGCTAGCACCAAATTCATTCCAAATGTTTGTCACATGACGAACAATTTCTTTGCGAACTTGCATGGAGCGATCTTGTGTGCCGTATTTAATAAATATGAAAACTTACGGAAAAGGCATGCGCCATCTCCCAAAAAAAAATCAAGGTTTATGGTGAGTTTTTCATCAAATGACCAAGAACAAAATATAAAATTTAAATTTCGAATTCTAATCAGATTTATTTTTCAACAGATGACAATAATATGTCGTGTCAAAACAAATTAAAATAATCACTCCCACTCATAGGCAATCGATTGTTACGATCAAATTGGAAAAAAAAATCGTAAAGGTAAATTGTTCACAACGAACGCTTTAGTTGTTACGATAATTTATAGACTGAGATGCCACGCCAGCCTTAATACACTTGTCACATACACTCTTACTGATAAATTAAATTTCATGTTGTAGTATAAGTGTGTATAATGAATATACATATTATGCATAGTTATAAATACATATGCATAGTTCATACCCGCTATTTCTGCGGTGGGCGCCAAAAGTACGAAATAAAATTACTTGTATATGAAAAGTGTAGTTAGGCGGGCTTCGGATCTCAGGCTATATTCATCATTCATCTAAGCCGATTTACTTGCAACTACGAATCCAGTAAATGTTTAAATTGTAAAGACTAAATCGTTCGATCGCTTGTGAGCGGGAGCTTTAAATTAAAAGCACTAAGAAGTGTTGATATCAACTTTAATGCAAATCGCTCCCAAACAACTTTCTTTCCCTTTTTTAACCCCGTTAGGGGACGAATTTTGCATAAAATATGATACACATATTCCATCAGTTCTATTACAGAATGTTTGTGCAAAATATGAAGTAGATTGGACCAAGGAATCACGTTGCCCCATACAAACTTTTCTCCCCTATTCACCCCCTTAGGAGTAGAATTTCGGAAAATCCCTTCTTATCGGATGCCTACGCATTACAAAGAGCATGCCCTGCAAGTTTCAGGTCTCTACTACCAGCGGTTTTGACTGTGCGTTGATCCGTCAGTCAGTCATTCAGGACAAAGGATTTTTTTTATATGTATAGATTATTGTTAGGGCTTAGAGTAGAGTCAGAGAAAATATAATATTATGAGGAGATGATTTATGAGTTTTAATAAATAATTTCAAAGAGCTGCCTATTTTGTCCATGGTGCCGAAACCCGGGAAAGGAGGAAATTACCAAATTTCGTCAAAATCCTTCAAGTAGTTTTTGCGTTAAAGAGTAACAAACATCCATCCATCCTCACAAACTTTCACATTTATAATAGTAGTAGGATTCTAGATCTATATTGTAGGACAGACCTTGACACGAACTACGAAGATGTAACCTAAATCGTGTGCGGTCAAGGATGTCTGTTGTTTGTGGACAGCTAAATGAGGTGTCAGTACTCAGCACACAGTATGTTGAGCATGTGCAGGCGAGCTATTCGAACTTTCAAATGTAGGTCATCGCAAAAGTTTTACCCGACTACGGCGGAGCCACAAGGAAGGGTAATGATTTGGCCGTCTATTACATGTTTGTTTGTTCCTCCGTGGTGCCTGAACAACTGGTCCGATTTGAATGATTGAGGTGTCCATAGTTTTGTAATAATGACCAGGGTTTGAAATAGGCTACATAATTAACATAGTTGTTTTTTTTTTTTAAGTTGTAGTCGCTTATTCAGTAACATGTTAGGCTTGGAGTGCTGGGACTATATCACTCGTATGTATCGGAATCCGGCGGGCCAGGGAAAATTCATAGCACTGTAAATAAAAGTCTTCGCTTAAACAATAGAGTTTAAAATCGAAGTGTCGAGTGTCGAGCTGTCAAATATGACATTGACAGTTGACTCGACACTAATTGTGTGTTCGATTTTCAGCTTTATTGTATTAGCGCAGAGTTTTATTTTCAATGCTCTAAATTTTGCCGGCCTTACGGATTCCGGACAATATAGTCCCCTGCATATGTGCTAACACATGATCGGATTCGGTACGGAGCGTACCACGGATTTGGTTGCCAACTTTAGGGGTTTTCCCCCTAAAATTAGACGAAGAAAATCTCTACATCATCAATCATCTCTCTAGGATGGAGGATTTTTTGGCGTTATTTTTAGAGGTTTAATTTTGTTTTCAATTAAATTAAGCCGATATATCGACAAGCGATCGTCTGTGAACACTATTAATAGCTAGAGTCGCAAGGTCTTAAAATATACATCCAGAAAGCTAGGGTTTCCCCGATGCTATGCATCAAATATGATTGTGATGTGCTTATTACTTTTGGTCCTTAACTCCCTAAATCCTAAGTACATACACTTTGTTACTTACCATAATAATAAAGTTGAATACTATAACGATCGCTGCAGCCACTCTCGAAGTATTACTAGATTTCTTGGCCATATTTGATTCCTGAAACAAATAATGTATAAATGATAATAAAACGGATACCATAACGCAAATAAGACAGTTATTAGTAAAGGCCGTTAAATAAGAGTTGGCGCATACAAAATCGCTGTTTATGAATTTATGTATCACGTGACGTGGCACGTCAAGATTATTCATAGATAGCACACAATGTAACATGTATACATGTTGTAGGCGCCAACTCTTATCTAACATCATATAGTTAAGGTATTTGAAATAACTAGAGTAGCAGAGTAACATCAGTTTTAATTAGTTACATGTGTTACGACAATGCACTTGTATTAATATAATAAAATAACACTCCATATTAATATTATAAAGAGGAAAGATTTGTATGTTTGGATGTTTGTTTGTTTGCATCGAATAGGCTCAGAAGCTACTGAACCGAATTTTGATGAAATTTGGCACAGATATAAAGTAGACTACGGGGAAGGGCATAGGCTACTTTTTATCGAGGTAAAATGAACAGTTCCCGCAGGATTTCTTTTTGGGCGTACATCTAGTTTATAATTCCGCTCGAATTCTGGCACAGAGCTACACAGAACTATAAAACAATTATTTATAAAACAGTGAAACAATTTCATTGTTCACAACAATACCTAATGTATTTACATTTCATAATAATATTATTATTATTAGATATATTTTACTGTTGTATTTTAACCATCAAATTACATGGGGTTCTATGAAATAAAAGGTATTTGGCAAGTGTTCCGCTAACTTTAAAGTTTAGGAATTAGGAGCCCCTGATCTGCGGTACCATGTAGGTAGACAAAATACCTACATGACCTACACACAAACCCAGCAACCTCGACGTTATATCATAACAATAGCAGTCGTAACAATTGACAATCGACTTGATAAAGAACAGGTTCAACGTCTTTTGTTTTGTTACATACTGAAATGAAATTAAAATATTTTCAAATTGAACTGAACAAGCTTTTATCGGAAAGTCAACAGAAAAATCTACCACCCGGTTCAAGCCATGCCACAGAATACGTAATAGTACAAGTACCCATACCCGCCGACAAGAACCTCAACTAAATTAGAGAAGGAATTGTATTATCCTGATACAATTTACAAACCGCATGTTTACTTAGTTATAAGTACATAAATAATATATAATAATATACTATATTATACTAATACGCACAGTAGTATATACGCTATACTCTATATTATTCTATGCTAGGTGTTTATGTACACATTATGTAGTTACTTACAAATTATAAATATTGTGACAATAGTAAGCAAGCCACAAAAATACGCTAATGAAATCTCAATATTTTGAATTACTCACTTTCACAACTAAAACGTATGTTTAAAACCGTCATTTAAATCGATTTTCTGATTTTAAACGTACCCACCTAGTTAAACTGAATGTTTAAGTTATGATTCTGCCGTCCCGTGGGAAAGGCGGGGGTGGGTGGCCATTGCATGTTTTAAACCTATATTGACTTAAAATTACGTAAAACTTAAAATAATCTAAGTATAACGCAAAGTTATACTTAGATTATTACAATTTAACCATGTCCTTGTTCTTTTATAGAAAGAGGGCAAATAATCTGGCTTTAGCTGATGGTAAGTGAATTCTTGCGACCACAGATGTCTGATATACCAACTGGCTTGCAGGTGCGTTGCTGCTCTTGATAGCAATTATGAAGACAAGCTACGAATAACAAGACAAGTACGGCACATACAAGCCACACAGGTACCTAAGTACATAATACATATTTTAAGCTCACTTACCTACTAAAAATTCTAACAGTTTTTCACAACACAATATAAAATTTAACAATTTTTGTTTATTATATTAGTATCTATATATAAAAGTTAATTCAGAAAACAATTTAATTATTCAAGAAATATCGAAATTGTAACGTCAAGTAAACGAAACGAACGTGCTACGACAGCGCGCAGCGGTATTCGAATAGAGACTGAAAAGTGAAAACATTATGCCATGAAAGCCCTCAACAAATGGTGAACGAATTGGGTGTAATCATTTCAAATATAGGTCAAGTGACACAATTTTCCATATCCACTCGTAAATCTAATGATTACTCGACAGGTTTTTTCTTTGTTTTTTTTTTAGGGTTCCGTACCCAAAGGGTAAAAACGGGACCCTATTAAGACGGGGGCCTTACTAAGATTTTGCTGTCAGTTCGTCTGTCTGTCACCACTCACCAGGGTGTATCTCACGAACCGTGATAAATAGACATTTTCACGAATGTATTTCTGTTGCCGCTATAACAACAAATACTAAAACAAAATTAAACAAAAAATGAAAATTTGTCTAAATTATTCCCCTTTTAATTTCGATTAAAATTTATACTGAGTATTTCTCTACTCAATCTTCATAATTTTGAAGTCGGTAAAGTGATGATAATGATTATATTATTAAATAATAATTTATATTATCTATAGTAGTATACGTCGGAAAAAAATTAGCAGTAAGCATTTAATATGTAATAACTACTATTACATATTAAATGCTTACCATAAATACTGAAACAAAGAAAAAAAAATTTATATTGCAAATAACATTTATTACTTTTACAGTGTGTTAGTTTAATACATAAATACAAAAAGCGCGGGAAACTTCGGAACAGGCGGGTGTTTTCTCGGTTTTTTTTTTTTTTATTATAAAAATACGATCGGGAGGGTTAATGTTGTAAATAAATAAGTATTTATATAATTTGTTACGTTTATAATTAATTTTAGTGTAGTTAGCTGTATATATTTGGTATGTTTTTTTTTTATATTATTAGTAGATATGTTCTTTGTATAGTATAATTTATATTAATCTAACATATAGGGCGGTTCGATGAACGAACCGCCCGACCTCATGTCGGGGCCGGGTCCAGGCCCCGGTCCTGATGTAGGTTTGAATATAACCATTGATAACAATATGGAATATGAAAATGAGATGATTGGGAGCCGCAAACGGCCTAAGACTAATTATATATAGACTAATTAAATAAAATTGCCTAATGCTAAGAACAATATTTCTGAAACTGTTGATTTGCATAAATGTACACTGCTAGCGATGCATGTTATGTTATGTTGTCCATGTACAAAAATTCACATCTTCTCCTTCAGATGGTACCACCCTACACCGCCTTATTTTGGGAAAATCCTTGAAAATTAATAATATAAGTAGCATTGTCCCTGGAATCATTAAAAAAATGGTAGAAACCGATGCACAGTTGCTTTTAAATGGTATATTGATGCCAAACAATTTTGTAACAAATAAAAATTAAAGAAACAATTAAATTAAAAGCTTTCATACCACATTTTAATGTATCTAGAATGGGAATAGTTAAAAATATTCCAGCAGAATGGTCAGATGCAGAGATATTAGAAAATTTAGAAACTCCAACAGGATTTGGTAAAGTTTTAAAAATAAGGAGAATTAATTATAAAGTTAAAGTTAATGATATTATAGAATGGAAACCATCTCAGTCAGTGATTATTACCTTTGATGGTCAAATTTTACCACCAAGAGTTTATATATGTGTTGCATATTGACAAAAGTAAGTGTCAATGTCATTTTTGACATTGACAGATGTCATGAAGTAAAGCCTATTTAGTTAGTTTATTTCAGTTGGCCAAAAGGCTATAAATAGTGTAGACGTAGGTATATTGTTATGTTAGGCATATACCTCATATGTAATACGTAATCAGTGTTAAGCACCAATAAAGGAGAATATAAGAATTGTTGCTGTATTATTATCATCACCACTCAGACACACATCAGGACTTACAATCATGAGGTCGTAGCCCGCTACAATATGTTTTAACCCTTTACCTGTAGATTTATACATGTATCCTACAATAGAGTGTTTCAATTGCTGTAGATATGGACACACTAAAACTATTTGTAGGTCTACTCCAAGATGTTTTAAATGTGGACAGGATCATTCGGCTGATTCGTGTATGAGTGAGTCGGATGTGTGATACTGTGTAAATTGTTTTGGATGTCATTATGCTACAAACAAAAATTGATCAGAATAAAAAAGACAGCGAGCTATCAAAAATTGTATGGCTGAGAAAAATATTTCATATGGTGAAGCTAGGAAATTACAGCCTCCAATTGTGGCGGGAAAAAGGTCATATGGAGATGTTTTAACCTCGAATGTACAGTATTCTGATTCATTAATCTCAACTCAAAATAATAATGTTCGTTCATATAAAAAAAAAAAACTTTTTATTCAAAACCACACACGCCACAAAAACCTGGTAAGGGTTATAATACAAATTTTCACAATAAGATCATAAATGAATACCAAATGCTATCTTCTGACGATGGTTGTGCATATATTGAATCTGAAACAAAAAAGGGATTATCAGACATTAATACAAGTACTATTTTAAACGTATTATCTTCACTAATTAGTGCTTTACAACAAAATAATATATTAAAACCGTCCAACGGTGAAATTGTTTAAATAAAATGATTAATACAAGTGATGTTCTTAATTATGGATTCCAACATAATACAGTGGAATTGTAGAAGTATTATTCCTAAAAAGACTAACTTAATTTATATTATAAATAAATATAATCCACTAATTATTGCTCTATCAGAGACTTGGTTGAATCCATGTTTTGCATTTCGAATTCCAGGCTATGTTACAGTACGAGATGACAGGTATGACGGATACCGTGGGGCTGCTCTATTAATAAAAAAACTCTGTTCCTTTTAAAATATTGACATTGCCACTTCAAAAAAGTTGCAATTTTAGTAGAGTTGGTATACAACTAATAAATAATAATTTTTATTTTTCTCATGGTATATAGCTCAAAATTCATCGTCTACGTTCTTGGATATAGATAATTTATTTAGCTCTCTTTTACTCCAAATTTAATCTTGGGTGACTTTAATGCTCATCATCAATGTTGGGGAAGTGACATATCCAACAGGGACGGCGAGCATTTATTAGATATTATAGATAAATACAATTTATGTGTGATTAATACAGGTGACCCTACACGTGTTGTACGTATAAATAAAAATAAAAGTGCTGTTGATCTTTCAATTTGTTCTCCCTCGTTAATGCCAAGTATATCCTGGCAGACTCTACCTTCTTTATATGACAGTGATCATTATCCTTTATTTTTATCTTTTCCCTATAAAGTAGCAATGGAAGTGCTAAAAGAATAAGACATAAATATAAATTGGATAAAGTTGATTGGTGTAAATTTAGAGAGGAAATAGAGCGTCAAATTGATAAATTACCTGAAATTAAATTAGGTAACGAATTAACTTCCGTATTATATTTAACCGTTAAATTAAAAAAATATAGAAGGAAATATTACGTATATAGAAATAAATCAGTAGTTTTAAACGACTTACGGATGCGTGCTACTATGTGCTATTATGATAAGGCGTCATAATAGCACATAGAAACATTTTGCATATTATGATTACTGTCTAGCAGCTATTTTCTACAAAACCACTACTAACAACTAAATTCCAGAGATGTGAAAAATAGTTTAGTCAAAGTATTTAAATACAAAATGCAAATGCATAGTTGTTAGCACTATTTCAAATAGAAATACAAAATAGTTTTAAATAAAAGTATTTAAATACAAAATGCAAAATACGTATTTTCAAAATAGGTTTTGAAAATAAAATACCTTGTTATGCTTATGCACTTATTTTTATTTAACTGATTTTAAAACTAGTATTTGTTCAAAGAGTTCATCTTTCATGTTCCGCCTATGGGGCCTCATAATCATTCCACGAAAAGAAAATATTCGTTCAACAGGGGCAGAACTCGGTAAGCAGGTATTATATTTAAGAAAGAGTTTTTTTTTACATTTGGATACCTGTTCAAGGATTCTAAGATCTTCATCTTTTAAATATTGTAGTGTTTCCAGATCTAATGTAGTAGTATTAACATTATCACTGGCTGCTGAAGAATCAGAGTCCTCAACAAACATATAATAAGATTCTGTCCTTTCCTTCTATTTATCAGAGTCAGTATGTTGGACTTGGGAACTCTCTTCGTCTTCTTGTTTTATCTTTCTCACTTCTGAAACCAATAATTCTTTGATGTATTCTCTGTTGGCTTTTGGCACCCATTTCATTTTGAAAATGGGATAAGATACTGATGCTATTATGCCATCTTTTGCTTTTGGCTCTTTTAATTTATAAAATCTCTCAAAACGCCTATTAAGACTTTCTTTAATAACATCTATCAATACATTACAATATGTAAGGTTATCCATTTTCAAACTGCTTAGAATTCTTTGCATTCTCATCAGTTCTGGTATAAGACATCCATAGTAAGTATCTTTGCCCCCTTCTAAACTTCTGATGCCATCAGCAATAGGCTTTGAACAGCTTACATATTCAAGAAGAAATTGAATTTCAATTTTTTAAAAAATGGTCAATCCTAGTTTCTTTAAAGTTTCATTTAGGGTACTCTTTACTGCCAATAGATTTTGAATGCAATTATAGTATGAATTCCATCTTGTTGGACATGGAGAAGTAGAGTATTTTGCAGTTGATTCTAGATATATTTCACAGGCTTTAGGAGACCTCGAACATAGATTCCAAACTGCTCGACATTTTGCCATAGCTGTATCATAGTTTTTTTGTATGAATTACTTTGGGATCTAGCCTTATCCATATCTTGTGAAGCTATTAAATGTAATGTGTGTGTGGCACACCTTTCATGATTAGGCAGTTGCAACTCTTCAAATTCTACGAATGACTCCGAAAATTGTCTTAGGGTTAACACATTATCATCATCTCCATCGTCAATATTATCATGCATTACATCAATATTTTGGATGAGAGTTCCTTCACTTATTCCTGTATCTGAATCTTGTCCATATATTCTAAAAGCTTTGACCATATTTGATCCATTGTCTGTAATAGTGTTTATTATTTTTGACAGTTTCAAATCAAATTCAGAATGAATCTCTGCCATCAGCTCAGCTACTTTATCATAACTATGTGTTCCCTTAAATCTTCTGCAAGCCAAAGTTACACTTTTCCGATTAAATTTATCACAATTAATCCAATGAGCAGTTACGCCCAGATAGCTTCTCTTAGATGATGACCATATACCAGCTGTGGTGCATATAAAATCAACCTTTCTCAATTGTTCTTTTGTATTTTCTATATATTCTGTGTATTGTTCTGTAATTTTTTTATTACATGTTTGCCTGCACATTATTTTCGGTGGAACACTTAATTGCTGTGCACCTTCAATTAGAGCCTTAAAGGACTCATTTTCTACAATTGATATAGGTGACATGGTATCCACTAAAAAATTCACAAGTAACTTGTCGAAATTAACTGACTTTGGTGAGATAGCTGGATGAGTGGATTGTTTCAATATTTTAGATGAACTGCACCAGCATCACCAACATCTTTTCTCTTCCTGTTATGTTGAATTTTGAGTTTCTCTTACTCTGCTAATATATCAGCATGTCCTTTTCTCTGCAAAAGTATAATTAATAGTTTAAAGCATAGAATATCTGCGATTATATTATTTCATATTAAGTAAAATCCTATTTATTAGCTAATCAGTTTTGAAATCGAAATAATTTGTTCAAAAAAATAAAATACAATTAAAACTTTTAGTTTTACTTACTTTTAAAGGGTTAAAAAAGTTGGATGTAGAATTCAAACTTCCTTTTAGTGTTTTCGAACACTTTTTGCAAGTTCCAGATATATTTACGTCACTTCCAGGATCATTTGTAATGTCTTTGAAGACGTGTTTTAATATGAACGGAATGTTCTTGTCCCTGAAAAAATAAGAGGTTTTATATCACTTACTTATGTACTGTACCTACAATATACATCTAAAAATGAATCCCTTGGACACGGCATCATCACGCGTAAACGGATGGCAGGCTGACAGACAGACGGATGGACAGACGAACAAAGTGATCCCATAAGGGTTCCGTTTTTATTTTCTTTTGAGGTACGGTAAAAAATAAGAACGATGCTTGATAAAATAAAGAAATTGAGTAAACTCAACGGCCACACTAACTTTTTTTACGACAGGACAACGTTTGTCGTAAGAAGCTAGTATAAATAATAAGCTATAATATAAATAATAGCTTATAGTGCAGATTAAGTGTTAGTAAATAAATGTGTTATTTCAATAAAAACGTAAAATCCATGAATTAAACAATAACATCGAATGGGCACGAATAATGCGATATTGTGATCAACTAACGTTTGTCGATATCGGTTAAATTTTATTTTAGGTTAGGCTAGTAAAAATAACAATAACTAGGTACTTAAAGCTTGATGCTTAGTTAAAAATTATTTATAAAAGTAATGTATTACTCACATTTTATTTATTTATATCCAGCAAGCGAAGAAAACTGAGCAAAATCACAAAGAAAACTAATAAGTGCGTTCATAAATAAGGTAATCTTGGATTTAAGAATGAAAAATAGGAAAAATGAATTAAAAATGTTACAAAACTATTTGGTATTTTATAAATACTAAATATTAATATAAAGTATTTCAAATAAAATACAAAATACATAAAATTTAGAAAAAAATTATTTGAAATATAAAATAAAAATAGGTATTTTGCATTTTGTATTTGCATTTCAAATATATGGATTTCAAATAATTCACATCTCTGCTAAATTCCTACTAAAGAGGGAATAAAAAAAAAATTAGTAGTAAAACTTTGTAAAACAACTAAGTAGGCAACCATTAATTCTGACCTGTACGGATGGACTGAACGGCAATCAAATTGGACTGAAGGGTAATAAAATTCGAGTGTAAAATAAACTCGGTCAAGTGCGAGTCGGCAAGATGAGTTCCGTACTAAACGGAAAAAAACACGTTTTTTTTTATGTGAGCCTCAAATTTTTATTTTATTCTGTTTTTAGTATTTGTTGTTATAACGGCAATAGAAATACCTACATCATACATTTGTGAAAATTTTAACTGTCGAGCTATCACGGTATAAGAAGGTCAAGATACAGCCTGGCGACAAACGGACGAACAGCAAAGTCTCAGTAATAGGGTCCCGTTTTTACCCTTTGGGTACAGAACCCTAAAAATGGCACGAGGTCTAGAAAAATTATTAAAGTTCATTGAAGTATTAAAACTTTTGAGCCACCATGGTTGATAAAATCTAAAGACTATTACTACAAAACAAAGATACCAGTTTAATATAAATAAAGTTCACAAATTGTGTTTAGATGGTTTAAAATGAAATATTTAAAAGTTATATTTTTACATCTCACAATATTATGAAAAACAAATACAATAATTCCCATTTTAAGAGTACACACTTTAAAGTTTTGTTTGAGTGCGTGTTGGTATGTAATGCTTACGCCTACATCTATCTGTTGCTTACTTCACTTTGTACGATGCGTTTGTTTGAAGACTATCTAGGCGTTCTTATTCTAAGCGCCGAACTGACGTCAGTTCGGTCGGATGCGATTTTCTCCGTGTATGTGCTCGAATCCGTTCAGGTCGAACTGACGTCAATTCTAACCGAAACGATCGGCCTCTCGTCTGTGGAGGCCTTAAACGTAGATTATTTAGGACCGTTTAATAACAAGTATTATCTAATTGAGCATTCTAAATGGATCGAAACCGAAAGAGTTAATAGCACGGCTGTAGCTACACTGATATCTTGTTTTCGAAAATGTTCGCTCGGTTTGGACAACCGAAGAGAATTATTATAAGTGACAACGGACCCCCATTTACTTCAGCGCAGTTAGCGGCGCATTTAAAAAGAAACGGAATAAAACATACATTCACTGCTCCATACCACCCCGCTAGCAATGGTGCCGCTGAGAATGCTGTGCGTTCAGTCAAAAGAGCTTTAAAAAAGGCTATCGTAGATAACATAGATGACGATACCGCTTTGAGTAGATTTTTATTTACGTATAGAAACACGGAACACAGTACGACCGGACGCGAACCGTCTGTGGCACTGTTGAGGCGACGGCTGTGCGGGCGCCTCGACCTGCTGCGGCCCGACATCGACGAGCTGGTCCGCGACCGGTAACTCAGCAGCGTCGCGACGCCGCCCGCTCGAGGGATGTCGCGCCTGGAGATCCCGTCTTGTTTAAAGACTACTCCAGACGCAATCAGAAATGGGCTGAAGGCGTTGAAGTTAATCGAGAAAGTCCCGTGTCGTATTCTGTTAAAACGGACGATGGTCAGGTGCATAAGAGACACATTGACCAATTAATTCCCGATAAAAGTCGTAAGTCGCGATTTTCTTTAACCAAAATTAAAAAACCTGATAGGTCGGGAGAAAGCGTCGAGTGGGAGGATAGTGGAGATGAATTTGAGGAGGCGGTGTCCGGTGAGCGGTCACTCAATTCGAGCGTGTTTAAAGATGAAGTTGTGTCCCCTCCCGGAGAACCTGAAGGTCGTGCCTATGAGTGTCGTGTCGTGAAGTAAGTACAAACTTGAATTTTTTACATACATATCTGCATTCTACAGAAGTTGCGGGCCCGCAACCGCGGCGGGCGCGGGTGAAAACCGCTCCGTGAGTTCTTAGCGTAACACTATACAAACTTCAGTTGCTGATATAACACGATATTAAAAAACTATAAAATATGTACTTAATAATTTTGCCGGGAGCTGCGGCGCCTGTTTAGTTTAGTTTGTTACGTAAACACAACAATATCCGACAGCTCTTCATGTTGCGAATCGGCCGCGACACACATCGTCTTGTAATATAATAACCTCCCGATAACCTGTTTGACGGTCAACATCGCTGAGTTGCTAGCGAAAGAATTTGCCACATACGCTGGAAAATTGTTTTCTGCACGTGACGTTGATACTGGCACTTGCACTCTAATTTATAGAATATTAGGTAATAAGCATCTAAGTACATAATAACAAATGCACCTTTACGCTAATTGTACGAAAAAAGTCTATGTAGGCACATGCCAAAGTAGCAAGTGAAGATAAGTCATGCAGGTACTGATGTTGTAATAGTACTAAATATTTAAAAAGAAAACTATCACACCGTCAAATGCAACTAAAATCTGTTTGCAGCTAATTTCTATTGAAAAATATATACTTCTAACTACTGGACTACTTACAAGTATTAATTGTCAGTAGGTAGAACATCAGAATATTTCTAGATAATAATGCCATACTCGCTGGGAGAAGATAGCTTGGCTCTTTTATTATAAATATAAATAGGGCTAATCATTAGCATTCAGTACGAGATGAGAACAAAAGTGGACATGCTTTCATAGATAAGCAAAATGATTATCGTACTGATAGCAATAAAGTAAATGTAATTGAAGAGCTAGTTAAAATGCTAAATTACACAAATGATAAATATGATACGGTTAACGATGTCATTATTGGTCATAAAACTTTAAGAGGAAAAGATTTAGTAACGCTGGCAGGACGGTCAGTAGCACGGGTTTCCCGCAGCGAGCACTCGCTACGTACATGTAGTCACTGTATATAACTCCTTAGATACACATAACATTACTCTAGCGTTATATTTGTATAATAATGACTGTCAATAAATAAAAGTGTTGATAAATTTGTGACCTCTCAATAATGGTTTCGTGTATATTCTTGTTGTTAATAGGTAAGTTTTTGTGTGTGTTAAATGCAATCCATTTTCCTTATGATGTTTAGCTAGCAACATCGATGTATGTTATCAAGTATCATATAATTATTATTGTAATAATAATCATTGTTATAAATAATATTATCAATTACGTTCAATATATTAAGCTATAATAATATGATGAAGACTTTAAGGATGCTTATATAATATAGCTAGAAACTAACTACTCTCTCTTCTTCTTCAGCTTAGAATTAGATATCAAATTACAAATAACATTTGCGTCATAGTATATGAAATTAGAGTAAAAAGATAAAAAAAGAAGAAATATAAGAGAAATATGAGCTGAATATAGATAAATCTCGCATCTCGCAAATCGGTTTGTTTATGGTGGTCAAGAGTTATTAAATTCACTGTAGACAACTTTTAGAAGCCTCCTAACAGACCAATTTTAGAGCAATAGGGCTGCTGAAAGAGTACAATTCAGAGTCAGCAATAAATAGATTCTATTCAGTATCAATTATAGTCACTCACACAAAATATTTTTTTTATTAATTACTAATTACTAATACTAATTAAATTAGGCTTGACCTGGTAGTAGAGGGTCTCTATCTCTCAATATGAAGACGATATGCTCCTAGTGACCAGCCTAGCCATTCTAGCCCAAGGCTGTGGGTATTTTCTTTACAATTTACTTCTGTTTTGTATAATCGTGGACATTTTGCCTAGGTAAACTTTATGTTCCGGGTAATCCCCAATTCTATCGTTCTTATGTACTGGTCTTTCCGAACAATCATACCGATAAAGGTTGTACTTCCTTCAACATTGTATATTTATGTCCTACTTTTAGAAAATATATTTGGTTAATGTATTGAAACTTGGACCGTTATAATATCTCTTAGTTACGGTATAAGAGATAATTGCCAATCCGGTTCGCGATGATGTTTGTAGTAGTTCGTAAAGGATAAACTGGTCAAAGTGGCGCAGACTGTATTGAGCACAAAAACAAACAAAATCTAAATACTTAGTGCAATAAATCTAATATTTCGTCAGTGCTACCACAGAGGAATCATGTGTGATTGCCGATTGGTGTTATCAAAATCGGGCGTAAAAGTACAAATTAGGAAAATTCCTTCAGCATTTTTTGGTGTTTCCGATACGCCTACAATACTTTAAAAAAACTACTTAAAAAAATACCTGCAAGTAGTCTAATATCTGACAGATTTCTAAATTTTACCTGGACAGAGAGATCATAGAGAATTATTCATTGAAAACTTTTGTCTGATCTGATTGAGTTAATTCTCCAACTTTAATATCATGACTATGAGCTACAGATCCAACTGGTGTAATTAAAAGTGGTTTCTTATGCTTACAGTTCCCGGCCTAACATATGGAAGCATTTTGAGAGAAACTTCTGGACTTTGCCGGTTTGTTGAAATTATTATTTGAATACTATCTGACCCATACTATGTCCTGTAAATAATATAATTATTTAGGCTAGGATGAAGACAGATTAAAACCATGCCTACCAAACTCATTAAAATTTGTTATGCCTTTTCGGAGAAGTTCGATAACAAACAATAAGAAAAGAGATTTTTATATAAGTATAATTTTTTGATAAATGAAATTCAATTTCATATGACAATAAATAGGTAAATAACGAGATTCCGGTAATTCTGGTATAACAATAAGAACTTGTATAATGCTGGCGAGCTTTAACAATCAACACTGGAATTTCACATACATAGAGTATGCGTAAATATTGTATACTTACTTATAATTATATTATGTTAATATGAAATTAAATTACTGTACAAAAGTATCACTTTTGTCACTACTCGCCGTTATGAACTGAGCCTCTAGTGAAGATGCATTCGATAATTGCGACGGCGACGTTCTAAATTAAAAATGTATGGAATTTGACATCGCTAAGTGACATGTCGCTTGCGATGCCTTTTGTCAAATTCCATACATTTTGTTTTCGAACTTCGCTGTCGCAATTATCGAATGCATCTTGACTCAAGGCCCTGAAAAGCCATTGCCTCGTTGGCACAATACTTTATTTTATAAAAGTTATCGATATAAAGAAAATCCTCTATGGAAAATTGTACTAGACTCATTAGAGCCGAGAGGTTTTGTACAAACTAAGTTTGCACAGTACCTACCTCTCGGCAAAATTAAACTTATCTCAATTTCGTTTTATTTTAGAACAGGTGAGTTCACTTGTTCTGACGGCGCGTGCGTGGACTTTGTCTTAACCTGCAACGGTGTCTCAGACTGTGCAGACGGCTCAGATGAAGATGTCTGTTCGGGGAAAACGTGAGTATTTTATTAACTGACTTCCAAAAAAAGAAGGCGGTTATACGTTCGACTGTTTTTTTTGTATGTTTCAATGGTAAGGGTTTAAGGATCGAAGGGATAAGGATTAGGATTCAATGATTTTATATGATTAGGGAATAGGTTTAATTTTTTTTAACATATAATACATTTGATAGAACATACTGAGAAGCTACAGTTAAGATTCCAGTTTCTTTAAACTTATCTCTTAATGACGTGTTGGGGGCCAGCTTATAGATTTCCCGTACAGGCTCGCTTCTGCAGCACAAATATAGTATTTATATCGGCAGCATTTCCCCACAGTAGAATGCCATAGGACATTATACTGTGGAAGTAACTAAAATAAACAAACCTTGCTGTGCTTTCGTCTGAAAATTGACTTATCTTACTTACTGCAAATGCTGCTGAACTGAGTCTGTCGGCCAACCCTAACAATATGAGGGCCCCACTGTAGTTTTGTGTCTGAAGTTATACCTAAAAAGACAGCTGTATCTTCTAGTTCCATACCTTTTCCATTCAATAGTACATTGGTTTCAGCTTGCGTTACATTTGGCAACGTGAACTTTATACATTTAGTTTTTTTGCTATTTAACAAAAGATTATTAACACTAAACCAGTGTACTATTTTTGAGAGAGCATTATTTACTTCGTCATAGCCTGAGTTTGGGCGATTAATATTAAAGGTAAGCGACATGTCATCGGCAAATAAGACTATCCCGTTTTTTCCATTAATAAGGTATGGTAGGTCATTTACATAGACCAGTAAAAGAAAGGGTCCTAAAATGGATCCTTGTGGGACCCCCCATCTCAATTTTGGTACCTGTGGATCTTTTTCCATTTATCTCAACCCTCTGAGTCCTATTTGATAAATAAGATGTTAAGAGGACGAGTGCTGGTCCCCTTACTCCATAGTGGCTTAGTTTCCTGATCAACGTTGTGTGCTGCACGCAATCAAATGCCTTAGAGAGATCACAAAAGACTCTTAGAGCATCATGAGACCCCTCCCAAGCATCAAAAATATAACTAATCAAATCAACGCCTGCATCTGTTGTAGAGCGACCCTTCGTACAAGCAAATGGTTTATTATGTAAATGTTATTTATATTAAAGTGTGCTAGTATCTGAGTAAGTATTATTTTTTCATATATTTTACTTAGTGTTCGTAAAATAGATATAGGTCGGAAGTTAGATGGATCCGACTTACTACCAGACTTAAACAGAGGTAAAACTATGAGGAAAAAATGATTTTTTTTTGTACCTAACCTAGGCCATTTAGCATATGATTACTGTCTGGCTCTTTCCTACTAAAACACTTTAGTAGTGTAAATTCCTACTAAGGAGGGAATAAAATACTTAATTTAGTAGTCAAACTTTGTAAAATAACTAAGTTTGCAACATTAATTCTGGACTGAACGGATGGACTGAACGGACCATGTGTGACAAATCGCTTCAGTTCTCGCTCGAGCCATGGCCGTGCGGGCGTGTATTTTGCCGTGTATTTGCTCGAATGCGTTCAGGCCGAACTGACGTCAGTTCTAACTGAAACGATCGCTCTCGTCTGTTGTGGCCTTTACTCCGCCGTCTGTGGACCGACTTTCAAAACTCTTTTTTTGATGTAGTACCTATAAGGTATAATCCTAAATTGGTCCTTTTGACATCAAAGTGGTAACCTCATGATGGGATTCATGAGGAATCGAGGGAACTCCTCGAAATTTATATGGACAAATATGGTGATTTCGACTTATTCTAAAGTAGTCGAAGCATACGCTACCAAAAAGTAAGAATTTGCACCAAGGTATACCCTGGATCCAAAAGTACTGAACAGAACTCCTGATTCCTTATAGATACTTGTTTGGGGATTTCGGCGTTGCTTAAATAACTGCAAGCATAAGCCACTATGTTAATTAAAGTAATCATTATCATCACCACCATAATCACACCATACATCATCACATAATGATGATACGAGTATAATAGGTACTTCTCATAGTATTTTACATCGACTCGGATATCTTTAAACATTACTGTGTCGTTTATGGACCGATTTCCAAAATTATTATTTTGATATAAAGGGTATAATCCGACGAAGGTCCCGTTATTACCAAAGTGGTGACCTAATGATGGCATCCATGAGGAATCGAGGGAAGTCCTTGAAATTTATATGGACATATAGTGATTTTTACTTTTTCTGAAGTAACCCAAGCATTTGCTATCAAAAAGTAAGGTTTTGCACCAAGGTATACTCTGGATCCAAAAGCACTGAACCTAACTCCTAAGTCTTTAAAGATACGCGTTTTGAAATTTCGACAATTGTTTAAAGAACTACCGACTTCAAAGTAATGAAGATTGTGTAGAGAAATAGTTAAAATTTTAGCCGAATTTAAAAGGGGAATTTTTTAGTAAATTAGATTTATTTCATTCTTTTTTGTGTATTTTTACTTTGGAAGCCAGTTTAATCTTGTATGTGTATTGTGTAAGTTATGAACAAAAAAAAATTATTACTTAAGCCATACTCACACTACAACGCGCTCCTGAGCTGGGTAGCATATTTTGAATTTACGCAAAAATTTGATTTAAAAATATATTTAAAAATGCTTACTTAAACAGTGTGTGTACCACACACTGTTTCAGAATTACAATAAAATATATATCTTCAATTTTCAGAAACGCAGCTTTAGTCCAAGTGCTAAGTCGTGAGAAGAGACAGACTTCTGCTAGCAGATGCAGGTACCGTATTTACATTTTTTTTTTATTATTAAATAAAAAATATAACGACTAGGGTCAATGAAGAGCTAAGACACCTTTACAACAAGCTTAGTCAGATTTACATAAACCCGTTCAAGCATTTGCGAGACAAGCTTAAGTTTTCCTCAAAGCAACATATTGAAATGATAAAAATAATGCAATCAAAATTCTAAAGATGTTTTTGCATATATTATTGTGACATTGTCCGGAGAACTCTGGGCTCTTTATTTATCAAAACAATAAGCCCTAAGGAGATGTTCCTATAAAAGGAACTCTCGTCCCTATAAAGGCCTACTTACTGCTGTTATGATTTAAGGAGAGGACAATGGCAATGCCGTAGTGGCGCCTGCATCAGCTTCGACGGCAAGTGCGACGGCGTGGTCGACTGCCCAGACGGCAGCGACGAGTCCTTCGCTTTGTGCAGGAATAATACGTGAGTGATTCCATCCATTTAACACGTTCATTGCGATATCAGGTCTTATAGAACCAACCGTGAACTAGTCGCCGGAGCGGCATTAAAAATGCTGTTCCTAACGCTGGTGAGAGACCAATATCTTCGGTTTCCTTAAGAGTAGAAAAGAGACAGTTACAGTTTTGGAATTGCCTAGATAAAAACTAATTTAAAAAGGTACAATAAAAACGTATTGGATCGATTGGTCCTGATAACGACATGACAGGGAATATTTTTTTTTCATAAAATAAAATTCAGTAAAATATGTAGACACAGTTATTTTGCCAGAGACATGTTTTTATTTTATCGTTGTTTTATTTGCACATCACTAAATTTTTATCGATCATTCATCCATTCTGTGCGGACATAAGGTCGAAAAGATCTGTAATATTTTTTTACATGTTTCACATTATTCGATTTGCAAACGGCCCAAGAGGTATGTTGACAAGTTCATTGAAAATATGCCAGTACATTAAAATAAACTGAAATTATTACCTCCAGCAAGTAAATTGCATATAAACTTATGCATATCGAACAGATCAATTCGATCCTATGCCACTGCATGGACTAGTTTACAAACAGGTCCAGGATGCCTGACAGGTTCAGGTCCAACTGAAAGTTAACGAAATAGGCTGACTCAATGAAGTTGTTAAATCCAATTCTTCAACGGTCGGTAATGCTTATACTCGTAACGTTCATACGTAATAGTTATAACGTACTTAGTACATAATGTTATAGATAGGGATAGAAAATATTGTGGTTTAGTTCATGGAGCCTATGGCCTATCCCATTGGTAGTATAATATACAAAACGCACGAAGTATGGATATAAATTGAATATTATGAAGTATCAGCCATGGGGCAATAACGCGTCGTAGCCTGATTTCCCGTAATCCTTTAATCCTTTACGTTCAATAAAAATTATATCGACACAGTTCGCCCTAACAAACATTTTTTGATTTCCAGTTGCCATTCGAATTGGTTCCGATGTGCGTACGGCGCGTGTGTGGACGGCACGGCGCCCTGCAACGACGTTCAGGAATGCGCCGACAACTCCGACGAGCTGCTGCCCAGGTGCAGGAACAGCACTAATGGAGCGTTGTAAGTAGTTCATGTTTGGTGGATGAATCATCATGAAAAATATCGTAATGTAGCAATAAGGAACTGATGCATGATACGCTCTAGAGACGAGAAAATTTGGTAAGTGCTATATTGCTATTGACTTGGAAATTGGAATCAAACCAATCGTCATACGCCTCTAGTATAAGGCTGGGACTATATTATGATCCGGAATCCGGTAGGGGAAAATTCAGAGCGCTTGAAATAGAACTCTGCAATAATTTAATATAGTTGAAAATTGAAGTGTCGAGTGGCGAGCTGTCATATATGACATTGGCATTTGACTCAACACTTGTGTATTCGATTTTCAACTCTATTGTATTAGCGCAGAGTTCTATTTTCAATGCTCTGAAATTTCCCTGGCCCTCCGTATTCCGGATCATATTATAGTCCCAGCCACGAAGTATAGATATAAGGAGTCCGAACGGTATAGACTTTTCCATAGTATTTATGTACCCAATAATAAACCCAGATCATAGTTCTCTTTTCTGCCACTAGCTGCGCAACTATTCAGGACGTACCGATGATATTATTATTATTATTACTGACTATTACACGTAAATGTAATTTATACTTATAAACTTACTTACTTATTGTAATTTATACTATTTTAATAAATAATATGTTTAACAAAAGCTTTTTTATTATTTCTTTTCCATCAAGTATATTTAAACGAGTACTTCTTCAAAAGTGACACGCTCTACCGGCAAAAAAATCTGGCCCCTAAATTGAGACCATTTGTTCAACATTACGTTCGGACTCCTTATATTTATACTTCGTGGTCCCAGCCTTAATGATAAATTTGCGTCACCAAAAACAGCTTTAGGAGTTGTACTCGTGGGAGCTTACCTATGCCAAATAAACTTATAAGTTAAAGCAGCATACTCATAAGCTTTATGCAATACGCAAAATAAACGAAATGTGTTTAATAAAAAGTAAATGATAAAAACATTATTTCAGGGGTGTGTTCTACTGCGACAATGGTCAAATAATATCTACTGCAGACGCCTGCGATGGTGTCAAGACCTGCAGCGACGGTTCCGATGAGACCCTTCGCGCCTGCGCTGACAAGAGTTGCCCGAGGTACCAGTTCCAGTGCGCGTACGGCGCTTGCGCCGACCAGGATGCCAATTGCAACGGCGTAAGTTTTATATATCTTTTATTTGATTTTTTAAAAGCAGAACAGGAGAATTAATTACTCTTTTATAGAAAGAAGATTGCGCTGATGGATCTGATGAATCTGATGAGCTTTGTAGACCAGATCAAGTACCACTCACAACAACTACTACTATGCCAGGGTAAGAAAATTTCAGTAGTTTAATTTTAGTCTCACTTTTTAATATTTTCTCTAATGTTAATAGTTACAACTGCCATTTATCATAATATTTGCAGTCCTATCCGAGAAGGTAATTGCATATTACCACCGTACCCCCTGCACGGAACGTATACCGTAGGAGGTGACACGAAGGCTCGACCGGGCGATGCGTATCGCTCGGTGCTCCTGACCTACGCCTGCTCCTCCGGCTACGGGCTGGACGTCGAAAATGGTCAAATGTATTGCCAAGAAGGAACCTGGTATGGCGGCGATTTTCCAAAATGCGTCCGTAAGTAATATTTTAATGAAAAACTGACGGATATTTTAGCATAGCAAAATTATTTTGGTGTCGTTATTAATTTTTAGATTTGTGCCGATTAAATCAGCATCAAAGTGTTACGTATCGATGCATCATCACTGGCTCCCGTGGTGAAGAAGGGACTAGGAACTGCAACCTCTACGAGCCGGTCGGGACTGTCGTGCGTGTCGATTGCAAGAAACCAAACTATTACTCTCCTGTACCACTAACATTAATGAGGTGTCTAGAAGGTGGATGGGACACGTACCCCATCTGTGCCCCAGGTGTGTTACGAGAAGGGACTAATATTACAATCATCTTTAAGGATGTGGTTCAAATTTATATCAATAAGTTTGCATATGGCGAAGATCCAAACAAACAGCAGCCTAACGCTAATGCCGCAATTATTAACGCTTTCAATACTATTAATGTTCACATTTCGCAGGGATTTAGTTCTAATTCTATTCCAATCGTTATTAATATAAGCAATAACACTAATTTTATTACAAATAATAGTAACATAAAAGAAAAAACAAGACTTACTAATATTTCTCAAAACCAAGTTGTAGCTAAAAGTTTACCAAATAATTATAGAGATTCTACTAATGTCAAAAATAACCAAACTACTGAAAGTATTACAAATAACGAAATAAATAATTTTATTGCTGAAGAATTTTGGAGAATTGGTTCTGTCCCTGTCAGTGAAAACCAAACAATTATAATGCAGCGTAGTTAGAATGAATTTACTAATACAACTAACTAATAAAAAGTTTTATATGATGCATGTGTATAATTTTTACCTGCCCTAATGACTCGTAATGGCCAATAGTTATAATAGGATGCTTTTGTAAATATAAAATTAATTTGCAATTTGTCATAATTTATCCTGCAAAAATAATCTTAACAAGGAAGGTGATGGAAAAATAATTTACTAAAATGATTAATTGCGAGTCATAAATTGCCTTCGCACTTATTTACATGATTAAAATTAATGGGTACATATCAAAATATGTATCTAAAAACTTCACTCTTAGGACGTGAGAATTTTTAACATGACAGCAATAAGGATACAAAAACTAGTCCGTAATTAAATATTATGACTAGTTTAGTATTATTAATTGACAATCATCATGGCTGTAAATAGTGAGGTAAACGTTTCTACGATAAGGTTGTGCTACTATATAGGAAGATCTATCAAGTAAATTCAATTTTATACACAAAGTCACACAGTTATTGTACAAAAAAGTTATTTGTATAAAACTACTCAATGACAAATCATAAGTTCACTACAACGATTTAAATCAGATTTAGTAAATATGCGTTAAGTTCACAATTACGAAATGTTCCTATTTATGTAAAAATGATTCACAAATCACAATTCTGAATTTTTAAGCAGCCGAGTCCTAACAACTTGTTTTGGTAGTTATATTTATTTATTAAATTAAAATAGTCTTGTTTTAAATTGAACTTTTATATATTTCAGAATGTGGCAGACTTACACCCAACGGTACTGAGCTGATTATCGACGGTGTTGACGCCCAAAGAGGCGAGATTCCTTGGCACGTCGGAATATACCGGACCACGAAAGCCTCCTACGAGCAGATCTGCGGCGGCTCTCTCGTCAGCAATACCCTTGTCATCTCAGGTACCCGAAAACAAATCACCCACATGGAACGATCCTGTTTGTTTGTTTTTTATCATAACACTTTTTGTAATCGGTTAAAAATCACGAGTCTTTGAAGTTTCACCATTAATATCCTTAAAGTAGTTATTTCTATCAGAAATATATTATGCCCTAACGCTTTCTTTAAAAAAATCACCGTTACAGCCGCTCACTGCTTTTGGAAGGACGTAGAAAAAAAGCTTCCAGCATCACGTTTCGCTGTGGCAGTGGGCAAACTGTATCGTCCCTGGGATTATTCTGGTGATCCTGATGCGCAGAAATCCGAGGTTGTAAACTTACATTTATATTTTACACAATTATCATATTTTGATCACACTGGCTTTTTTTACAAGGAAGAGGATATATTCTTCAAATAATAGGTACATAACCTTATTTACACACGCTCGCTTGTTCGACGTGCTCCTAAAAATAAAAGTTACTTATAAAAAAAATCTTGGGTCTTAAAAGTTCTTTTGACTTACACTCTCTACTTTAATTTCCAGCAAACATAAACCTAAAATAACCAAATAGGCAGGAGTAATTTGCTGAAGTAAACCGTATCGTGTATGTTGCAAAACTGTGCAGGCTTTCTAGTTGGCTCAAGCCAGGTTCCTGACGGGTGTATCTGTGCATGGAACGTTGCGTGTATGGCTAGTTTAATATAGTGATGATTTGACAGGTGAGTGAAATAAGAATTCCGCCGAAATTTCTGGGATCGGCAACAAACTTCCAAGACGACATCGCTATACTGATCCTGAAGACGCCGATTCGATATGAGACGTACGTCAGGCCAGTGTGCTTGGACTTTGAATACGCGTTTGACAAAAGGCAGCTGCAAGTAGGAAAATTGGGCAAGGTAATTTCTACATAGGATTTTGTTTAATTTAATTTATTTGAATGAGACAATAATAGACTGAAAACCTAGGTGGCCGGGTGGGGGCTAACTGGAGCCAATGGGAAGCCCTCTGTTTCACTCCAAGTGGCGCAGATACCGTTCGTGAGCATCGAAACATGCCTGGAGAACTCCCCGAGTGGCTTCCGAGAGTTCATCACTAGCGACAAGATCTGCGCCGGCTACATGAATGGTAAGACCTCGTCAACATTACACAAGCCTAATAAAAAACCGAAGATGGCATTGTAGGTACTTATGAGCTAAGATTTTTTATTCTGGGTGTATATAACTAATAACCTTGCTAGTCCATACCTACTTCTAGATCAGCGAGTTTGCTAAAAATGAGCCGAATGTTAAGGCTGCACTATGTAATATTTTTCTGTTACTTTGAAGTTAGAACCATAATATAAAAGAGCAGGTTAACAACGGTTCTAATTAATAGAATAATTTAAAAAAAAAATGCGAGTCGGTGCGGCCTTATATATATCAAGCTTTATTCGTTTATACTTTCCGCAGGAACCGCCCTGTGCAAGGGTGACAGCGGCGGCGGGCTGGCCTTCCCCGAGTCGGAGAAGGGCATCGAGCGGTACTACCTGCGCGGTATCGTGTCCACGGCGCCACGCAACAACGACCAGTGCACGCAGTTCACGCTCACTAGTTTCACGCACGTCTTCAAGCACGAGTACTTCATTAAGGAGTCCCTCTGAAGTTCCCTCATCAAAGACGATTGCAAAAGGATATTCTTCAGATGTGAGAGCATTCCGCGATCTCTAGTGGCCAAATCTACCTGTCAGAATTCATTAAATTTAATTTCTGTTTCGGTTATAATATTTTATAAGTCGAAATTTATACAACAAAGTTTGTTATAAAGATTTGAAAAATTAAGATAAGTACAGCGAACAAAATACTTAAAAAAAAATAAAACAATGTTAAATGTTTTCTAAGTTTTTATTTCTGTGAGTTAAATAATATTCAAAAGGCTTTTAGAAACATACAACGTAAAGAAGAACTTTTCTAGTGCACGCTAGCACAGAGTAAAATTATAATAACAGCGTTTTACCCTGCAATAAAACGCTTATTAACTACTTACCTAATTCAAAGCCAAATAATGAGAGTGGCAACACTATTTTTCGTATGTGTGGCGGAAACGGTACCTAAACGACTTCAACATCCTCCTACGTCAGCTGATTTCTGTACCCCTATTGGCTACCGTTTAGTTCTAAGTTTCTCCACCAGGTGGCAGAGTTGAGCTCTTTAGGGCGCAACTAATTTGGAACCATTGCGTTAAAATTCCAGGCAGAATTTGAAGTTGGCTTTGAATTAGGTAAGTAGTTAATAAGCGTTTTATTGCAGGGTAAAACGCTGTTATTAACTTACTGTACCGTAATTCAAAGCCAAATAATGAGAGCTGTATCGCCTGGTGGAAAAGAAATGTTAAGACTTATGTATGTTCAAACTATTTGAAACCATTAAGGACCTGGCATACATAAACTTGCACAATATCAATTATTTATTTAATTTATGAAATTTACTTATGGTATTCTGGTTTCTATTCGTTATAAGATAACTAAATAAAATTGGACATGAAAAGAAATATGTACAATCAAAAACATACCATTTATATCCAAGTAAGGCGTATGGCATGATAATACATTATGATAAATTAAAATAGATTATACACAACGCTTGTATAAAACCAGCAATGTAAGATTAATTACTACTCACCGAAAATTATTAAACACAATAAAATATATATTATATAATATTATGTATATCAAAATAGAATAATTATGGATGTTATATAATCCTAAACTAAAAAGATAATTAAACTGTTGGCTATAATAAGGAATTTCATACTATTCAGTTCTACAATAAACATAAAGACAGAAAAGAAAATTATTTAAAATAAACATGTGCAAATTAAGCAAACAAGTATTCAATTTGTTATGGGAGAAAACATAGCAGATACCACATTTGTTTGGTTTTGTTTTGACTTAATTTCACGACAATAATACTTCCTAAAAGTTTCCTGTGATCGCCAATTCCCTCTAGCTAGTATTTCGTCTAAAGGACAGTTTAATACCCAGTTTTTTGATGCCACTGCGGGTCTAACACTGCCAGCACTTGCCTTGATTCCAGCCTCTTCTAGCAGCCGTCGCACCCATCCACCGATCACAGCGCGTGACGCTGGCTTTGGCTCGCCGCAAGCTGTGATGAATAAACTGATAATCTTATGACTTGTCTTACCCAATAAACTGGATCGATATTTTTATGTTGAGTATTTTCATTTAGGCGCCACCCAGATTGTCTAACGTCGGACTTGTCAGTCTTCGACCCGAACCTAGGCCAGAACACGATGGAATTATCTAAAGTAACACAGTGATTATTATCAATTGATAGTAGCGTTAAGTCGTGGACACGACGTCCAGAACAAAGTAGCAAAAGAGTTGCGGCTCTCTTAGAACACTGGTATAAATTATCATGATTCGTATCATTATCAAGGAGCCATGCGCTCAAGTCATCCACGTCCCAGATGGGAGGTTTTGTGATCTGTTTTGGTTGTTTATTAGAAATATATATAATAGATAAAAGAATTTTCTTTACAAGTATATGAGAACTGAGTCTTTCAGATAGGTCAGGGTTGCAAAGTGTGGATATCGCTGATTTATATACTAAAATTGTATTATAAGATAGTTGATGTGATTGTGGACCAGTAGGATTGCTAATAGTTTTTAAATTATTGATTTTACACCATTCTAACCATTTTTTCCATGCATTTTCATAAGTTTTAAGAGAAGAAGGCCGCCAACCTGATTTTAATAGATCCTTTTGATCAGATGTCCAATCTTTTAATGTTGATGTCCACCTCCACATCTCCAGACTTGTAGGGTCATTTCGGTGATTTTCGGAGGGGCCTGGCCGGTTGCTGTGTCGACTAGTACTCGATGGAGACGATGAATTGTGAAGGGTGGAGACAGGGCTCGTCGTTTGATGTCGGGCCTCCAGAACACTTTTTCCCAAAGAGGAGCCACGACTAAGTAGATTCCTTGGGCCGAATTCAAGTGGGTCAGAATTCTGGGCATAAGAAAAGGGGGTGGGAACACCCACGCCAGATGAAAACTCCATTGTTGGCTGAAAGCATCGTGGAACACTGCGTGTTCGTCGTTTATATCGAGGCTCACGTAAGATGGCACGACGTGAGCTGAACTTGATGCCATCAAATCGATTTCGCGGGTTCCCCATTTGTTGAAAATGATTTGAGTTATCTCTGGTAACAAGTGCCATTCCGGAGCTGCTTGGTAGCGAGAAAGATGATCTGCTTCGCAGTTCATTTTGCCTGGTAGATGATGGACTATGAGATTTATATTCAAAGCGTCGAGAAGGGCGAAGACCTTGCGAACGAGATACATAAGGGAGGGAGACTTTGAGCCTCCTTCTTTTTTCAAATAGGAAACAACAGTTCGGTTGTCGGTCTGAAGCATAATTGAAGAGTTGGCCAGGTAATGACATTGATCTTTTAAAGCATAAAGCACTGCCAGCATCTCCTTCTGGTTGGAGTGCAAGATCAGCTCGTGTTGTGTCCAGGGACCGTAAGCTTCGTGATTGTCTATTCGGGCGCCCCATGCAATTCTAGAAGCATCCGTAGAGAGAAAATGTTTGGCTGGGGATGATGTAGGTAAGACCGAGCATTGCAATTCTTTATCCACCATTTTAGGTCGCGAAGTACTACGTTTGACAGGAACGGATTTTTATAAGAAAATTGCAAAATCGACGCAGTTCTCGGAAGTTCAAACGGCCTCGAGGGACCACAAAGCTGGAAAAATTTACCAGTCCAACAAGGCTCTGGATTTCTTGTAGATGTGCAGTTTTTCTCTGCAGTATAGGTCGAGTTTTTTTGAGAATAGATTCGGTCTTCTTTAGAGGAAGCCATTTCAGGCCAAGCCATGGATCCCAAGAGATTCCGAGAAATTCCAGTCCCCTTTGAGGACTTAGAATAGATTTTTTGAAGTTGATTTGCCAACCTAAGTTTTTCAGTAAGTTGATTGTATACTGGATTTGACTCGAAAGTATAGTCTGGTCTTGATTGGCAATTAGATAATCGTCCAAATAAGAAATAATCCTTATGCCTTTGTCTCGCAAGGTCTGCGCGACCCAATTGCTTAACATTGCGAATACATGCGGCGCTGTCGCCAGACCAAAAGGAAGGCAGGTCATTTGATATAAATTTTGATTGTACACCATCCGTAGGAACCTTCTGTGAGAAGCCGCAATGGGAACATGAAAATACGCATTCGATAAATCTATCTTTGCTAGGTAATCGTATGGTTGTAAGAAATTGGGAACTTTTTGCATATTTATTAGTTTGAACTTGCTCACAATTACAAAGTTGTTTAATAATCGGAGATTGAATATTGGTCTTAAGCTGCCGTCGCTTTTGGATGTCAAAAACATTGGCGAGATAAAACTCGGGGAACTGGGCACTTTTTCCAAAGCACCGGTCTTTATTAAGGTATCTACAGCAACTGACATCTGAGACGAGTTTCGAGTGTGAAATTTTTGGCAACTTGAGGATGGTACCCACAGCGGTGGTTTTCGCTTTAAAGGGATTCTGTATCCCTGAATGATTTTTATTACAGTTTTTGGAGCATGAAGATTTTCCCAAACGTGAACAAAATTCGCCAAGCGACAGGCAACTCGATCGTCCGAGTCAAAACCTACGTTTTGATTGAAAATTTTTGTTCTGTGTGGTCTTAGACTGACCTTTAATATTGTCATAATTAGACCTCTGGCGTGATCCGTTTGTGTCCGACCTTGACTTGTCCTGGTTCTGCGCGAACCGCTTGTTTTGCGTATATTTTTGCAGTGGGTAGTTAGAATATGGGTACTTAGGAAAATTAGGTCCCAAAGATGGTGGTGCTTGAATCGGTTGATAAGGATATACATTTTGTGCGAAAGTAGGTGTATACCTGTTAAATGATCGCCTCTGTTGTGGGAACCAGCCACCCTGCGCGGGTGTTTTATAATTTGTACTTGAGCTAGCCTGCGCGGCGTTTCTTTGCATTAAAGGCCGTACCGGCCAAAATATTTTACTACTACCCCCCGCTTTTCAATCGCTGACGAAAACAGTTCCTTGTTAAATAAGTTATGACTAGTAGGAGGTATTTTACGTAAGGTTGCTCGTAAAAACTTATCTTTTACAGATCTTAAAATCGAATCTCGTCGTTGTTCTATTATGTCTGCCCTGTGCCCACAAGCGAGTTGGAACATATCACTAGAAATTTTATTGTACGTACCCTCCACAAAAACTTCATTAATTTTGTCTTTTATAGACGACACAGTTAAATCACTAGAATTCTCAGAAAACCAACCTAAAAGCATTTCAAAACCAGCCTGCGCGGCATCTTTTTGTTTTAATATAGCTTGCGTAATAGCTGCATAACTGGGTTCGGCAATACCGAAACTTAGATATTTATCAAAAGGTTTTATTTCATCATTACATTCGAGTTCTACGAATCCGGGGGTAGAACAATATAATTTTTGAACATCTGAATAACGTACGTCACCCCACTCGGGGGCATCGAAATGTTGAGCCGATTTTAGTAAATCTAAATGATCTTGAGATGACCTTGGTAACGAGGGCTCTTTTAATATAGTATTAATGGAAAAATTTACACAGCTGTCAACCGGTTTACAGCCCGCGGATAAATCGTCATTTTCATTTTCGGAAAACAATTCACAGCTAACATTTAAACTCAAGTTATCATCACCATTATTATGTTAGGGCACTTGCCCAATGGGGCAGTTATGATACGGTTGAAAAGTTGATTGAGCTAAAAAAATTTTAATATTACTGACCTGTTCCGTGAGCTTACTTAACTCATTATTAGATGTCTTACGACGTTTACGCTGATCTCTGAGCCTCGAAGTCTCAGCCTTCCTTTTGTTTCGGCCTCTTACAGCAGGTGGATCGGATTCGGAACTTGAGGAAGAGCTCGAACTACTATTATTTTGATCCGAACCCATTATGCTTACTACAGTTAGAAGTCGTACGGTAAACCGTAAACTATAAAATTATTATTATGTGCAATATTAAAAAACTGTAGCTTATAAATTCGAGGATATAAAATTACACGTAAATTAATATTCTTCCGCACAGCACGAAAAATAAACCGCCAATGGTTCCAAATTAGTTGCGCCCTAAAGAGCTCAACTCTGCCACCTGGTGGAGAAACTTAGAACTAAACGGTAGCCAATAGGGGTACAGAAATCAGCTGACGTAGGAGGATGTTGAAGTCGTTTAGGTACCGTTTCCGCCACACATACGAAAAATAGTGTTGCCACTCTCATTATTTGGCTTTGAATTACGGTACAGTAAGTTAATATACTAATTATTGTTGTACGCTAGGCGAGCAGCCTGACGAGCATGGCTCTGCTTGGCTAGGAAGGCACAGGAGAACAAAAGGATGCTTGAATCTAGCTAACGTTAGTTGAAAGTACTTTAATGTCTCAATGTATTTAATATTTAATTTTTTTTTAAACAAAAATCAATAAATGTTAAGACTCAATATTGCTGAAATCGCATCATTAACACCTTCATTGCGTCAGCCTATTTCGTTAATTTTTAGTTGGAACTGTTGCCTGGTACAGGCATCCTAGACCTGTTTTTAAACTAGTCTATGCAGCGTCATAGGGTCGAATTGATCTGTTCGACATGCATTAGTTTATATTATGCAATTTACTTGCTGGAAGTAATAATTTCAGATTATTTTAATGTACTGACATATTTTCAATGAACTTGTCAACAAACCTCTTACGCCGTTTGCAAATCGGATAATTGGAAACATGTGGACAAAAAATAAAAAAATAACAGATCTTTTTAACCAAGTCCGCACAGAACGGATGAATTATCGATGAAATTTTAGTGATGTGCACATAAAATAACGATAAAATAATATAATGTTTATTCAAACTTAACTACTTACATACTTTTTCTATAAAAGTCATTATTACAATTATTTCACTTCTTAATTACTTCATCATCCCCAGTATACATCAAAAGCTCCTAGACCGCTTCATGATTGCATAAATAATATGTCAACCACATTGAATAAAATATAATATACTATGATTGTATGACATACATATTATAATATTATAAACTTGGCAATTAAATTATTATTTATAAAATCGCATTGGTAGTTGTATCTATCGTGTTGCAACTGCACTTAAGCTCTGCATAAGACAAACTGTCCTAAAATCTAGTGTGACTATCAGGTCATCTGGTATAAGGTCGAAAGGACCTGATATCTGTACTAGATGAAAAAAAATCTTTTCTGTCGGTATCAGAACCCATCGACCCGATACGTTTTTATTAATGTATATTTTTAAATTATTTGACGAGACAATTATATAACAGTAACTGTTTCTTTTCTACTCCTAAGCAAACCGAAGACATTGGCCGCGCACCAGCGTTAGGAATAGTATTTGCTGGTGGTTGCAGATGGTTCTATTAGACCTGATAACGCAATGGACGTGTTAACTAGTGATGTGCCTGCGAACGAGAATAATATTTCGTGTATAGGTACTTCTTATGTATAAGTTCCTAAGTTCCACAGAAGGTTACATCTAATATTAGGTCATTACATAATATGAAATTGGCGTTTTGTAAAGGAGGAACATAAAGTCGATTTTTTTAAACATAATATATTTATTTAACCAAAGTAATAGGTCTAACCTATGAAATTGCCGTTCTGCAGTACTGGTCATTTCAAATCAAAATAATTTTTGTTTGGCTAAGAATTCTAATTTCAAATTAATTTTATTTTAAAAACATGGATTTTTTTTTCCAAAAGTAGTCATTTGTTTATTGATTAGTGTTACATTTTCATCGCATTTCAATCTTTTTCGTCATCACGGATACGTTAAAAATTCGAGTAATTATGGAATATGAGTACCGTCGTGGCAGCAAACGCAACATCAACGACGTTTACGGAGTCAACACTACAAACCAACGCGTGGTGCGTGGTGGTGTGGTGCTGTTATTGGTTTACTCGCTTCCGTTCTGGAAATTTCGACCTGAAAAATGAACTTCGCGGTCGTCCGAAGACTTTGGTCGACAATGACGAATTAAAGGCGATTGTGGAAGCTGATGATACACAATCTACCGCTGAATTAGCAGCAGCTTTCGACGTTAGCGTCAAAACAATATTGGTCCATTTGCGTCAAATGGGCAAGATAAAAAGCTTGACAAATGGGTGCCTTACGAACTCAATGATTGCCAGCGCGAAGTACGCGTTGACGTGCCTTGCATTGCTCAACAGACACACAAATGAAGGAGTTTTGAACCGCGCTCAGCAAGTTGGTTGGATCCTGGTTCAGCACCTAAACAATGCCCTAAACGAGAACTTACCCATAGAAAAGTTATGGTCACTGTTTGGTGGTCTAGCGCCGGTGTGATTCATCACAGCTTCTTACCAAACGGTGTGAGCATTACTGCAGATGTGTACTGTGAAGAACCGAACACAATCATGGAGAACCTGGCACATCTCCAACCAGCATTGGTCAATCGCTCGTCTCCGCTGCTCCTGCACGACACGACACTCACGCGCGACCTCATACTGCACAGCAGACGGTCTCCAAGTTGCAAGAACTGGGGTTGGAAGCTCTCCGTCATCCACCCTACTCATCAGACCTTGCGCCTACAGACTACTACTTTTTCCAGAATTTGGTAACTTCTTGGCGGGAAAAAAATTCAATACCCGAGAGGCAGTACAAAATGCCTTTGAAGAATTTGTTGCCTCCCGTCCAGATGATTTATTTAAGAAGGGCATCATTAAACTGCCACTGCGTTGGCAAAGATGCGTTGATTGCATGAGTGATTACTACGATTAATACAAATAAAAAATACATGAAAAAAATTCGTTTAAATTTTTTCATACAAAACGGCAATTTGATAGGTAAAGACCTAATATACACATACCGGCATATTTAGCGGAACATAAAATAAAGGTTTGATATCAGTATCATATATGGTTGCTGGCTGGTTTATACGTCATTTAATTTAAAAAGAAATATTTTCAAATTAGGTAAACAACTGAAAATCACATTTTATGCAATTGTTTTAATTTTATTCAAATACACCTTATCTGGAGCGAACTTCGAGTATTTCTTCCTTCTGAGTTTGATTTAAAATTTCTTTGAAATACTGTTTTTTGTTTTTTTTTTTAATCGCGTATCTTTTTGGAGTTGAGGACTGAATTATGCCTGACTTAGCCCCAACGGAGATTGCCAGGGCACAAATGCGAAGAAATGGTCAAACCTACAGAGTGATATCCAGAGATCTTCGTCGTCCAGTTTCAACGATCCATCGCAGTATCCAACGGTTCAGGGAGACCGGTACTTATGTGAGAAGAGCAGGACAAGACAGAAAAAGACGCACTTCGAGTAGGGATGATCGTTTCATTCGGCTTCGTGTACGTAGGAACCCCCGTTTGACGGCCGTCCAAGCCCGACATGAGCTAGAAGCAGTGCGGGGTGTAACCGTAAGTGAGCGTACGGTACGAAAAAGGTTCGAAGAAGCTGGTTTGGGTTCATTTGTGCCCGCCAAGGCTTGAAGGCTCGAGGTAAATCATCGTAGAAACAGGTTAACTTTTGCTCAGGAACATCGACTTTGGAACGCGGACCAATGGAGTAAGGTATTGTTTAGTGATGAGTGCAGAATTCTCCTAAATCAAATTGACGGAAGGCAAAGAATAAAGACGCAAAGGAGAACGATACATTCAGACAAATTTTGAAACTACAGTTGCATACGGTGGTGGATCAATAATGGTTTGGGCGGGCATTTGTTTGGGAGCTCGCACAGACTTGGTAGTGATTGACAGAGGGAGTCTGCCTGCAGACCGCTATATCAGAGACGTTTTAGAAGAAAATGTCGTACCGTTTGCCCCATATATCGGTGACGATTTTGTTTTTATGCAGGATTATGCTCGGCCGCATACCGCTCGGGTAACTCAAGCTAATCTTAATGATATGAATATCACTGTTATGGAGTGGCCGGCGAGATCACCGGATATGAACCCAAAAGAGCACGTTTGGGACTTGCTGAAAAGAAAAGATAAGTCCAGAATTCCAGCTCCTGCCAACGTGGGTGAACTGCGAATCGCCGTAGTTGAGGAATGGCGGATACTATCCCAGGAGACCATCGATAACATCATTCTCAGTATGCCTAGACGGGTAAAAACTTTAATAAGAGCACGTGGAGGAAATACGCGATATTAATCACCAATTTTCTAATTTAATTAATTGTTATTTTAATATTAATTTTCACTTTTCCCGGTTACATGACAAGTTCAAAAATGTACCATTTTTTCACAAATAGCCTTTACTCGCAAAATCTGTTCTTAATGTGATCTCATTTTAAGTAAAACAAATGAAACTTTAAATAACAAAAGAAGTGTAGTAAGTAGATTTTAAAATAAAACCATTTTTTTTTTAATTATGGACCTTTTTTTGTGTTCCGCTAAATATGTCGGTGTGTTTATACCATTGCTATCTATGCACTTTTGCCATCTCGTAGGTAGTTCATTGATTCCTTTACTAAAAAAACCATTCGGACAGGAATCAATGAAATCTTTGAAGGTGCTTTGGACTGCCCCATCGGAGTTGAAATTTTTCCCTTGCAAGAGGTTATCCAAATTTCGAAAAAAATGGTAATATGTTGTAGCAAGGTCCGGGGAGTACAGTGAATGTCTTAGACATTCCAATTGATCCTCTAATTTGGTAGCCGTCTGATATGCAGTGTGTGGTCTAGCGTTGTCCTGAAGCAGCAGTGGCCTAGGCTCGCTCTAGAGCGAATGACCAACCTCGGTTGTTTAGCAGCTAGCTTTTCCATCATGATTTGCAATTGCTGGCAATAGACATCTGCCGTAATCGTCTAGCCAGATTTAAAAAAGCTGTAGAGAACGAAACCGGCACTAGTCCACCAAACGTTCACAAGTACCTTTTTTTCGAGTAAATTTTCGCTTAGGATAGGCTTTGGCTGGTTCGCCAAGGTTCAGCCATTGCGATTATCGTACAGGATCCACTTTTCATCACAGGTAATGGTTCGATTTAAAATCCCTTCATTATTGTACCGGTTGAGTAATGTAACGCAGCAGTCGACGAACTTTGGTCTCCGGCCGTCCACGGGGATTGTTCTGCAGGTCGAAATTTCCAGAACGAAAACGTTGGAATCAAAAACGAACTGTGTTTTCTTTTGTGACACCGCCACCATACACATGATTAATCCTTCGAGCCGTATCTGCAGCACTGGTGCCACGGTGGAACTCGTACTCGAAAATAATACGATATTTCAAGTTTTCCATTTTGTAAACAGTGTGACGCAAAGAAAACCCTGAAAGAGGAAAAAAACAAATTAATTACAGTTTACGGTATAAATTTGCAATTAGAATTCCTAACCAAAGAAGATATATTTGAGGCCAAAGTGGCCAGTACGACAACACCAGTTTCATTTGTAAGGACCTAATATAAGTCTATAATATATAAGTCTTTCAACAATCCAAAGAACCTCACTGCGAAGGTTTTCTGGTAAATCAATCGTTGTAAAATCACAGTTACTCTAGCTGAACCTCGAGATTTTCTAGGAAATAAGTAAATAACCTGTTAAATGCCTGGAGGAGGCGTCTTCTCTCTACTCATATGCTCAGTCATCTCTCTGCCTAGTGCCTCCTACTTTACTTAAGCCTAAGTCACTACGATCAATAGGTGGATCTATTGTCGAGTTAACTGTCAAGTCTTTTTGTCCAATGATGTTAATATATACGTATCATACTTAAATATGAATAGGTTTCATTTATTCTCATTGTATCTATACAGACTAAGCATTAGTTCTTGTGGCGTGAGTAAAGTTCAATTTTGAATCGCTAGGTATCTTAAGAGGCATTAAGATGTAATCATCTCGACTGTGATTTTTGCGTGAAATGGCCAATTATGACGTTCTTGATCTCAGAAACAAAGATACATTAACAATTTTGACATATTGAAAAGTGCAGAATAGCTATTGGCCTAGTTCGTAACGGCCTCGCTTTTTGTAAATTTTGCTTAACTTTTTAATTAAATTTTTTTGAGCCCTTGGATTGAACTATTGTTCTAAGCCAATGAAATAATACAATGAGAATGTTATCTCCTATATAGTCGTATAGTTCGTAGCGGCCTTAGACTTTTGAAATATCTTTGATTTAATATAGAAAAAAACCTTATTCTAAGCCAAAAAAAACTTCTAAAATCGATTTAAGTTAACTGTGAACTACTCCTATCTACGATAATATTATCAAGCAAAATTTATACCAGAACAATTGTTACTTCATGAGGAATAAAGATTTTATAGTTTTAAAGCATGAATTTATTAACCTATCTCAATAAAAACGATAAATACAACAGCAAAATTACTACAAAATGCGAAATGTCGGGAACGCTTAAAATACCTAATCTCGCAGAGTGCAAATTTGTAATAGGGCTCTTAAAAATGCAGCGCCGCGTCCGCGTAAGGAATAAAATGCACTACTATAATTGTGAGGTGCACTCAATTGTCGTTCTTTGTTCATTAACCGACTTTCAAAAAAAGGAGGCGGTTATGCATTCGGCTGTTTTTTTTGTACCCTTTTTATACCCTTCACTTTGGAAGCCGGTCTTGATTTTTTGGATTATTCCCAAGTTTCCCCCAAGTCTTCCCAAGTCCCATTTTCACTTAAGTGGTGACCTAATGATGGGATCCATGATAAATCGAGGGAACTCTTTGAAATTTATACGGACACATATACTGATTTCGATTTTTCTGAAGTACTCCAAGCATATTATGCTACCAAAAAGTAAGTTAAAAAGTAAGTTAAGGTATACCATGGATCCAAAAGTACTGAACAGAACTCCTGAGTCCTTATAGATACATGTTTGGGGATACCGGCGTTGTTTAAAGCACTGCAAGCATATGCCATCATACTACTTACATCATGATCATCACCACCATCTTCACAAGAAATACCAACATATTATTATGATGACATAGAGGTACTCACTACTCATCAGAGTTTTGTGCACCGATATCAATGTGTTCATAATAATATAGATAATAAATTTAACTAAATAAAAAAAAAATTGTAAACAAAAACGAAAACCGACTTCCAAAGTAAAAATACACAAAAAAATATGAAATATAACGTATTTTCTAAATAATTTTAGCCGAATTTAAAAGGGGAATTATTTAGAAAATAAGTTTTATTTCATAATTTTTTGTGCATTTTTACTTTGGAAGTCGGTTTTCATTTTTTGTTTATTATCAACGCCCTTTGCCGCCCTCTATTAATATCTGTAACTCTAGTCATATCAATAATTACGTCTCTAGTGTAGATACAGTTTATGATGTTGTTATTGAGTACAACTTTAAGAGGAAAATATTTAGTAACGTTGGCAGGCCGGTCAGTAGCACGGGTTTCCCGTAGCGAGCACTCGCTCTGTACATGTAGCCACTGTTTATAACTCCTTAGATACACATAACATTACTCCATTGTTTGTTTAATAATGATTGTAATGTGATAATTTTGTGGCCAGTAATGATAGTCTAGTGATCAATATTATGGTTCAGTGTACATTTATTTTGTTTATCGGTAAGTTTTTTTATGATTAAATTGCACATAGGTACAAGTAATAATTGACTCAATTGGTTGAATAGAAATTATTTGATTCCTAATCTACTCATTAACAGTAAATAGTTTAATAGCATATATTGATTGGTTCCTTAAAGACCCTGAAATGTGCAAAGCAACGGACAATTCTTATGTTTACAGTTCCCGGCCTAATTTATGGAAGCATTGTAATAGAAACTTCTGGACATTGCAGGTTTGTTGAAATTACCTATTAATCAACGTTAACTGTAAAGTAATAAAACCGTCAGCACTTTAACTAATTGATCATCAATCCAATGGGCAGCAATAAAAGTAACTACTTACTTTAAACTTATTTTTCTTTTACTTCAGAGTCGATGAGTTTACATGTTCTGACGGCGCGTGCGTCGACGTTGGGTTAACCTGCAACGGTGTCTCAGACTGCGCAGACGGCACCGATGAAGACGTCTGTTCAGGAATTATGTGAGTATTTGCAGGTGCTCTCATGATGTTTTCAAGTCTGTTAAGAACAATGCAGGCTGATCAGCATTAACCATATCGTCTGACAAGCAAGATGTTCCATGCGTTGGATGGGCATGCTCACTGAATGTAGGCTTGTCATCTCTTTAGTTTGATAGCCCGGACAAGACACGTGAAAACCCCGGATTTTGAAGCTCGAAACGGTGATGTATGAAAAGTTTTTTCAAGTGATAAAAACAGATGACAATGAAAAAAAAATCATAGAGTTAAAACATAATTGACTAAATGAAATCTATCAATATCTTTTTAAGTGTAACAAAAAGATTCTAATTCAGTTTGTTACACTTTGTCTGCTATTTTAATAGGTGCCTGCTTTGCAACAGGTAAATTTAACAGTATGTTTACATTGAAAAGAAAATGTTCTTTGTATAAAAAAAACGAGCAAGCGGAGCGAGCGACAAAATTTTCGATTATTATTATTGCAGATAAAGTTTAATAACATCCAATCTAACCGCTGTCCATTTTACAAGTTCTTTAATATAAACAGCATTGAATAGACGTAGGTGATAATTTATGTTATTATATCTGCTCCATGTTCCAAACGCGAGCGAGCGAAGCAAGCGAGCAAATATTTTTTTTATATTTACTTAATAAAACAGTAAAATGTCCGTCTGAAAGACTATGCACATAAGAAAAAAAATATATTGACAGAGAGCGAATAGGGCTACTGAAAACAATTTTCGCTTTTTTAAAGCATTTAACTGCCATAATAAGAAAAAAACATAAATGAACTCTGAATCTGAATGGTGGTTCATTTTTTTCCTATACTGTAAAAAACTACAAAATGTACATAAATAATAATCTATTTATAAACTAATGAATTACATCCGCAGTTACACAATAATTACATAATAATATTTTTATTATATACTGCAAATCAAAACAAAACGAAAAAAAAACGCCTCACTAAATCTGCTTACTAAAAAACCCGGACAGCAAATGAAGTACGGCCCGGACGCTCCCCGGACGCCCTCTAAACTAGGACATATCCGGGGAAACCCGGCCGGATGGCAACCCTAATAGAAAAATAAATGGAACAGAAAAGAATATATAAACCCAAAACATAAAACAAAATAATTCATAAATATAAAATAAAATATAAAATAAAAGTAGGTATACAAAAAAAGTAATTAGTTTATCCTTTTACGGCCCGTTTCAATAACTATTTGTTAAAAACGTCACATTTGTATCGCAAAAACCGTCAAATTATTGAATGACGACGTTTAATGATTCTTGAATAACGTTTCAGGGATGGAGGCTTAGGCCAAAAGTTTAGTCGTTGGAAGAGACAAACTACTTCCAGCTGCAGGTAATTATTAAGAATTTTATTCTGACAACAGTAAATAACGAATAAGTAAGTATGTAACGAATAAAATGACCAAAACATGGCGTTTGATTTCAAACAAGTTTAGGGAGATGCTTCTTATGAGCTAAACCCGTTCTAATTTTGATACGATTTCCTTAAACCGACACACTTATGGCCCGTTTCAATAACCTATCTACCAATAACTATTTGTTAGAAACGTCAAATTTGTATCGCTAAAAACCGTCAAATGATTGAATGACGACGTTTTTAACAAATAGTTATAGATATATAGGTTATTGAAACGGGCCGTTAAACAATGAGATTAAAACACTTAAAAATCAAAAAAGAACGTTATGTTGTCTTAATTTAATTTGGGTATATAAAAGAAGGAGTGTGAAACAGAGAGGCTTTTAGATCGACTTCCAAAAAAAAGAGGCGAACGTATGATTTTTTTTTGTATCTTCAACGATAACTCCGCCTTCTATTGATCGATTTTCAAAATTCTTTTTTTGATATAAAGGGGATACTTCGAAGTTGGTACCGTTTTCACAAAAGTGGTGACCTTATGATGGGATCCATGAGGTATCGAGGGAACTCCTCGAAATAACCCAAGCATATGCTACCAAAAAGTAAGATTCTGCACCAAGGTATACCCTGGATCCAAAAGCACTGAACAGAACTCCTCAGTCTTTAAAGATACGTTTTGGAAATTTCGACATTGTTTAAAGAACTGCAAGTCGGTACCAGCCAACGTGTGTACTATTTTAAATATTGTTTTATCAGGATGTTGTTCGGGCTGGTACCGACTTCAAAATTATGAAGGTTGAGTAAAGAAATAGTTAAAATTTCAGCCAAATTCAAAAGGGGAATTATTTAGAAAATAATTTATAAGTCATACTTTTTGTGCATTTTTACTTTGGAAGTCGGTTTAATATTTGTTTAAAAATAATTGCGATTCCCGCTCATGAGTAGCCAGGACATGGAAGTTATAGTAAAAATGTTCACCTTATGGTTCTGATTTATGAAACGAGAATTTTCTGCGATGATTTCAGAAGAGGGCAATGGGAATGCCAAGATGGCGCCTGCATCAGCTTCGAAGGCAAGTGCGACGGCGTGGTCGACTGCTCAGACCGCAGCGATGAGTCCTTCACTCTGTGCGGGAATACCACGTAAGAGATTAAATTCAATTCTTCATTCAGTCTATAATAGCTCCCAAGTCCCACAACGGATTCAGTGACGGTGGCTGGTTTCATTGAAACCAGTTGTTTTTATAGTGCCCAAGTATGTGCGCAGTACAGAAGAGCACTCTCTCTCTTCCCTTACTCTCATAACCCATTGAGACGTATGACCGACTGGCGAGAGATCAGGCTTTTTTACATGCCCATCCGACGCATGGAACATCTTTCTTGTCAGACGATAAGGTGATTAGCCTGCATTGTCCTTAGCAGACTTGAAACAACATTTTGTTTTGTTCCAACGCGGGAATCGAACTCATGATCTCCAATGTCGAGAGCTCTAAACCTCTGGACCATGGAGGCGTCTAGGCTGTGCTAACGATAACACAGACTCAGACTTATTTTAACAAAGTAAATGTGTTATAACATTTACAGAATAATTCGAGTCAACAAATGCATACTCCCGCCCTACCCCTTGTACGGGACGTACACCGTCGGTGGCGACACCAGGGCCCGCCCCAACGATGCGTACCTCACGGCGCTCCTCAACTACACCTGCTCCCCTGGCTACAGGCTGGATAACGATAATAGTATGGTGTATTGCCATGAAGGTACCTGGTATGGCGGATTTCCAAAATGCGTCCGTAAGTTCATATTTTATACATTCGAATGAAATAAATTACCTAATTTAAATTTAAAAAATTAGCACTACTTAATACTTTTGCACTAAGATAATTTGTAGTAAAGCTTTTTACGTTTATACTTAATAGATAGAATATTTTCTGATGTCTCTTTTATCGTTACCCTTCATTTTAGCTATGTGCCGGTTGAATCAGCATGAAAGCGTATTTTACCGATGCTTTGTCTCTGGCTCCCGTGACGAAGAAGGCACTAGAACATGCAACCTCTACGAGCCGGTCGGGACTGTCGTGCGTGTCGGATGCAAGACACCAAACTATTACTCTCCTGTACCACTAACATTAATGAGGTGTCTAGAAGGTGGATGGGACACGTACCCCACTTGTGCCCCAGGTGTGTAATCACACATAATACATATATCACAATTATTACTTAACCAGTTTTCATGTGAATACCAACAATACTCCAATTTTATTTTTATTTTATTGTTGTTTTATTACAGAATGTGGTAGGCTTCCACCACATGCACTAGAATTAATCATAGATGGGATAGGCGGCCAAGAAGGCGAGGTACCTTGGCACGTTTCTATATACAGGACATCGAAAACTCAAGCTTCCTACCAGCAGATCTGCGGCGGCTCTCTCGTCAGCAACACTCATGTGATCTCAGGTAGGTATAATAAAAATAAAATAAAAAAAGTAGTCATTATTATTGGCACTGCATGCTAGTATAGTCCGCTATGCTTCTGTGGGTTCGCCACAGTTTTCCGTGATGGGCGCAATAATATGTAGTTTTGGGTTTGGTTATAATTCGGTTCTTAGTACCTCTTAGTAGGTACACACTGAGAACAAATCGTACTCCGATAAAAATGTAATCAAACTAATCCGAGGGTCCATTTCTACACATTCTAGCAGCCGTAGCGGGGTCAACTCTGATCCCCACTACAAAGAAGAAGTGCGAAAAACTGACTAAATGCTTTCACCCTTACAGCTGCTCACTGCTTCTGGACAGATACAGACAAAAAACTTTCAGCGTCTCGTTTTGCCGTGGCAGTGGGCAAGCTGTATAGTACCTGGAATCACCCCGGTGATCCTGATGCCCAAAAATCCGAGGTAACATACTTAAACATTCAACGGTAAGACATGTAGGACCTTTCATTACAGAGTAGAAAATATAAGTAATATTAGGTCATTACATATTATGAAATTGGCGTTTTGTGAAGGAGAAACGTCGTAAAAAGTCAATTTTATTAAACATAATATATTTATTTAATCAAAGTATATATCATTGCATCTATGCACTTTTGCCATCTCATAGGTAGTTCATTGATTCCTTTACAAAAAAAAACCATTCGAGCAGGAATCAATAAAATATTTGAAGGCACTTTGGACTGCCCCATCGGAGTTGAATTTTTTTCCTTGCAAGAAGTTATCAAAATTAAAAAAAAAATGGTAATCTGTTAGAGCAAGGTTCGGAGAGTACGGTGGATGTCTTAGACTTTCCAATTGAAGCTCCTCTAATTTGGTAGCCGTCTGTTGTGCAGTGTGTGGTCTAGCGTTATCCTGAAGCAGCAGTGGCCTAGAGCGGATGACCAACCTCGGTTGTTTAGCAGCTAGATTTTCCATCATGATTTGCAATTGCTGGCAATAGACGTCTGCCGTAATCGTCTGGCCAGATTTAAGAAAGCTGTAGTGAAAGACACCGGCACTAGTCCACCAAACGCTTACAAGTAACTTTTTTTGTGTCAATTTTCGCTTTGGGCAGGCTTTGGCTGGTTCGCCAGGGTTCAGCCATTGCGATCAGCGTTTCCGATTATCGTACAGGATCCACTTTTCATCACAGGTAATAGTTCGATTTAAAATCCCATCATTATTGTGCCGGATGAGTAATGTAACGCAGCAGTCGACGCGCGTTTGTCGGTTTGCTGCACTCAATTCATGAGGTACCGACCTTTCAAGCTTTTTCACCTTCCCAATTTGCTTCAAGTGGATTAAAACAGTTTTATCACTAACACCGCAGCCTGCAGCTAACTCGGACGTGGTTTGCGATGGATCCGCTTCCACAATAGCCTTCAATTCTTCATTATCAACTTTGGTCTCCGCCCTTCCACGGGGCTTGTTCTATAGATGCAAATTTCCAGATCGAAAACGTTGGAACCAAAAACGCACTGTGTTTTCTTTTGCGACACCGCCGCCATACACATCATTAATCCTTCGACTCATTTCTGCAGCACTGGTACCACGGTGAAGCTCGTACTCGAAAATAATACGATATTTCAAGTTTTCCATTTTGTAAATAAAGTGACGGAAAGAAAAAACCAAAAGAGGACAAAAATAAATTAATTACGGTTTTCGAAACAAAAACGCATGAGTAAATAGCGGTCCTAACCAAAGAAGATATATTTGAGATCAAAAGTGGCCAGGACGACAAAACGCCAATTTCATATGTAAGGACCTAATACTTTATAGAATTAACTAGGTGTTTCCGCGGCTCCACCCACGTAAATATACTATCGGGTATCCCGCGGGAATACTGTACTTTTCCGGGATAAAAAGTTTCCTATATTTTAATCCAGAACGTAAACTACTACCATACTAAATTTCATCAAAATCTATTCAGTAGTTTTTGCGTGAAAGAGTAAAAAACATACATCCATCCATACATCCATCCTCACAAACTTTCACATTTATAATATTAGTAGGATTTGTGAAATTAACTGTAAAAGTGCCAATAATTAATATTTATTATTTATGGTTTAACAGGTGAGTGAAATAAGGATTCCTCCGAGATTTCAAGGCAGTGCAACAAATTTCCAAAGCGACATTGCGATGCTGATCCTGAAGACGCCGATCGTTTATAAGGCGAAAGTTAGACCCGTGTGCTTGGACTTTGGTTACTTGCTCGACAAACGGCAGATACAATCCGGAAAATTGGGCACAGTAATTTCTACTTTAATTTAGTTTTGCATTTTTCTTCAATATTATACATTAAGACGTACGTTATAAGAGACTGGAAATATTGTATAGATGGCCGGATGGCGTTCTGTCAGTAATGGAACCCGCAAAATCCAAGGGGCGCAGATACAGTCTGTGAGCATCGAAGAGTGCCTTACCAACGTCCCAAGGTACTTCAGAGAGTTCATCACTAGCGACAAAATTTGCGCTGGCAATATTAATGGTGAGGTCGCAACGTCGTATCTTTGTAAAAATTTATTACATTTAACATGTAGATCAATCCAAAAAAAATATTTTGTTATTTATTTATACACTTTCTGCACAATGTACAATGGCGGACTTAATGCCATAGGGCATTTTCTACCAGTCAACCATATGGTGGCGACAGAGTCAATATACCAAGGTGCTTTCCATCTAGAAAAATACAAAAATTTAACTACACTACAAAATTTAAAAGGTGTAAAACTAATGATAAAAATAGATACAATAATATTCGTAGCAAACTAGATAAATTTTACTAAAATAAACATAATACATATCAAACTAATTATACCTACATACTATACTATAATATACAAGTACATAAATGATTTATTAAACATAATATACATTACACATATACTTTGTGTTATCTTTGTGGATTTATAATTTTGTTACTTAGTGTAGCTTTTTGGAGAATTTAGTGTACCTACATTCAAAGTCAGTTTTTTTTTAAATTAAATATAATATAAAACGTCCTACAGCTAAATTAATTCTATAGTTATATTCTAGTTATAATTCTCCAGCCAACCAATTACAAGTTTACACTTCTAGATTACATAACAAAAAAAGAACATTTATGAACAGTCTCGGTAGAACATAGGTAGATAGTAGTGATGTAACGAATATTCGCATTCGCATTCGCATTCGCAAATTTTTTGCGAATGTTTTGCGAATATGAATATCAGAAAACAAAAACAAGTTAAAGGTAACATTAGGTTAATAAAATCAAAATCCTTTCATTTCATTTTTTTATTTAGAGAAAAAGTAACTTAACTTCGTAACGTATTCACATTTTTGTCTTAATTTTATCACTTGGTTAGGAACTGAGTTGTTAGGAACTTAATTATATCAACACCTTGAACAAAACTAAAAGTAATAATTAAACAAAAACATTATTATTTTACGATAAACCATAAAAGTTACATACATACTTAACAAAAAAACACAAAATTATTTCTTTTACTTCGATTTTTGATTGATGATTCACTTGTTTAGAAAACGACCGACGCGGGCGTGAGCGAAGCGGAATGAATGACGCTTTATTTAGATGAGTTCGTATGAACTCGGCAATACTCGGAAGATACGAATGTAACGAACCTTGTCCGAACGCGACTGCCGCCAAGCCAAAGACAAATTGGCGCCAAATACTAACAAAAACTGAATATTCGCATTCGCATTCGCGAATGTCGGTAGCAGATATTCGCATTCGCATTCGCATTCGCGAATGCTAAAAAAAGACATTCGTTACATCACTAGTAGATAGGTACTATTGTTTTAAAATCTAAATAGTTTAAGATACACAAAAAAAAAGAAAATTAACAAAAACAAAAACGATGCTGCGATCTGTACAAGACAAGATAACTTAATGGTTTGAATGGCCTACTCCTGGTCCTTACTGTCCTTACTGACGACACTTAAGTGGTGTAAATATCAAAATCATGATAACATATTGATTTTTTGTTAACAAAAATAGGATCCGTATTTTGCAAGGGCGATAGTGGCAACGGCTTAGCTTTCCCTGATGTGGAGAAAGGGATCGAGCGGTACTACCTGCGCGGTGTATTATCTGTGGCGCCGCGCACCGACCACGAGTGCACGGAGTTCACAGTCACCGGCTTCACGCAACTCCTCAAATACGAGTTCTTCATTAAGGATTCAAGTGAGTCAAGTACCGTTGTCCAGTCGCGGCGACGATGCGACAGCATTTAACTATTAATCGACACCAACGATTTAACTTCTTTTGCCAATATATTTTGGTCTTCAGTTTCAGCGCCGATAGGCGGGACGGGAAGCTCGACTTGCCGGTACGTGGTATTGGCAATTCAATTAAAAGCTCAGACATAAATAGTAAATAATAATAGTTTGGCATAAGTTATGTTTTTTTCACGTTCAGTTCAATAAATTATTATTATTTAGTATATTTTAGTCAATGATAAAGAGTATATAATCAATATAATATATCTATCACTAAATATTATAAATTAAAGTCTGCCTGTCTATCTGTATCTAAAAAACTACTGACGGGATTATAGGTCTACAAATAATATCTTTTTAAGGAAGCTATCCTTATCTATTATACTATGCCCATTCTAAATTTAAAAAGAATATCACAAATTATATGGTATTATCAGAAGCTATTTAGACGGATATAATATTAATCATTATCAAATCAAATACTTCAGTCACTTTATGCATTTCATACATATCATAAATGCCCTCTACACGTTAAAGTTTAAATGAATATCTTAGGAGGTATCGTGAAATTAAAAAGTACGCACGAGAAAAATATTTTCAAGCGGTCGATGCGCGACGGCGCGCTCCGCCATGGAGTATGACCGATGGGACTCACTCGATGCAGGCCCACGTCCATATTACGAGTATAACTGTCCCTCTCATATTTCCAGTGGAGATCAATGGCAGTGCCACGATGGCTCATGTATTTCTTCAGAAGAAAAGTGTGACAATTTTAAAAACTGTGACGACGGAAGCGATGAGTCATCCACTGTATGCCACGGAAATGAGTAAGTAGATATGTAGTAAAGTTTTGGTTCTAAGCTAATTCTCCAGATTTCCACTACCAAAAGCCGAATAGTTGAATATAACGTTCTTCGAAGGTAAAAATCTTTTACTATAAATACTTTTCAGGGTAGCTCAGAGCTCTGGTAAATGTGTGTTACCACCGTATCCCGAGTACGGCATATACACGATGAAGGACAACACTAACGCCAGGCCAGGACAGACATTTTTGACAGCCCTACTGAACTACACGTGTGCCAATGGGTACGGGTTTCCCAATGAAACAAATCAGATATTTTGCTACAACGGCACTTGGTATGGTACCTCTCCAACGTGTGTCCGTAAGTAGTGTTGGTAATTTTAATACACATATTATTAAGGGAAACAAATATAAACATTTCTCGGTATCGCTAACAATATCGTCATAGTACAATCCCTCCTCTTTGTTTGGTACCGGTAGTATCTACCACTAAAGAAGTGATGCTCACACTTTTCTAGTCAAGGGCGACACTGAACTATGTGAAGTTTCAGCTACAAGGTCCATGACCGCAATGTAAATTACGAAAAAGATCTTTAGTTCATGTAAAGTTCTTGTTCTGGGTATATTTTTAAATTATTAACAACCATTAATAAAAACCGATTGTAGCGTGAAAACTCTCTCCAGGTTTGTGCCGTCTTGATCAGCACCTGAGTGTGGAGTACCGATGCCGCGTGCCCGAACTAGACGGCTACTACCGACAATGCAAACCTCAGGAGCCGCTGGGCACCGTGGTGCATCCCATCTGCCGGGCACCGCTCTACTACTACTCTGGCGTTCTCCCAACAATGCGATGTCTGGAGGATGGGTGGGATAATTACCCAGTCTGCTTGCCAGGTATGTTTGCCTTAAGCTACTTTAGACTACTCTGGCGTTCTCCCAACAATGCGATGTCTGGGGGATGGGCGGGACAATTACCCAGTCTTCATGCCAGGTAGGTTTGCCTTTAGTAAAAATTTGGCTAAAAATCCTACAGTGTTTGAACTAATAATCATTTCCACATGTTATGTTTTACCCCCTTGCTAACTAATAAAAATATCTACACAATTATAAGCTATATAATGTTTTGTCCTTGTCTGATACGTTGGAAAAGTCGCTTGACAGACAAGGATAAAACATTGTATAGCTTATCCAGTGAGTAAATATTTTTATTAGTAAGGGGATTAATGTATTGTTTGTAGAATGTGGTAGACTAACACCTGCTGGGAAGCAGCTGGTAGTAGGCATAGGCGGGCGAGTAGCAATAAGAGGGGAGGTGCCGTGGCACGCTGGAATATACCGGAATATATCAAATGACTACTCGCAAATTTGTGGCGGCTCCATCGTCAGCACAACAGTCGTTATCTCAGGTAAAAAGTGAATTCAAAATCCCACTCTTGGAAATACCTACATAGGTACGAATTACAAGGCATAAAAGACAAATACAGGCTCTAAATACTATTGATACAGATTTTCTTATTTAAGCTGCACATTGTTTTTGGAGTGATGTACAAAAGAAACTACCGGTGTCGCTTTTCGCCGTGGCGGTTGGCAAGCTGTACCGGGACTGGGACCATGCGAATGACACTGACGCTCAAAAATTAGAGGTAACATTTTGTCTAACAAACTTTAGAATTATTATTTCCTCTTAAAGGCTATACTGACCATCCAGCCTGCAAGCCCAAAGCCGCGTACTTGTAGGCAAAAATTATAAATGATTGTCACTATTGACATTAATGACGGCTATTATTATCGATGCTGGATTTGCTGGATGGGCCGTGAGTTTGGGCTATTGGGCCAATTTTTTTCTAAGGGTATGGCACTTTAAAACCGCTGTTCTAAATTAGTCAAAAATTTAAAACGTGGACGTCTGCTCTCGACGCAATTCCCAAACAGCCCTTGACGTGTCTGTCCCTACTTCGTGGCATCGCAGCTTCCAAACGTTGCAAACGGATAAACCGATTTTGATATATTCTCTGTTGTTTCAAAGCCGACGTAATCGAGCGTGTTACTTACTGCTTGATAATGATGGCAGTTACTTGAATTTTTTAATTTTGTTCTTCTAATTTAATCTTTTAGATTAAATACATTGTGATCCCGTCGAGGTTTCGCGGATCAGCAACCAACTTCCAGGACGACATAGCACTGGTGATCCTGCAAACGCCAATACGCTACGAGGTGTTCGTGCGGCCGGTCTGCTTGGACTTTGATCACGACCTGGAGCGTCGGCAGCTGACCGTTGGAAAAATTGCAAAGGTAAGAAATAGATGTATTTGTTTGCTTATTCGTTTGCTACCCTATGTTGTTACTATTATAACATCAAAATCACATAGGTTAAATCTCAAAGCAATATATTATATCCTTCTTCCGTGGGATAAATCACATAAAAATATTAGAACCATAGACTAATCATTGATCTCACTGATCGCTCTATCAGACCGAGCTGACGTGCTTGTCAAATACTGCAATAAATACTCAGCTGACGTCGCCTTACCCGAGCCAGTAATATTGAAAGCTTTAGGACAGGTGTACATCCCGAATATTTTATTTTATTTTAGTTAAAATCGGAAAAAAATAATAATTTTAGTTAATTGGACCAGAAATAAAAAGGACACTGGGATCACATATCATCAGTAAGTATCGCAATATTTAGAATTTTCAACATAACATTACATGAACTCAAAACGCCATTCAGTGTTGCCGCGTATGCAAGAATCAACTTCCAATATTTTTATGATGTGAATTTATCAATGACAATAAATTATATCCTATTTCATTTATCTAATCTAGTTATTCTACCCATGGAACTAAATAACTATTCGCAAGCAGCATAATAGGAGCCATAAGGTAGCAAAATATGAAAAAAAAAAAGAAAACGTTACAGTTAAGTTAAGGTATAATGTGTAATATCGTACTAGCTGTCTCGAAACACGTTATTCTGTCTTGACTAATAAATAGATAAAAATGAGGCCTAATCATTTATACTAACATTTTTCTGAAGAAGAAGCGCATAAGAATACCTAATGTAATATTGATATGTACATTTGCTTTTAATTAATTTTTAATCCTTCTATCCTACTACTATAAATGTAAAAGTGAAAGTTAAAAGTACAGTGTTCATGTGGGACACTGTATTTACGCGGGCGCAGCCGATATTTTCTTAGCTACATTTATAACCAATAACTTATCTAATAGACCATAGCATAAGATATTTTTCGCATTAAATCGGGCAAAAGTTGAGTAGCTGGCATCACAATTTCTCACGCACACTAGAATTTGTCACATGTACTTACATGTGACAAATTCTAGTGTGCGTGAAATTGACTTCAATTGTCACTTTACACACTACAATAATGAGTTGCCGGCTGCCTCATTTACGAAGCTGTTTTTGTTAGGGAGTGCGTCATCTAGTCGAGCGAGCGATACCAATCAAATATATTTGATTAGAACATGGGAAATATATTATGTTCGGTGACTAACGCTAATTTATCGTTCAAACTGCACTTGTTTGGCTAATGAGTAATGACAGATTTTATTTACTTCCAGGACAGTTTTATATACTTAATACTAAAACTGTGAGTTAAACACGAAATCAATTTAAAATCACCAAAATATTGTTTGTTTGCATTCTTTAACAAATGAATAAACAAACAAATATGGCGGCGGGGGCATAATATGCCGTTCACGGTTTAACCAATCAGCGCGCGAGTTGCGTTCTGTTTTACAATTTAACGAGTTTCAGTTCAATTTATTTTATCATACGACTAGACAGACTATATTCTATGATATACGAAAAATAATGCGTAAAAATCTGTCGATATTTTATAATCTTGCTAGTTTTGTAATCTAACGGTATTTATAATTTTAAGGTGACTTATAATACATGATATTAATTATTATCAATCTGGTATTCAATGGAGTCGGATAAAAGGAAATTAATTTCAGATCGCCGGTTGGGGTTTAACAGCAGCGAATGGAGCTTTCGCCCCTCTTCTTCAGGTCACCAATTTACCGTACGTGGACATCGACAAATGTCTTGATCAGGTGCCACTGGACTTCAGAGAACTGGTCACGAGCGACAAGTTTTGTGCAGGCTACACGAATGGTGAGTTACAAAGTACAAAAAACTGGTCAAGTGCGTGTCGCACACGCATAGAAACGGGTTTCGTAGTCAACTTATTATTTCGTTACTTTTGTACGAAGTTTTCCAAGTAAGCGCATTTTAAAAGTTAGGCCTCTATAACTAAAAAAGTTATCTAAGCCTTATAGTTTCCCTTCAAAGTTCATCACATGGACTACCATCATTAATTTTTTCAGATTTTTCGAGCCAGCCTCTAAATTTTAACAATAAAATGCGCTTTAAAGTTGAATATCTCGCGGATACCTAATAACGGATACCGGAAAATCAAAAAATGTTTTTGATGTGTTTTGTCAATGTTTTGTTGTCTCAATGTTTTTAAAATACCTATCTAATAATACCCCACACTATAGGCGAGCTCCGGTTTACGAAAAGTCGCATAGAAACGGAACATACCGACCACGGTGAGCAGAGTGGCTTAAAGTACGTGATACCTTACATATTTTTGGTCGCTGAATCCGAATATGTACTTAATTTATTTTACCAAGAAGACTGTTTTATTGTTACTCAAATAATATGCAACACAACTTACAATCATAATACATATTAATATGCATTACAACTTACAAGCATAATACATAATAATATGTAATACAACTTACGAGCATAATACATAATAGTATGCAATACAACTTACAAGCCTAATACATAATAATATGCAATATTACAACTTACAAGCATAATACATAATAATATGCAATACAACTTACAAGCCTAATACATAATAATATGCAATATTACAACTTACAAGCATAATACATAATAATATGCAATACAACTTATAAGCTTAATACATAATAACATGCAATACAACTTACAAGCATAATACATAATAATATGCAATACAACTTACAAGCATAATACATAATAATATGAAATACAACTTATAAGCATTATACATAATAATATGCAATACAACTTACAAGCATAATTCATAATAATATGCAATATTACAACTTACAAGCGTAATACATAATAATATGCAATATTACAACTTACAAGCATAATACTTAATAATATGCAATACAACTTACAAGTATAATATTAGGTCTTTACCTATGAAATTGCCGTTTTGTATGAAAAAATTTAAACGATTTTTTTTCATTTATTTTTTATTTGTATTAATCGAAGTAATCACCCATGCAATCAATGCATCTTTGCCAACGCAGTGGCAGTTTATTGATGCCCTTCTTAAAGAAATAAGCTAGACGGGAGGCAACAAATTCTTCAAAGGCATTTTGTACTGCCTCTCGGGTATTGAATTTTTTTCCCGCCAAGACGTTATTCAAATTCTAGAAAAAGTTGTAGTCTGTAGGCGCAAGGTCTGGTGAGTAGGGCAGATGACGGAGAGTTTCCAACCCCAGTTCTTGCAATTTGGAGACCGTCTGCTGTGCAGTATGAGGTCGCGCGTTGTCGTGCAGGAGCAGCGGAGACGAGCGATTGACCAATGTGCCAGCTTCTCCATCATTGTGTTCAGTTCTTCACAGTACAAATCTGCAGTAATGCTCACCCCGTTTGGTAAGAATCTGTGATGAATCACACCGGCGCTAGACCACCAAACAGTGACAAGCACTTTTCTAGGGGTAAGTTGTCGTTTAGGGCATTGTTTAGGTGCTGAACCAGGTTCCAACCAACTTACTGAGCGCTTGCGGTTATCAAACAGAATCCATTTTTCATCGCAGGTAACAATGCGGTTCAAAATTCCTTAATTTGTGTGTCTGTTGAGCAGTGCAAGGCACGTCTCGACGCGTACTTCGCGCTGGCGATCATTGAGTTCATGGGGCACCCATTTGTCAAGCTTTTTTACCTTGCCAATTTGACGCAAATGGACCAATATTGTTTTGATGTTAACGTTAGCTGCTGCTAATTCAGCCGTAGATTGATTTATCATCAGCTTCCACAAGCGCCTTTAATTCTTCGGACGACCGCGAGGTTCATTTTTCAGGTCGAAATTTCCAGAACGGAAGCGAGCAAACCAATAACAGGTGGTGCGTTGGTTTGTAGTGTTAGCTCCGTAAACGTCGTTGATGTTGCGTGCCGCTTGTGCCGCGTTGCTGCCACGAAGGTAATCATATTCCATAATTACTCGAATTTTTAACGTATCCATGATGAAGAAAAAGATTGAAATGCGTTGAAAATGTAACACTAATCAATAAACAAATAACTACTTGTGGAAGAAGAATTCCATGTTTTTAAAATAAAATTAATTTGAAATTAGAATTCTTAGCCAAACAAAAATTATTTTGATTTGAAATGGCAAGTACTGCAGAACGGCAATTTCATAGGTAAAGACCTATTACATAATAATATGCAATACAACTTACAAGCATAACACTTATTCATAAAACAACTTGTAACCGGATAATATTTTGTTCAAAGATCTTAAAACTCTTGCCATTTCTTCCACGGTTAATATTTAATCATGAAACTTATCCAAAAATTTCCTTTTAACTTATATTTTAGCGTTGTATAGTTTAAAATTATAGTTTTAATATTTCATTGCTCAATATTTGAATTTGATGTCAATCATCCGCTAATTCGTAATATTTATGTGTAAAAGTTCATCTCTCCGGTTCAGATTTTTTTTATACAAATGACCTCTTGTTTATTTGAAAACTGTCCAGGAATATACTGTAAACATTTCATTAGAAAAGAGCAATAGGAGTAACATCGAGTTGAACACGGAAAAATTAAAAGATTTGGATTTTTCTTATTTCACGATGTTCACGAAAAGTGAATTTTTTTGATGACGATGTTACTTTAGAGCAGAATATAATACTACTACATATTCGGATTCGGCAACCAAAAATACGTAAGGTTGAATGTACTTTAGTCACTCAGCTCACCGTGGTCGGTCCACCTTGTTAGGTACATTCCCTGCTCGCCTACTATGGTGTAGATGCGAGAAAAAATATCATCCCCACTTTACGTGAGGGAAAGGTACCCCGAAAAATTATATTATTGTGATTTTTTTTAGCATTTTGTCAACGTGGTAAATACACATATTATTCATGAAAATTTTCAGCTAGCTAAGCGTTTTGACGGTAAGCCGAAGACGGACGAACATTTATTCATTTTTTCATTTTTCATTTCGTTTGAACTTTTAAAAAGTTAAAATGTCAAAATTTTGACATAAGAGTTTTTAAATTGTGTTTTAAAAAGTTAAAATAAAATGAAGCCCATTCCCACATGTCAGTTGAAGTTCATAATAAGCTGCTCACAGATCAGCTTTTCTTTTCAGGTACGGCTTTGTGTCAGGGCGACAGCGGAGGTGGTCTGGCGTTCCCAGAGTCTGACAAAGACGTGGAAAGGTACTACCTCCGCGGGATCGTCTCCACGGCCCCGCGGAACAATGACAAGTGTAACCAGTTTACTATAACCACGTTTACACAAGTAACTAGGCACGTGTACTTCATTAAAGATTATTTGTGATCTAAATTTTATTACTTAGCCTCCTTCTTCCCTTCTTCCTTCCTCACACACTGAACCAAACCACTGGCCTCACAGACTGAATCAAACATCCTTAAAAAGATTTATATAAAAAAATGTTTCAAATAGTTTACGGATCATGTCGCGGTGCAGTTTTCTTTTTCCCGACGTTTCGGCTAACACATTCCGTAAGTATTTAAAACAGTGAACACTATTCGCGTAAACACAAGAAATCAATAAGATTCCTTATGAAGTTAGGTCAAGTTTCCGTACAAAACGCATGTTTCACACGCAGGAATTTTTCAGAAGGTCGATTCTGCAAATTAAATTTCGCAAGGATATAGTCCCGACTCCTGATGTGTTAAAACTTCAAAATGGTACATACTCTCATAAACGTTTAATCTCATATGTTAAAACTGCAAAATGGTACATACTCTCATAAACGTCAAACTCGTTTTGATTGGTCCAAACTACAAAAATCAGTTTATGATAAATGATATTGATCAATAATATGAAAACGATTCATTTATAATTCAATAACAGTAAAATGAAATTGTAAGCTAATTTGGAGAATTGGGGGTCTGAATGTTTCAGATTACCCTGTAAAAATTATGAACACAATACTCATGTCTTTCATTTTAATAAAGACAAAAGTTGTGCGATAAGTTTTTATTGGTATATGAACTTGGGATGGAGCACATTCTCGAGTGCAAACCAAGACCCTTATATATATATCAAAATTAAAATGGTGCCAGAAAAATTAATAACAAATTAAAATGGATATAACTGCACAACCCCATGATAATAAAGATTTTAAAAAGTTTTGGTAGTGCACTAAAAATTTTAACGCTGGTTCAATCCTTCCCGTGAGTATCGGTGACAGACATGGTTCAAAGAAGATAGCAGATTCCTTTGGCCGCTATTTTAAAAATTGAGTCGCCGCTGTCAACGGCGCGGCGCTGCAGGCGCCTGATGCCAATTGTCATTCATGTCTGTACATAATACTTAGGTATAAGATTTACAGACAGACAGGTTGCATCTGTCATCAAATTCATCACTATCAGCCACCACTATGTCCATAGTTTCGAGCACCTGCAGCACGCCAGGGTGCACCTGCCGCGAGTGCTAACCATGTTCCGCTCCCTGCGTGTGGGTCATTGTCATCTGCCTAAAGACTTGCCCCCTTACTAATAAAAAGATTTACACAACGGATAACTTAAACAACGTTGCTGTCTTTGTCTGATGCGTTGGAAAAGTCACTTAACAGACAAAGACAGCAACGTTGTTTAGGTTATCCATTGTGTAAATCTTTTTATTAGTAAGGGGGTAAATGTATACAATGCATTGAGAGTTCAATACAACAACGCAATCAGGGCGCTGCTGCTGGGGCGAGCAACCCCATTGCCAAGGTTTTGTAGCGCGTCAGGCATGCTGGCTGAGGCGCAGGTAGACGACATTTTGCTATATTTAGGAAGCGCACCGCCTCGCTGCTGACGAGGCTCCGAGCTAGCACACAACAGCATCCTGATGGCGATGGCGGACAGGTGGTCCCACCTCTGCATTATTCAAGCACTCGATCGGTCTACATGCGCCTGTAGCACGGCGCATACTCATGTGATCCTCCTGACTAGGTAACAAGCATACACTGGTGTATTTCTAGACGTGTAGTAATTGACAGTTTGCTTGAGGCGGCATAATATCGCACTTTCTGTTGATAAGCCGGGGCTGAGCCAGAATTGCGCGTCAATTTGTTGTAAATTATTATTTAAACGCTTATCATGAAAATATCCACCACTTTGGCGACAGAAGTCGCTAAGGATATCGGTCTGTAATTAGAAATATCCGACACGTCTCCTGTTTTATCTTTCACAATAGGTACAACGACTGTACACATAGACATACTTGTTTCTTGGCATACTATATCATTTGGCATAATTATCATTTAGACTAATGTTTTTGTCCTAATTTGATGTGGCATAACTCGTTAGGCATATGTTTTTGTCATAACAATACTTTGGCATAATTATTTTTTGACATAACTCGTTAGGCGTAAATAACGTTTGTGAAGTTTTGGGTTAGGTTAGATTTGAACTTTTTATCACGTTCAAAACGTCTTCGAAGTGGTAACACGGCCTCACAATACCCGGCGTGAAATAACGTTTGTGTAGTTTTGGGTTAGGTTAGAACTTTTTTATCACATTCCAAACGTCTTCAGAGTAGTAACAAGGCCTCAAAAAATTAAAATTCCGGCGTGAAATAACGTTTGTGTAGTTTTGGGTAAGGCAAAACCATGGTAAACTTAACTTAGATTAGAACTTTTTATCGCGTTCAAAACGTCTTTATATAATTTTATACCATTATGCCTAAATATGTTTATGCATTGTAAATGTATGCTTAAATATCGTTATGCGTAAATAAATTTATGCTTACATAGATGTGTCATATTAAAAACAAATAATTCAAAACTCTAAAAAGAGTATGCTTAACAGCGTAACACAGGCGAGGCGTCCATACAAGCCGGCTTCCCTTATAAATATTGCCTATATAAAATCCTATATTTATTTCTAAAATACAGCACTAAAACAGAACTACAATTTGCGCCCAATTCGCCCAAAACATTGCGCTTAACACCTTGTGACGAAACATTTCCGTTGAACACACGAGATGCGCCTAGATTAATAAATACGAGTAAAAAGTCACTATTAATTTACCGGCTTGTGTGGATAAAAATGAACCTTAAATTGATAGAAATAAAAACAAATTATAAATTATAAAAATATTAGATTTTCATTGTTTCAAGGAGGGTAAGATTTATATGGCGCTAAGGGCAATAAAAAAAAGTAAGTGTCATTGTTCTGTATTTTAATAGATATTTGCTTACGCGGCTTACTATTCCGCGAATCTCACGCTTCGCCACTGATTATTAGGCTTGAAGTGATTGTGTTAAAAAAAATTATGCCTAAGTTATTCCAAATTAATATAATGCGTAACTATTATTAGGACAAATTATAATTATAACAAGTTAAAATAACTGCTAACCTTTACCACTGGTTGTATTAACCACAAAACACATACTCACGGAGCTGAGGTAAGATTAACCTTGATTAACCTATCTAGAGTAGCTGACATTTCACCTCGCTAGATTGCGCGATTCTATCATATTCGTAAAGATACATCCACTATTAGGTGTTCTATGTAGAGGCCACGCGGAAAACCACTGTCTGGCCTTCCTGTGAGTATCGCTGACATGCCTGTTCCATCAAGTTACATAATTATTTATATCTTTTATTTCTATCACAAAAATGAATAACAGGGCCTTTAGTCAAGATGGGATTAGACATAAGTCATCGCTAAGTGACCTTTAGTCCAAGGTCACTTAACAAAATGTATGGGATTTGACACAAGGCATCGCAAGCGACATGTCACTTAGCGATGACTTATGTCAAATCCCATACATTTTTGATTTCGAACTTCGCCGTGGAAATTATCGAATGCATCTTGACTAAAGGCCCTGTTTATTGACGCTGCCGACAATATAATATAAATTAAGGGGCTATACATTTTATCTAACACTTTTTTACATGACTCCTTGGTACATTTCTTATCAGACCAAGATCTATGGTCTGAAGGAAATAAGCATCGCTATCGTAATTAGCGATGGCATCTTGGCTAAATGCTCCGGCACCTACATTAATTCTGCACTGTATATAATCTTTTAGTAAGAATAGAGATATGTTTTCATTCTCTGTGGCATCACACTTGGAGGCCCTAAATAAGCCTAAACTCTAAACAGTTTGTTAGGTTCAGTTTGAACCTAAAAGGCAAAATACCCGGTCGGTCAACAAAACGTATATCGTATGAATGACTGTATTTCTGTATTTATGGGAAATCAATTTGATAAGATTTTGGATTTTAATATTATGCTGCTCGCACTCAGGCACTCATATTTTATGCCCGAAAATAAATGGTCTCATAATATTCAAATATCTACGTCTATACTACATACTAATAATTATAAAGAGATAAGACTTCTTTGTTTGTTTGCATTGAATAGATTCCGAAACTACTGGACCGATTTTAATACGAATAATAATTATTTACTAACGATAATAAAATAGCGGTAGGCAAATTTCTATCGCGGCAAAATTTACGGTTTTATCGAGATTTCCTTTTGCGCGCACGAAGTCGCGGGCATCAACAAGTCGTTATATAAATTGAATATGAAAAGTATTGTGGCGCGGGCGGACCAATTAGCGCCACAATCCTGAATCGCGCGCTATCGAAGTTTCTGCAGTTTGGCGCTACATAAACAACATCTCAAAACCACTACAGTGGGCCTCGGCCTGACCGAGCATACCATATCGCTTGGTCTTCCACTATTCCCACAGTATAATTTCAATATAACCTTCCATTTAGCATAATGCATTTGTTAATCTGTGAAATATAATATTTTATTCATAAATCCTATGTCTAAGGAAAATTATTTTACTTATTTTAAAGATTGGTTTTACTTTTTAGTGATCTTAAAAATATGCATTTAATCTTTGTTTGTAGAAGTCGCTCGCGAAGAGTTAGTGTTTTGGTCAGGAGGTCGCGGTCGGTTATTATTTTTTATAGTTGTTTTGACAATTCGCCAATCAGTAAACCGGTTGTCAGTCGTAAACTGTTATGTAGCGATATTAACTGTAATTTGCAACGTACATAATTATTTAGTACCTAACGTAATGATACATAGATTTGATAGGTAGGTAAGTAGTAGGGTAGGGAGGGGGAATGGCGCTCACTGCGTAATGGCGCTCACCTCTATAACTGTCAAAATGCGACGTAGCAACACGCCATGCCGCGTGAAGCGCGCGGGGAGGGGTCCTCTAACAGACAGCGATGCAAACGGGCAGCCTGCTGGCGTCATGCGACCTGAAGTGCGTTTCTTTGTTTGCGGACGCACTGATCTAATTTTTGGTTACGTGTTTCTTGCGGGTAAGTCCAAAACTTTAATGGTTATTTAGCTTTTAGTTTTACTTTTTGACAATAAAACTATTCAGTTTTGTGATAATGCAATCAATTTTCAGTAAATGTGCATGATATTTTTTTAATTTCGAATTAATTACCAAACGACCGTTTGGGGTTATACCTCTCAGCTGAACGCCATTACCCCGTAGTGACTTATTTTTTTCATTGTTGTAGATATGCCAAGAAATCGTCAAAGGACCACCGCTAAAGCGGCTTGGACCGAAGAAGACCTTCTATCTGCTAAAACTGCGATTGAAGGAGGTATGTACAAAAGGAAAGCCGCAAAACAATATAACATTCCATTTACTACCTTGAGAGATCGACTAAAAAATGAAAACATGAACAACCCAAGACTAGGTCGCAAGCCCGTTTTCACCCAACAGCAAGAAACTGAAATTGCTGAACAAGTTAAGTTGCTGGGTTCGCTATACTATGGACTTAATGTCGCAGATTTGCGTAAACTTGTTTATAAATATGCTAAGCTCAACAATATCAAAAACAATATTGATCAAAGCAGCAAAATGGCTGGATTGGATTGGGTTCACGCTTTTATGAGACGCAATCCTTCAGTTTTCATACGCAAAGCTGAAGCGACAAGCTTAAATAGAATTTCTGCTTTTAACAAAGAAGAAATAACACATTTCTATGACAAACTTGGTGACTTAATGGAAAAACATAAGTTTATTCCCAACAACATTTATAATGTTGACGAAACTGGCATAACCACGGTAACATACCCAGGAAAAGTGCTTGCCGAAAAAGGACAAAGAAGAGTCGGATCTGTTACAAGCGGCGAACGAGTAAGCAACATAACAGTTATGTGTGCGATGAGTGCAGCCGGAAATTTCATACCGCCTATGTTTATTTTTGCTCGACAGAGAATGACGCCTTTATTAGAAAAAGATGGACCGGCTAGTGCATTATACACCAACTCTAAAAATGGCTGGATAAACGAATATTTATTTGTCACTTGGCTCAAACATTTTGCTGCATTTACCAAACCTACCCAAGAATCACCTGTGTTATTAATTCTGGATAATCTCAGCAGTCACATTTCCCTTCAAGCTTTTATTTTTTGCAAAGAACACCACATCACAATGCTTTCCATTCCACCATACAGTTCTCATAGAACTCCGCCGTTGCAAGCCGTTGGATGTGTCTTTTTATGGGCCGCTGAAAGCTGCTTATAGGCAGGAATGCAACAGGCAAATGAAGACACATTTTATGTCTAAAATAACTCCATACAATGTTGCAGGTCTTTTCAATAAAGCATACGTACAAGTTGCGAATATAAGTAAGGCAGAATCTGGATTTCGAGCCACGGGAATTTATCCATTGAACCCGAATGTTTTCTGATCAGGATTTTCTGGCAGCATCGCTGATGGCACAAGAATCGGAAGTAATCACTGAAAATCAAGACCCAAATGTCCAGAATTTTGAAGTTGCATAGTCTGATGGTATAGCCTTAATTTCAGGACATACATCTCCTAGGGCAGGTCCATCAAATAAGGACCAATGCTCTGAATCTGTTTTGGCAGTTGCTTGTAACCAAGAACTTGTTGATGAGCAAAATACTCCGATATCCTTTGTTGCTATAGCAACGACACCAACTATTGCACCATCTTCTAAGTCAGGTCAAAGAAAGCGAAAACAATATGCTACCATTTTAACTGCCACTCCTATGAAAGTAATTTTAGAGGAAAAAGAAAAGAAAAATATTTCGAAACTCAAGAAGACTGCAAAAGAAGATAAATCAAAACCAAAAAAAGTTGTCAAAAAAAATAAGAACAAACGTATGAAACAAAAATCTTACAAGAGAAAATTTTTACAAGAAAGTTCTCCAGAGAATGAAGATGAAGAGCACCTTTGCGATGATGACAGTGATGCCGGCATGAATGTGGACAATGAAAATTATAACAAATGTATTATTTGCGAAGAATTTGGAAAAAATAATGAGATGTGGTATCGCTGCACCGTCTGCGGATTGTGGGCTTATGCTATTTGTTCAGGGTGGGATTCGCCAAACGAATACATCTGTGATTAATGTGTTCAAAAATAAAATATTTATATTTCTGATTTGTCTTACCTCTTAATAGTTATTGTATTTTATTATGTTATAATAGTTGAAGTTGTTTGACATCTAAGACTTTATTATGTTTATTAAATTGAAAAAGGCTAATCGTGCATACAAAAGATTGATGCTAATTTGTGATTGTAGACTCTACTTTTACTGTATAAGGTTGATCTCATTAATATTTCTTATTTAAATGTATCTTACTTGTTATGTTCGAAAAAAACATGTTAGAGCGTCATTACTCGGACCCTGAGCGGCATTACCCAATGTCAGGGGCAATGCCGCTCAAACATGTTTTTTATAATGTTTTCCTACTACTAGTAAGTCAAAGATATATGCCTATGTTGATAAATCGTTGATTACTCGATAATTAAAGACTTTGTTACTTTTCTTAATTTTGCTTTATATTAAATAATTTAAAAAATACACCATGTTTGCCTTAACTGAACGCCATTCCCCCTTCCTACCCTACATTCACTTTGAAATGCTATAAGCCGTATGTAATACCTAATATCAATATAATATATTATTATCTATCTTGTATATTGAGATGTAATCATCACTAGTTTTAAAACTTGTTTTTTTTATTATTTTTATTGAGTTGTTTACGATCTGTAGACGTAGTCAGAAGTGTTTTTTGCTTTTGATTAGTTTTTTAATATAACCTTCTATAGTTAAGTCATTTTTCTCATTTGTTCTTCGTCTATTTCTATTAGACAGGATAGAGGATTAGCCGATAGAGGATGTAGACTATCCTGAAATTAAACTCAACCAGAGAAAAAGTTACAGCCACAAAGAACTTGTGAAAATTTAAGGAATGTCCCGCTACGTCCTATATTTTGCCGGTAAATACTTCACTTTTATTGTTTACTTATACATACATATTTTAGGGATCTTCGAATTTATGTATGTATTTAGGAAATTAAACCTTTTCTTCACTAAGGGCCTGTTTTAAATCAACTGATAAGCGTCAGATAGCTTATTTGGATGTTTTGGCTCTGTCACTCAGGTAAAGTAAGCCATACTTTATTCTGTGCGACAGAGACGGAAGCAGCGATATAACTTCCGAATAAGCTATTCGACAGCTGTTATTGGGCGATTGTGAAACAGGCCGTTTCAATATTGCTTTAGGCCAACATAATATCAGTTTACCAAAGCTTAAAACTACCAAGATCTCCATATTGCCTGAGGTTCGATTTTCTCAAAAATTAATATTATAAGCGGTAGGTACCTACTACCTACCGTGCTTTCCAAGTATTTTTATTATCATAAAAGTCTGTGAGTGTGTGTTTGTGTGTGCTCTGTGATTGTACCTTTTGTAACCCCCGACGAAGACAGAAGGGTGTTATAAGTTTAACGGGTCTGCCTGTGTGTGTATGTGTGTGTGTCTGTCCGTGGCTTAACGGATTAACCAATTTTGATCTAGATTTTTTTAATTGAAAGTTGACATAATCGAGAGTGTTCTTTTTCTATTCATCGTCATCAGCTTGCTCACTGCTTGACTATTCGGAGGTTATATGGGCTCTGGTGTGAAAACGATTTTCATTTATTTTATAATAATATGGTAGATACAAGGTAGATACTCGCATTATTCTGATTATTTATTTATTCCGATTTCAGCACTGGCAGCGTTTTCGAGCGAGACTGTTTCCACTGAGCTGAACATGGAGCAAGAAGATTTGGAGATGTAAGTAGTTTTTAACCGACTTCAAAAAAGGAAAAGGTTATTAATTCGTCTGCATATTTTATTTTTGCATGTACGTGTTACGTGGATTGATGCTTTAAGATGTTACGCGATTACTCCGCCTTCACCACCGATTTTCAAAATTATTTTTATTGTAAATGGTTTACTTCTAAAATGGCCTAGTGTCACCAAATTAGGTATGAGCGCCGGTGGGTAGTAGGTCTGCGGCGGCACGCCCATCTTTTGGAGTCTGCGGCGGCGGCGTTGTCGGCGGTGTGACCTCCAAAGAAAGAAAGAAAGAAAAATAGGTTGTCTTCAAAGCGTTTTTTGAAGTTTGTACTTGGTAGTAAAAACAAGTGTAGTTCATAGCTAGAAAAATATTTTTATTTATTGGGTTACACCCAAGAACTGACGTCGAAACCATGTTTATAACTGACTGCGTATGTGCTCTGACGCTCTCTAGTGAACAACCAATAATAGCGAATATCTCAGCCTGAAACACGGTTGCAAAATCTCCCAAGCAAAAATATCTGCCTGTAGGTGGCATGCCCTCGTAGAATCCACCCGGTTGTCTTTCCTGGATCAGTCCGTTAACCAAATCATTTGTGGTGATTCATTTGGGTGTCAGGGGTTCAGTCATTGGGGTGAACATTAATTGGGATTGGAATTTCCTTCCCAGTCCTCCCTAGAAGATATGAAAGCCTATTTTTTTAGAGCCTTTAGACGCTTACACATTTTTTTTATAGGAACTCGTTCGCTAATTCTTCTACCAGCAATATATACAATTTCGATTTCAATCACAGTAATTGGCTTTCTTTAATTAGCTGTTTGTCATTAAAATCTTTGGTCACATTTGATCATTTTGAAAAAAATATAGATAATCTAAATTTGTATAGACTCAATTTTGGTGTTGATGATGTATATTCATAATTAACAAATTTCAAAGTAATTTATGAAAAAGTATCAGAAGACAAAGATTTTCTTGAAATGAGTAGTGGCCAAAAGTGGAGCGATTTATTAGTAAACACCTCAGAAGAATTTAAAAATATTACTAAATTTGTCTCGTATGTACTTTCTGCTCCCGCCACTTAAGCATATACAGACAGAGTATTTTCAGTAATTAATGCAAATTGACGGGAGGATAGAAATAGAGAAACTATAAATTTAATATAAAATGAGCTCCACATTTATTTTATATTTAGTTCTGATTGATGTGAGGCATATGAACTTTTTAAAAAAGACTGTAAATTAATAAGTTGCACGAGAAGCTCTAAAACATATGTATTTAAAACATTAAATAAAGAAAATTCTGTATTTTTCTAAAATACTGTTTAATATTCTTCTCAGACCTAAATATACTTTATTTCTTGTTAAAAAAGTTGGCAACCCTAGCTTTAAGTGAAGCGGTGGATGCCTACGAGAGCGCACCTGTGATTTTCAGACAGGACAGCCTCTGTAGTCTGTACACTATTTAATGTTTTGATGCAGTTGACCTGTACAGCTCTGCGTAGTGTGGCATACCACACTATATTATACAGCCATATTATGTGGCTATCAGCCTGACCATAGCTGTGTATAACCATGGAATTGCCTTCGGCTGAAGGCCCCATTTAGAGCTGACAAGTCTCCAGCAGGACCCCAGAGCATATCTAGCCTTTTTCATAATGTGCTCGATGTGCTTATTCCAAGTAAGTCCCTTATCTATCACTCCTAGATATTTGACCTCGCTTATAAACGTGGTAGTTTTCCCGAAGAGTTTTGTTGTAACCTCCAACTTCCTCTTTTTGGTGTTAGGTATCAAGACTGTCTAATTCTGGTGATCAATAAATGAATTGAATGATATACTAGCGTTTTCTGTTACCTAGTTAGTTGTGCTGACTGCATTAGCCCAGCGACCACTGATGCGCATTTGCCTACCATTAGTATCGCTAGGTCATCAGCATATCCTTGAGCGTAGAACCTTCTATCGTTCAGTTTTTTTAGCAGCCGATTCACTACCAGTGACTATTCCAGCGGCGACAGTACTTTATTCAACGCAAGATAGTAAACTAAAAAACCTGTAGCTCGGTGTGAGAGTTGAGACCCCCAAAAGGGAGCGCTTTGTCGATAAATTAAGCCTTAAAATCTGCTCTTAAAATCTTTTAACCCCGAGATGACACGTTTATGGAAATTTGAATAAGAGTCCAAATTTGCTGCACTTAGGTCGACCGCCGCGAGCGACTCCCAAAAATGCACTCTGCCCCCGTACCCGGCCAACGGGCACTACACAGTGGGGGGGGTCGCGGAAGACATTGTGAACCCCGCGCCAGGCGAGATGTACTCCAGTTTACTGCTGAACTACACCTGCGACTACGGGTTTCACATGGAGGGCTCCAAAAGCCTGCTGTACTGCCTCGACGGAACGTGGTTTGGGGAATTTCCTCAATGTGAGCGTGAGTTTCTATTCTAAGGATAATTTTGCTTTGAGGTCTAAGACCGCAACTATATTGTTCGGAATCCGTAAGGCTGGGGAAATTTCAGAATTCAGAGCACTGAAAATAGAACTCTGCGCTAATACAACAGAGCTGAAAATAGAAAACACAAGTGTGGAGTCAAATACTACCTAATAATTATACCTGTAGTTTGGGTTTCTGATTCATAGATTTTCTTTCGCATAATGATCTTAAACAGTTCAATCATATAACTAACTGTCATGGTAAAACTCTAGATCTAGTGTTAAGTAATTTGCCACGTATCGATGTCTGTCAAATCGACGGTGATCCATTAAGTAAAATTGATCCTTATCATCCTGCTTTAAAAATAAATGTGCCATTAGATCCAGTTGCTACGCTAAAAAAGAATATTTATACAAATTACAATTTCCGTGAGGCAAACTTTGATCTTATAAACAATGAACTTTCTAAAATATATTGGAATTATATTTTTTCTACGTTGGGCAGCGTGGATGATATGGTTCAGAACTTCTACGATAATATTAATACTATAATGAAAAATCATGTACCTTACATCGAGTCATTCGAAAAAAGTGAGACAGGCCTTCTTGGTATTCTTCCTCGTTAATAAAATTACTGGCTGAAAAAGAAAAACTTAGAAAACATGTCATTTTATATAACAATCCTATAGATGTATTTGAGCTAAAACTTACCAAAAAACGAGTTAATTTTCTTTTGAAATCTTGTCATATGAATTATATAGTATCATCCATTGAATCCGAGCTGACCTATAATGCAAAAAACTTTTGGAAGTACATTAATCAACAGCGTAAATGTTCTTCAGACTTACCAAATGTAATGAATTTAGATGAAAAAACTGCTTAAAGTGGTGAAGACTTATGCAACTTGTTTGCTGAAAAATTTTCTACGCTATACAGTGGCTACTCGACTTTTGAAACAGCCTATAAAGACATTTACCCCCAACTTTCTCTAGGTTCAATCAATATTACCGAAAACACAGTAGGTATATAAAACTCTACGCACTTTCGCAAAGGTCCTGGATCAGATGGACTTACTCCATATTTCATTAAAATTACTTGTTATTACACCTATTAATAGGACTTACTGGTCATCAAGTCTCTGTCTTTGCCTTTAACAATTATTTTTAACCACTCTATTGCCAGTTTAGCATTTCCAATCAATCTAAGGTAGCAAACATAGTACCGGTTTTCAAAAAAGGTGATAAGAGCAATATTCAAAACTACCGATCAATATCTATATTTAACATTTTTTCGAAAGTTTTTGAACGCATCATCTTCCCAGTTCTTAGCTCGCACTGTAATTTTTTTTTTAACTGAACAGTATGGATTTAGTCACAACAAATCTACGGCATAAAACCTCATAAACTACACGACATATTTAACTAAGAATGTTGATAAAGGACATCAAGTAGATGCAATTTACACCGATTTCTCAAGTGCCTTTGATAAGGTAAATCACAGCCTGCTCTTTAAAAAGCTAGAATGTTACGGTGTGCATTGCTAGGATGGTTCCGCTCATATCTTCAAAATAGACTCCAAAGGATTGTAGCTTATGGATTTCATTCTGAACCATATATTTCTATATCCCGTATTCAGCAGGGTTCGCATCTCGGGCCAATTCTCTTTTTGGTATTCGTAAATGATCTCATGGACGTACTTAAATACTCGCATTGTGATATGTTTGCTGACGATTACAAAATTTATAGAGTTATGAAAAATCTTGATGACGCGAAATTAATTCAGAAAGACTTGGATTCTGTTTACCATTGGTGCCAAATAAATGGAATGGAACTTAACGTTACTAAGTAGTGGTAAGTGGTAATGTAGTCACATTAAATTCACTAAAAATATACTTAAGACTGAGTCTCGGTGTTCCATTAACGGTGTACAACTTTCTGAAGTTGACACAGTCCGTGATTTAGGAGTCTTGTTTCACAAAAAATTAATATTCGCTACTCATATCGATACAGTCGCCAAAAAAGCAAGTAAACTATCGGGCTTCATCAAAAGAAATAGCGGAGACTTTAATTATATTAGGACCATAACCTGTCTATATAAAACTTTTGTTCGTAGACTATTCTGGAATATGCTGCCCTGATCTGGAATCCTACTTATCGCAAACTTGTGTCTAGACTAGAGCGCATTCAGCGTAGTTTCACTAGGTACTTATGTCACAGGGATAGAAAATGTCCTTCCACGCTGAATTACGAATCGAGGCTATGTTTTAGCCTCGATTCGTATTTTCTAAGGAGCGCCGGAAAATATCAGATGTTGTAACCCCTTTCAAAATTTCAAACGGCATTATTTCGGCCCCCGATGATCCGATGTATCTTTAAGGTACCGACTTAAAAGTTTTGAAGATTGAGTAGAGAAATAGTTAAAATTGCAGCCAAATTTAAAAGGGGAATTATTTAGAAAATAAGTTTTATTTCATACTTTTTTGTGCATTTTTACTTTGGAAGTCGGTTTATATTTCAGGATACTGTCGATTAAATACGCACCCCAGCGTGAAGTACCAATGTCTTATTGGTCCCGATGATGCGAACGGAACCAGAAACTGCAACCTGTACGAACCTCTCGGCACCGTCATACGTCCTCAATGTAAATCACCGAAGTACAACTCATGGCGGCCTCTTCCTCTAATGCACTGCACCAGATCGGGTTACGACACCTACCAGGTTTGCAATCCAGGTAACTATGGAATCAGTATATTTCATTATAATGTATTTGTCTATTCGACTACAGGTATGTACTACTCAATACGTTTATTTAAAATAATATATGTTTTTTCAGTTAAAGCGTGGATGGGCACACCGGAGACAGAAACCTGTCGGTATGTGGATTTTAATTTTTAATTTTTGGGGTTCCGTACCCAAATGGTAAAAACTAGAGGCTATTAGGTACTGAGACTTCGCTGTCCGTCCGTCTGTGTAGACACACAGACGGACGGACAGCGAAGTCTGTCTGTGTGTCAGCGAAGTGTGTCTGGCACGTGACAGTTGAAAATTTCACAAATGATGTATTTCTGTTGCAACTATAACATCAAATAAATGGTAAAATAAAATGTATTAAAGTGGGGCCTCCTATACCGCAAACGAGACCGACTCGCACTTAGCCGGTTTTTAATACCATGGCACATGACGTTAATAGTTGAATATTCATTTGTTTAGTGAAGACCAATGGCAGTGCCGCGACGGTTCCTGCATTTTTTCGGGGGCCAGGTGCGATATAGTTGAGAACTGCGAAGACGGAAGCGACGAGTTGTTCGACGTATGCCACGAAAATGAGTAAGTTCCTGTAAGTTCTCAAAGTAGGTTACATGTTTTGGTTTATGCTAGTACCAATTATGTATGAATCATTACTCGTAACGAATATGGAAAAAATAACGTAACACCTTTTGTACAATGTTTCAAGTAAATAAAAACGAGTGTGCTTTAGACCACACGACTGAAGTAAGAGTCGCAAACAAACTACGGAATGAGATAGGTATATTATATATTATAATATATTTCAAGCATTGGCTATGAGAGAAAGAGAGAAAGAAAATGTGTGCGCGCACCGCTCTCTCTTACTCCTATAGTAGTGTGCGAAATGTAACTCTCTCTTTTCATCTTCACTGACTTATATCTCCCTCTGAACTTCGCCCAATCACACTTTTCGTAACGCTCTCGTCACGCATTTATCAGCTTACTCCCCAAGTCAAGCGTGCTGTTATACCCTTCCAATGTTCCCTATATTCCTTACCTAAGTCATATCCATATTCCTTCCACTGTAGTCATCAATACTATTTTATATTATATTAACATCCTCCATCGTCCCTCCTCAGTCTCTTTCCATTCCAAATCCATGTCGTAAAAACTACCAAATACGACCGTCGTATTCTAAATTCAAATCGTGTTTTAATTTGTAACTTCTATTTTTTAGTGTTTAAATAAAATCCTTTTTTAAAAAGTGGACCAGAAAAGGCCTTATAATAGTGCGTTCAGCAGTTTTACTTCAAAATATATTAATTTAAAAACTCTTTTCAGAGATGCAACTAAGCTTTGTATTTCACCGCCGTTCCCGGGACATGGAACCTATAAGATATTAGGCCAACTAAAATCCAGACCTGGTCACGCTTTCACAAAGGCGGACCTGAATTACACTTGCTCGGAAGGGTTCAGGTTGCGGAATAACATCAATCAAGTTTCCTGTCGCTATGGAATTTGGTCTACAAAATTTCCTAAATGTATTGAAGACGCCAGTTGTGAGGATGACGACTGCGGTGATAGAACGTTAGTTCACTTTTAAGTTCTCAGCCTGGGACTATATACTCCGGAGTCAGGAATACCGGTGAAAATTCAGAGTATTGAAAATAGAACTCTGCGCTAACACAATTGAGTTGAAAATGGAAGTTTCGAGTGTCGAGCTGTCATATATGACATTGACATTTGACTCGAAACTCATGTTTTTGGGTTTTCCACTCTATTATATTAGCGCATAGTTCTATTTTCAATGCTCAGAATTTTCTACGGCCTTCCGGATTTAGGATCATATAGTCCCAGCCTTAATAAAATATGTTCCATTCTTGCCTACACAATTTAAAACAATCAGCTTCTTAATTGTGTAACGCCGCCCTTATGTAAAACGTTTAGTTAAAAGTTAAATTAGTAACTTTTTCTTTTTGGAGTTCCTTAATTTTTCCACAACTTTACTTACTTTATCAACCACCATATGGCTCTTGTTAATTTTCCAAACTTTCGATTGCAGAGTAGCTCAGAGCTCTGGTAAATGTGTGTTACCACCGTATCCCGAGTACGGCACATACATGATGAAGGACAACACTAACGCCAGGCCAGGACAGAGATTTTTGACAGCCCTTCTGAACTACACGTGTGCCAATGGGTACGGGTTTCCCAATGAAACAAATCAGATATTTTGCTACAACGGCACTTGGTCTGGTTCCTTTCCAACTTGTGTTCGTAAGTAAAGTTATTTTAAATTCCCAATTTAATTCAGTATTTACTTCTAAAATGGTTAGAAATAGTAATAAAAAAAGTAACTTTATTGAATGGGCAACTGCAGGAATTAAAATAAGCAGGCAAAGATTATATGAATTATATGCTCAAAAAGGTATTAATAATAATGTAACATTTAAAACATATGTTAAAAACTATTCAAAAACCTTCAAAAAGTATGTGAAACTGCTAAGGATCTTTATATAAAGAATAAAATTTAATATTCTAAAAATAAAATTAAAACTAAATGGAAGGTGAGTGAGAATAGCTGGTGATACTGAAAACGTCACCTGCGTAGCTATGACTTTGAACTTTGTTTTGAAAATAAAAAGATTACTACTGATTTAGAAGTTGCAACGTTGTTCGAAAAGCATTTTGCTGACATTCCGGTCTCAACTACAAAAAAATTTAATTCCTCACCTGCAGCCGCTATAAAACTACTCAGAGACAATGTAATAGAATGTGATCTCAATTTTAAGTTTAAAGAAATTGACTTCAGAGATATTATTAACACATGAAAGTTGCTGAATATTAAAAATACTGCTGATCTCTGGGACATGTTTACAGTCCAGATAGTTATTAAATCAATAATTGACATCGTAGCTAGCTCCTTATCTAGTGATAATATTCAATGAATGTATAAAAAGTCGTGTTTTCTCTGACTTAATGAAGCATAGCAAGGTAACCCTTATTCAAAGCTAATCCGACATAAATCTGATCTGACAAATTATAGGCCTATATCGATTCTACCGACATGTAGTAAAATATTTTAACACAGTTATAAGTGCACTTTAATTTAAACAATTTATTACATAATAATCAATACGGTTTTACTAAGTGTCGATCCACAACGGATGCTGGTATAGATATTCTTTGTAGTATCTTTGAATCTTGGAATGTGTTACAGGATGCATGAGGTGTGTTTTGCGACCTCTCCAAGACCTTTGATTGTGTTGAGCATGCTACATTGGTCAGAAAATTGCACCACTATGGTATTCGGGACTCTGCACTCAAACCTTACCTTAAAAATAGAACTAGAAGGGTGGAAATAAATAGTAAAAGTTCCACTGGGACCAAAATAGAATTAGGTGCCCCACAGGGATCTATTTTAGGCTCATTTCATTTTCTCGTCCATATCACTGACTTACCTTACCTTGTTAAAGATAATTATAATAGGCTAGTACTTGCCGATGAATCTTAGCCGATGGCATTTCACAAATTTTTTATGTGAAGCGACAACAGTCAGAATACGACGAGGTAAATAGTGCTGTCTCGAAAAGAGTACATTGGTTTAATGTTAACAACTTACTTTTAAATTCAAATAAAACATAATGATTAAAGTTTGCTTTGGCCAATTTTAGGCAAGTACAAACCAATATACTATTAAATGATGAGAAAATTAACTTAGTGGACACCACTGTGTTTCAAGGTATAACACTAGATAATAAATTACAGTGGGGTTCTCATATTGCTAATCTTGCAGATAGGCTCAGTTCTGCAGCATATGCAGTCAGAAAAAATTGAGAAATTTCTGACAAAGACACGGCGCGACTAGTTTATGTTAGTTACTTTCATAGTAATTCTACGGCATCCTTTTACGGGGAAATGCCGCCGACATTAATACAATATTTGTGCCGCAGAAGCGAGCAATACGTTCAATTTACAAAATGTCCTCTTTTGAATCTCTGAGAGAAAAGTTAAAAGAAATAAGTATTCTGACCGTCGCTTCTCAATACATTTTGGATAATGTATTGATATGTTGGAAAAAATATTAGTAATTTTAAAACTAAAAGCGACAATCACTGTAGAACACTAGAAATAAGCACAAGCTAGATATACCGGTGATCAGACTAAGTAAAGTAAGCAAATCCTTTATAGGTCCTTGTATACAATAGAATCCCAGAACACGTTCAAAATCTTTCCATAAATAAATTTGAAAAAGTAGGTAAAGAACGTTTGTGTGCTAAAGCTTATTATAGGGTCAATGATTTTATTGACGATCGCACACTATGGGAATAGGATGACCATCTCCAAGGCTGCTTCTATGTACTATATGTATCTGACTTTAGTTAATATTATATATACTCGTACTAAGTTTACATATTCTAAAAATATATTTAAAAAAAAAACAATTTTCCATCTTTTTGCTAAAAAAACGCCCCGTGCGAGTTTCTTACGCTGGTTCTTCTCGCCGGGATAGTTCCCGAACCGGTGGTAGGCATCACGTAGGGGAAATTCCATAAGCGTTGCTTTGTAACCTTTAAGGAAATAAGACTTTTTTGATTTGATTCATTAATTACAAAAAATATTTGTATTGTTAAATTAAGGCCCACTTGCACAGATCTGGGTTAAAGTTTTCCGTGGGTTAATCATGCCTTCTCTTATAATATTCTCTATGAATCGAAGAACGAGAGAGATAACATGATATTTTAACTCAGGGTTAACTTCAACCCAGATCTGCGCAAGTGGGCCTAAGAAATATAATATACTTAGACTAAATCATGTTCCAGGTTTGTGCCGTTTAGACCAGCATGCGAGTGTGGAGTACCGCTGCCGCGTGCCGGAGCTGGACGGCTACCGGCAGTGCAATGCTCAGGAGCCGCTGGGCACCGTGGTGTACCCCAACTGCCGAGCGCCGCACTACTACTACTCCGGCGTCCTCTCCACCATGCGATGTCTGGAGGATGGGTGGGATAACTACCCAGTCTGCTTACCAGGTAGGTTTACTTACAAATAGATAATATTTTTCTAGAACTTTATAATAATTTTCATTCTGCATTACATTATTAGAATGTGGCAGACTCACACCTGGCGGGATGGAGCTGGTAATAGGCGGGCGGGCGGCGATACGAGGGGAGGTGCCGTGGCACGCTGGAATATACCGGTCTATGTCAAACGAATACTCGCACATTTGTGGCGGCTCCATCGTCAGCACAACAGTTGTTATCTCAGGTAATACATACAATTACTCTATGTCTGTAATAATAATATTAAATATTCATATCACGTATGAAATTTTACATAGATATGTTCAACTTACAAGGTTTCGACTATTTAATATCATATATTTTTTGGACTTTGCATGGTGTACCATTTTAACAAATTTCGAATCAGTGCTTGTGAGAACTTGGTGCCTTAAAATTTGAATTTGGTTTAATAAAGAAAAGGAGCTAATTTTTGACCCTAAATACTATTTTCTCATTTAAGCTGCACATTGTTTTTGGAATGATGTACAAAAGAAACTGCCTGCGTCGCGTTTCGCCGTGGCGGTTGGCAAGCTGTACCGGGACTGGGACCATCCGAACGACACTGACGGTCAAAAGTCAGAGGTAAGATCTTGCAAACACAGACATTAGGTTTAGGCGATTTAAAAGGTACCTTATTCTTGTATTTGTATAAAACAATTTTAACACGCGATTTAAACAGTGGCCCTTTTTCGTCTTTTAGGTAAAAGACATTGTCATCCCGTCGAGGTTTCGTGGATCAGCGACCAACTTCCAGGACGACATAGCGCTGGTGATTCTGCAAACGTCAATCCACTACGAGGTGTTCGTGCGGCCTGTCTGCTTGGACTTTGATCACGACCTGGAGCGTCGGCAGCTTACCGTCGGAAAAATTGGAAAGGTAATAAATAGACGATAATATTGTAAATTAGCAAGATGGAGTTAAAAGAGGAGCAGGCTCACAGTTTTATATAATAATAATAATAAATTTTAGGTCGCCGGTTGGGGTTTAACAGCAACGAATGGAGCTTTCGCCCCTCTTCTTCAGGTCACCAATTTACCGTACGTGGACACCGACAAATGTCTTGATCAGGTGCCACTGGATTTCAGAGAACTGATCACGAGCGACAAGTTTTGTGCAGGCTACACGAATGGTAAGTTGAGCTTTAAAAATGAAATGACCAAGCTCGGCTCCAAGGCCAGCGATAAAAAAATAATAAACAGTTAACAGGGTTTATAGAAATAGGCTATAGATAGTAAAAATGCATCATTCTCCCAGCTATATTTAAAATTTAATACATCTATGCATAATATTATAATACAATTTACTTTTTTTCAGGCACTGCTCTGTGTCAGGGCGACAGCGGCGGTGGCCTGGCGTTCCCAGAGTCTGACAAAGGAGTGAAGCGTTACTTCCTTCGCGGGATCGTCTCCACGGCCCCGCGAAACAACGACAAGTGCACTCAGTTTACTATTACCACGTTTACTCAAGTAACGAGACATGAGCATCTAATAAAAGAATATTTATAGTAGATTATTTTTTCCTTATCCTCTATAATAATTTAAGTATGTAATTATGTAAGTGTTACTTATCTTTACTTATTTTTGAGTGACATTGTTATTTTTGTATTTTTTTATTTTTGATTTTGATTTATAAATTTGTGTTATTTCTTATTGGTAGAATATTAAGCAGTAAATAACCGATAACGTGCACTAAGTGTAGGCAAGTATTGGTTTAATGCTCTGTGGGGCAAGTGCTACGACTTCAAAAAGCGTGCTATTTTGTGTTTCCTCCAAAACTCCCTGGGATGGTTTAGTAAAGCGTTTACCTCTTTACTGAATCGACATACTTGAGTCATTGACTGAAACGACTATATAACTTGGACCTTAACTAGACTTTGGACTTGACGATTTAGAAATTCGGTGTTGAAAATTTAAACGAAAAATTATATTTCCCGCCTTTTTAACTTTAACACTGGCAAATGGGTAAAAGCCGACGCCATTTATTTAAATAAAAAAAAATACATTATTTTACATTTATCAAATGTCAGTTTGTAGGTCGGCAAGGAAAATTAAAAATAAAAACCAACTATTGCATGTTTTGTAATTAAATAAATATCAGCTACATTACAAGACATGTAATAAAGTAAGTAGAATCATGAACGACAACACTGAAGGTGTCGAAAAAAAAGAAACCGTGCAGCAAAAGAATTCTTTGAGGACCATCAGCTTAACATTTTTTACTGTTTGTCTTGGTAAGTTCTTTTCTGTTATCAATTTTAGTTATTATATTGTACAAGTAATTGCTAATATTAATAAATAACAGTTGTATATATTAACACTTTATCATACTGTGTAATATAATATGTTACTTATTGACCTATAGTATTAAACAAAGTAAAATGAAATCACAGCAGCACCAGTCGCCTTTGACATTCAATTTATAAATCCAGTCTATTAATTATATTTATAATGTTGGTAATACAGGATGTAACATGATTCCTTGATTTAATATATTTATATTTTGATAAAAAATAATTTTTAATTAGGTAAAAATTTAATTTCCCTCTTTTTAGCATTTTCTTTAGCATTTATACACTATAAATATGTCTCGACGCTCTTTGAGAATGACCGGAACTTCTCACATTTATCGGAGCTGGAGCGGGAGATGTCCTTGCGCACTGAAATGGGATTTTACTACTCTTATTACAAGACCGTGGTGGAGTCGAACCCTTTCACAAACACACTGGCTCAATTGATGTATGATCGGCTTGTTGAATATCCCAAAGATGTCAATGCTTTCAACAGATTTAATATCTATCCAGAGGTAATCTTACTATGCTTCCTCCTACTAATCTTACTATCCTGCCTTACTGTCTAACTGCAATTACATAAAAATGCTAAGCTAGACCAGTTTTTTTTAATTATTAGTTTATTGGTCAGCTAATTAATTTATGGAGCTGCATCTCACAAGCCCATCTCCTAACTAACCTAACCTTTATGTTACTTAAAACAATTATTGTGTCCAATATTATGTAACGATCTGTTAATATAAATTGACTTGTTTTTATGTATAAATAATAATAATATAGAGTATAGGGTTATTCTTGGATTTTTATTTCCTTTATTATACATTTAGCCCAACACCAAATACTATTTCTTTCTACTTTGTTTCTAATAATAACAATCATTAATACGTAAATTTAATCTGTTGTTAGCTTCTGTTTAAATAATTGAAGGCATAAGATACTTTGTTAGTCTATGAATTTGACCTTAATTAATAAACATGTTCAGAAACTGCTCTAATATGATATCATGATATCACATACCATATTCTATTTATTTTAGCGAGCTATGTGTTAATGATTCTTGACAAAATACTAAATATTATTAAACAGATTTGACTTATTTATGCTTAGAGTTGGTATAATTTAACTTTGATTAAAGGAATACATAATAATATGATAGTAGATTTAAAATATTCTAATGCTTCTTAGGTTATGTTGGGATGCCTGTATCGATACTTTGAGCCCGTGATAAACACATCCTGCTACAGACAGTGTCACCTGATAGAGCGCGGCAAGGGGCACTCTCCGGTGGAGAGCTGTGTTGGCATTGGACAGCCAATCTACTTCTACCTGGAGGCTGTGTGGTGGCTCGCCGGGCTGACTGTCGCAGCTCTGTTTCTACATGCCATAGCATTAAGGTTAAGAAATATAAACAGATTGTTTATTTGTTTGTCAAACAAGTGTTTTGATCGAATTATGCAACTAATGTTAAGAATTATTATTATTATTTATTATTATTTGTGTAACCACACTAGCAGCCATTAAGCTGATGCGTGTGTGTCAAATCGTTTGAAGATTTCGTCTCCCAATTGGTCCAGTTTGTTTTTAAAGCAGTTCACGGAGGTTTCCATTACAACGCTTTCAGGAAGTCTGTTCCAGACCACTTCCACTCGGTTAGGTAAAAAGTGCTTTCTAGGTAACTTCTTGCTGGGATTTTGGCATAATTTTAAAGAATGTCCTCTTAGGTGCTTGTTCGCATTCAGGGTGTATAGTTCTCGGAGACGAGGCACATCATAAATTTCGTGCAGTATCTTATAAGTCTCGATGAGACTTCCCCTCTGTCGACGCTGTTCGAGTGAGGTAAGGCCAAGGATTTCGAGTCGCTGTTCGTAAGACTTATTGCGTAATGTGTTTATCATTTTTGTAGCTTTTCTCTGTACATTTTCCAGTAACTTGACGTCTTTTTTAAAATAAGGATCCCATATTACATACGCATACTCTAAAAGTGGTCTAACATAAGCCTTGTACAATTGAAGGAATGTTTTGGGTGTCAGACACTTAAACGCTTTACGAATGATATAAAGGATGGAGTTTGTTTTCTTGACAATATTCATTATATGCATTTCCCATTTTAGATCCGAAGTTATTGTTACGCCTAGGTCTTTTTGGAACTCGACATGCATCAATTGTTTAGGTCCAAGGTAGTAGTTTCTACGGGGGTTGTTCTTTCCAATGTGTAACACTGTGCATTTTTCAACATTAAGGGTTAATAGCCATTCTTGGGTCCACTTGTATATAGCATTCAGATCGTTTCGGATATGGTGATAATGGCTACATGGATTTCCGAAAAATTTAGTGTCATCAGCGAACAAGGAGAAAGGCTGTACAAGAACGCTTTTCAGGTCAGTTAAGTACAATATAAAGAGTATTGGTCCAAGAACGGATCCCTGTGGCACACCACTGAGTACTTTCCTAGTTTTAGATAAAGCTTCACCGATCCTAACCCAAGAATGCAAATGTTATTATTATATGTAAACCACACTAGCAGCTATTGAGCTGATGCGTGTGTATCAAATAGTTTGAAGATAATATTATCTATTTTGTCCAATCGGTTTTTAAAGCAATTCACTGATGGTGCCATGACAACATTTTCAGGATGTCTGTTCCAAGCAGGCTCCACTAGGTTAGGTGAAAAGTGTTTCTTTGGCATTTTCTTGCATGGATTTTGGCATAATTTTAAAAGATGTCCTCGCATGTGCTTATTAGTATTAATGGTGTACAGTTCTTGGAAGCAAGGCGCATCGTGGAGCTTATTCAGTATCTTGTAAGTGTCAATGAGACTTCCCCTCTGTTGACGCTGTTCAGGTGTGGTAAGGCCAAGGATTTTGAGTCGTTGCTCATAGGGCTTATTATGGATTATTCTTGTAGACCATTTTTGTAGCTCTTCTTTGCACGTTGTCGAGTATTTTGATGTCCTTTTTAAAATATGGGTCCCATATTACATAAGCACACATAAGCCTTGCACAATTGGAGAAATGTTTTAGCTATGAGACACACTTAAACGATTTCCGAATGACATAAAGCATATTTTTTTTTCTTGACAATATTTGATATATGCGTTTCGCATTTCAGTTCGGAACTAATTTCGAAGTCAGCAAACAAGGAAAAAGGCTGTACAAGAATGTTTTTGAGGTCTGTTTAGTATAAAATAAAGATTATTGGTCCAAGAACTGATCCTTGCGGATGCCACTGAGTACATTTCTGGGTTCAGATAGAGCTTCCCCGATACGTACTCGAAAAGTTATATTTGTGAGAAAGTCGCTTATCCAGGTAAAAAATTTCCGCGTATTCCCAGGTGTACAATTTTATGTATTAGATGCTTTATAGGTACACGATCGAACGCTTTCTCGTAGTCTAGGTAGATGATGTCAGGAGGTATGCCTTCATCGCGGTTTTTTGCCCATTCATATAAACATCTGAGTGGGTTGGTAGTCTATACTGATCGTCCTAGTACAAATCCATGCTGTTCTTCCAATATAATATGCTCTTACATCAAAAAGTTTCTTATTTCGTTGGCAATTATTTTTTCCATTGTTTTACATAGTAAACTCGTCAGACTTATTAGTATGTAGTTGGTTGGTACAAGTTTGTTTATGTATATAGGAACGACAATAGTTATTTCCCAGTCGGAGGGGAGTGCCCCATCCTCAAACGATATTTTCATTAGCATAGTGATGTTCCCAAGTAGTGATTTGCAGCATCTTTTCAGTACTATTGATGGTATTTCATCTGGTCCAGTAGCTGTTGTGTCCTCAAAACTAGGGGTGGCTCTATAACGAATGTTTGCTCAAATTGATCAGCGAATGTTTTAGTTATTTGATTAGGTTTAGTAAAAAGTTCGTTACTTACGCTTTTAATAATATTAGATAATATGCACATTTATACTCTCTTCTATTTCTGCTAACTGTGATTATTTTATTATTTATATTATTTTTGTATATGATAGGCAATGTCATTTGAATTTGTTCTATATATATTCCATAACTCTTTCTACTTAACTAATTCTAGTATTTCTTTATTTATCTATGGTTTGTTATTATTCTTTTTGTTTCTATACTTTGTTGGCACATACTTCCTAATTGCAGACTGGACCTGATTTTTAAGAGAAAGCCACATATCATCAACAGTACCGTCGGTCGAAACTAAATATCCATCTACAGTTTTACTTATTGCATCGAAGTTAGCTTTAAATAATTATATTGAGGTCTTGTATCAGTGTAATTCCTAGTGACATTTACTTGTATTGTAGCAGAAATAACAAGATGATCGCTTATTTCAATTGGTGAGTGGTATGCAATGTCGCATAATGGGCTTTCTTCGTTACAAAGGATGAGATCCAGCAGTGACTCTTCTTGGTTTCGTTTTCTTGTAATGTGGAGGTTGCTGTTAGTATACATGTCTAAAAGTCATTGTGCAAGGTGTCGCATCCGTGCAGACTTTGAAGAGGCCAATTAAGTGTTGATAAGTTGAAATCACCTGCTATAAGCACTGTTTTTTCAGTGGCTGCTTTATTAATAGTATTAAATAGAACTTCGTCTGAACGAGATAGACTGTTTGACGGTGGTCTCTATATACATGCTAACAAAAAAGCAATTTCACCATATTGAATATCAAGCCAAAGTCCCTCCACGCTGTCATTATGATATTGGTTGTTTATTTTAGATACAAGGACAATATTGTTTACCTGATGTGCGATATATATCACAACGCCAACCCTTTTTCTGTCATTTCTGTCTAAGCAGTAGAGTGTGTATCCTATTATATTTATTGGACTATTAGCAATTCCAGAGTTGAGGTGAGATTCAGACAATGGGCGTGATTTGCCATTATTTGCTCCAGCTTTACCAAGATGGATTGTTGCTACAATTTCAGTATTTGATATAGGAAGTGCAGCAAGTGCATCTGTAGCGAAATTTTTATCAAGAGTTTTGCGATCCTCCACGGTAGCTGAACCCGATTCTGGCATGGATAATATTACGGCTCCGACTCTTACGATCTTCATTCACTGCATCTAAGTTGACAGCACATGCCCCTTGTTCTTTCAACCCTTTGACCTGTTGCTGAAGTTCAGTAACAAGCTTACGCAGCTGTGAAATCTGCCTTAGACCTTCCTCGAATTCTCCGCACAGTTCCTTCAGTTTAGGGTTTTGAAGGCCAATCACTAGCATTTCTGTTGCGGTCAGACTACACTATATTTTCGAACCCTTATCATCTTGAACTTGGAGGTTACACTTAGCTATTTTAGTTAGTAATTTATACAAATTTGGAGATAAATTATCAAGTGGCAACACCGATTGTCTATGACTTCAGTGCTTTTGACAATCACTGACAATTTCACGTTGACAGCAGAAAAATATTCATAAGAGGGTATTTTAAATTCGAATTTGGTATGAATGTCAAACACAAGCTTTCGGTAATGCTTTATGCTTATTTTCGATCAATTTAAGCTGGACTTTATTGTTCACTACGTCCAAAAATCACTTATCTTCAAACATAACAAAATTAACACTTCAGTCAATCACTTTAACACGATATTATGAATAAACTTGTAAGAGCTAATAAACGCGCTGTGTTCTCAGTGACAACCACAAAAAATGTGTGTATGTTTAATTCTGTTTTAATTACTTTTTTTTTACATAAATTTTTAACAGATGGCCTCTATTAGTTTTTACTGTTTTATTACAAACAATTACTTTCTAGTATAAGTCTCATTAGCATGCTTATTAAAGCAGTACATCATGTGCCCAAAGGTTTTGTTTTCCGCAACACTGTATAATAACATCTCTTTGCAATTTTTTTTACTTGTTGACCATAATTATTGTCATAATGAATATAAGATGTATAAAACTTTATAAAGTAAGATTTAATTTAACTTAAATCAAATTTGTTTTCCAGCCAAAGCATAATAGGTGGGTTACTAGCAGTGGTGCAGTACTTTGCTAACCATGCGGAGTGCACGCGCGTGCAGTGGGCGCCCAACGAGCGGGAGAATTTCGCGATGCCCTTCTTGCTGCTTCAGATGTGGCTAGTCACCCTGCAGCTCCGGGAGAAGGGCAAGATGACCAAGCTGCAGTTACAGGTTAACTTTGCAATTGTTGTATGCTCATTGTCGAATAGTTGAGTTTTTTAAAGTAAAACTGCTTTACGCACACTTGACTTGGGAAGAAAGCTGGTGAATGCGTGACAGGAGCGTTACGAAAAGTGTGAGAGGCGAACGGAAGTTGAGAGGGAGATGTAAGTTAGTGAAGATAGAAAAAGAGAGGTTTACGTTTCGTATATTACTGTAGGTGCAAGAGAAAGAGGTGACAGAAGATAGGAGCCTTGACAAAATCCTTTGTTGAGAAGGATGTGTTAGTTTTTTCATAATTCATTGTTTTATTTTTATTCAATATACACGAACATCTTTACAAAAACATGTATTGAATATTGCTGTTCGTGTTTCTTAAAATAACAGGTTTGTAGTTCTCTAGCAAAGTGAAACTACGTACATAACTAGCGACTCGCCCCAGCTTCGCACGGCCCACGGGTGCAATGCATATACTATGTACTAATATTCCGACTTCCGGTATAGCATTTGTCAAGTACAGATTGTTGTTTTTTGGCTCCGTGAATTTAAACAAAGGAGAACATTCAGGCCCCATACATTTTTGGGCCTTTTCTGAAAGTGCCGGCCAACAAAAAAAAAATGGTTCGTGTGTTTAGTACTAGTCATTTGGAGCAATAGTTAATATGGCAGCAAAGTTGTAGGATTACTCTAAGTCAAATAAAACAAGTTGGATCATTCGCCATTTTCATATATTTATTGATTTTTACATTTTATATCACACTGAAAATAACTTGATATTTTAGAGTTCAATTACAAAAGTCTTCTAATTCTCATGCAATGGAACTATAACACCCTCCAAACCTAGTGCCGGTGGGCGTATAAATTCAGCATACCATGCGAAACTCATGTACCACACAATAGTCATGGTGTGTGCACAACACCCTATTGTCCGTTTCCCTATTGGGCATGAGCAGTAATAATATGGAATGGCCTGTCTTCCATGAAGTGCTGGATCAGCTGTAATGTATACATGATACGTTTTCGACGAAACGTGGCAAGATTGTATACGGCCTTGTAATACGAGAAGATCCCGTCCAGCCATCTCCCGAACTTCTTCCACAGGAATATCCCCGGCGAGTTCTATGATGAAAGCTCCATCTGGTTGTACGTGTTCACCGTAGTAACTACGGGCTTGCTTCAGTTGATAGCTGCCCAAAGCAAACAGCGTCAATTCTTCTTCTGTCAGTCTAGGGAAATTATTGAATTCAGGCATATCGGCTCCCATGGCCTGAAACTGTGCTCTCCGTCTATTATAATTGTTTGTTATAACAAGTACTGCCAAACTGTTTGGCGTATTGATTCGTTCATGAATTATCTCAAGGAAATCGCTTGCGTGCACGTTGTTGTCAATTAGGACATGGTAGCTGTTCAGCAATGCTGCCGCGATTCTGAAATAATCTATCATGTTACCTAATGCCCGGTTACTGTGAACATGTCTTAGTAAACGAAAATCTCTTTTGAAGCGACCATTTATCACTTCGACCACCCAGCGGCAAATGGTCACAAGTCTAGATTTATTAGCCTGGTCAGTAGTAAGCTGGGTTTCGTTCGGGTGCTTTGTTTCTGGCATCTGAGCCACATAATCACATGCCTCCAGATTGCTTATAGAATCTCTAAAGCCACGGTCTAGGATGAAAACATCTCCATCCCGGTAAAACCAGTGCAACACGCCATCTTCGTCATTTAAAGCATTGTTTAAAATCTGGGCATCGGAGGTTGTTGCAGCGTATGGTCTGCAACTATCGTTCCATCGCAACAAACATATAAAAAAGGCTTCAAAAGGTTTCGGAACTTATGATTACTGTACGATTTTCTCTGGAAAAAGTAATTAGAGCTTTTTTGGAGATATATGTATGTGCCATCGAGAATAGTAATCAACTTTCTTTCTTCAATTGGACTATCTGGATTGCCAAATAAACGCTCTGGAATCATAAGGTTCTTCTGCACTACTTCCTCTCTGGTTATATGGTCAAATCCGACACGGGATGGTACAAAGTCGCTTAAAAGCGCTTCCAAGCCTATCTTTAGTTTTCGTTGAAAGCTTGATTCGGACATTTTAAATATGGATGCTAACCGTGCATTAGAATCGCCTGTACGCATTTTCGCTAATACTGCTGCCAGTCCGTTTGTCGCGGTGTCGATTCAGACTGGTTACGTTTTCCAGCACATCAGAGAACTGGAGGTGAGTAAGGCCTATCCACGTGTGCAGCTCATTTGCATTTATGTTTTCGTAATGCTCGAAGTTCAAAAAATCGGAGATTTTAAATTTCATCAATCATCATAGTTAACGCATGGACTATTTGATCAGCAGTGAATTCCTCTGTGAGGTTATCCTGTAGTGGAAGTAAATTCCAAATATCTTCCTGTAGGTGTTCTTCACACACTCGCCCATTTTCTGTTGTACCGGCACAACATGCGAAGAATTATTTCTTCTGGTACTCGACGTCTAGACATATTCTCACATGGTTTAAAAATGCAGAGATTAGTACTATTTGAAGTACGTTTGAATCCAGGCAATATTACTACTATTACCGCGAACTAGCGGACAAGATCAGACAGGTTTTGCCGCGTTCTATTGTGTTGTGTGTGACGTGATTGTAAAGTGCAGGTATAAAATGAGGGGCTAGTTGTCACTCATCTCATTTCACAACGACTTCGGATGATTAGTATCATCCGTAGCAATATTTATCATTATTTTCCGTAGCAATTATTATCATTATTTAGTATCATCCGTAGCAATATTTATCATTATCAGTAGCAATATTTATCATTATTTTATATTTTTCCTCACTTTCAGAAATCAGAATGTATGAAAATGACAAATCATAGAACTTGTATAACTTGACTTATAGTAACCATACAACTTTGCTGCCATATTAACTATTGCTCCAAATGACTAGTACTAAATACATGTACCATTATTTTTTGTTGGCAAATTTTACATTCAGAAAAGGCCCAAAAAAAAATGATCTCCTTTCTGTGAAATTCTCTTTTCAGTCGGGTACTGACTGACTACATAAAAACACACACTGAACAGAAACGAAGCAACGTAGCAACAGTTCCGAGCAAGCTCAGTTCTGCTCAGATTTCAAGAGAAAAACGTTGTAAATCGCCAGGATCAAGACACATAAATATAAACATATATAGATAAGTATATGTTATACACCTGATGATGACTTTGTCGAAACCGGTCGTGTAATATATTAAAATTAATGTAAAATACTTATTAAAATGGAAATAGTGCAAGAAGTCCTGTGTGTTATTACTCAGATAAGTTCAACTTAAATAACGCAAATAACGGCGAATGTCAAACTCCAACCAGTACTTCATGAAAATATCAAGCTAAAAGAAGAAGTATCATCCCTCAGAACTAAAGTCAACATTCTAGAAAAGGAAAGAAGAAAAAACAACATAGTCTTCCATGTCACTGATTCTGAGACAAACAGCGAGGAACGGAGGCAGAATCTCATATACATACTAAATCAATTGAGCGCCAAAACCGGGATACGATAGTGGGATCAATGGGAGATTATCGACATGACACGACTGGGGAAAAAAGTCGAAGGCAAAACAAGACCTATTCTGGCGAAACTTACCCTAGCATGGCGCAAAAGCGAAGTCCTCACCAACAACAAAATATTTCCAAAAGAAATATACGCAACACCAGACTGCCCCAAAGAGGTGATGATTAAGAGAAAAGAGATGGAAATAGAGAAAAAAAGGGAACACGGCATACATAAAATACGACAAGCTCTTGTTTAAGAAAGCTAGAGACACCGAGCATAAAAGGAAGCGGTCACCATTTAAATCGCCCCCGTCGCGAGTATCAGAAAATAAAGTGTCTACACCATACAAAATAAATAAGAGATTCGACTTATTTCACCCAAGACCCAGCAACGCCTCCAACCCCTCCACATCCAATAGGGAGCCAAAATCAAAGCAAAAATTCTAAAAAAACAACAAAGATACTATTCCCCAACCCGGCTGGTACCCGTGGGGAATTAGACCGAAACCCGCCAATTAATACCAAATGCGTCAAAAATGTGAAGATTGAAGAAGTGAAGATAGAAGACGAGAAACACATTTATATATGCACACTGAACACTAGAACGTTGCGAACCGAGGAAAGTCTACAGGAATTCGACCTATCCTTAAACAATATAAAATGGGACGTACATCAGCGACATGAGACTAAAGGTGAAGAAATACAAGACAGGGAAGGAGGTTCAATGGCCACCATGGAGTGGGGTTTATAATAAAAGCAGAACACAAAACAAAAATTAAAGAATTCAAAGGTATATCCGACAGAATAGCGATTCTTCACATTAAAGTTCCGAACTATAGAAAAGAGCACCATCTTTCAAATTTATGCCCCCACCGAGATGGCAAACACAGACGAAGTAAAACTTATTTATAACACTCTCACTACCCTCATAGAAAAATACTTAGACCACCACCTCATAGTGATGGGAGATTTTAATGCACAAGTGGGAAAACGTCAGGAAGGCGAAGAGCACATGCTTGAAAAATTTGGATGCAAAAAGAGAAGTAAAAATGGCCATCTTCTAGTAGAATTCCTTTTCGAGAATAATCTCACTCTACTCAATTCTATCTTCAAAAAGTCCGAGAAAAACAAATGGACATGGATATCCCCAGATGGGAAAGTCAAAAATGAAATTGACTTTATAATCACGAACAACCGTAGACTTTTCAATGATACACATGTCATTCGAAGCCTAAACTTCAATACAAACCACCGTATGGTACGAAGCTACGAAGCTGCTTTAACCTGCTTACCACCAAAACAATCAACAAAACATACGATCAATAGGAACCTTTTACCAGTGCAATGGAGATGAACGAACTCACAGATCGTTTAGTGCAACCGCTAGACAACCTAACTGCACAAGCACTGAAAAAATACACAAAAATTGAGAACTGCAAAACCGACAAATACAGCCTAAAAACGAAAAACTTATTAGCAGAAAGGAAAATTTTGTTAATAGAAGGAAAGAAAGCAAATGTGAATGAAATCTCGGAAATCAGCAAGAAAAATCTTATTTCTCTTGAAAGCATGAGGAAAGACGGAAAAATTAGGAGATATAAGATTCTAGAAAAACATATAATTAGAACAGGCGGAACAAAGAAAGCCTTAAAAGAAATTAAAGGAAAAGAATGGATACCTAAATTAAAAAGAACCAAAATATACAGACAAAACGTAAGGACATCACTACACTGCCACAGAATATTTCAAAAGGTTATATGACGACGAAATTTCTACTGCAAACGATGTACAAGGAACAAGAAATATACTAACTAACGATGAAAAAATACCGAAAATCCTGGAAGTAGAGGTTATAATAAGCAATAAAAATGCAAACAGTTGAGAAAGCGCCTGTACCTGACCGGATACGGAACGAAATACTAAGGGGATCCATAGTAGAATTAAGCCCAATACTAACTACACTGTTTAATGAATTTCTGCAAACAGGCAATATTCCAAGCCAATCGTCGGAATCTTATATCATCCTTCTACATAAGAAAGGTCCTTTTGATGACATAAATAACTACCGACCAATATCTCTAATATTAAACTTGTACAAGATGTTTTAAACAAAAATCATATTAGAGATCTCTAAAACCCTGGATGAAAACCAACCCATGGAGCAGGCGCGGTTCCGCAGAAACTTTAGCACAATTGATCACATTCATACTGTCAAACAGCTAATACAGAAATACAAAGAATTTAACAAAAAACTGTTTCCGTTATTAATATCGAGCAAAAAACGTATAAATTAAAGTCAGGAGACTGATTTATAATACTTAGAGATTTGTGTCTGTCTGTTTGTTCGCGATAATCTCAAAAACTACAGGTTGCATCTATCGACAGAGTGGTTCCTTAAGAAGATTTTGGGGTATAATTTGTTTGTTTTGTGGAAATTGGTTGATAATATTAAGTCCTTACATATGAAATTGCCGTTTTGTCGTACTGGCCACTTTGATCTCAAATATATCTTCTTTGGTTAGGAATTCCAATTTCAAATTTATACCGCTATTTACTTATGCATTTGTGTTTCGAAAACCGTAATTCAATTGTTTTTTCCTCTTTTGGCTTTTTTGAAAACTTGAAATATCGTATTATTTTCGAGTACGAGTTCCACCGTGGCACCGGTGCTGCAGTAACGGCTCAAAGGATTAATGATGACGTGTATAACGGCGGTGTCGCAAAAGAAAACACAGTGCGTTTTTGGTTCCAACGTTTCCTTATTTATCTACACAATCTTAAAAATAATGAAGATTGTGTGGAGAAATAGTTAAATTTGAGCCGAATTTAAAGGGGAATTATTTAGAAAATTAGTTTTATTTCATATTTTTTGTGCGTTTTTACTTTGGAAGTCGGTTTTTTAAGTAAATAATTTGAAATAAACAGTATTTTCAAAACAACATACATTTATTGTGACGAAAACCTCAGTAAGTAATGAATTAAACTCTGATATTTTTCGATTCAGGTTTCCATTTTCATCGTGAACATCCTCTGCCTGCTGTTCTGGCAATTCAGTCAGTTCATATTCCTGACGCAGACCGCCATATTCTTCCTAATGGAGCAGCTCCGGGTCATCAACATCAAGACACTCTCTCTGTACCTCCACTCGCAGTTTTGCAGCATACAGACCACCGTGCTGATGCTGCAGGGCAACGACATGCTGAAATCGTCCCTATTCGTCTCCTTCTTCCTCGTGGTGTCCACCTACTGCCTGTTCTTCAGCTCCCTCCGCATCAAGGTTCAGAACCGATTGGACCTGTTCTTCGAGTCGTGGCTGGTGCTGCTCCGGATCATGATTGTGGTGTGCTGCTCCCTGTACCTGAAGCGGGCGATCGGCTCGTTCCTAGAAGTGGAGGAGGACACACACATATGGGACATCCTGTACGCGAAATTCTCAAACTACAGAAGCTTCCATACGATGATCTACACGTGTTCGGAGGTGTTCGACTTCCTGCCGTTGTCCTCAATTTTGAACATGACGAAGTCTCTTCTGATCCCGCTGGTGCTGCTGAATATCATCAACTTTATGTTCCACTGTATGTCGACCTCCATGGACAAGTGCCTAAAGGATGTCGAGATCGATTTCAAGGCTCTGGCGCGAGACGAGGACGACGACAGCGGAATCGAGGGCGCGCCCGACCTCAACGAGCTGGACAGGAGGCTCGAGTCTACTGTAAGTCACGTCTGTGTTTGTCTTTGTACTGTTACAGTATTGTTATTTATGAAGCTTTCTTATGTAGGTATATAATGTAAATATGAACTTCATACTAAATTCGTTTAAAGTTTGCACGAAAAGTGGGATTTTTATCCCTATCATAAATAAGTCAAGTAAGTGTATACTAAGTTATATAAAATACGGGACTATTCAGCTGGGCGGCAACGCGGACGCGCTGCTGTTGTTCCTGCGGCACGCGGAGGCGGACGCGGCAGTGTTATACAACGTGGCGCAGGCGGCCGCGTTCGGCGTCATGGCGGCGCTCGCCATGCGCCTCAAGCTGCTGTTCGCCACGCAGTGCTGCGTCGTCTTCTCGCTCACCTTCAACAGGAGCTACTATGCGTGAGTGTCTCTCTCATCGTAGTCTATTTTTAAGATAAAAATGTATTAGTAAAGTGTTGTCATATTTCGCTAACGCATCCTATGGATTTAGGGGTACATTACAACTTTAACTAAAATTACTTATTAACTTCCAGCCTGCCCAAGTCGGTGATGAAATACATGCCGTTCATCTGGGCGCTGTACGTCGTCACCGTCTGCCGCGTGCTCGTCGCCAACGTCACCCAAGAGATGTCGCATATCGGTATGTAGTATCTAGTTTTAGTGTAGTATCTAGTTTTATTTTACCGTCGAAATGAAAAAAACTCATTACACAGTAGTCGGTAAACTGAGAACCTTCCGACTTAGTACCACAGTATTGTCTAACTTGTGACGCCTTTTGTGGTTTTAAACCAAAAAACTGGCTTGTGGCTGTATCATAGATACGTCTGTCAAGGACGTCAAAATTTGCTAAAGACTTATCGCTTGTTATTTAAAGGAGAGTTCAGCGACTACCAGCAGGAGCAGCTGCTCAAGTTCATCAGCTCGCAGACAGGGCCGGGCGCGTTCGCGGGCTCCATGCCCGTGTCGGCCACCGTCATGCTCGCCACGCGCCGCCCTATCGTCGCGCACCCGCACTACGAGCACCTGGACGCCAGGTATGACGTCATCAGCGCGCAGACGTTCGCGGGCTCCATGCCCGTGTCGGCCACCGTCATGCTCGCCACGCGCCGCCCTATCGTCGCGCACCCGCACTACGAGCTCCTGGACGCCAGGTATGACGTCATCAGCGCGCAGACGTTCGCGGGCTCCATTCCCGTGTCGGCCATCGTCATGCTCGCCACGCGCCGCCCTATCGTCGCGCACCCGCACTACGAGCACCTGGACGCCAGGTATAACATCATCAGCGCGCAGACGTTCGCGGGCTCCATGCCCGTGTCGGCCACCGTCATGCTCGCCACGCGCCGCCCTATCGTCGCGCACCCGCACTACGAGCACCTGGACGCCAGGTATGACGTCATCAGCGCGCAGACGTTCGCGGGCTCCATGCCCGTGTCGGCCACCGTCATGATCGCCACGCGCCGCCCTATCGTCGCGCACCCGCACTACGGACACCTGGTAGCCAGGTTTGACCACCAGGTGCTCGTAGTGTGGTCATCAGCTCGCAATTGTGCACGCGTGACGTAACTAAACATGTTTGACCTAATCCTACGGAAACCGTTTTTACCAGAATTAAAGTTTAGCAGAATTCTAAAATGTAATGTAGGATGTAAATTATACATTCGTGTTTAATAATCAAATCTGTGGAAGCCCTGCCTCGGCTCGAAGGCTTTGACCAAAGATACTTTCTGGACTCACAGAAATCTGGCGACAAATAACAATTGCGTTGTTTCATCGAATAAGTGGAAGTCGAAGAAGAAGTGTCGCATGTGATGGCAGCAGTTATAATTTACCGTCAGGCGTTCTGTCTGCTCAAATACGTGTAATAATCTATAGATAACCAGAATATGTTGCACCAGGCAGCGCGCGTACGACGTGTACAAGATGTACGGGCGGTTCTCGCCGCAGGAGTACTACCAGGACCTGAGCCGACTGCGCGTCACCTACCTCATCATAGAGAACAAGTACTGCTACGGCCGGAGCAAGTGAGTACTACTGATTTTGTATCTATCTTTTTTTTTTAGGAAAATATATTATTATATGCCAGATTCATATGAATTGTTATAAAGTCGTGTTCACTCCACTTAATAAAAAAATGTAAACAAATAATTCAGGAGTTCGCAAACTTTCGGATCGAATTGAAATTCTAGTTCGTCACTTCGTGATTAACTTGAAAAACAAAGCTGTTAAATTTACATTAAAATGGCGCCGTATCAGTGATGGACAATTCATTTTTCAGGCGCTACATTATAATCCGAAGAAACAAAAATGCTTACTAGTTTCGATTGGCACATACAGTTACTTTGGGTTGATTGAATTTAGAATTATTTTTATTTTGAAAGATGATAATTGTTTATCTAAAGTATTATTTGTTCTCGTGGTTTTTACTTTAAATTGTGCTAATCATAGATCCATCCATCGAGGCCAACAAAGTCTCGGCGCTCGACTAGATACCGCTCTATATACAACAGCTCCTTGAATGTGGCAACTCATTAATGTAGTGTGGGTTTATAACATCATTGTGTGTAAGACAATTTCTGGCGTGCGTGAATTCGGTTTGTACATCTGACCGACTTTGGCGTACTATTTGTTCTCGCATTTTTCAAGCACGCCAGCGGTATCTTGTCAAGCGCCGCGACCCATCATTTATCTATAATGTCAATTTAACATTTGATCACGTTGTCACCCCAGCAAGGGCTGCTCGTTCGAGGACATCTGGGACGTGGAGGTGCCGGGACTGCGTGGGCAGCCGAAACTGTGCCACGCGCTGCTCACGCAGCAGGTAGAGCACTTCTACCCGCTGTTTCGCAACGAGGAGTACGCCGTACTCCGCGTGCACGACTTCAGCGTCAGGTGAGCTCGCCGCACAGTGGCAGTGTCCGCCGGCGTCGTGATTTGTGAAATAATATAAAGTGTAAACTTGTTTTACACCAGTATACTGGCCAGTGCTATTTGACGTCATGGGTAGCCGCCTTATTGTTAGTTGCCAGGCAGCTGGACTTGCAGGCTGGACCGCGATGTACACGAAACATATTGATATTTCCAGGATATTAATAATTTTCCAGGTACATGCCTCGTAGTTTCGACACCTGACATCAGCTAAACGTGACCTCCGAGAGACAACGTTAGAACATTCCTCACATGTCTTATTGTGTATACACCGGATTATTACACCGGACCAAGGATATTCATAATGAATGAAGAAAACATTTTTTTTAAGAATTGTTGTTAAAGGGTACACAATACTCAATAAGACATAGGAACCTAGCGCTGTGTTGCAGATTAAGCGGCGACTGTTTTATTTCTGTCAGTACTCAGTTATGATAACCCACACCAGTCTTGCCTAACTAACTTGTGTGTAGAATTTTTCTTCAGAGAAAAATATCGAAAATTGTCAAGTCTAATATAGTTGGTAATAACTTAAAGTAATGACTCTAAAACCGTAAATAAAAAAGAAATACAAATTTTATTACTCCCATGGGAGTGAAGTTATAAAAATTAGTACTTAGGCGCGTTTGCAAAATGTGTTGTCTGAAAGCGGTCGAGTACGGACTCACATTTCTTTAGAAATGTTTTGTTTAATAAATCCAGACAGTGACCATATTTTACCAAAAACGCATTAAGATGAATGCAAACGTGGACATATTTATGCTTTTGCCAAATTAATTTTTAAAATTGTTGTATCATGAAAATAATCCAAAAATTTTAAAAATTAATTTGGCAAATTAATTAAATAAATTTTAAGGTGATTATATCCGCTATCTTTGGGTATTTTTAAACAAACAAAGTAAACTACATAAGAGCAGAAAAATTATCCTAAACACGATCCGTTTTTGCAAGTTTAGTGTGAAGATGTTCGGGAAAATGGAAATAAATTATAAGAAAAAAGCTTATACTGAGAATCATATTTTTTATAATATTTTTTTAAACAATTTTAGATAAACCTAACCTAACCTAACCTACTCTATTTTTGACAATGGTTGTTGTTGTAAGATTTGGTTTCATTTGATAGTAAAATCGATCGAAAAACAGGCAATTTATGTCAAATTTGTAAACGCGCTATAATATGAAAATATTAAGTGAATAACGTGATAAAAATGAAACTTAAACAATGTATATAAAATAAGTTTGGCCAAAATAAGAGTGCTGTGTATCAAAGCAATGTATTTATAACTATCGTAATCTATGCATTTAATTACTTCACTTTTATTTTTTAGTGCTATAATATTATAGCATATATATTATTATTTTAATAGGTAGTATAAATAAGTTTATGAAAATGGTCGACTCTTAGTCTATGAATACAGCTATTCACCTAAAAACGGATAAGGCACTGTAAACGGCTTTTTAGCCGTTTACAGTGCCTTATCCGTTTTTAGGTGAACCTTTAGGTGAACCTGAACCTTGTAAAATATGTCTATATAATAATAATAATATGATACTAACTATCGCCAAGAATTACTATCGCTTATAGAACCGCCTCATAATCATTATATAATGTTGTTTAACATCGACTTCGGATATTTTGGGCATATGATCTTCTACTGCTCATATCTTTAATGTTTAGGCAGTAAAATTTTAAAAACTTTGAAAAAAAAAATGATACTAAATAAAATTATATTGCGCTCTCTAAGGCGCTGACGTCATTAACCTCACAGAAACAGGTGATTTAAAGAGGAAGAAACGACTTTCCGAAATAACATCAATACATCAGCTGTATGAGATCAATGATCTTATCAATGATAAAGAGCATAATGTCATTTTATTTAATATAATTTTTTTCTTGAAATGTTTAATTATTTTTTAGCCTAAACGTCTTTACATAAGACAGATCAGATGTCCGAAATATCCGTACCTGATTGATTTAGAACGACCTAATATTATGTCTTACTGATATTATTATATTAGAACTTTAAACTTTAGTATCAATGCTTAAACAGTCAACAAATTCGAGTACATCTCGGATTAGCGTATCACCTACAATCTTTTCACTTTTATAATAAAGTAGTTTTTCGCCATCGATTTATGTCTGAACTATAACCTAATATGCGAATCTTAAATAGTGTCGACAATAATTTTACCCTTAACCTATGTATGATTTACAATGTAACTAATTCTTTGTATGTCACTTAAATGTACCAAGAATTTCTTGTATGCTAAATCAGTAAATCGATACATTATTATATTTTAATACTTCGAAAAGTAACGTAGCAAACGTTCTTTATATTTTAAAATATTAATTTTGTTTGTAAATGAATGTTTTGGAAATTAATATGTAAAAAATAAAAAGTAATAAATAGACACTATTACTTTTTTATTTTTACATAATATATAATAATAGTTTCAAAGTATACGTGTTTGTTGTGATTTTGGTCTGTTTTAGACCCCATTTTACGTTCGATAATGTTGGTCTTATAATAGGTACTTAGTTGTCATGTTCGTATAGTAGGTATTTTACCCAATTTTAACTGAAATAATATCAAAAAGCTGTAATTCTAAGCGTTAACCTATCTTAAGGACTAGTCTTCAAACTGTACTTTGTCTTCGGAAGATGTTTCGACGAAAGTATTATAAAATGTGATTTCATAGTTGTCTATTTTAGAATATACGAACATCGTAAATTCTGTGTTTCATTACAATCTTTAAATTAATTGTTGCGTAATTTGAAACATAAGAACATAAAACCCCAACAGTTATGGATTAGAAAAGAAATTAAACGATATTCGTGCAAAACAAATAATATTTTACTAACTTTTATGAACGTAAATAAATTCTTCTTATATATTTTAATTTTATAAACTTAAATCCATGCATTGATTAAAAAAACAGTTTGTTTGCGGGTAGTTTAAAAAGTATACGCACCACCGTTATGGTCGGCGCGAATGTGTTGCGTCCATGCGTCCACGTTTTGATACAGCTGGAAATACAAAATTTCGCTTAAGAAAATTGGACACATACATAATCGTGGTTCTTGGTATGTATCGCTCGCGATTACTTTAATCGTTATTGCCGTACAGCGGCATTGACCGCCGGCAGCATATGTTCTAAAATCGTTATAATCGCATCAAGAAATAGCCTAAGGTACAAAATTAAATACATGTTCCTCGCTCACCTGGCCGCAGTAGTCGCAGGGGTAGAGGTGCATGTGGTGCGCGGCGCGGTGCGCGCGCAGGCGGTGCGCGCCCACCAGTCGCGCGCCGCACGTGTCGCACACCAGCCCGCCCTCCTCCTGCCCCTCCAGCCCCACCGCCTCCGCCGCGTCGCCCGCGCCCCTCGCACCACTCGCGTCGCCGCCCGGTGACGCAGCGCGGGCGCGCTTCGGCTCGCGCGGCTCGTAGTAAGGACACGCTGGAATTAAGCGTGTAGGTAAGTTACTAATTGCCTATTACCACAATATAAACAATGTACAGTAGCGGAACTCAATCGTGTCCTTGATATTTTTGCCTACAATTAAGCGGAGCGTCTCGCGCGAGCGGAGACTGGTACGTCTACAAAGAAGGCGCTGACAGTGCGAAGCGTCGCGGAACAAGTAACTAAAACTCGTTAGTCGTTCAATGCAGCGACAAGTCTTGGCGGCGCGGCTCGCGTCGTGACATTACATACTTTTGCTATTTGAGGTTTCGTTAGCGGCCGTGTAAACGACGCGTATTTGTGCGTGCCCCGATTCGGGCGGTCTAAGTAGTATGAAGATGGTCTACTGTACATTATTTATATTGTGCTATTTCCCACTTTGCTCCAATGTGTAAGATATTTAATGCTTTTTCCCTCGACGAAATTCGCGTGGGTGATAAATACCATCTTACAAATTTTTGCCACTTCCTGGCAACATCTTTTTATATCTAGTTAGTGAGACTCACTGCCGTGTCCGACGTGCGTCTTGTAGAACGTGACGAGGACGTTGTCGAGCGTCTCCGTGACGATCATGTGGGCGGGGCACGCCTTGCCAGTTTTGTAGATCTGACGCTCCGGCGCCGGCCGCTTGCCCTTGCCCTGACCACATTCTTACTATTTATGGGATATTCCATCGATCCTGGGATCTGGGCTATCCCAGATCCCATGATCGATGGAATTAAATCCTGATCCTAAAAAGATTAGGGCGCGTTTCCAACTTTCCACTGTGCAAGGATGAAGGAATATGTCATACAAGTAACAAGTTACAACATGGGCACTAATAAGGAAGAAATCTCTAAGGGCCGATTCACACCGAAACGGCAGCGGAGCGGCCAGCAGCATAACTGTCATATCATTTTAAACTTTATCTTCATAACTATAAAACACAGTTCCGATGGTCGCTAGCGGCCTTGATCGATAATTTCTTTGAAATTAGTCTAGAAATGCCAGGTGTCAGGGATCAACATAAAAATCAATTTTAAGACCATTTTAATCGTTTCAGGAAAAAAAATATTTAACAGTACGACATTTTCTGGCTCGGCGAAAGTTACCTGATAGACGTAGACGCCGGACTGGCTGCACATGTAGTGCGAGCGGACGCCCTCGATGGTCTGCTTGCTGGCCGTCGTCTTCCGGAAGCGGTACTTCGTCTCCTCCTGTACCGCACTCTTGAACAGCAAGAAATCTGTGTAAAAACCAAACCTAAGGATTGGACTATAATAATTATGTTCCGGAAAGCCGGGGAAAATTCAAAGCATTGAAAATAGAACTTTTCTCAAATACGCAATAGATTTAAAAATCCTCGACGTCAGCCAGCAGGGTGAATCAGTACCTGCGCTGTGTTACGCCGAGTAATTGGGACACAAGACCAAAATACCGGTAATAGCTAGATCGTTTATTCATCCATGGTGTTGTTGAGCAGCTGTAGACAATTGCAATGAAGACCTACGTCACTCAGCAGCCGGTACAGAGTAGGTACTAACCGTCTATGGTGGCGAACTCCAGGCGCTCCACCTGCTCGGAGACGCCGTGCGTGTACAGCAGGTGCGCGCTGAACTGGCTGCCGTAGCTCACGCGCTCCGAGCACAGCGGGCAGAAGAACGCCTTCCGCTTCTCCACCTGAATCACATTACAAATCAGATGGGATATTAGTGCGTGGAGAGCTTCGCCTGGAGGGCAATAGGGATGATGACTACAACTTAAATATTTCGTTTCATTAATATACTCAGAAACATCGAGGCATTACTACTTGGTAATTTAAAAAAATAAAATATTTTATGTGTAGTTTAGTAATTAGATACATCTATAAAGAATGATACAAATAAAAAAAATGTACAAATCGCCGTAGCTTTAAAAATATTGACTTTTGATATTTTGTTTCTTGTGAGAAGTTACTCGTATTTAGAAGTACAATTCATTTAAGCAATAAAAAAAATTTGTCATCTAGCTTATTCTCGTCAATATTGTCAGTTTAATCTCGTATTGACGTGTACGTTAACTCGATTGATGATGTTTGACTGATGTCACAGGGTTGTTTTGTTGTTACCTATTCGGATATATCTAGATGAAACTTCATCAAACGTTAAATTATACGAGGGCTGCACTAAAAGTATCGGGAATATTTCCACTGTTCCTGTCATATTAAAATCTTTTTAATTTAAAACTCCTTGGTTTTAAAAATCGAATACCGTTTATTTATTGAAAAAAGATTCTCGGTCTTGTCACAAGGTCTTGTCAAACTTGTTTAGTCGTTGAGAAAATGGAATTGACTCGAGAAAATTCTAGAGCGATGATTTATTATGACTTTCGAAGTGGTTTAACACAAAAACAGTGTGTTGACCGGATGATTTCTGCATTTGGTGATGAAGTCCCATCCAAAACCACAATTTATCCCTGGTTTGCTGAATTTCAACGTGGACGTGTCAAGCTCAGTGATGATCCCCGTCAAGGTCGTCCAAAAACTGCAGTCACCCAAGAAAACGTTGATGCTGTGCGTAAGCTGATTGAGGAAGATCGACATGTGACATACCGCGAAATTCAGGCAACTTTAGACATTGGCATGAGTCAAATACAAATAATCTTGCATGAACAATTAGGTGTAAAAAAGTTGTTTTACCGATGGATACCGCATTTGCTCTGTGAAGAGCAAAAAGCGGCTCGCGTTACTTGGTGCGTCAGAACTCTCGAAAGATTCCACGCAGGATCCTCAAATGCTGTATACAACATCGTATGAGGTGACGAATCCTGGATATACGCGTACGAACCCGAAACAAAAAACCAGTCACGAGTTTGGGTGTTCGAAAATGAGCTAAAGCCAACAAAAATTGTTCGTTCACGGAGTGTTGCAAAAAAATGGTGGCCACGTTTGCCTCCGAAACCGGCCATGTTGCGACTATTCCTCTTGAGGGACAAAGAACGGTTAATGCAGAATGGTATGCTAACATTTGTTTGCCACAGGTCGTTTCTGAACTCCGTAAAGAGAACTGCAACCGCCGCATCATCCTCCATCACGACAATGCGAGTTCTCACACCGCGCACAGAACAAAAGAGTTTTTAGAGCAAGAAATCATAGAATTATTAGACCATCCGCCGTACAGCCCCGACCTAAGCCCTAACGATTTCTATACTTTCCCTAAAATAAAGAATAAATTGCGTGGTCAGAGATTTTCATCACCTGAAGAAGCTGTGTACGCCTACAAAACGGCCATTTTGGAGACCCCAACTTCAGAATGGAATGGTTGCTTCAATGATTGGTTCCATCGTATGGAAAAATGTGTCAAATTTCGCGGAGAATACTTCGAAAAGCAATAAATACATTTTTAAATAGTAATGTTGTGTCACTTCCTTGATTCCCGAAATTTTCAGTGCCGCCCTCGTACGGTAAAGAGGAAGAGCCTAAGAAAAACTATAAAAAGCAAGCTATGGAACCGGTTAATATTATATCCGATTAACAATATATACCGAAATCTAATTAATAAATGAGAGAAACTCCACCGGTAACCGGAAAAAGAAAGCAATTCACCTCTATCCCGTGCGCCTTCCACAGATGGTTGTTCAGGATCTGCTTCTGGCTGAAGTCGCGGCCGCAGATGTGGCACTCCTTGCGGTCGCGCGACGAGTACTTCGGCGGGTGGTCGTTGCACAGCTTCACTGCACAAACAGCGTCTAATATTACTTAGAATTTATATGAAAATCACACTTTTCTAGAAACATTGTCCATATTTGTATGTACTAGGGACCCATGTAAGGAAATGTATTTTGATTTGTCCAAACTCCAAAAATCTGTTCATGATATCAAGACTATTCATTTATATAATATATTATAATAAAAGTGATATGAAAGTGTAAACTAATTACGAGAATTGTGGTTCTGAACAGAGTATAAAGCATAATCGAGTCCCTTACGTCCGTGCTTCATCCGGAGGTGCGTGAAGCAGGCCTTCTTGCTGGCGTACACGTTCTCGCAGAAGTGGCACGCGTACTTGCGCTCGTCGCCCTCCGAGCTCGGCCCGTGACACCTAAAGCGGTTATATACTCCGTGTTCCAATTTAAATCCAAACGTAAACAAAGAGACTAATAAAAAAATTATATTAATAATAAAGAACAAAGAGAATTTAAGAAAAAATAAACTAAAGCTGGGGCCTGGGACTGTATGATCCGGAACCTGGCGGTCCTGGGAAAATTCAGAGCATTGAAAATAGAACTCTGCGCTAATACAATCTTCGAAAATGTATGTATGTTCGCATATGAGTGTCGAGTGAAATGTCAATGTCATATATGACAGCTCGACACTCGAAACTTCCATTTTCAACTCGATTGTATTAGCGCAGAGTTCTATTTTCAGTGCTCTGTATTTTCTCCGGCGTTCCGGATTCCAGGGCATATATCTAGTCCCAGTCTTATGCTACCGATTTTAATGTCACATGTATTTACCGTACAATACAGATATTCAATGACACATTAATTTGGCTTTTTTTTATTTACATTTAGATTAAATAGGATCTGAACGGATTACAGAGTACCTAAGTAGGTACATTAGACTCATGAGGCATGAGCTCCTCATTTTTAGATTGATGAGGAACTACATTACTTTATAAAAATTATAACCCGACTACGTAAATTATATAGCCTATGTTACCCTTACCCGGGCCATTATTGCGAATCTTTTGACACCCCATTTATTAAAATCGGTTGTTACAGTTGTTTAGGGTGGAACAAACATATATACATACATACATGACAAAATCATTACCTTTTGGCTTCACCGTAGTCGGGTAAGAAAATAATATACCAAACATTATTTAAAAGTGACCTATTCATGTGGTCGTCGTGGTCCCGGAGCGCGGCGCCGCATAGCCGACAGTCTGCGGCGGGCTCGGCGTGCTCCGCGGACGTGGTCGACTGACACTCTTCTAAATTTAACAATGACATCGTTATATTTTGAATAAGTCCGTTAAACAGTTTTACAAAAATATAAATCGAAATGACATAATATAATAATAATAATAATAATACTATGGACGCTTCACACCACGTCAATCTGGTCCCGTGCTAAGTATCCGAAGAACTTGTGTTACAGGTACCAGAAAACGGGAAGTATATTTAATACTTTTATACTATACATATATTTAAGATTTTTATTATATTATTTTATTTATTTTATTTTATTTCTATAGAAAAACTTACAGCTAAACATAACTTTGTAGCAACAAAATTGAAACAGATAGCCATTGACAAGTTTTTACAGATATGTAACAAAAATATTAAAGTGAGTGCTAGCTTTATACAAAAGAAAAAGGGGAATGAAATAATCAACGAAAAAACTAACAAAAATATTCGAGAAAAATTCAATCAAACCTTTGGATCACTGAACTGATCACACATACCTAATTGATTATAATTAACAGAAATATTCTGCAGTTACAAGTCGTTTAATAGAAGAAGATTCAATTAAGAAAGCATCTGCGTTAGAGTGATCGCGTAGGAAATCGTTAAATAGTCTGGTAGACCTACAGATAAACGAATTGCGACGGTAATTAGTATTATAGGGTGGGATGTAAAGTGGGACAAAAGTGCGGAAGAATCTAGAGGGTACATTTATTTTAATTTTATTGTGTAAATCGGGGGAGTCTATGACATTTTTAATAATTTTATTCAAGTAGATCAAATCTGAGATGATACGACGGCGCTCTAAGGGAAGGAAATGATATTTTTTACATCTAGTTTCATAAGTAATTAGATTATCACCACATTTGTATTGTAAGTATCTAAGACACCTTTTCTGTATTGATTCAATCCTATACACATATTTAATACACATCCATGACCCAGGAACACAGAAAAAATTTTTGTTCCTTCGGCGGGATTCGAACCCGCGACCCCCGGCTTGAGCACCAACGCGCTGAACCACTGAGCCATAGAGGTTATGCAATAGCAATATTATGTGGTGGACCAATTAGCGTCACTGTCTTGAATCGCGATTTCTTGACAGAACACGCGTCCTTCATAATAGGGCATAATCATCATACTCCCTACGGCCCCCGCCCCTCTGCACCTCGCCAGCCGGCTTCAGCATCATCGGGTACCTCGACCACCAGCCTCAACGCACCGCGGCCCGGTCGATCCCGCTCCGGATTCAACGGGCACTCCCACTACCACAACGAGCAGGACCGAACGGACCGGTCGGCAAGCAGAGCACGAAGCATCTATCCTGGTCAACAAGTAGCGACAACGACGGGTCAGCAAGCAGGGCACGAAGCATCTCTCCCGGTCAACACGTAGCAACAACGACCGGTCAGCAAGCAGAGCACGAAGTATCTCTCCTGATTAATACGTAGCATCGGCCACGCAGGGCAGCATCTCCAACTCAGTGGTGCCCATGCATCAGCACAGTTCGGACTCACAAGGACTTACCACTGTCATTGGCGCCTCAAGCCCAGGACAAGACACATGGGGTTGATGTGGCGCCACAGTCCTGAATCGCGCTATCGAAGTTTTTTCAATTCGGCGCTATATACAATCCCTGAAATTATTATACGCCTGCCCGAGCACGACACCCGCTCGGTCGGGCTCTTCCCACAAAATCTCAAAATTATTTTAATATCCATCGTGAGAATCGGACACGGGGAAGCGGGTCTAATTTCTGCAGCTGAAAGAAATACACCATCGGAAGACCCCGCGGATTTTTTTTTAGGCTAGAGTAGCTTCAAACGTCTTGGACGTGTTTTCAGTTTATACGTTATTTAGATTGTATTCGAATTTCGCCTGAGATTAATAACTACTTACCTATAGGTATTAGGTAATATATTTATTAATCTGTGGTAATAGTAGTTTTCCCCTGTATTGTTCTTGATTAAAAAAAAATGTACAATAATTTACCTTCCTCCTTACGAACTTCTAGCAGCAGCGTTTGCCACCCCTCACTCTCGTCGGCCTCCTTCAGAATAGTTTCATCTAAATACTCCACATCTATTAATTAAGTAATAATGTTGTACAATTAGGCTTGGACTAGTCATCCGGAATATTTCCTGCCGGAAAAAATTGTATTAGCGCAGAATTACTTTTTCGGCTATGTTTTTTTCCGGCCAGAGATATTCCGGATAATGTAGTCCGAGCCTTAACAATTAATATTGTATGTGCTCATTATAATAGTCGTCAATTAATGTAATTGGTCATTTTAACGTCTCGCTACATATTTTAGGACGTACCAAAGAACAGTAATAATACGAACCGAGGCGAGCGACAGCTTATCGACAGCTACTTCGTACTGCAATTATGCTTTCTAACTCGTACTAAAGAATATCAATAGGTAATAGGTAAGTACTTTACCTTTCGTACTTTTACAACTATCGAGATTTTTTTTCGTTTTGTTTTTAAATGTAACAGCATCTTCCAGTGTTGCGATACAGGACTTGCAAATATATTTGAAATCGCTGGTTACCTTAAAATAATAGGTAATTAAATATTTGATTCAACTGGTAGGATTGTAGCATTGGCTTTAAGATGCCCACCTACTTCGCGAGACTGCAATAAAAGGATATTATAATAAGGATATTAGTGTGAATTTAAGTATGTACCTACCTATGTATTAAAATATATACCCCTTTACTAAAAAAATATTTACACAGTGGATAAGATATGCAATAATTTGTCCTTGTCTGATATATTGGAAAAGTAGCTTGACAGACAAGGGCAAAACATTGTATAGCTTATCCATTGTGTAAATATTTTTATTAGTAAGGGGGTTATTATTGGTTATTATTTTTATGGAGATGTGCTCACTGACTGACTGGCATAATATAGGCGCACGCACAGCCGTAACCGTTAATTGGTTTTAATTTATAACGTGGATTTACACTAGGAAGGGATTTTAAAAATGCTATCCCTAAAGGGGTTAAATACTTACGAGGTAGAAATATTGTATGGAAAATCTTTAAATTTACACCGATTATGTTGAAAATTGACATTCATGCTCTTAAATACATTTCATTAAATTCTAACGTGTTTCGAGGCTTAGTCTAATTCTCCCTCTGAGCGTGTAAAATAAGGGTTGAAAGTTTGTATGGAAAATATTTACCTGTAATGTGCCCCGATTTAAATGAAATTTAATATCCAAGCTAATAAATACAACTCAATGAGTAGGTACTTTTTAAATATTTTTTGGAAATTCGCTCCCCTTAAGGGGGTTCAAAGTTTGTATAGTGAAACAATAACTGGACAGATTGCGTTAAATGTTTAACGCAGATAGTTATTTTAAAGTAGACATCCGTTAAAAAATTATTTTTCTAAGTTCGTCCCCCACGGACAATCAACGAATCCACGCGGACGATGTCGCGCAAAAAAAATTAGTTGAAACTATAAAATAAGTAGGTAGTCAATGCGTTGTAAAACGTATCAATAGGTAACAGCAGCTGTAATGGCACAACACGTACAATCATGGCATCATATTGATTACAATATTTTTTAATAAGGTTTTACCTTTAATTCAAAGCAGGTTTCAATAGCTTGTGCATAAGTTCCAAAATGTTCGTTGCAAGTTATAGCAAATAGGTTGCATAAATTTTCAGAACGTTGGCAAGTAATGCAACCTTCATAATGTTTTTTCTCCATTTTCTTAATAAAATTTGATTGACTTTATATTAGTAATATTATTAACTTTATATAGCTAGCGTTATATTTTGGTTTATTTATTTCTTGATTATCAAACACATCAAACAATGGAATTTTGAATTCTAATTTTGAAATATTATATTTTTTCCTCAGATTATAAAACAATCTGAGATTTTTTCAGAATAGGTATTTGTTCATAATTTGGAATATCGTGAAAAATATATTTTCCCACCTCCGTATAAGTATTATATTTTTTCAAAATGTATTATATTAAAATAAAAATATGTCAGATTTAAATTCGACACAACATTATATTATATTGTACCTAATATTAAAGAAGAGGTACGATTTTTTTTTCAAAACTTCCTAGAAACTTTCAGTATAGCTATACTGAATCGACTGACGTGACTCATTGACTGCACTGACTATTTATTTGACTTGAACTAGACTTTAGACTTGACGATTTAGGAATGCGGTATTGAAAATTGAAACGATAATTCTATTTCCCACCTTTTTAACTTGACACTGACAAAAGGTTTTAAGTCTTCTTCTTTAAAATGGCCTCCCTTGAGGAATAGCCAGTGTCAGTTACGTCGTCGACGCCATATATTTATATAATTTAAAAAAAAACACCAAATGTCAAGCGTTGTCAGAAAATAGCATTGTTGAATGAAATTTATGAAATTTCAGCCAATGAAATTTCATTCAATATCATTGAAAATAGAAATGTGAAATGTCAGTTCACAGTTGTCTTTCGATTGTTGTAGTTTGTGATATAAGTTCATTGTTGTCTTTCTTATCGCATTATTTTGAGTTGTGTAAACAAAAATGAAAATAAAAGGATCACTTATACACATCTAATCTCGATAATTTCACTAATGTTTCGTGCGCATACATTCACGTTCATGATAGTTTCCATTGCGGTAGTGTCAGTAAAAGTAGTCGCTCTGTTTTACGTTGATGTAAATATAAATTGGTGATTGACCTCCTAAATGCTGTGTTAAATAAAACTTTCTTTTATAACTGAAAAGTTAAAAGCAACGAAAGACAATATGAAGTGGCAGATCGACAGAGGACTTTTACCTATAAAAATACATTTTTTCTTCTTTTTTGCTGGTGAGTTATATTTTCGTAGTTTTTTAAATTTTGAATCTTGTAATCTATTGTATTTTAAGAATAGCTTGTGCCCGCCACTTCGTTTACGTGTAAAATACTATTAAGTAATAGAAATGGAACTTTATTTTTTTAAACGGAACCCTAAGATAAAAGTTGCCTAAGTTACTCCTTATAACATCAGCTAACTGCCAGTGAAAGTCTGGTCAAAATAGGTCCGACCGTTTCAGAGATTAGCCGGAACAAACAGATTTAAAAATTGTTTTTTTTTGGTGTAGGTACAGTATGTAATACTATCATATGCATTTAGTGCAAAGCTGTTAATTTGAAATTATAAACGGACACTTCAATTTTATTTATTTGTATTGATATATTGAAATTGGAAAATTTTACTTTATATTATAACATTGCTCTCCTACTAATTCTGTCGACTCTAATAAAATAAGTAGGTACAATAATAATAATTATTAATAATCATACACAACACACCATCAGCTTATTCCACATCAAAAATATATTTTTATATTACACATTTACTTTTTAGACACAATTACTAAAATTAAATCCTTGAATATTATGATAACATTTTGCAATTGTAGTAACCCAAGTTACACAAGAAATTATTTAAATTTATTTTGTAAGTTCCGAAACTGATTAAAAAAGAAACTTGTTTCAATTCTGATGTGATTTAAAAGAAGCCTGGACTGATCATGATGAATTAATTAAATTATCTGTCAGATTTGCTAAGCCACATAATTAGCTAATCTCGATTATCATAATGTTGGAAAAGCTGGTGATAAACGCCATGATTGTTCTATTTATTCAGGGTTTAATTTTTTATACTTCCTTTACCCAAGATAATATTAAATGGGGCTTGTAAAAAATAACAGTCACATGACATTATTATATTACATTGAAATTTTATGATATAATTTGTAAATCAAATTTTGTTTGACAGAAAAGCGTAGAAAATTAGTTAAATTCATAAGGTTAAAGTATGGTCTTGATATTTCAACCTGTTGTCGCACAAATTATTTGTCGGCATGAATTTGGACTATTCGAGAATATAGTAAATTACTAGTGGTCGCACTGTGGTCGAAATTCGCCTTTAATCATTTATATATAACCCTTCTCCACATAAGCTTTAACTATGCCAAATATCATACTCCTCCGTTTGCACAATTCTCGATAAAAAATTACTGAACGCTTTTGCTTCGCATATTAATATATTGTATGATATTATACACACTATCATAATATAATCTTTTATACTGCAGTGAACTATACATTGTTCTGTACTCAACACTAATAACATGGTTGTCATCACAGTTAAAACAAATAGAATTAATAACTGGTATTATATCTTGTATGTACACAGGCATAAAAACCCAATCAAGAGCATGTTAGGACATATCCGAGGAGGATTCAAAATTTATTCAAAAATAATTTTCCTAGACTGAACCTGTCAGCATGGAAAGTTACAAGTTTGTAATTCTTGCAGTTTAGAAATGCGGGGGGGGGGGGGGAGGGGGGGGGGGGGGCAACTTGTATACAGCAATTCAAGTATTCCATTTGGTTTAAATGTTAACAAAATCATGTATCACTCCTTAACCTTGTTCTTCCCCACTTGAATGATGCAAAAAATATATCATCATCTATTCATATTCATAATTACTGGAGTTAGCAAGAGAGGATGGACAGACAGACAAAAGTATGGACAGACCAAAGCTATAAGGGTTCCTTATAATACTATGGAACCCTTAAAATAAAGTACATCAACTCAGTATTAACACATATTAATAAATAGTTACTATGTAAGTATAAGCACTTTATTAGGTGTCTATTCTTTGTTTTGCATAATTACTTACTGATAAAAAAATTTGCACAACAGATAACTTAAACAACGTTGCTGTCTTTGTCTGATGCGTCGGAAAAGTCACTTGACATACAAAGACAGCAACGCTGTTGAAGTTATGTATTGTGTAAATATTTTTATTAGTAAGGGGGTATAACGTAAAAAATATTATGTAAGTATGTTAGCAGTAATTGCTATAAATAAACACAACATGCAACGGCAAGATTGCATGGATGATAAACAAATATTATTTAGCACATAATATTGGGGGAAACTTTTCTGTGTTCCTATTCCCAATATGAGTGTCTAACAGTGGCGAAGGCTGGTTCTCCTACATAGGGAAGCCCTAGCCTGTACAATAGGTAGGGATTTGGATGAGGGTCTACAAATGTGGTAAGTGAAGCCGATAGGAATGGAGTTATAGGAACCTCACGCCACTGGTGTCTAATACTTCTGGCAATGTAGCCCAGCAGCCTTCAGCCTCTAGCTATCAAATTGAATTTGTAGTCAAAGTGAGGCTTAAGCAATAAGTTAGCAGTAAGCTAGTCCTAGGTTTGATTTAAATATTATCTGATCGCGTCGTTCTATTCATATTCTGAATAACTATCCCTCTTGAGTCGCTGATGACATAAATAAATACGCAAATTATGGGACACGTGAGTCTAGATTCTACTGTCATCTGCGCACTCGCGAACTAGTTCGGCCTCACCTTGTCTCGTGTGACCTGCAAATTGTGACAAGTATCAATTTAGACCCTACTGTTGATGGTGTGAACAAAACTGTGTATGACAGTGACTGAACACACTTCACTCGTCGTGTCCATGTTATTGTAACAAAGGTGATAACTCCCTTAATCATACAGAGACGATAGTTTAAACTCGAGTATTAACTTACGTTTATTTGTAAACCGGTAGTTTATCAATTGAACTGATAACAATATTTCGTGTCTACTTCACAGCAATGAACCTGGGTATAAGTACTGTTTAAGTACTAGCTTTTTCCCGCGGCTCCTCCCGCCGTGAATATAGTATCGAGTATCCCACGTGAATACTGTACTTTTTCGGCATAAAAGTGGCCCATGTTTTAATCCAGAGCCTAAACTATTACCACACCATATTTCATCGAAATACGTTCAGTAGTTTTTGCGTGAAAGAGTAATAAACATCCATCCATCCATCCTCACATTCTTTCACATTTATAATAGTAGTAGTAGGATGTACTACTAACTGTCCCGACAGACGTTGTTCTGTCCTAAACTCCTAACTATAAACTATAAATAAATAACTACACCTGCATCTACTCCCTACACCTACACCTTTTCCCGCAATTTTTCCAATATTTCTCACCGTTTAAAGTTTTAAACTTTCCCTGCACTTTCAAAATATTTTCAAGACCAAAATAAGCTAAATCGGCCCGGCCGTTCTGGAGTTTTGGCGAGACATTGGAATTGCAATCCATTTTTATATATAAGAAGAAGATGAAGAACTACACCTATTGGTAATATAGAATTATCTGCTTAATCTCTCAAAGTATACAGTTAACAAGTTTGCAAGGATTTGCCCGTCACTACATTATAAGAGCTATAAATTAATTATCTTTACAGCGGGACTGTACCAGCAGATAACAATCAAAACACGTTCACAGCGCGTGAACAGCTGAGTGAAGAATACAATATTTTACGACCTCTGTGGCTTAGTGATTGAGCGCGTCGGTGCTCAAGCCGGAGTCTGCGGGTTCGACTCCTGCTGATGGAACAAAAAAGTTTTCCTGCGTTCTTGCGTCATGGATGTGTATTAAATATGTGTATTGTGTATCCTCACTAATATTATAAATGTGAAAGTTTGTGAGGATGGATGGACGTGTGTTACTCTTTCACGCAAAACGGACGCACGGAAACGCTACTTTTTATCCCGGAAAAGTACAGTATTCCCGCGGGATACTCGATAGTATATTCACGCGGGCGGAGCCGCGGGAAACAACTAGTAGTATAATAAAAATATTAAAAATGTATAGTATAAATGTATTAAATATACTTCCCGACTCCCGTTGTAGCACGGGGCCAGACTGACGTGGTATGAAGCTCTCAAATATATTATTAAATAATTACCTAGGTTTTGGTGGCTTCAGAAGCAATTTTTTTACAAAGCAGGCTCGGTTAAAAATTGCCAACCGAAGCTAATAAAGCATAAAGACCAACCTAGGATAGATATTCTAAGATTTTGTTAAAACTAGAAAACGACTCTTATCTTTAACTCCACTTCTATGAACTTACATAGTTCATGTAAATGAGAACACTTCGGTGCAAAAAGTTGCGGAAAATTATTCCGTCTGTAGGTCTAAAATGGCCACATTAAGTAATCTTACTATGAAACATGAACTTTTGAAGAAGTTTCTCTTGCACTAACTTCTAAAATTCTTTACAATTAAGCAATTCTTATTGTGTACTATTTTACTCATTTCTATTGAAGATCTAAATAGAATCGATACATGTTACTATGAGAGCAACTTCTTCGTAAGTTGATGTTTCATAGTATGATTCACTTAATGTGGCCATTTTAGACCTGCTGCTGGTCACAATTTTGTACAATAACAATTTTAAATATCGCTAATATTATTAAATATCTAAACGTAAAAGTTTGTATGTATGTGAGTACTTTGTATTTTAACTGTATTTCATGCTAAAACGGTTGAACAGATTTTATTTTGTAATTTGGCACGCAGGCAGTTAACAAAAATGCTACTTTTAATCCCGTGAGAATGTAAAGTTCTGGCGGGATAGATAGATGTCGACTTGCGCACTCGGAGGTCACGGGTAACATTTGGTATTAAATAAAAAACCTTCAAGAAAAGAGCATAGGTATTCCTTTTTTGAAAGACAACGCATTTGCGGCGTCTCTGAATTCTGATGTTATGGGTGTCCGTGGAAGTAATCGCTTACCAATTACCATTAGCTGATCCGACTACTCGTTTTCTAATCTTAAAAAAAATTGTGTCCGACCGAAACTGGTTTTCCAGCCGAAACCGAACTTTCGGCTTTGCTCTGCTTGCTCGGCCGAAACCGAAACGTATTAAAACATATTATTTAAAATTACGATTATTTACTGAAATTTACCCTTTTTAACATTTATTTGCATATATATACAGACAGTTTGATAGTGTTAAATAAAATAAAAAGACAATCATTAAAGTATGTAACAAATATATTTTTTTATGATATGAATATTTATAGACTTGCTCTTGAAAGTAAACTTTAATCATTGTAGAGTTCTTTAGACAAATACTACATAAGTTAACTAGTAATACGTCAAATTGTGTTCACAATATTTTAAAGATAAATATAAGGCCTCCACAGACGCCAGGCCGATCGTTTCAGTTAGAACTGACGTCAGTTCGGCCTAAACGGATTCGAGCACATACACGGAAAATTGCCGCGTGCTTCGGTCGTGTTTTTAGGGTTACGTAATACTTAAGGAACCCTTATAATTTCACTCTGCCCGTCCGTCTGTCTGTCTGTCCGCTGCTCTCCTAGCTTCTGTAATAACTTTATGACAATAACTTTTGTAGTAATTCAAAGAAGACCTATTGCGTGTTGATAGTTACGGAACCCTCCTTAGACATGTCGTGACATGCTCTTGGTCAGTTTAGGCTATTATTTAATTTATTTACTGTGTTTTGCTGCACCTGTAGTCACGCTATCGAAGAAACTAATTATTGTCATGTACATTTTTCCAGTAATATGTTATAGAAATCATTTCTCTTTGTTTTATAGTAATAGTCTTTAGATTTTATCAACCATAGTGACTCTAAAGTTTTAAATACTTCAATGAACTTCAATAAATTTCGTTAGACCGCGAGCCATTTTTAGGGTTCCGTACCCAAAGGGTAAAAACGGGACCCTATTATAACTGAGACTTTGCTGTTCGTCCGTCTGTCGCCAGGCTGTATCTTAACCTTCTTATACCGTGATAGCTCGACAGTTAAAATTTTCACAAATGTATGATGAAGGTATTTCTATTGCCGTTATAACAACAAATACTAGAAACGGAATAGAATAAAAATTTGAGGCTCACATACAACAAATGTGATTTTTTCCGTTTTGTACGGAACTCATCTTGCCGACTCGCACTTGACCGGTTTTATTTTACACTCGAATTTTATTACCGTTCAGTCCAATTTTATTGACGTTCAGTCCATCCGTACAGGTCAGAATGAATTTTGCCAACTTAGTTGTTTTACAAAGGTTTACTACTAAATTTTGAATATTAGTACCTTTTAGTACCCTCCTTAGTAGGAATTTAGTTGTTAGTAGTGGTTTTGTAGAAAATAGCTAGATAGTAATCATAATATGCAAAATGGTCTACTTCTATGTGCTATTATGACACCTTATCATAATAGCACACAATAGCAAGCATCCGTAAGTCGCTTAAAACTACCGATTTAATATCTATTATACGTAATATTTCCTACTATATTTTTTTTAATTTAACAGTTAAATATTAAAACAGAAAATGTATGCAAGTATGTTTGTATACACAAAATCCCTAAAAATCTTTTAGGGATTCCTAAATTTAGTAGCTTCTTTATAGTTATCGGTACTCTTTTAGTAAAAACGACGCGAGTTTAGTAGTTTCGCAATAACAGAGTTGGCAACACTGGATCGAACCGCTTCAGTCCATACGGCCGACTGATGCGATCTCGAAATTGCACACAGACGATACGATTTTCCATCCGTTCAGGCTGAACTGAACTGACCGTGTATGGGACCCCTAATACTTATTTTTGGAGATTTTTATTTACCACTTTTATTTTCTAGTTATCACAATATTATCAATCTAGGACAATCTAGGTATATAATCCATCTTATCATTAATCATTATTTTTAGTCTCAGCCTAAACATAGATTTTAATTATATATAAAGATATATTATAGTAAATAAATATGACGAAGTAACGACTTACTTTTGGAAGTACATACTTAAACATTTAAAAAAACAACTTTAAGTTAGACTTTAAAACTACATACCTAACTCTCAATTGGATTTATTTTTACTATTGCGCTTACAATATTTTTAAGACTAACCTAATATTTATTTTACTGTCCGACCGAAACCGCATTCGGGTGTTATCGCACTGTGATCGGTCAAGTTCGCGCTTTGAATTCCATCCAAGCGACGATGGCACTCTATAAAGTTATTTTGGTACAGGACATGATTCCTTTAGTTCTGTTGCAAATTTACTTCAGATAGGGTAAACATTTTCATGAGAAACTCATTGTTGTTTGTTTTCAGTTAAATATATATTAGGTCTTTACCTATGAAATTGTCGTTTTGTATGAAAAAATTTAAACAAATTTTTTTTTTGTATTTTTTATTTGTATTAATCGAAGTGATCACCCATGCAATCAATGCATCCTTGCCAACGCAGTGGCAGTTTATTGATGCCCTTCTTAAAGAAATCGGCTAGACGAGAGGCAACAAATTCTTCAAAGGCATTTTGTATTGCCTCTCGGGTATTGAATTTTTTTCCCGCCAAGAAGTTATCCAAATTCTAGAAAAAGTAGTAGTCTGTAGGCGCAAGGTCTGGTGAGTAGAGCGGATGACGGAGAGCTTCCAACCCCAGTTCTTGCAACTTGGAGACCGTCTGCTGTGCAGTATGAGGTCGCGCGTTGTCGTGCAGGAGCAGCGGAGACGAGCGATTGACCAATGCTGGTTGGAGATGTGCCAGCTTCTCCTTCATTGTGTTCAGTTCTTCACAGTACACATCTGCAGTAATGTTCACCCCGTTTGGTAAGAAGCTGTGATGAATCACACCGGCGCTAGACCACCAAACAGTGACCATCACTTTTCTAGGGGTAAGTTTTCGTTTAGGTGCTCAACCAGGATCCAACCAACTTGCTAAGCGCTTGCGGTTATCAAACAGAATCCATTTTTCATCGCAAGTAACAATGCGGTTCAAAATTCCTTCATTTGTGTGTCTGTTGAGCAGTGCAAGGCACGTCTCGACGCGTACTTCGCGCTGGCGATCATTGAGTTCGTGGGGCACCTATATGTCAAGCTTTTTTACCTTGCCAATTTGACGCAAATGGACCAATATTGTTTTGACGCTAACGTCGAAAGCTGCTGCTAATTCAGCCGTAGATTGTGAGTCATCAGCTTCCACAATCGCCTTTAATTCGTCATTGTCGACCAAAGTCTTCGGACGACCGCGAGGTTCATTTTTCAGGTCGAAATTTCCAGAACGGAAGCGAGCAAACCAATAACAGGTGGTGCGTTGGTTTGTAGTGTTAGCTCCGTAAACGTCGTTGATGTTGCGTGCCGCTTGTGCCACGTTGCTGCCACGACGGTACTCATATTCCATAATTACTCGAATTTTTAACGTATCCATGATGACGAAAAAGATAGAAATGCGATGAAAATGTAACACTAATCAATAAACAAATGACTACTTTTGGAAAAAGAATTCCATGTTTTTAAAATAAAATTAATTTGAAATTAGAATTCTTAGCCAAACAAAAATTATTTTGATTTGAAATGGCCAGTACTGCAGAACGGCAATTTCATAGGTAAAGACCTATTATTAAAATCTAATAGTGAAAGTATTTGAATTTAGTACTTTTCGGTTGGTATACCTAATTCACAGAACCACTAACACGCGTTTTGCCTTAACATAATTTTCAAATAGCTAATAGCGCCCTGCAATAGCTAATAGCGAACCGCGAATCGGACTGCGTTCCAAACCGCGGAGGGATCTGTGTGGTTTGGACTGTTGATCGAACTGTCGTGCAAATTTCGACAAAAAATGCGTCATGGTTTGGACTGTCGGCGTCTTACATAATACGCCGTAGCGCGCTGTTTGAGCTGGGGAAAAGTCGCTGTCATTGACATGCCAGATCAGACTGTCAGCCTCACGCATTTACACGTTTGGTTTGGAGCGCAGATTGGAGCGGCGCGTGCTACTTCCCGCAGCATAAAACTGTACCTGTGACGGGTGCTATTAGACTTACGAGCTGTTTGCCTATCTCGCGATGAGCCCAATTCGCTTTAGGATTACTTCGCCGTATACTTAAATCTTATAAGGCGTAAGTCGAGTTATGCCTAAAAATTTGTACTTGGATGATGTTTCACCACATTTAACTGTTACACGACAATGATACTTTTACGATATTATTTTTTTTATAATTGTGGTAGATACACGGTTAATAAGGCTAACGCTCGTTTTGCCTACTTCGCCATTTGATTTAGGCATAACGCGAGCTAGTCATTTTGTGAATTAGTTATGCCAAGCTTAAAGGATTTTAGATACATAATTTATTATAATATAGTTCTTTTACAAGAAACACCAGCAAATATTACTATTTCGTAAAGAATAATTTTATTAGTTAATTTTGTATTGGGATGGATCACAGCACACCACATACCCCTTGTTCCATTTCTTAGCTACACTTCCGCCGGGTGAAAGATAAAAAAAGTAAAGACTGACTGATTTTAATAACGTTTACTTGATTTTTTCCTCAAAATGTTATACTTGAATGGAAGTTTCGGTTTCGGCCAAAACTGAGACAGTTGCCGACATTCGTTTTCGGTTTCGGTCGTAAAAACCAGTTTCGGTCGGACACTAATTTATTTTATTTATTGGCGAACTGAGCCGGGGCCGCGCCGCGCCGCGCCGGTGAGCAGGCACGAGTTAGCTGCAAAGTTTACCGAACGACGCACGAAAATTCACGAACACTTTAGTTTCGGCGGGGCCGAAAGTTTCGGCTATATTTTGGCCGAAATCGAAATTAAGGCCAAAACTAGATTATTGGCCGAAACCGAAACTACGGTCGGTCACTAAAAAAAATATGATTCCAGCGCTGGGCCCGCTACTGCCGCAGATGAACGTGTTCGGGCGGCAGCTAGGCGTGTCGCCGCAGGTGATGGGGCTGGTGACGGCCGTGCTGCCCCTGCTGTGGGCCGCCGCCAAGCCTATCTTTGGATACGTCGTCGACTTCTACCCGGTAACATTTTGCTCCCCTATCACAAATCACAATAGGTCAAAAAATTAAAAACGCAAATAATATAACCTATGTTCCCCGGGCCCCTATTACGAGTACATTGGCACCTCAATTATTAAATGTTTAGGCGCAGTACGTTGGAACAAACACGCATATAAGTAGAATGTACGTGCGCCGTATATAATTATAGACTGCCAAAGTCATTAGGCTCAAATCACACCGAAATGGCAGCGGACGGCCAGCAGCCTGCACTTTGCAGCACAACTGTCATATAATTTTAATCTTTAGCCGCTCGCGACCGTCAGCGGCCGTGAGCGGCGGCGGTTGTCTCAAGCGAAACTGTATTTTATTGTAATAAAGATAAAGTTTAAAAATATATGACAGTGACGCTGCTGGCAGCTCTGCTGCCATTTCGGTGTGATTTGAGCCTTACGGGCCCCATATATGGTCCGGTTTTCCTTCAGCTCGGCCTGAACGGATGCAAAATCGTATCGTCTGTGTGCAATTTCGTGATTGCATCACTCGGCCGGATGAACTGAAGCAATTCGTTCCAGAGTTGCCTGGCAGCTCTGTTTTTCCGAAACTACTAAACTGGCGTCGATTTCTACTAAAAGAATACTGATAACTATCAAAAAAGCTACTCAACTTAGGAATACCTAAAGCCCCAAAAACCACTGCATTTTAGGTTTTGTTATATTAAAATTTTATTATTTATTGAATTATATTATCAATTTTATCGTTAAATAAAAATATACTAGAAAATATTACGTATATAGTAATTAAACGGGTAGTTTTAAGAAAGTTATGGACGAATGCTACCATTTATTATTATGATAAGGTGTCAATTTTTTTTTTGGTTGTTTTGTGCCTAACCTAGGACATTTTGCATATAATTACTGTCTGGCTCTTTCCTACTACAACACTGCTAAGAACTTGATTCCTACTAAGGAGGAAATAAAATACTTAATTTAGTAGTAAAACTGTAAAATTAATAAGTTGGTAACATTCATTCAGGAATGAACGGATGGACTGAGCGAACCATGAGTGACAAATCGCTTCAGTTCTCGCCCGAGCCGCGGTCGTGCGGGCGTGTATCGTGTACAAACGTAGTGAGTTTACAATTATAAACACGACCGTAGCTCGCGGCAAACCAGAACGAACTGATGCGATATTTCCGTGTGTGTGCACGAATCCGTTCAGGCCGAAATAACGTCAGTTGGGTCGGATGCGATTTTTGTCCGTGTATGTGCTCGAATCCGTTCAGGCCGAACTGACGTCAGTTCTAACTGAAACGATCATCTGTGGGGGCCTTTCCCCTTTCTTTTAGCTTGGCTTCGCCGTACATACAGTTACAAAGATGGAAAGATTTATTACCCTTGCTTATTATCTAAGGTCAACCGTTGATGAGATACATTAAAAAAATATAGTTTATAGGATAATCTAGTCAAAATTTAAGGTCACATGTTATATATATTTTTGGAACGAGAATCGAACACTGATTACGCTCCTTGAATATCTATTTTTGTTAACCGAACATGTCGAAGCCTGTATATCGAAGTGAAATAGTCGCGTCTACTTGGTGTTTGGGCCGAGCATTAACCGCAAATCAACAAACATCTTTGCAGAGACAACGAAAATTAGTCTTCATGCTCCTGATCGTAGTAATGTCCGGCTCGTACTGCTGTCTGTGGTTCCTGCCGATGCCGGAAACACCGGAACCAGATATTCTCCTCGAATCCATCTACAAACTCAACGAAACCGTTGACGTTAAATCGTTTCCCAACGCAGAAGAGGAACTAGAGAAATATACCTGCCACTGGAACTGTACGACGGACAAAAAGTTCGAAGCGTATCTGACGAACTCGACTTTCGTGAACACTCTGTACGTGGACACGGGCGTGACGAATAGCTCGTGCTCGCTTTTACACATGGGTTTCGATACCGCGAGAGGGGGAGAGGTGAGGTGTGTACCAAAGAACGATTGCAATTTGCTTTGCTTCGAAATTAATAAGACTGTTAGAAGTAAGCGAGAGATCAAATCTGAGTCGTCGGTCAATGACTTGACTAAGAAGGAGGTGAAGTTGCAGAGCAGTATACAGGATGTTGAGGGTAGTTTCTACATGACAGCGACGTTTTGGGCGTTCGTGGTGCTGATGTGCATCGGTACGGTCGCGTTTAACGTCGCCAACTGCATCGGCGATGCCGTCTGCTTCGACATGCTTGGTGAGTTGGCGCTTTAATTTAATGCTGACAGCTGATGATATAGGTAAAATAAAACTACTATTTACGCTATTTCATTTGTGATTGCATGATTTTATATTCTCCAAGCGAATTGACCACTCTTTAAATACATACTGTTGGTACTAGGACTGAATAGTTATAGAAGTTTTCCAGTCTTTACTTGAAATTTGAGAGTTGAATGTCTTAGATTTTCCTAGGTGTCCTTTCAGTATCTAGAATAGAGATGTCGGTGTAGGTCCGGAGCGCGGCTCCATTTATGGGTCGCAGCGCGCGTGGGGCACGGTGGGGTACGGGGTCACGGCGCTGCTGGGTGGCTGGCTGGTGGACGCCGTGTCCCCGACCGAGTACAAGGACTTCACGCCCGCCTTCATTATCGCGTTGGTCGCCACAGTCGTCGACGTCGCCAGCTGCAGGGCTCTGACGGCAAGTATTAAGAACAGATTTATTGATTATATATTTGATGAGATATATATATATATATATATATATATATATATATATATATAATATATTTGATCCAACTAGTAAGGGAGTACCGCTGCTTTAATGCAGAACGTGATTTAAGTGAAAAACTAAGTATGTACATTGCCCTTTAAATTTCCCCTTCTGGAGATCCCTTCTAGGGGAATGCCCTTTCAAAACTCCTTATGATTGATTTGGATTACCATGGGTTGCCTATTGCATCTTAGACTCGAGCAAGCACACTCACATTTAGAGCCAGTGCTGCTAAGATATATCTTTCTCTGTGCAGCTGCCGTCTCTCACCAGCCCCGAGGACTCGGGCAAGGCGTTGCGGGACGTGTTGAAAATCCCGCGCGTGTTGGTGTTCATCTCGTTCGCGGTGGTCGCCGGCACCTTCGACAGCTTCATCATCTATTACATGTTCTGGTCAGTATATTCTACCGTATTACTACAGCAATAGAAAACGTACATTAATAATTATTGTCCTAAATCAGTATATATATTATATAACTCGTTTAAAATACAAGAAACTCGAAAGGTGATATAAGTACGATTTAAAAAATACAATAATCGGACGTCATCGGGCTATTTTACTGTCCTCCAAGAATCTTAATTTTGTAACGATTGTATCTCGTAAATGGCTGATCGTAGATAGGCAGAAGTAAAAAAACTTCATTCATAGAACAAGAAAATCACTCCAAAAAATAATTTCGTGTCACAGTGTTTGTAACCAAATTCCTCCGCGACTTTTATGTTTTTTTTTTTTTATATTCGATAGGTTTCAGAATAGGTCGTAAAGTATTTTTTAAACCGCTGGGTGGGGTTTGCTGGGTCAGATAGTATTATATGGTGGATGCTCAGGTTCCTGGAGGAGCTGGCGGAGGCGACGGGGTCGCGCGCCAAGATCAAGCTCATAGAGGGCGTGGTGGTCGCCGCGCAGAGCTTTGTCGGCGAGCTGCTGTTCTTCTTCTTCTCCGGTAAATACTGAGCGACTAAGTAAACCCTCGTTCTAAATCCCTTTAGTATGTAGGGTGGCAACCAAGCAGCCCGTCTGCTTGGTTGCCACCCTACATACTAAAGGGATACCATCCAGGACGTGGATACCATCGCCCGGAGACACTAAAGCATTCATAATTGTGTTGCCTTTACAGTGTTCCCCTCTTAGGATGATTCTCCCTAGTCCAGAGACAGCGCCTCCTGGCCCTAATGCTTTTATCAGATCGACGGCCGTGAACCGCGATAGCGAAACTGTCAGATTTTCTGTCACACTCTTCGAAACGTATAGCGTTATGTTGCATCTCGCTCTATCGCTTAAATTTCGCTTTTTCGACGCTTTTTCGCGGTTCGCGGCGTCGGTGTGCTAACGGCGTAACAGTGCGATTTTCTATACATATGAATATTGATGCCTATACTATAGAATCCCAGAACACGTTCAAAATCTGTCTGTTAATAAATTTAAAGTAGTTAAAAGAACGTTTGTGTGCTAAACCTTATTATAGGGTCAATGATTTTTTTTGACGATGGGAATAGGATGATCACCTGCAAGGCTACTTCTATGTACTATTGTACTCTTGTTATGTAGTTTTAGTTATAACATTGTTATATACCTTTTCTTATTCTAAAAGAACAATTTTCCATCTTTTGGTAATAGATGGCCCCGCGCGAGTTTCTTACGCCGGTTCTTCTCGCCGGGATAGTTCCCGATCCGGTGGTAGGCATCACGTATACCGACGTTTAGAAAGTGTATAATAATACCAGCTTTGAATATTTTTTTTTACTTTGACTTCATGAACGCCATCGTGTCGATGGTTGCAGGTAGAATAATAAACCGATGGGGCTACGGGTGGACGATGACGTTCTCGCTGTTCTGCTACGGCGTGCGGCTGGCGCTCATCTCGCTTATACAGCACCCCTGGCATCTGGTCTTCATCGAGGTATGAGGATACGTCATATTATTCCAATGGGGGTTTTCGTATCTGTCAGATTTGACAACTGTTTGGACCTGATGTACACGAAGCGCCGCTTGGGGCGCAATGTATAAAAAATAATTTTGTAAAGGCGGCCATTTTGTTGATAACGTTGTAATGGAGGCCATTTTGTTGATAACTTTGCAATGGTAGCCATTTTGTTATTAACGTTGTAATAGCGGCTGTTTTGCAGAGCGTGATGCAGGGCCCCACTTACGCGCTGTGCTACTCCACGATCGTGGGCTACGCGGCGCACGTGGCACCCGAGGGCTACTCCGCCACCGTTCAGGGCATCGTCGCCGGCATGGACGACGGCGTGGGTGAGTGTGGGGGACTGTGGGTTACTGGGGCCAACAGGACACTGGGGCACTAATTAAAATGCCACACAAGTATCCGTTCAGATCCAATTGAATCATAACGTAGTCGAAATAGACAACAGATCTTGTACTTAATGCTAAGAATTAAAATGTTTTTTATTTACCGTGCAATAAACAAATATGTACATACAATGACACGTTAATTTGGTCGAATTTTTATTTACGTATAAATTAAATTGGATCTGAATCTATAAATAAATAAATCTTTATTTGCATGAAAATAAAATACAGTAATAAAATACGGTAAGCCTAACAAAAAATTTAAAATAAAACAATGTGCAAAATGGCGGCGGTCTTACCGCTTAAAGCGGTTTCTTCCAGACAACCATTGCCGCAGTAAAAGGAAAATTCTACTATACTTAATATTATAAAGAGGAAAAATTTGTTACTTTATCTGCATTGAATAGGCTCCGAAACTACTGTACCGATTTCGATGAAAGGAAGCACATAGGCTACTTTTTATCGCGGAAAAAATGACGGTTGCGTTCACTTTTCCAGGCTTCGCGCTGGGCTCGATCCTGGGCGGGCAGGTGTACGGGCTGGTCGGCGGGCGGCGCGCGCTCCGGGCGTTCGCCGCGCTCGCGGTGTTCGCGGCAGCTGCGCACGCGCTGCTGTTCGCCTTCGTCACGCGGAACACGGGTCAGTTAAATAATTAAAAAAGCATTTATTCGAATTTTTAGGCATTACTCGACACAGCGAGAAAAACAAACAAACATAAAAGGATTTCTTATGTTTACGCGAATATTGTTCATTGTTTTAAACACTTACGGATTGTGTCGCGAAAGTAGCCGAAACGTCGGGAAAAATAAAAGTGCACCGCGACACAATCCGTAAGTGTTTAAAACAATAAACATAAAAGGAGACACATTTTTATTTGTTTTGTTTAAATAAAACAAAACAAATAAAAAATAAACGAGGCTTAGAACAAAGTATGGTAGGTAGTGTTAATGCATAAACTGTCGAAAAGGCATCCAATCAGGATAGTGACCGTGGATACTCCACAGTCCCTGATATTCTGTGGACCCATATTGTCAGTAAAAACAAAGTATAAATTTTAAAAATTCAAGGTACCTAAACCCCGACTCCCGGAAATCAGAAAGCGAGCTGATGATGATGAGCTACATAGCTAAGAACCATCTAGAACCCGTTAGCTTTCAAACATAAAAACCGCATCAAACTCGGGCCTTTCGTTTAGGAGCTACGATGCCACGGACATACACTCACACTGACATATTTATGGTTTAGCTAATGACACCCCACTTTTTGCGGAAAACGGATAAAACAAAAATTTAAAGGCTCCTTAAACATCTCATACAACAAAAGTGATTTTTTGACGTTTTTTGCTCGATAGTAATAACGGCAACATGTAGACGCTTAAAATATTTTGAGAATATTTTGTTGTATATTAATAAAGTTAAAATGAAATAAATATTTAAGATGGGCTCCAGTAGAAGAAACTTGATTTTTTTCGCCGATTTTGCTGTTTTAATACTAGTGCTATTATCAGTGCCGGTTTTTATCATTACCAGCGCTGTGGGCGAGTTATCCAGTATACGAGTACAATGAATGATGATTTCTTACTGCAAAGATTAGATTAAAGTTATGAAAGTGGATAATTTTAATAGTTAATAGTATTCAGTGTTTTTTTGTAATTGAAAGTTGTTTGAGTATTCAATTTAGAGAATTTACGAGTATGGAGGTCTGTCTCACTTAAACGTTCACGTTTTTTTATTATATTTCAGATGAAAGCCAAAAAGAGGCGTCGTCGCCCGAAGCCAAGAAGATGCTAAACCAACTGCCGACGGAAGACCACAGCGTGGTGGTCTACCGGTCTACCGTCGTGCCTATTGACGATAAGTCCGCCAGGTAACCCACAACTAGGCACTTTAGCCTATCACCAGAACACGCAGGTGATCTATGGGTGCAGACTACAGAGCTTTTAAATAATGAATATGGAATTATTTACGACATTGGACTGAAAAATATATTATATTTTGTACAGAAGTGACGCTGACGTAATTATTTCTGTTCAATTCGCAGTACGGTTCCTGACCAGTGTCAGCGCATGCTGCCGCACTCACATGCGTATCTAATCGAGTGTGCACAAGAGCGACAGCTTGCTCTGACACTGGAACCATGGAAAACTGAATTGAAAAGAAAAACAAAAATTACGTGGATTGTACCCCTGAACTTTGACGAGGCCTGTGTTTAAAAAAACTGGCAATTGTCCATAGGTGGCAAATAGCTTACAATCAGGCAACCCGTCTGATCGTTTGCCAGTTTAATTTCATTAAAATTGCAGTTTGCAATTAAACAGTAATATATTACACCACGATGAGATAAAAAAGTAACTCTAGCCACATTGTACGAAATATACTAACGTACAGGAAACAGCTTTCATAGAACGATCCAAATCGACCCAAATTTGAAAATTGTGCCGTTCCCTTCAACTGCCTACAATTTTTCCACACATGACACAATCGTAGACACACCAAAGATTTCAAAACTAAAGATAGGCTATGACGTACATTTGACAGAACTTAAACTTCGTACAATAAAAAAATTCTTGGTTTTCACCATACTTCAAATGTCAGCCATCTTGATTTCACCATACTTAAAAATGTCAAAATGGCCCCAAAATCTCCAAAAGTGGGGGCATTTAAGTGGGAACAGTTTTTACCTCAACCTCGTCTATAATATATACGTCTATGGGACACACGGTATGCTTGTAGTAGTGCAATCAAATCGAAAACTAACTATGTAGCTGTTTATCTGTTCGTTTATCTTTAATCTGTGATCTTGTCGCATATTTTGCAGTTGGAGTACTATGTATTTTCAAATCAACAAGATACTTTTAAAAAGGCTGAAAATTTACATTTTGTTATAAACATAGTTCGAACTCTTGGTTTTATATTTGTAATTTTTTTTTAATTACTATACTTACACATTTGTGTAAAGATAATTTTCATTTGTTGAACTTTCTAATAAGGTTATTAAGGTTGACAGCAGTGGCGAAGCGTGAGATCTGCAGGATGGTTAGCCGCGTAATCTATAATAGCTATTGTAATACAGAATAACGATTTTTTGTTGGTTGCTCTTAGCGCCATCTCTTAAGTAATATTCATAAGGGAAGCCGATATGATGTCGAATTGTTCACGCCTCGCTACTGCTGTACAGTCCTGAGCGTTAGCAGCTACGTGCCGACTGTCAATGTGTCCATGTTACACGCCAAACATTTCTTCAAATATTTGAATACGTATAACACACACTCGTACAATAAACGCGTACAGTTTACACGGAACAGAAAACATGTGGAAGTGCGAAGTACGCGTGGTTCGCGTGCCGCAACTGAGCGTTCTTACGCGTACTTATTTTCATTCATGATTCGTCAAATTTCATTTGACTGTGAAGACAACGCGTCGTAAGTACTTTTCGGAGTGTAACCAAATAAACCACTGGTGTGAGGGCTTAAAAATTTATATCTGACTAGCTGTCGCCCGCGATATCTGACTAGCTGTCGCCCGCGGCTCCGCCCGTGTAAATACAGTATCCCACGGGAACACTGTACTTTTTCGGGATAAAAAGTAGCCTATGTTTTAATCCGGAGCTTAAACTACTACCATACCAAATTTCATCAGTAGTTTTCACTCGAAGGAGTAACAAACATCCTCCCATACATCCTCACAAACTTTCACATTTATAATAGTAGTAGGATTATTAGGATAAAACATGCTAGTTTTTACTAAAATATAAACGACCAATGAAACCAATTCTTTGTGTGTACTGTGTAGTGCGAAGTTTGATTATAGGTGTGTTTGTGTGTTGTTTTGGCGACAACGTATTCCATACTAATTGTGCCACATAACTAATAACACTTCTACTTGTTTTCTGTTCCGTGTCAATTTACATGCAATTAAAATTATGGCACGTATACATTCCAGCGCTCGTGGCCTGCTTTGTTATGGTCTGCAAAAGTAACACAAGCAACAAAAATATTGTAAATCTTGAAAAAAGTCACCACTTACCGTAGTGATCTGTTATATACTCTGATTTATAATCGTAAACAGCAAATGACATTACTATGCATCCTCTCTTGTGTCTTTTCCTTTCTTTTTTATGAAATGGACCAGGGAACGAGCAGACGAAGCGCCCGATGGCAAGCGATTACCGCCGCCCGTGAACACTCGCAACACCAGAGGAGTTGCACTCGTAACTCCTCTGGTGTTTCTGGTGTTGCGCTCTCGCGTTCCTGGTCCTTGAAATCACAAACTCCCCTTAAGCCTCCGGTATTTCCGGTCGAGCCGGCCCGAAGCACGGCTCTCCCACGTTTTAAATGTTCTCATTAGGCGTGAGCGGAGATAGAAGATTTTTTTCTATAATTTTGCTGATTGAGATTAAAAATCAGATTATTACATTGTGATAATGTTAACTATGAACAAACATAAAATATCGTTATGTGCCATTTCGTATATCTACATACCGTAGACAACAATTATTGTGATATTTTAAGTTTTTTATACTTTTGACATTTTATACTGGTTAGTGCTTCCAAAAAGATAAAATTTTATTGTTTAGAGTTTTAAGGCACTTGTTATATGTAACAAATAATATTTTAACATAGTATAGTACAAACAGAACAGTAAACAGTAACAACTTTTATGATTTTGTAAATATTTTGTTTATTTATCAATTATTAAAGTATGTATGTATATTTTTTTTAGTTATGTAGTATAAAACCAAATTGTATTGTGTTCATAAATCTATAAGACAGGACCACATACTATGTTAAGCTAAATTAAAAAAGGGGCTATATATATATATATATATATATATATATATATATATATATATATATATATATATATATATATATATATATATATATATATATATATATATATATATATATTATTGGTTGTTTTTCCACTTACCGGTCCGGGGCCGGCACCTGCCACCGGGCTTCCGGGGGAGCAAAAATGTATAAATATAATATAAACTTATTATTATTACATTTATTTTACTTGATCAAAAATCTATAAATATCAAATCAATTCATCTGCTCTATATCCACCTCATACCAACCGAGTAATATAATTATCACTTTAGTATTAATTTAAATTTTGTATTGTGAATAAATTTTAAACGGAATTATTGGACTTTGTATTCTCTTTAAAAAAAAAAAAATAAACTTTATTACACTTAAAGTATTTAATTTCTGTACAATAATCATGAAACCGGACGGACCTACTGGCTATTATTCTGTGAGACGCGCGCGATGTTGTCGAGCGCGCGCTGTATGGCGGGCGGGATGGGCGGCGGCGTGGGCAGGTGCGCGCCCGTGGGGTGGAACCCGCTCTCGTCCGCCGTGTACAGCAGGTTTATCACCTGGAAATATTGAGACACCAGGATAAGCACCTGGGACCAGCACTCCCCGACACAACATTTGCAAAGCAGTTTCAGCTGCTTTGCAAATGAATGCATTTTGCAGAATTTCGCTTAGTTGCGCTTCGACTCCTCCGTCAGTATGAATGAACCCTTCGATTCCATCATAATAAACGCATATAGCGTCTCCGTTCTGTCGCTTGTAAAACTTCCGACTGGTAAATTTTGAAAGAATCAACGAGAGTCGAAATACCGGCTCATTTGCTCCCTGTAAGCAACTATGAAGGGTTTGGGGCAAAAGAAAACAGGATTAAATTATTAATCACACATTTATTTGTAAATGTTGTGAGCTCGCCGTCTTGGTTCTAACATGTACTTATGATAGAGTGGTGATACAGCAATACTTATTAACTCCTCTTTATTTATGTATTACGTTACACATATGAGAGAGATGTTTAACAAAGATACGTCTACATTACATAGCATAGCCCCTATACATCTTGATAGGCTTTGCATGTGACATCTGTCAATAAGACTTTGGCATAGTGCACAAGACAGAGTACTAAGCGACCACAGAGACACTGACAAGAGAGGATGGCAGCGCCATCTATGAACAAAATGGTTTATAGGTACAAATTATTTTAACAAACTCACCTGTCCGTCGGGCGCGGTGTACTGGTACTGCCCCTCCACGACCAGGCTCGGCTCGTGCTCCGGGCTCGGCGGGAAGCTGCCCCGCTGCTCGTGGAAGATGCCCTCATCTGGAATGTGACGCTAGGTTTCTTCATCGAATAGTGATGTTAAGCAAGTGGTATCTACCAAGATGTTTGGATGAATTTTTGTTTAAAATAGCACTTTTTTTAGGCTCGAAAGGAAGATTCAGACCTTTTAGGCAAAATGTATCGTATCGTATGGATACGCATACGATGACGCAGTTACAAATGAAAAAAGGTATGGTATTGACATATCGGGCGCTATGTCACATACCTACTACTTAGCGAACGTTATGTCAATCCCATATATTTTCAATGAGGGTTTTCGATATTTTTTCTGCCGCTAGGAGGCAGACCCGACTCACACAATATGCCCTCAGTTGCCTAAGCCCCCAGATATAATTTTTAATACAAATGAATAACTTTAATGGGTTTATGCACATTCAACTCAACCAGAGGCGCGATTTCAAGCTGGTGAGATGTCGCCTTACCCAATCATTTAGAATTTTTCATTCGCAATCTTTATTGACTCGTTATTGGCCTAAGTAGGTATCTGTATCAAGTCATTTGAAGTCTCCCAACTACCAGCAAGTAGACTGGTGAAGCGTAATCTTGAATTTGTGGTCAATGATCAAGATGACATTGAAGATGAATGTAAGAGACTGCCACATACCTGTCTGCAGCGCCCAGCGGTAAGAGCCGTCGGGGTGGGGTCCTTCGAAGTCATTGCGGACGATGCCGCCGCTCCCACACCATGACCTGCTCAGCGAGGCCAGCTATACAAAAAATATTAGTTATTAGGGCCGATTCACACAAGAGCGGCTCAAGACGAAACCGCTCTGTTCCGCTCAATTCAGAATTAGCCCTTACTTTTACAGAAAAAACTGGTATGAGTGGTAGGGCCTATTTTAGAGAAAAAGACTAAATCCCAATTTGGCCAACGCGTTATTGTTAATCGTTTGTCTAAATATAATGCCATACTTATATATTTAGACAAACGATTATAAATTCATTAATACGAACAAGGAGATAGTTAACATGATATTTAATCATCAATTAAATTTAACAGGCTTTGGTGAAATTAGCTCTTATATATGTTTCAGTTAGGCACAGTGTTGACAGGAGAACTAAGTGTACTTACATGTTGGTTCCCCTGAATACCAAACTAACGCCCGAAATTAATATATAATCAATTTTAATCTCATTTTAGCTATTTGAGATCAAGATTTCAATATAAATCAACGATCCTAGGATCAACTTCACGTCAATTTTTTTTTGAGAATTTAAGTGTGAAGTCAATCTAAGATTTTAGATACGTTATTAATTTCGGGCGTAAGTAGAGAAAACCAGTAAGAAACAAACTGCAGACAAATTCTACTTGCCTACTTCCGACGCAATGATAAATGATGTTTGATTATGCCTTGTTTACTATATGGATAGGTTAAGCCAGTTAAATATTATTATAAGTAAATTATTGTTTGAATAACATTGACAATATAGAATTTGGATTTGAAGTTAGACAACAATAGTAGTGTGTACAAACTATAATGAATGTATGCATACCCGCTAGTTTATGCGGTGGGTCAATTCTTTGGTACAGGTAAACGTGTAAGACTAATCCATTTCACGTTTTGTGAGCGGTTTTTCCTTCTACACACTTTTTTATGGAAGATTTGCTTAGAGCACTTATCTTACGGCCCGTTTCAATAACCTATAAAGTAAGATTGTAAGAATATAAGGGCCGGTTTCAATAACCTATCGACCAATAACTATTTGTTAGAAACGTCAAATTTGTATCGCTAAACACCGGCAAATGATTGAATGACGACTTTTTTAACAAATAGTTACTGGTAGATAGGTTATTGAAACCGGCCCTTATAGTCTTACAATCTTACTTTCTAAAAACCATTTGTTCTATAAAATGATCTCACGCAAAACGTTGCAAGCTCCTGTACCTGCTACTTTTTCGGTTTTTGGAATGACAGATCGTTACGATCGATCGCGTGTAGTGGGGCTCTTTAGACATTGGATTTTTTATTAATTTTTGGCAAGCCCTGTGGCTGTTGGTGGATTTGTAGTTATTGAATCTTAAATCTAACTTCTAAGGGTGGCGGTCATTTTCCAGTGGAGTTGACGGGACGGAATTTGGCAGTTAATCAAAAATCACGTTTGTTGTATTCTTTTTTAGTATAATATGTTGTTATAGCGGCAGGAAAAAATCATCGTCTATGAAAATTTCAACTGTTCTAGCTTTTTCAAGTATCAGCTAGCACGGCTCATGAGATGTGTGATAAACCGACGGACAGGCGGGGACGGTGCAGTCTTAGTTTAGTAATAGGGTCCCGTTAATTATCCCATCATAAACTCAAGACTTCGTCCATCAGCCGATACTAAGTATTTGGATCGGTCGCGGAACATACTTGATTTATGGAACAAACAGATCTTTATGGTAGTAGATACCTATTCTCTGCACCGACAGCAGAGTTCCGCGTCGTGCTATTAGTTGAGCGATAATAATTAATGTGACAGCCAACACTCCGCTCACCTTCCATATGTCACAGTGTAAACACAAACAGATTTGATTTAAGTAGCTACTAAGGTAGATGCGGGTACTAAGGCTAACGAAGATTTGTAACAATATATAAAATATTCAGTTTCATCAACATGGTTTAATGTTAATCATTACGATCATAGGTACATTTCCTATAAAATATTAGCACAATATTCAATTTTATTTGTATTTTTTAGTCACACTTGTAAGTCATCTGGTGCTGCGCACTTGCCTTGATCCTTAAAATCCCCAACTCCCCTTGGGCCTTCGGTAACCTCACTCACAAACCTCTCACGGAGAAACACAACGCAAGCAATATTTCACGCCGGTTTTGCACGGAAGAATTACTTTCATAATATCATAGGTACTTACTCATCATCAATCATCATGATCTTGACAATGCCAGCCTTAAACCAATATGTGATTTTACCTAAGTACATTATTTAAACTTTTTTGTTTTCAGTATCCATAAATGTCTTCTTCATTTTATTGAAAAAAAATAATAATTTTAAGTTACCCCGTCGGATAACGTCAGCTTTATGGAAAAACTAGACCAAAATCACACGCACAGACAGACACGTCAAACTTATAACACCTTATTCACTACCTACACTTAGTAAGATTCGCGGCAGGAAACAGTGCAAAGGACACTGAGCAACTGTTAATAAATGTAATTATAGCGCCTAAAAGCCCATAAAACAATAAGTAGGTACGTACCTACGTAAATATACCTAACGTAAATAATTATTTATAATATTTATTCATGTGTGTATTTCCATTACGTCTTCTTCAAACAACGGACCTCTAATACGGTAAATTACTATTAAAAGATACGTAAAAACGTTTTGGATATGTCTATCTTAATGAAGAGATAGAAATCAAAAGAATAATAGTTTTAATTAATAAGGGGTTATCGGACATACCTCGTAAGGCTATTTAAAGACATCGCGAATTTATAAGTTCTACAATCTACTTACTGTATACAAATGTAATAATAATAGTATATTAATAATAATAATATAACTAAAATGAGAAAAAACTATTTGATAAGTCACCCTCTGTCTTTTTTATATCTTATTAGTCGTCTCGTTCGTCTAAGATTATAAGTAATATCATATAAGTCGAATATTTTTGCACTTCTTATAGCAATGCGTACCTATTTAATATGTGAAATTTAGTAAAATTTAAATAAGAAAAGCTAAAAAACTAGACGTGACAGAATCGTTCTGTAAACTGTTTTGGATTCAGCACATTAAAGTACATTAGAATCACAGAACAAAGTTCTTGCTCGGACTTTTTTGCCGACTGGTGTACCTACCGACCTAATTTTCTCTTTTTAGTTATATAATTATTAACACATTTTAAGAAAGATATAAGAGACAAACAAGCCTCCGCTATTCTCGCTCTCTCGGCAAAACATACTCAAGCGTTATTTTATGCCAGTTTTCTGAGAGGCCGTGGCATTTCCACAAATAAGCATTGCCGATCTGTGGACCTACTAAACAATCACCAGTAATGATATTGATTTGATACTATATTATTAAATATAAAATAATTATTATTATCTATAATAATAGTCGACGGAAAAAACGTAGCACTGAGCATTAAATAAATATACTATAGTGATGATGATGATCACGAATATAATTTTAGCAATAGCAAAATTTCTAAGACATTGATATCGGTGCACAAAACTCTGATGAGTAGATGAGTAGTATTATTAATTTATGTTATTTAATTTAAAGTCGAATATCTAGCAAACTGATACCTACCTAAATCGAAATCGAATCGAAAAGAAAGTCATACGCTTGTCAACCCAACTTTACGGTGCCCAAAAAAAATATTTAGTACTAGATATTTCGAACGCGCAAAAGGAAATTCCGCGGGAAACGTACCTACTTTTAGCCGCGATAAAAAGTAACCTATGTCCTTCCCCGTGGACTACTCTATATTTGTGCCAAATTTCATCAAAATAGATCCAGTAGTTTCGGATCACATTCACTGCAAACAATCAAACATAAGTACAAACAAACAAATATATTCTCTTTACAATATTATTAGTGTACGCTACGTCTCGACTTTAAGGCATTATGAAATTAAATCAAACGCGTCTCCTCTGTAAAGGACCTAACGAGATAAATACAACGCTACGTGTATTCGTGGCCTTATCAGATTAAGTAATTTAAAGACGCACATCAGTAACGGCTGAGCTTCGGCCTTGTTAGTCGTTGGCTCGGCCACACCCACATCGTATTCACATGGGTTATAATATCTTTAAAAAATGTTTTCATGAGCCTGTTAATATTTTTTACGCAAACGTCAATTTTGTGGCAAATTCACACATGGCAGTTTAAAGTAGCCGAATGAATCCCATGTTGGCTTGTAGATAATCTGCTAAAACTTATTTACTTATCCCCTTACTAATAAAAATATTTACACAACGATTGCTGTCTGCGTCTGTGTGACTTTTCCAGCGTATCAGAATAACAGATATATATTTAAAATAACCTAACCAAGAGCATGTCAGGACATGCCTAAGGAGGGTTCCGTAACTATCAACGCGTAATAGGTTTTTTGAAATTACTTCAAAAGTTATTGTCCGATTTCGATTAAAATAATTTTCCTAAAAGATTTTTATAGCATGATCTATCAGCATGGAAACTTACCAGTTGTTAACTCTTATAGTTTACAAATGCCAGCCCTCAACCCTGGCCCTGGCCAATCAGACCAACTTATAAACCTCTTTGGAGGCTGATTACATAAAAATAGTTGACTTTGTAAAAAAGTTATTTATGAAACTTTACCTTTATTTAAAAAGACCTATTCGAAGATACCCTACATGATGGGGTAGAATGAAAAAATATTTTTCGTCCCCACTTTACATGTATGGAGAGCCACTCCTAAAATATAAAATCATTATTATTTCATGTTGCCAAAACCGAAATCTATATTGTATAGATTACATATTATAAGTATACCTATCCATTTTTATTCATATAATTACAGAAGTTAGAAGGGTGGACAGACGGACGGACAGAGCGAAACTATAAGGGCTCCTTATACTACGGAACCCTAAAAATGCTCTTACTTCTAACTAGGCAAATCTCAACCTCAACAATATTATAAAACCTACCTACCTAGCTCATTGGATGTAATTTCGCAAGCTGCTCTTGTCAAAACAAATACATATTAAACAATATTTTTTCGCTAAAAACTCAAGAATACACTGTAACATTATGTGAACGCCGCTGTTCAGCGCCTACCTATGTAAACATCTTAACGGTACTTAACACGTAACAAATCGAAAATTTCAGTAACATTCTTGAGGTCTGCGGCTAAGCTGAGTCAGGACACGTACAGGCGGAGCGGAGTGTAGAGCATATATGGGTAACAACCAGCGGGCCGGATCCGGCCCGCTGTAAGATATGATCCGGCCCGCAAGACATTTTGAAAAAATCCAATTAAAAAAATATTACATTAGGTACTTATACTCACGGGAGTGACAGTGAGGCGGCAAACATCAAATCCTTTGATGTTTACCGCCTCATTCTTTGATAATCGCCGCCACTCGGCTCTATCAAATTCTTTGAGGTTTGCCGCCTCACGGGCGACACATTTAAAGATTTATTGCTTCTCAATTATTCTAAACTAGTTTATTCCAGATTATTCCTTCATTTTGCCAATATAAGCAGGTGGATGGCCCGAACGTTAGTTCAGTTCTATTTGAGCTACCGAGGTGATAACTTGGACAAGCGATATCCTAGCGAACTGCTCGAGCCATCAACTTGCTTTGTGTGCATCTAGAGTGGTTACTAACTATAATTTATTATTAAGTTTATTGAACGAAAAGTAAACAAAAATGATGTCTGGTGGAAAGAAACGAAAAGTGGATACAGAGGGTCGCCAGTTTCAAGAAAAATGGACTGAAGAATTCTTTTTTATCTTGCACAATGGTAAACCTATTTGTTTGCTGTGTAATGAATCCATTGCAGTAATGAAAGAATTCAATATAAAGAGGAATTACTCAACTAAGCATGCTACGCTGCACTCACTGACAGGACAATTAAGAACAGACAAAATCCAGACGCTTACCGCAATTTTGGAAAACCAGCAACAAATGTTTCATAAACAAAGAACACAACTTGATAATGTTGTGAAAGCTAGTTTTATAATTAGCTCAAAATTGGCAAAGGCATTAAAACCATTTGCCGAAGGAGAATTTGTCAAGGGGTGTATGTTAGAAGTTTGCGGTATTTTGTGTCCTGAAAAGAAAAATGAATTTGAAAAAATTAGTTTGTCAAGACGAACTGTTGTTCGACGTATAGAAATGATGGCTAATGATATAAAAACAACATTGACTGACCGTATGGCTGGTTTTGAATCATTTTCCATAGCATTAGACGAGAGCACAGATTTGTCTGACCCAGCTCAACTGGCTATATTTATTCGAGGTGTTGATAAGGAGTTCACTGTTACTGAGGAATTGCTTGCTTTACAGCCGCTAAAAGGAACCACTACAGGAGAGGATATTTTTATTGAAGTTCAAAAGGTATTCACAAGTTTTGGCTTGCCATGGTCATAATTAATTGGAGTATGCACTGATGGTGCATCTATGGTCGGCTTACGTAAAGGTTTCATTGGAATTTTGAACGAAAAAGCAACAGAATTAAATGTGCAAATAGATGATTTGATAGATTGCATTATCCATCAACGTAACTTGTGTTCTAAGTCCATTCGACTCAAGAATGTTATGAATGTGGTAGTAAAAACCATCAACTTTATTCGATCCCGAGGGCTTAACCATCGTCAGTTCAAGGCGTTTTTGGATGAAATATCAGCTGAATATAACGACGTAACATTATATTTTGAAGTCAGATGGCTGAGCAAAAGAAAAATGTTGAAACGGTTTTACGAGCTTAGAAATGATTTAGCAGACTTTATGAAAATAAAAGATAAACCACTATCTGAATTAAGTGACCCAAAATGGATATGTGACTTAGCATTTCTGGTCGATCTTACAGGCTATTCGAATGATTTAAATTTGAAACTTCAAAAACAAGGACAGTTAGTAAATGATTTGTACAGCCATTTTAAAGCGTTTCAGATCAAACTACGCTTGTGGGAGTCACAGATGCTGTCTGGTAACAGTTACCATTTCAACACGCTCTCTGCGTATGAAAATATTGCTTATGCTCAAAATGCTGAAGAACTCAAGTTACTGTCGGAACAATTTTCGAACAGATTTAGCGACTTCAAAAACATGGAAGACTGTTTCAGTTTATTTGCTACTCCTACAAAATTTAATGTACAAAATTCTCCAATACACTTACAAATGGAGTTATAATATATAATGGAGGAGAAAGACGTAGAGTTGTGCGATTTCTACAAAAAATACCTAGAAAAAGACAATTTTCCGCAGCTTAGAAAATTCGCAAGAAGATTGATTTGTGCGTTTGGCAGTACTTATAAATGCGAACATGTCTTTTCATTGATGAAAGTTAATAAATTAACACATCGTACAAGACTGACTGACGACAATTATTTACGTATTTTTATCAGTGGAATTAATCCAAATATCGATGTATTAGTTTCCCAAATTCAAGCTCAATTGTCTCATTGATTTCGGTGTATTTAACTTTCGTAGTTTGTAACAATTGCAAATTAAACGATTTAATTATAATGTACTATTTTTTTAATTTTCATTTTGTTATTTTAATAAATTGTACTATAATAACATTGTCGTATTATTTCATGTCTAATACATAGCGCAAAAAATATTATCACTACTTCAAAATGCACTAAGCACTTTTAAACGCGGCTTGCGAACGTATTTGCACGCTAAAGTTTGGCCCTCAACATGTCAAAGGTTGCCCATACCTGGTGTAGAGCGTAGCTCATGGAGATTTCCCCACCTAGTTACCATAGAAGGTAGCACACTGCACACGACATATACCTACCTACCCCCTTATTAATAATAAGTACTTGGGCCAAATTAAATCTAAAGCACCTGCCATTTTACCATTTATGCTCCAGTGTTACAACGACCCCACCAAACTCATTTACAAAGACCACCTCATCTCATCCGAAGTGGGCTGCCAACAGGGCGACCCTCTAGGTCCAGCAATCTTCAGCCTTGCTATACACCCGGTCATCGAGCTTCTAAATTCCAAATTTAATGTTTGGTATTTGGATGATGGGACCCTTGGAAGCGATGCACCCACTGTACTATCAGACTTCCGCACTCTGATCCGCGAGTTCCAAAAAATAGGTCTGCAGCTGAACCTAGGTAAGTGCGAACTTTTTGTGCCAGACAGTTGTGGGGATAGAAACGCGATTATATCCAGCTTTAAAGAAATAGCTCCACAACTGTCTGTCATTGACAAGGATTCGCTCTTCCTTTTGGGCTCACCTATTTTAGACGAATCTCTCCCGGACTTCTTAGATAACAAATTACAAAATTTTAATGAAACTTTAGACCGCCTCCTCCAAATTAACTGTCACATGGCCTTTACCCTAATCCGTTTTTGCATTTTCGTACCTAAATTGACATATGTCTTACGGTGTTGTCAACTGTGGAAGTTCCCTCAACTTCTCAAACAGTTGGATGATACCATAAGACAAACGCTCTCCACTATTTTGAATACAAATTTCGATGACCGCGCATGGACTCAGGCAACGCTTCCAGTTAGGTTCGGTGGCCTGGGTGTTCGAAAGCCCTCTGACATATCGCTTCCGGCCTTCTTGTCCTCAGTCCACGCGAACCATAGTCTTATCTAAAAATACTACATCACCCAACCTACTCCAATACAGTTACCTTTCTGGACGAGGCCAAGGACGCCTGGAGCGTAACTAGTGCTTGTAGCGAATTGCCTGACAATACTTTTTCCCAAAGGCTCTGGGACGAGCCACTCTGCAGACTGGTACGGAATAATCTTCTTAATACGTCCTCCAGTCCTGTGGAGCAGGCTCGCCTGTTAGCTGCGGAGAAGTGGGAGTCGGGCCTTTAGCTACAAGCATTACCGTCACCCAATACGGGCACATTGCTGGATCGAACAGCTTTCCGGTTAGCCACTTCTCTGCGTCTTGGCACCCCCCACGTCGTCCCCCATCGCTGTGTTTGTGGTGCAAATGTAGACAGCCTCGGTCACCACGGGCTGTCCTGTCAACGAAGCGCCGGCCGCATCTCCCGACATCACTGCCTGAACGATCTCATCCGTCGGGCTCTTGTCACCGCCGGAGTGCCAGCTGTGCTGGAACCCTCTGGTTTGGCGCGCGACGATGGCAAGAGACCAGACGGTATGACCCTGGTCCCTTGGAGAGTGGGACGGGCTCTTGTATGGGACGCTACTTGCGTCGATACACTTGCTCCGTCCCATGTCCAGGGCACCTCGAGTTCTGCAGGTGCGGCCGCCAATCAGGCGGAAAACCTCAAGCGGCGCAAATATGAGAACCTTAGTGGGGATCTCATATTTGAACCGTTTGGGGTTGAAACCTTAGGTACATGGGGTCTGGGTGCGCACAAACTTTTCGGAGAAATCTCCAAAAAACTCATTGAGGCCACCCGAGACCCCAGAGCCGGCACCTACCTGGCCCAGAGAATAAGTATCGCAATCCAGCGAGGAAACTCTTTGAGCCTTCTAGGTACTCTGCCTGGTGGGGACGACCTGGGAGATTTCTTTTTTTTGTAGCATTTTAAGTTTTGGAGTAGTTATAATTTTTTTAGTACTTACCTACTTTTATGGTACAATTGATTTTGTTATCATAACTAGTTTTTAATTCTTCTTTTTTAATATTGTAATGTGAACCTTATGTTTTTACCAATAAAAGTTTTAGTACTTGGGTAACCGAGCTTTGCTCGGAGTTCTTGTAGATTTAAAATAATAAAAAAATTACAAAAATATTTATCTGACCGGGATTCGAACCCACCATATTCCCAATATTCGTACACCGCAAAAATTATACATAAGCATGCCATTCTGCCACTCAGACCGACATATTTTATAAGGTCGAAATTATTAAAAAAACGCAATTTCCCAGGGATAAGACCTAGTAGCTAGGTCGATTTTTCTCCTCCAAAACTGCCTGCATACTTGAGAAACCGATTATTTATACAAGATTGTCGTTTAAATTATAAGATATTTATACCACGGATAGGCTAATCCATATTCCTGTTTGTGTTTTATACAGTGTCCGACCGAAACTGGTTTTTACGACCGAAACCGAAACCGAAAAGGAATTACGGCAGCGGTCTCAGTTTCGGCCGAAACCGAAACTTCCGTACAAGGATCATGTTTTGAGGTAAAAATAAAGAAAACGTTAGTATAATCAGCCGACAGCCTGTCTTTTTAGGGTTCCATAACTTCCATAGTATTCAAGGAACCCTTATAGTTTCGCTCTGTCTGTCAGTCTGTCTGTCTGTCTGTCCGCCCTTCTAGCTTCTGTATGAACATAAATGAATGAAATTTGGTATAGTTAAGTATACATTACAGATATATCTATAATGTATACTTGTATACTGTATAGATCTCAGTTTTGGCATCATAAAATGATAATAATTTTATATTTTAGGTGTGGCTCTCCATGCATGTGAAGTGGGTGGTGTAACCCCCCCCCCCCCCCCCCCCCCCCCCCCCCCGGCATTTCTAAACGATAGGAGATAGAAACTCGTAAGTTTCCATGCTGATAGATCATGATAAAAAGTCTTTAGGAAAATTATTATGAGCGCAATAGAACAACAACTTTTGAAGTAATTCGAAGAAAACCTATTGCGCGTTGATAGTTACGGAACCCTCCTTAGACATGCTCTTGGTTAGGTTATTTTTATTAACCCGGCGGGAGTGTGGTGATGAAATTTAAAATATAAAAATATGTGGTGGAGTGTGATCCATCCTAATACGGCTATAAATCTTGTACCTTACGAAAAAGCACTATATTTACAATTGTATATTGTAGAAGAACTATATTATGTATGATGTATCTTAAATCCTTTAAGCTTAAGTAGGTAACGAGAATTAGCCTTAGCTTAACTAAGTAGCATGGCTTTCCCACAGATATGAGAAAATAGAATATCGTAAAAGTATCATTGTCGTGTACGGTGTGACAGTTAAATATGGTCAAACGTTACATCATTCTAATCTATGTAGAAATTTTCGCTTGGGACAACCGCCGCCGCTCGCGGCCGCCGACGATCGCTGTGTGAATCGGCCCTTAACTGTACAGCGAAGTAGTTCATAAGCGAATTAGGCACAATGCAAGGAATATGAAAATGATGTTTAGACAATGACAAAAATTGCTCAGAATTTTGTACCATATAGTCCGGAGCATTTAGTCCCAGCATTAAAAGCGTCGAACATGACCGATCACAGCGCGAGAACTCCCGAATGCCGTTTCGGTTTCGATCGTAGTTTCGGCAGGTTTTCCGCCGAAACCGAAACTAAACCGAAACCCTTTTTTTTTTGCAAAAACTCGTCCAAAACCAAAACCGAACATTCGGTCGGACACCAGTTTTATACGTTGGAAAAGCCACTTGACAGACATAATTACAGACGCTGTCCGTCGGACGTTTTGAGCAAAACTATAAGGGTTCCTTGTACTAGGGAACCCTAAAAAGTGATAGGTAAGATTAGCTGTTGCCCGCGGCTCCGCCCGCGTAAATATAGTGTCCCTCGGGAACAAGGTACTTTTTCGGGATGAAAAGTAGCCGATGTTTTAATCCAAATCCTAAATTTACTACTACCATACCAAATTTCATCGAAATCCATTCAGTAGTTTTTGCGTGAAAGAGTAACAAACATCCATCCAACCATCCATACTCACAAACTTTCACATTTATGATATTAGTAGGAAGTATTAGGATTTGGATGTCTGGAAACTATTCGTTTTTATACGCCATTCTTCTCGCTCAGTCGTCCACATGTGGGCAGTCTTAACGTTTTTGAATCAAGGTAATTGTTAAAGTGTTTTAAGTTTTAACTTTTAAGTTACGTAACCCGCGGTTATCTATAGCAACAGTTACAAACACCCGTCCCAAATACCGTGGAGGTCAGAGGTGACACACACGGGTGACCTATGAGCCTTTTTTCCTACCGCTTAACCGTCGTAGTAAGTTCAAATCGGGAGGACCCGGAACCAGCGGGTGTTTTATGTAGTAGTAGCTGATGTTGTCCGCGACTTCGTACGCGCAGAAGGAAATACATAGGCGTACACTTTGCCGCGATAAAAAGTAGACTATGTTCTTCCCGTGGTCTACTATATCTGTGCCTCATGGCTCATGACCAATGACGCATAAGCTGTGCTTACATATTCACCGACTTCTTAATGCGAATAGACTATAGGTTATAATATCCTAGTGTCTTTTGTAGATAGGCAAAGCTCTAATTATGTTGCGGTAATAGACCGCCGCCTGTGGAGACCACAACTATCAGGTGACGCGTCTACTTGTACGCCTGTATTATCTACACTAATATTATAAAGAAGAAAGATTTGATTGTTTATGTATTTGTTTGTTTGCATCGATTATACTCCGAAACTTCTGGACCAGTACCTTTTATACCAATAAACACGACAGTAGATGAAGGCACACGTTTTATTCCCAGTTTACACGAACAACACATACGAAGTTTTAATAAAAACGCTGATATATGTTTCTCTACATATTGTGCCCTTGCGAAACTAGAGACTAGAGTCTCAGATTATTATTTTTATAGCGTTCCTTTTTAGTAGTTTACCGTCAATCTTAAAACATGGCCTTAGACTGATTGCAAAGATAAAATTAGCAGGTCATCAATAAAGATAGACACATGAATAGTTTTAAAAGCTTTCGAGTTTCGACAGTGTTTGTATGCGTAATTCAAGCCTTTCATACATTTTTGTAACCAAGTGTAATGGGATTACCAAACTCAAGATTGAACACGATCGACCTTCGAGTCCCATGACTTAGATAATTTCGTATGTTATGTAAAGATATTAATTATTGTAATAAGTGGGTTTTATGTAGGGTTGCCAGATTTTATTTTAGCCTATAAGGCTGCCTGTTTCCAGCCTATTTAAATACGCCAAAAATATGGGATTTCAGTTTTAATCCGGGACAAAAAAATATATATTTTGATATTTTTTCGAGGGTAGCTTGAGTTAAAGCATAATATTTTTATTAGTTTTGTTATGTTTTGAGCTCATAATATATATGTGTATGGGACATTGCGAGCAGCCCGCACACACGTGAGTACCTGCCGAGTATTCTTTTTAACCCGAAATTACTGAATTTACAGGAAAGCGTTTATCCAGGGCGGCGGGACGTTTTGAATAATAGCTTAAATACGGGACGTCTGGTCCCTAGTCTAATGTAAAGTTAACATTTCAATAATCAATCTAATGCTATCGTCTATCGATACTTACTAATAAAAATATTCATACAGTGTATAAGCTACACAATGTTTTGTCCTTGTCTGTAAAACTAATTTTTAAACGTACGAGACAAGGACAAAACATTGTATAGCTTATCCACTGTGTAAATATTTGTATTAGTAGAAAAGGGGGTTAGTATCCTTGGCCCTAGCGGTAAAGTTGCACAACTTGCACACGAGACAGTGTAGGTTCCATTCCAGGGCGAACTTGTGGAACACGTCGCAAGGAAACAAATAAAAATGTTTGAAATTTGCAAACCCGTAGAGAGCCAGCGAGGTAGACAAGTGGCAATGTAGCTTAAAGGGGCAATCCTCCTTAATTTCAGGATATGACACGGACTCGTAGCTTCATTGGGCAAAAATAATTCTTCCCCCGGGGCCAACATTCTCCACGACAAACTATTATATACAGAGGCACTTTTAGAAGAATATTACTGATTTACGACCTTAGAGAGCTCGAAACTCAACCCCCGCACAGCGCCGCAAACAGCTGCAATGCTGCAGATAACCCGAGACCTATTGACAGCACGCACTGTGCATTTCCAGCATGTACGACGGACTTTGCAAAATTAAAAAGCAATATTAAAAATTTAAATAACCCCCGATTGTCAAGCAGTGAGCGAGCTGATGATTATGAATTATAGCTAAGAACACGATTATGTCAGTTTTCAACAAAAAAAAACTAGATCAAAATCGGATGATATAACTATATACGGATGAACCCGTTTGGGAGCCACGATGCCACTGACACACACACACACACAGATACGTCAAACTTATATTTACACCTCCCTGTTTTCGTCGAGGGTTAAAAGTAGCTAGGTAGTTAGGTACGCAAACATAACGTAGGTAATCTTATGATATCCTAAGAGTTAGAAATCTTGAAGCTTTGCAGATAAGTAATTATTATTATATCTTCAGTTGTGTAATCTAAGTTATTTATTATCAAAGCATCTTAAAGTCCTGCGCATACGCATTACAGAAGGAAACTCTTCATCTACTCAAGTAAAAGACATCAACGCAGTCTTCAAATGTTTTCTTAAAATAATATGTATATTGTTTATAGATTAGTTTGGTCAGTTAATAAAAGTTGAATCACCTTTCAATTAAATTAATGCACAATTGATTTTGGGGGCACGGTAGTTCCCCGCCAAGACGAGCAAAACAAAGCAAAAAGCTCTAATTTTCTCAAAGCACTTGGACTTTTTTTTGATAACTCTCATGACTTATGGAATTTGAATTATACCTACAATATGAACAACAATCTTGGAATATGGTAATAATAGTGGTCTTATTTTACTAAATATGTTGGCACAAAAAATTGTACAACTAGAATTGTAAAATAAACAGTAAAATCGTATTAAAACTTACCAAAAATATGAGCATGGGCTGCATTTGCACTTTGTAATTTTGAACTGTCAGAAAATATTGATAAGATTGTAATTGTTCTTTATAGCGCTAAAGCGTTGTGTTAAAACACTAATTCCGCTTTAATACATATTATTTTAAAATTGAATACCTTTCACAGTAATTATTTATGTGAATGTGATAAAAATATCATTTTTGCAACTACAAATTTAATTACTCGCTAAAAAATAATCGTTACAATTTTAAACTCTGATATGACAATTATAATGCTATTTTGGCGGTAAATTGATCTGTCACACCGTTGTTTGCGCGGTCTACTGCTGTATTGTCGCCGGGCGCCAGGTATTGGCGGCATTGCACATGACTTATAACCTTTCGGAGCTCGTGGGGACTTATTATCGTACATTACGCGTAACCGATCCTTTCACTTAGCGACAAATCACATTACGATATGTTGACTCTATCAGAGCGCTCAATTAGATCTGTTCGGTAGCACCTCTCGGATCTAGATTGGGCTCGGTCTATAGGCGGTGACCTACCATTGGCCAAACCCAACCCAGGTTCATTTGAAAGTAAAGATTAAATTAAAGAATGAATATTAGATAGACATTATTTATACGTGAATAATACGAAACAAAAATGCACCCTTGTAGCAGAAAAAGTTTCCGGGGGCTGGTTCAATAAGAAGCTTAAATCTACATGCTTTTGCTGACTTATTTCAGATAGTATCCACTTAAGCAGCCTTTGAACAGATTTCATGAAAACATGATAAGAAAATCTTCGTTGAAAATTTCACAATGCATTGATAACATAAAAATAAAACGTAGGTACTCGTAATTTGTACTATACATTCTTAAAAAATTCCCTCACACAAATTATACTTAAAAATGATGTTACACGTGTCCAACAAGTGTTTATTTTTTATAATTGCATTTCATTTCAAGAAAAGATATTTTAATTTACAAAGTTTACCTATGTACTATAAGAAAGATAATAATTTTATAAGAAGGTAATAGAAATATAATTTATAATACAGCTATTATATTTCTCGGCAGGCATTAACGAACTCATAATTATCATAAATTTTGTATTGGACATGTTTTGTAATGGTTTCCAAACAACCATTTACGACCATTTAAATGCAAAAATTTAAATACAAAGCAAATATTTAACAATAGGATATTAGTGTCATATTTCTATACCTTATTTCCATACTCAGTTATTATTATAAACTTTATCAACTTTATTGATAATGTTATTAAAAATATTAGAAGATTTTAGTGTACGTATTTCAAGTAATTTAAAATATTATTTATTGCTGTATCAGGCAACGATATTTCATTCCTTTATCTTTATTTTATACTCGTCATAATATTTATCACAGGTATCATGTTATCAACTATCAGCCATCAGATATGTAAGTAAATAGTTTTAGAACTAGGCCATTATTAGCATTTTTAGGAGTTACGGAACTCTTGTAGTTTCATCATTTCCGTCCGTCTTCGGCCTATCGTCCAAACGGTTAGAGCTAGAAAGATGAAACTTCGCATGGATATGTGTATTATAAAACTATTACAATAAAAATGCACAAAAAAGTATGAAATAAATCTTATTTTCTAAATAATTCGGCAAAAATTTCAACTATTTCTATTAATCAATCTTCTTAATTTTGAAGTCGGTACCAGCCCGAACAACGTCCTAATAAAACAATATATTTTAAAATAGAACTCACGTTCAAATTTGCTGGTAACAACAGGTACCGGTTATAGGTCTTTTTTAAATAAAAGCAACGTTTCATACATGACTTTTTTACAAAGTCAACCATTTTCGAGTGATCGGCCACTAAAGTGGTTTATAAGTTGCCCCCCCCCCCCCCCCCCCCTGGCATTTCTAAACTATAAGTGATAGAAACTTGTAAGAAACACATACTGATAGATCATGATAAAATCTCTTTAGGAAATATATTTTGAGCGAAATCTGAGAATAACTTTTGAAGCAATTTAAAGAAAACCCATTGCGCGTTGATAGTTGCGGAACCCTCCTTAGACATGTCGTGACATGCTCTTGGTTAGGTTAATTCATTTAGGTATTCGTTTGCGTGATAGGCACTTCTCCAGTTTTATTATTTTTCAATTATAATCGATTGATCCATCGATAATTATCGATAAGGATTATGCACACTAATCCCAAAGCACTATCTAATATGTACATAAAATGAAAATAAAAACACGTTGCCTAGCAACCATATTAACGTTTAGATTGTTATAGTTGACATTACGTCTCATTTACAGAATTACATAAAAATCAATCTTCTTTTCTATAAATGTGCAATAAATTGGTAACGAAATGGCTGGTGACGTGATGTGTGAGGCACCGAGACGACCGGTGGCGAAAATGAGAGCCCATGACTACTTGTACGGTGAGAAGACAGATGACGTCATCGAGTTTAGCGGGAATCAGCTAGGGGATGGCTTACAAATATTGCTGAGAACTAAATCCTGTAAATGTCCTAGAGACACAATTCTACAGGAACAAAATATTAAATTTATTCCAATACACCAATGTCATACGTCACAATAACTATATTATAGTGGAGCAAAAGGTTGTAGAGCAGTGACGAAGGCTCGGCTTCATAGGGAAGCCCTAGCCTGTATAGCCTGTATAGGTAGGGATTTGGTTAAGGGTCTTCAAAAGGTATGTGGTAAGTGAAGCCGATAGGAATGGAGTTATAGGAACCGCACACCACTGTTATAGAGTTGAGCTCTATAATTTTTTGCGTCCCTCTTGGGTTAGAGCTCGAGCTCTGCCCCAATAGGGATAGCCCTATAATTTCTCGCTCTACTTTCCCCAAACTAAATCTAATCCCAAACCAATGTAACACAGATATTGAAAGACATTAAACGATAAATGAAAACGTTTCCTCAAACTTTTTACGTTAATGATTAACGTTGTATCGTTTGAATATGGAATGTAGAACATTCGTGATTGTTTTCAGATTCAGCGTTCATAGTATCGGGCGCTAGGGACTACGCTAGGATGGCGTTCAGAGCGGCCATGGCTTCTGCACAACTGGTACTCCTCTTCTTCGTCTTCACAATAATATTATTTATGCGAAAGTTTGTATGTATGTACGCTTGTATGTATGTATATGTTTAATTGTCTTTTACGCTGAAACGGCTTTGAATAAAATTTGAGATATGTACCTAATTTTGATTGAAAATATGTAACAAATTATTTTTTTTGCGCGAACAAAATCACGGGTTAACATCCTAAAAACGTTTAAAAATCAATTTAAAAAAAGGGTTTTCCCAACCTTTTTCCCTCGGATTATAAATAAGACTCATGTGATATTTTAATTGCAAAGAAAATTTTTATGGATGTTTCTTTATTTCGATATATATATTTTTGATATAAATCGTTTTTGTATGAAAATAAATAAATATTTTAATCATTTGAAACTTGTCTAATGACGAGGCGTTTAATTAAAAAAATAAAAAAAAAATTAATTGAAATTAATATTTGTGATAAAAATACCTATGTTTAATTTGTTTTGCTCTACTACTTGTACTTGAAATATTCACCCCCTAGGGCAGCGCGCCCCACTTTTCCACAGGTTGGGAACTCCGGGCCTAGAACAACATGGCACGCTAGATCAAAGATTTCAAAACTAGGATAGGCTATGAGTAATGACGTACATTTCACAGAACAAACCTTCATGCTAGAAAAAATTAGGCCATCTTAATTTCACCATACCTCAAATGTCAAAATGACCCCAAAAACCCCAAAAGTGGGGCCATTTTAAGTGGGGACATTTTTTGCCTCGACATGCCTCGTCTTTACTACATACCCCTATGTCCTAGGTCCTGTAGTGAAATGATCGCTCTATTCCAGACAATACAGCCCGTGTACGAGACCATGTTCTCAGAGTCGAGGCAGTACCCGAGCATGCAAGTTGGTAAGAACCAAATTCTTTGTTGACGTGCCAAACGTTTAATTTTCTATAAGTATCCATATCCGGACTCTTCGGATTGGATCGGATCGGACTCATCGATATACAATTGACACTTGAGCTCCTTACACATACTTATTCACAAATTTTTATAGTTTCGTTTTGAAGATGAAACTTTGCATGGATATGTGCATTTGCCACGGCGACAAAGTGCTAAAACAAATCACTAAACATTTTATTTTTTTGGTAAACCCCCTACGCGTATAGAGAGGATGATTTTTTTTTCTCGCGTTTACCCCAGACGACCAGACTTATCCAATGATATCCCACACTAGTGGGATATCATTAGATAGGATCTTGTAACTGTCCATGTGATGAACTTTGAAGAAAAAAAAACTAATAACTTTGTTGGTTCAGAAGTTATAGAGCCTTAACTTGTAAAATGCACTTACTTGGAAAACTTACTACAAAAATAACTAAACATGTAAAGTATTGGTATAATGGTACGGAAACCTTTGTTCACGATACCTACTCGCACTTGGGCTGCTTTTATTGTTGACTATACTAAAATACAAGCGCTGACACGACTTACGACTACTTAATATACGTTCAGTCGTTATTTGTCTCGTCCCCTCTATTCATTTAACGAGTAACACCTATGTCTAATCTGCCTCTAGTATACCACCCCAACTGCCGTCTTCCCGCGCACGTGGACCGCTCGTACAAGGCATACCAGCTCCGCGCGAGGGAGACTAGCCGCGCGCCGTCCGCGCAGCCCGCCGCCCACACGTACAAGTACACCGCCATGTGAGTACCGGCTGTGACACAACGGCCTTGCAGAAAACCGGCGGGTAATAGCACGTACATGGCATGCCAATCGACAACTTCGCGTGAGGGAGAACATCCGCGCGGCGCCCGATGTACGCCGCCATGTGTGATGTGAGTACACGGTACCACGGCCTTATAGAAATCCGGTGGTTCAAACGCTTGTGAATTTGAGTGGTCAGAGGTTTGCTTTTATAAGCAAACATGCACAGATTCACATTTAAGGTTAACAATAGTTTATGGTTAAAAAATTGGCCTTTGAGGCCTCTGCCTCGAATTCCGCGTTGAACGGCGCGACAGCGGCAGCGGCAGCGGCAGCGGCAGCGGCAGCGGCAGCGGCAGCGGCAGCGGCAGCGGCAGCGGCAGCGGGCGCCGAGTAGTGACTGCTGTGAAGCGGTGACCGCCCGCGCGCCTAAGAGTGCGTAGAAAGTTTTGTCCAATTGATTTGTGCCGTTTTTCAATTAATTTTTCGTTTAATTTATAAAGTTGAGTACCTAATTAATAATATTTTAATCTCATGCCATACATTTCGTTTGCAAACAAAATAAAATATCTAGCCAACACATCACTTCGCCGCTATAGTGGCGCGCGATCTAGCCACTGGTTTCGGGGACGGGTCTGCGTTGCCCGCGCCGCATCCGCCGCCGCGCCGCGCCGCACGCCTCTGTATTCGAGGCAGTGGCCTTAGCCTGAATGATCATGGTTTTGCAGGCCGAAGAAGGTGTTGCCAGTGAAGAGCACGACTCCCGACTTCCATCCCCCGCGACCGCCGTCGCCGCCGCGCTCCACGAAGGCCACAAGTAGAGGAACACAGAGCGTTTACAGGTCTTCTTTACTTATTATCTTTTCAATAGTAAAAAGTACAATTACAACTTGTTTAATTGAACGCTAATCTCAGGAACTATAGCAACGTTCATATCCTACTTAATCTAAACTTAAACGTAAATGTGACGTGGGAGAGCCATGCGTTTGCACAAATAGACTGGACCGGACAAACACCACGGCCTCAAAGAAAATCCGGCGTGAAAGGTCACCGGAGGCCCAAGGTGGTTAGGGATATTGAGGACAGCGAGTGCGCAACACCAGAGGAGTCAGCAGTGGCCTGGGGTTTCTATTACTCTATTCCTATCTGTTTCACTTACCACTTACCTTTTAAAGACCCTCATCCAAATCCCTACCTATTTTACAGACTAGGGCTTCCCTACGAAAGAGAATCAGCCTTCGCCACTGGGAGTCAGTGTTGGACAGTAGATAATATTAAATTTATTGATGAATGCTATGCTATACGCACTTATAACATTACGTTGCAAACATTTGTGTCTCGTGGTTTTTGGTGACCACTTCGCGGGCAACAACTGAACTCCGTTCATAGTTCATTTACCTTACCTATGAGAGTGATCCTTATGTCGTCGGCATAAAGGGCATGTCAGAGGTAAAATAACTCTGAACGGACTGTAGTTTCATTATGACGTGCATCCGTTTATGGATTTCATGTGATATGATACGATATATCATGGATATTCGGTATGTCCCCGGTGCCCACGACATGAACTATTTTGACATGTAACACATGCGTGTCAAGTGTGAGGCAATTTATGGCTGATATTTTTACAACATCGATTCGACATCGATAGTTCCTTTATTGGTATCAACTGTAATGCACAAAAGGTTATAAGCTTGGACTAAACTGCCTTTGGCCCGCGTTACGTCTTACGTTAAATTTGAAGTAACTTTCCCTAAGGGGTAAATTTTATAATGTTCTTGCCAATCGAATGTAAGTCGAATGTATTGCATATTTGCAGTAATAGGTACAAATGATACAGACGTTTAGGAATGATTAGCTTTTTTACTTTATTGAAGGGAATCGTCGGCGCAGACTCGGCCGTGGCAACCGGACAGCAAGGTGGCGGAGGGCTGCGAGGACACCCCTGAAGTTCTATACCTGGACAAGATGGACTGGGGTAAAAACGACAATAGAAAATATTCTTTAATATAAATATAGAAAATAGTCTACCACAACAAAAAATTGCATAAGTAGGTATTCGATTTTAAACCACTGTAAACTATATTTGTCTACCACAGCAAAAAATATGGTAAGGTAAAGATTTACAACCATTCTAAAATTGCACCCCCTTAACCGCGATTACAGTACAACAATTTAGTTTACTGTGGAACCGTGGTGGTGAATCAAGCAGTTTAGATCAGAACTCCAACACTTTTCTTGAATTATAAATTTAAAAAAAACTTAGGCCTTTTTTATCCGTTATTGGATGATTTATACAGTATTCTCCGAGCGAAGTAACCACTCTTGAAATACTGTAGTGCTTGGGACAGTCGGTTTTTTAAATGTCGTATGGTTGCCCAAGCACACACGACACACAACCTTCTCACAACACAGTCAGCCTAGTCCAGAGGAATGACTGGTCAATACGTCTGGGGCCAACCGTGTGCGGTTTTCCTCACGATGGTTTTTTCCTTCACCGTTAGTGCGTCCGTATAATGTACTTGAGACCTGAAAAAGTTTCATTGGTACACGCCACAACCTGGGAATCGAACCTGCACTCTCTCGAGTGCGAATCAAACGGTCTACCCACAAGGCCACGGAGCACTTTTGAATTATAAATGAATCGTCTTGATATCATAAACTGATTTTTGGAGTTGTTTTGTTTCAAAACTTGGTTTGTTTCAAAACGTTGGTTTGAAGTTTATCAGAATACCATTTTACAGTTTTAACATATCGGGACTGGATTGTAACTATATTATTGCAGTATTTAATTAGCAGAATCGACCTTCAGTTTATCTTTACCACTAATAACATATTCGCAAAACAATTTCAGGACCAGGTTTTCCATATCGCACGGGAGATTTACCAGCTGACTTCCACACCACAGAAATTATCAACAAGTGAGTGTGATATGGCTAACAGACTAGTATTCAGTAAATACAACTTCTCATTAACCACATAGCTAAAGAAAAAAGTAATACTTAGTTACGAATATATTATCTACATTTAGAAGCACCAAATAGTAAATACCTACTATAAAAAAAATTAAACAGAACTTTGTTTCGATATATAAGCATGTTTCTAATAAATATTATTAATATTACATAGGATGAGACACGCGCGAAAATGGTCGGAGCTGGTGGAAAAAGGGCAGTTACCGGGCTGGATAAAGAAACGGAATGCAATCATTGCAGACGTCGAGACAAAGGACTACATTTTCCGAGAAGCTGTAAAAAATTATTTACATAATATGTGACGTAGTCCTTACTTAGCGTACTTAATTAATTTTCTAATTAACTAGTTTGTAATTGAATTTTGGTTGAAGACGTAAGTAACTGCAATAATAACCAAGTATTTCCTGTACCTTTCTTTTGAAGTAATTTCAGTGCTACTTTGTTGAAAAAGTACTAGGTCCGTACACTTTATAGGAGATCGACGAACTGCAAGAGATAAGACTGAGCATACTGCACAAGATACAAGCGCAGCAGAGACAGAATCAGACGAGCAGAACTAGCAGGAAGCTGGCCGAGCTGTGGATGAGGAAGAAACAGGAGATGGAGAGGAAGATAGACAATATACGGAGGAACAGAGATAGAGGTATCAATGCTTTTTTACCCGACTGCGCGACGTAAAGGAGTGGTAATGTATTTATCAGCCTATCTATGTATGTATGTGGGTTTGTCTCTTTGTGGCACTACTTAGACCAAACGCGTGGGCCGATTTTGATAAATGATTCGTCGTTTGATTTGTCATGACTGCCCGATTGACATAGAAAGTATAACATTTTGGAAAAATCAAAATGACCGATTTTGGCCGCCATAATGTTTAAAAGAAAAAAAATTAAAGTCGACGAACTATGTCAAGTGGGATACCCCACTTGACATAGTTCGTCGACTTTAATAGATATTGAATTGAATAGATATTTTAAAATCATTTTAAGGTTGCTAATATCTAATATAAGTAAGGAAACTTTACGATTTTAACAGTTGGGACAAATAAAAAATCCGGCTTCCTTATATAATGGGTCCCGACTCCTGATTGTTGAAGTCGTTATGTTCCGTATTCCGTATTTCAGACTAAGTATATATAGCAATTATACTAGGTCGGATATCTGATTCATAAATCAAAAATATTAGGTGCACCACCACGGCCCGGCAGTGATTAGTAAATTTTACAGATTTGTTTAATTCATGTTAATGTCGAAGGAAGTGACGGAAGTTTTTAAATTTGATCCAACGGTCGCAATTTATTTTATTCTAATCAACTCGACATAAAGTTTAACAGCGGTCTTGCAGTTGGTATATACGCTTTGATCTTATAACACCCTCATTGGATCCCTTGGAAGGCCTTTCAACTTTATCGTTCCAAAAACGCAGGTGGTGTTTGTTTTGTTGGGTGACCGAAGTCTAAAAACACTAATCAGATAATATGTGCAGAGCTGCGCAAGCTGTCATTGGCGCACGGCAGCGCGTCGAGGCTGGAGGCGCTGCGAGAAGCACGGGACGCCATCAGCGCCGCCGCCGACCGCAGCAGCAGCACGCACGCGCCGCTCGCGCGCTCCGGCGTGCAGGCGCGGCACCGGCACGCCAACCTCACGTACGACCTGTCGCTGCTGGGTGAGTAAAATGCAGTAAGCACCCACCGGAGACATTTTCTCTTTCATCTCCATTGACGAATGCTACGCCCTATATATTTATCTTGTGATATTTTTTACTTCGAGCGATCTGTGAAGCGCTACAAACGCTATAAATATAAATAATTCTTGATCGCGATGAACGATCCAAATACCGATCGTGTAGCATTCGACATAGACTTAGTATGGAACAGACAGGACGATAAATGTCAAGGGTTTGTATTGTCATTGTCTAAAATGTTTTTATATGATCCGTTTGTAACACAGAACTGGAAGCACACGAGAAGCTGCTGGCCACGCCGCCGGGGCTGGAGCGGTGTCTGCAACTGAGGCGCACGTGCTCCGGGCACGAGCGGCCGCGCGACCCCAGCCAGCTGTGCGAGCGCGAGACCAAGTGGAGCGAGCACTTCCTCGCGACCCTTCACAGCGATCTCAAGAGTGAGGAGTTATCATTATTGCCCAAAATGTATTTTTCTAATAACCCACACAGACTTCGGTGAAGGTTTGAAATATTGAAAATAGCTATTCTATCCACGCAGGAGTTATTTTATACTGCCCAAGTATGTGCGCCATACACAAGAGCACTCTCTCTTCGATTATAGCCCAAGAGCTACTAGGAAATTTAGAGCAGGTGTTTGAGGCAAGCTGAAACCTTGTCCTTATACTTCTCCTATTATACCTTAACATGAGACTGCAGGCCTGGCTAGTCAGAAGCAAGTCAATATACAAATTTTTAAAAAGTAATTTTTTTAATCCCCTAAAACATGTTTGAGGCAATATAACATTTTGATATAGTCAAGTCATTTAGTCGGGGCTTTAACCTTGCCAGCCCAGTGATAAAGTAAATTGGAAAGAGGTTAAAAAAATGAAAATACGATACATACTTAAATACAAAACATTAAACTCTGGGTATAATTAGACTCTAGGATAAAAACCTAGCCAAGAGCATATGCTCTATCACGACATGTCTAAGGAGGATTCCATAACTATCAACGCGCTGTTTTCTTTGAATTACTTCAAAAGTTAGTGTCCGATTTCGCTAAAAATAATTTTGCTAAAGAGTATGTAGATATTTATAATTAATATATATAATTTTGTTATAGAGTGTGATACCCAGAATTTAATGTATAAGTGTATAAGTTTATATCGTGTTTTTATTTTTTCAACCTTTTTCAAATTTACTTTTACCCTGGTCTGGCATGGTTAAAACCTCTACTAAATGACCTGGCTTTTTTTTCCCAACTCCTTAAACATTAAACTAACACTATTTTTTAAAATTTCAAATTGCCTCAAAAATGTTTTTTGGGGGTTTAAAAAATTCACTTTTCAAAAATTTGTACACTGACCCCCGACTGACTGACTGAGCCCCGCTTCTGACTAGCCAGACCTGCAGTCTCGTGTAGAGGTACAATATGAGAAGTATAGTACAAGGTTTCAGCTTGCCTCAAACAGCTGCTCTAAATTTCCTAGTAGCTCTCCATCTATTACTCTCGATAGTAACGACCGACACGACTGGCGAGAGATCAGGCGTAAGACCGACTTCTTTTATGTCCCTCCTACTAATGGATCATCTTTCTTGTCAGACAATCAGGTGATTGTCTAACCAGACTTCTCAGGCTTGCATGTCTAACCAGACTTGAAAACAAGATTTTTTTTTGTTCTTCGAACGCGGGGATCGAACCCACGACCAGAGTCGAGAGCTAAGCTCTAAACCATTTGCTAGCTAGTCTTCCTAATTATTTATGTGCGAATAATTTATACGCGCTTCTAGCATATAATTTTCTAGGCGTGGTTTCGAATCCAAAGATGTATCACACATAGTTGTAGAAGTATCTCTATTTGACACGATTTTGGGTTTGTGGAATAGCCTATTTAATAAGACTAGCTAGCAAACAATAATGCGAGTACAGATTACTATTATGTGAATCTATTCCACAGTCCAATACTAATAATAATCACTGCACCCTACTTCCCTGATTACTGATAACATCTGAAACTTAGGCCTACATACAGTATTCTCCGAGCGAATTAACCACTCTTGAAATACTGTAGTGCCTGGGACAGTTAGTTTTTAAATGTCGTATGGTTGCCCAAGCACATACGTCATTATCACAACATAGTCAGCCTAGTCCAAAGGAATGACTGGTCAATACGTCTGGGGCCAACCACGTGCGGGTTTCCTCACGATGTTTTCCTTCACCGTTAGAGCGTTCGTAGAATGTACTTGAGATCTGAAAAGTCTCATTGGTACACGCAACAACCTGGGAATTGAACCTGCACTCTCTAGAGTGCGAATCAAACGGTCTATCCACTAGGCCACAGAGCTCTATAACATCTATACCCGACGTATTTCAGGGTTGCCCCTTTGGTGTCATCAATATATATATGATTTAAAGTGAACCCATTGGCAAACATTTCATCGCTATCGATGCTGGGATTTTAGTGTGAATTTTGGACCATGCCCTTTAAACTAATAGGTAACGAAGGTAAGTAATGTTACACAGAGGCTCGACTGGGGGCGGCAGTGGTGTCTGCCGAGCCGCTGCACATCCTGGAGCCCCGGGTTATGCCCACTCCCCACCGCGCGGCCACCCCTGAGGTGGAGGGGATTCCGGATGAGGAGGAACTGAGCCACCAGTCCGCGCTCGTGCTGCAGAAGATCATCAGGGGACGGGCGGTGCAGAACTTGGTATGTGTGAAGGATTTGAATATTAATTTCACATACATGGAAAAATATGTTCTTAAATTAGATGCTGCTTTCTTTTTTACCCGACCACGGTGAAGCCAAAAGAAAGGATAATGATTTTGGCAGTGTATGTATGTTTGTATGTATGTATGTTTGTTCCACCGTAGCGCCTAAACTGCTAATCCGATTTTAATGAATGAGGTGTCAATAGATTCTTTATAATTGCTCGGGTAACATAGGCTATTAAATTTGCGTAGTCTGGCTATTGTTTTTAACTTTTGATTAATTATTCATTAAACAATCTTGATGATAGATAATTAAAATTTGAAAACGTACTTATTTAAAGTTTTGCAAAATCAGTTACGTAAAATTTGGGCACGTACAACTTATGTAAAGACATTCAGGCAGCAAAAATTTAAACTCGATAATAAATATATAATGATAAAACGAATCTGTGTTTAGGTCATTGACCTCACACCGTCACACAGCTGATTTCAAAACGTCTTTTTTAATGTTAGATGGTAGAGGGGCGGACCAGGGCCGCGGAACTGATGCAGGAGCTGAAGACCACACACGGGCTGCAGGAGGACGACAAGAAGCGCATCAGCGCCGAAGCGGTACACGCGCGGGACTACCGCATCACGCGCACTGCCGCGGAGCAGAAGGTCCTTTATAAATTGTTTAAATAAAGACGGGGACTATGTCCCGATTTCACTAAACTTCTTAAAACGCGCTTAACGCTAAACCTGGGTTCAATCTCCCTCTCATCTTCAATGTTAGAACGGGACAGACAAATCGTAATCCGTATCTCAGCCCAAAACCAAAGAATATATATCATTAACGTAAAGAACCTTCATTCGATAGACTTACCCGATTTACAACTCGCAGATATGTGTGAGTGGCTAGACGTATGCGTGCGGCAAGAAGGGTGTGAGTTTTTTCCAGCCAGGACTTTTTTCACGGGGCTGGCCGGCTAGTCGTACTTCGACATAATTGACAATATAATTTTATATTATTTATGATAAATTTGTCTGACGCGACGCTTAAAATTATTTCGGTGTCAACCTTAGGCCTACGTCAACATGGCTGACATTCGCCGATGCTCGAACTGTCATTTGTAGGAGAGTGTCGCCCCTGTGTCTAAACGTCCGTGTATCGCGATGGTGAAATTGGGTCTTAAACAGATAAATACCTCATGTGACTTAATTTGTCTAGTCTCTTACTAGTAGACTCGACACTCGTGTGTTCGATTTTTCAATGCTCTGAATTTTCCGTGGCACGCCGGAAAGTATATTCCACTATAGAACGAATATTGAAACTGTTGCTTAAGGATTATACTGTGTGTAGGAGGAGGCGATATCCGCACTGGTGGAGGAGTTGTGCGGTGGCGCCGTGTCGGCCGCGCTCGACTTCCTGGAGAAAGAGCTGCGCAGACTCAAGGAGGAGAGGCGCCAGCACGCCTACATACTTATTGCGTGTGAGTGTTTACAAGTAAATTAATAAAGAGGAAAGATTTGTTTGTTTGTTAGTACTTAGGATTGAATATGCTCCGAAACAACTGGACTAGATTTTGATGAAATTTGGCACAGATATAGAGTATTAGACCATGGGGATGGACACCTTTTATTACGGCAAAATGAACGGTTCCCGCGCGATTTTCTTTTTCTCGCACAAAGACGCGGGCAACACCTAGTGTACGATGAAACGACAACGTCGCGTGATTATGGTGACTATCAGAAAATGCGGTACTGTGACCGCTGTAAATAATATATATTTTTACCACAGACTATGTCGACTATTCCCCACTTGACTAATGACTATATTATATTTTCCTCGTGATTCGTGATTAATTTTGTTTCGTAAGTGAGAGAGAAAACACTACGCGAGGCAGCCGAGGCGGGCCGACGGCAGAAAGAGGAGCAAAGGAGAAGGGAGCACGACGAGATCTTCAAACAGGTCGGTTTCGTTAACGTCTAAGTCAGAAATGGATTAGTCGAGGCTATTAAGCAAGCGGATCACCTGTTGGTAAACGACTTCCCACTTTTCCAGAAGGTCGATTCTGCTAAATGAATCCAGCAATAAAACCTACAGTTGCGATCCAGTCCCGATATGATAAAACTGTAAAATGTTATTCTCATAAACTTCAAACCAACGTCTAACACGTTTTGATTGGCCCAAACTCCAAAAAATAAGTTTATGTTATCAACACGATTCATTTATAATTAAATAAAAGTGTAAAGGCGCGTAAATAAACAGAAAATTTTGTGTAGAAAAGTTCACGAGTTCAGATGAGGAAGACGCACCCGCAGTTTAAGCGATTGCATAATATGCAGTAACTATCTGAGAGAAAACACACATTTCGAGTTAGGTCATTCGGGTCAGTAATTAGGGCAATTACTGACCCGTAATCTTAATATTTATCCGAAGTTACGAATAGAAGACGGGATTGATAATTTCTTCCGTATTTCTATGTATAATGATCATGTGAGTGGTGTGACAGTTGTGACAAAATAAAACATCCCCTCCTTTCTCGACCCGTGCGGGGAATGTTTTCCGTCCGTCTCGGAAGACAAATACATTATGTGTATAGCCACGCCTAAATGTTTCGATGTTTTTGTGTAATGTTTCGAATAAACAGGAGCAGGAGACGCACGCACCTTTACCGTGATCACACCTTTTGACTCTGTTCCAATTGATCAGGTCGTAGCCGTGACCCAGGAGACGGTGGACGCGTACCTCCACGACGTGATCCGGGAGGGCGTGGAGCTCGCGGCTGAGGAGGAGGCTGTGAAGAGAGCACGCGACGCCGCAGACAGAGTAGAGGAGACACTCGAGAAGCATGCCTCTATGTGAGTGCCTTGAAATGTCAAAGATAGTAAATATGTCATTTTCTTTTTATAAATTCTTTTAAATAGCGCCGTACTGAAATAACTTCGATAGCGCGATTCAGAAGTGCCCTGTTTGGTCAGCTACAATTGGGTATTTGCCTACATGTCATTTTTTTTTAAATAAATTAAGAAATAATTGGGTATTACAACTTGATAAAAATAAAAAGAATTAGGATTTTATGTGTAGTTTTGTAATTATTTCGAAGTCACAAAAAAGTTGAAATATTTTTTAAAACATTAGTGTATAAAACCTTCATAATTAGTTTACTTACAACAAATACAAAAAGATTTACAATCAATGTATCAACATAAACGCGCAAAATTACGAGATATCAGAAATTTAGTGCACATGGCCATACATTTCGTAGCAACTTACTATCGTGTGACGTCATCCACTAGTACAATTTTTATATGAGGCGTTTTCACGAGACTCATAAAAGTGCTTCAAACAATCCGCAATATCTTTGAAAATTTTGATTTTTAGTATACTATTCCTTTTGTAAACTGTCTTATTTTTCAGAGCACTATTCATATACCTAAGTAATAAAAAAAAATACAGGAAAATACAGTATTGCAAAAATATATCCGTTGGTCCGTCCGTTTAGTGTTAAAATATCCAAACAGATATCAGCATGTTTGAATTAATTTTAATAGAACGGGAGCTACTTAGTAAAATCTTAGAAACGAGTTAAACAACATGGTTTATTCTACTTTTATAACAAAGATACAAACACATTAATAGCTTCTATAAAAATAAAAATAAACCATATTTGCAGGTCCACAGCGGAGCAGTGTGACGCAGTAGCCGAGCTGGTGCACCAGTTTCTACTGCCGGAGACACAGAAGGCCGCCTCTAGACTCCGCCTGTCCGCGCTGCAGGCGGCCAGGATGGAGAGCGTGAGGCAGGAGATATTCGGTGCTATGGACGAGGACGATGTTGAGAAAGGTGAGACTGTCTTTGGCTTTTGATGCGTTCGATCCAAAAATCGGCACCACCTGAAATCTGTATCGCTGAAAGGTGGGACCGCACTAGGCGTAACTACACCGCAGCGGAACTACGCGTCGCGGCACACCATTGCGGTATTATTAGTAGAAAAGTGTCGCGTCGCATCGCTCCGCTGCTGCTTAGTGCGGTCTCACCTTTATGGGTAGACATTAGGGCCAAGAGGGTGAGTTTTACAAAATCCTTACCAGCTGATGCACCTAATCATAAATCTACGTAACAAAAACGCAATCCGTTCATGTTTCATTTTTTTATTTATTTACACTTAATTCACAAAAACAGGTACATAGGCGGACTTAATGCCATATGGCATTCTCTACCAGTCAACCTTTAGGCGTACAAAAGCAAAATTGGTCAGGTGCTAATAGTTATTAATAATCTAGCTCTAAATAAAATAATAAGATTTAGCTAAATATATGTATATAACAAATATAAATAAAATGCCATATAATATTAAAAATATAAATACCATACTATATAATATATAAATAATAATAATATAATATACTAATATTCTGCCAATTGTATCGCATAAAACTCACAGACTCTGCGCTGAATGTTTTAAGGTGTGATCAGTCAGTCAGTAGTCTCAAAGTTTCTTACCGCCTATTTCCCTCTCAGCTAACGTGTGTTTCAGACTCGTGCACGCTTTGTGGACACGTACTGGGAGCATGCAGATGTCGTGCCTGTGAGGTCACCGGCCAAGCACGACCTGTGGCCACCACGGCCAGGGATGACCCGCGTTGGAAAATGGCGCGTAAGTAAATGACCTTTATCTTTTCCGCTGTAATCTGTATGGTAAAAGATTTTTCCATAAGTCCATAGCACTATAAGTATTAAGAGCTACTTGTATAAAATACTCATGATGTCAAATCATTAATTAAGTAGGTACGTACATATGTATATTAATTATTAATAATTATTAATTGTAAGCTTAGTTAAGTAAGTAACCTAATGTAGGATCGAGACAATTTTACGTATCACAAATATTTTAAATTGGTCTTTTAAATATTTCCAGGTCGTCGGCCTGTCATAGAGAAGAGCTACGACAAGCGGTTCCCACCGGCGCTCGAGATGACCAGCATCGCCAACGCTTTGGTGGATGATGGTCAGTTTATTATTAAAAACCTAAAAACGAAGTTCATATTAAAAGTAATATAAGGATTTTTTTCTTATGTCGAGGTAAACAGAAAGACATGGCAATATAAAACCCAGAAAGTACAGCACAGACACAAACAAAAGCAAAACATAAATCATAATAATATTATCCCAACGATCTTTCAATTATTATCTTCTGCTGCAGCTTCTATGAAGATTCTTTTCTTTTCTTTTTCATCATAATGTTCAACGATAATTTCACCGTCTGTGGACCGAATTTCAAAATTATTATTTTGATGCAAAGAGTATTATCTGAAGTTGGACCCGTTTTCAGAAAAGTGGTGACCTGATGATGGGATCCATGAGGAATCGAGGGAACTCCTTAAAGTCAAAGTCATATGTCCTCGAAATTCATATGGACACATATAGTGATTTTGACTTTTTCTGAAGTAACCCAAGCATATTATGCTACCAAAAAATAACATTTTGCACCAAGATATATCCTGGACCCAAAAGTATTAAGCAGAACTCCTGACTCCTTATGTTGGGGTTGTTATACATGTTAAGGGATTAAGGCGTTGCTTAAAGAACTGGTAGCATATGCCACTTTATCAATTACATTCATAATCATCATCATTACCACCATCATCACACTATACAACATCACATTATGACAATATACTAGGTACTTTACATAGTAATTGACACCAACACGGATATCTTTAAACATTGTTCTGCCGTTTGTGAACCTATTTGCAAAATTATTTTGCTATTATAAAGGTTATAATTCGAAATTTGTCCCTTTGCCACCAAAGTGGTGACCTGACGATGGGATCCATGAAGAATTGAGGGAACTCTTCGAAATTTATATCGACACATAAAGTGATTTTGCCTTTTTCTGAAGTAGTCCAAGCATATGCTACCAAAAAGTAAGCTTTTGTACCAAGGTATGCCCTGGATCCAAAAGTACTGAACAGAACTCCTGAGTCCTTATAGATACATGTTTGGGGATTCCGGCGTTCTTTAAAGAATTGCAAGCATATGCCATTATACCACTTACAGTAATCATCATCATCATAACCAGTATCTTCACAAGAAACACCAACATATTATGATGACATAGGTACTCACTACTCATCAGACTTTTGTGCACCGATATCAATGTGTGCATTATAATATCGATAACAAATTAAACTAAAAAAAGAAAAAATATTATTTTTAAACAAAAAATTTAAACCGACTTCCAAAGTAAAAATGCACAAAAAAGTATGAAATAAAACTTACTTTATAAATAATTTCCCTTTTAAATTGTTCGGTACCAGCAAATTAGTACGTCAATTCTATAAACTTTAAATTAAAAAATTTAAAAAAATTAAAAAATTACAGGATATTGTTTGGGTTGGTACCGACTTCAAAATTAGGAAGTTGCGTAGAGAAATAGTTAAAATTTTTACCCGAATTTAAAAAGGGAATTATTTAGAAAATAAGTTTTATTTCATACTATTTTGTGCATTTTTACTTTGAAAGTCGGTTTTAATTACCATTAGGTAAGTGCTGTTATCGAGAGTTACGTACAACCATGTACTAAGTACGTTTCGTACTACCAGAAGCGTAGCTACCGCTGTATCAGCCGTATCAATTATAATATGGGGCCCCCGGACTACCAAACGTGTGTCAGAAATCGTAAAACAGTATATAAACACATAACACAGTCTCAGTTCGAACTTCCCGATAAAAAAATCATAATATCATTATAAAGCTTGAACCGTGAACACAGAAACTTGAGAAACACGTAGAAAACTTATGGATTATCGTGTGAGTGTAAGGTAAAAATATCAGGCCCGCTACGGTCCTGTCGCCTATGTAAATTTGTTACCACTCAGTGTTTTCAACGTATTACTCTCGGGTTACTCCGCTGTCGATTTTATGACCAGCCATTTTTTTTTTATTATTTCGCGGTTTACAGAACTAAAAATGCGCAAAAACTTCGGCTCACTCGCTTTGCTTGCTCGCTATTGATAACATGAAGTATTTTTATTTTACTATAAGTTTTGGAGATTTCTTAATAATATTATAATGTTTTAATAAGTTGGAACCGATATTATAATATTTTTAAAATTATCTGACCCGCTTCATCACCTAATGATTTTAATACAAAGATTAAATTCAGCTAATGATTTTAAACGTGTCAAAACTCTTAGACTCGGATAGCATTTAAAATTTAGTTATGTTAACAAAATTTTTATATGCAGCTAAAATTTTGAGCCTTTCAGAAACAAAATATTCGAAAAATGACTGCCGTTTGTGAATTTTAACACTTGGGCTTGGTCCCCAAAAATTTTTTGATATGGGGTAAGGCTAAGGCTCCCTACGCCACTGCGTCCTACGTACTATATTATAGTCTGGCCTGTGAAACGAGCTTTGCTCAGAGTTCTAGTGCCTAGTACGGAAAAAATTACAGATAGGTTAGATAAGTATTAAAGAAAATCATCACAAAAATATCAGTCTGACCGAGACTCGAACACAAAACTCCAATTTCTCAATAACTCAAAAAGACTTACCCATACGTAGCTGAGCCACGCCCTCTGTAAATTTAAGAGCGAAAATAACGCGTATCTTTTATTTTTATTTTTTATTACAATATTTCTTTTATCTAATGAATATTGCCACCGTACTGCAGCGGTGCGTCTCTCCCGCTCTTACTGCGAGGAGCGTCGCCGTATCGCCGTCGAGTACGGACGCCTCCTGCGCGAGGCCCTGGAAGTACAACTCGATGCTGCGGCCATACTTGACCATGGTGAGTGTTTCCAGCAAATCAAAGCTAGGGTTAGTATCTTCATATTGACCGAGAAGACACCACGACGGCCTTAAAGAAGAGACTGAAATAAAGCTTGCATTGTTTCGCCGAGTGAGCGAGCATACTGGTGACCCAAGAAGTTGGGCATTTATCAAGCGGGCACCGCGCTTGTAACTTGTCCGCTGTTGCGGATCTCCATGGTCTTGTAACATAAGTAAAGTCAGCAAGTCAATATTTTTTCAGCGATATCAATAGCAACTGGCGAGGTGAATGTTCCAGTGAGATCGCCGAAGTACCACTTCATCATCCGAAGCGCCTACTACGACGCCGCGGAGAGGGAGCGGCCGCGCGAATTGCAGAGGATGTGTGAGTGATTTTAAAACTCTCTGTTAATAACAACTGACAATAAAAATAACACTCTGTTCAATAATTTTCAGAGCTCTTAAATTATTGGTCTTCTCTAAATATTTAATATTTTTTGAGAAGAACAATTTATCTCGTTTTCTGGCTACTAAATTAACCACATGAAAAGATCCAAAAGAATTAAGGACGCGTTAGTAAATTTGACATAAATAGGCAGTTTTTCGGTCGATTTTAAAATAAAACCAAATCCAACAAAAGTAACAATTATCACAAACTATAGAGAACTTCTTTATCTAAAATTGATCGAATTAGCACTAACCGTTTGGACGGTAAGCCAAAGACGCACGGACATGACGAAACCATAAGGGTTCCGAAACGTAAACTACGGAACCCTAAATATAATTTTTAGAATAGCAAAAACAATTTTCCAGAAACTCTTCGCCCAAAATTTAGAAAAAGAGGTCGTGCTTAGGATCTTTTTTTCTGCTCTTATGCAGCTGACTTTGTTTGTTCAAAAATACCTATAGCTTAAAATTTTGCACTAAGGTTGTTGGATTATCTTTAAGCAAATGTTAAGATATTTGCTTAAAGATAATCCAACAACATTAAAAATTGATTTGAAAAAGCCTAAAAAGTCTCCTCAAAATGTTCACGTCGTGCTTTGCTATCATGCATGAATATTAAACGTAGCAATAAGACTTCAAGCTTGTTTTATTTGGTCACTGTCGAAATTTATTGCACAAAACAATTGTTTAGAAATGTCAGTCTAGGCCGCTGTCAAATAACACATTTTGTAAACACGCCCTTTGGAAAGAATACTGACAAGTTTAACATTGTTACATCGGCAGGCCCCAAGGAATTGCCGTCTGAAATAAGGCAGAGGGAGCTAGAGGAAGCTGAACGAGCGAAACCTAAAGATGAGACTTGTAAATGCTTTGCTTCCAACACTGGGATGATTTACGAAATCGGTAAGACTTTAGCAGGCTTAAGGCTTAGACTATAATATAGTCCGGAATCCGTAAGGCCGGGGAAAATTCAGAGCAGTATAATCAAAACTTTGCGCTAATACAATAGAGAGCTGAAAATCGAACCCACGAGTGTCAAAGTTAAATGTCAGTGTCAAATCTGTTAACACGACACTCATGTGTTCGATTTTCAACTCTATTCTATTAGCGCAGTTTTGATTTTACTGCTCTGAATTTAGTCCAGAGTTTTATTTTCAAAACCCTGAATTTTCTCCAGCCTTCCAGATTCCTATAGTCCCAGGCTGACTTGACTGACATTATTAATTGAGAAGGACATTGAAGGCAGTTAAAAAGTTATGTTAAACGTTTACAATTTCACCATCTGACATTATGTACCCCTTTTTAAGTCTTTATAAAGTTTTGAAAAGTGTTCAAAATTTCAAAAATAGCATTAAAACATAATTAATAAACATATTTGTAAAAACTTATTTTTTCAATAATAAAGTAAATTAATTGTTAGCTTAAATCGTTTTAATCAAAACGTAATTTACGTATCGAGGGCCGCAAGCAAAAACTATTTAGCTCCGTCCCACTGGGTTACAAGAGTAAAGGAAGACAGAGTGCGCTTGTGTACTGCGCACACACTTGAATGAATGAATGAATGACAAACTCTTTATTGCACAAAAAACAAATAGGACATACAGAACATAGAAAAACTAAACTTATAAAAGCACAAAAGGCGGTCTTCGGCGGTCACTTGGGCACTATAAAATTACTCCTGCGTTCTGCGGCCTGGTTTCAATTAAACCGGCCTCCGTCATCGATGGGGAGTTATATTATAAATGTGAAAGTTTGTGAGAATGGATGGATGGATGGATGTTTGTTACTCTTTCACCCAAGAAATACTGAACGGATTTTGATGAAACTTATAATAGTAGTTTAGGTTTTGAATTAAAATATAGGCAATTTTTTGCTCAGAAAAGGTACAGTATTGCAGTGGAATACTATATATACTATACCGCAGGAAAAAACTAGTATTAAAATATAGTTTTATAAATTAAAACCTTTGAGAAACTAATAAAATATGGTGTGATAGGAGTGTCTGAGTCCCCAAGCGCAGACTAATTTCGCAACATTTTTTTCGCAATTTACCAATTTATTCTGCCTGGAAATGTTATTGCCTGCAATGTTGACCGAGTTGATATTGTGTCAGACACGCTGACGGAGGAACAGAAGCGCGACCTGCTGCCGTCACAACTGCGGCGGCTGGAGGGCATGAGGCGCTGCAAGTGCGACACCGTGACCACACCGCCGCCCCGCAGCGTGCTGGAGATCGGTGAGCCATCCCACTCACATTATCTCACAAGCAATGCCTTTGGGCAATCCATAAGGTTTTAAACAAGCAACGCCTTGGGCAATCCACAAGGATTTAAACAAGCAATGCCTTGGACAATCCATAAGGTTTTTTAATAAGCAATGCCTCGGGCAATCCATAATTGGCTGCCTATCCTGTAGCTAACAAAAAGGTATCACAGTAGATGACCTTCTTGTAAGTTACGTCATGTAGCTAACTGGATACCACTTTTGGATTCCAGCTTCGAAAATCGCCCAAAGCATTGTTTGTTTGTTCTCGGTTGATTAAAACCATTGCTGATGTGAAACGTTTGATGAGATGGTGATAAGCTATACTACTGTATGACGGCAAATTTTTGACAGAAAAAATTAACTCTACAGCTGCTACTCCGGTAGTCCCCGAGGCATCAAATCCAAGCGATACAACTGTGACCACGCAGGAGTCCTCAGGCCTTACTCCCTCAAGCGGCCCGTCAGGCAGTCCGTCAGGCAGTCGGTCAGGCGGTCCAGACACAAAGGATGACGACCGTGAAGACTGAGGTGTAAAGCCAAGCCGTGGCTAAAGGAAGGGTAGTTTTTTTTTAAACTAGTCTTTGAAATGTTGAATTAAAAGTGCCTACACTTTTCGGATAATTCTTATTTATTCAATTTATTAAAGGATATTTGGGATATCGTAGCCAATCCGTTAAATAGAGATCCGGGGGGTTAAGACAAATCGTTTGAACCCCCTATGTGTGCTTTATTAATGACGTAAAACAGGTCAGGTCATCCATTTTTGAAAAAAAAATACAAAATGGCGAATACCGCAGAAACGGTTCAATATTGGCCATTCATATTATGGGGGGGGTTGAAATGATTTGTCATCACCCCCGGATCTGGTGGCACGGTAATGGTAAACCTTTTCTCGAAGCGTTTCGTTGGTTTTTGAACCCTCATAACTTGGGTTTGGATTATCCCAGGTAAACGAAATTTTCAGGATATGTTCCCAGTAGCAGACTAATTAAACATGTAAAGTATTAATTGCATAGGTTACATACTTCAGATTTTATTGATATCTAAAAATCCCTGATTTCGTCACTGACTCACTGATGATCAACAAAACTATTGGGTACTTCCGGATGTCCCAGAAATCTGAAATTTGTCACGTAAGCTAGTATTAGCACATGAACAACATAAAAATTGTCAAACTTGGAACATTTATCCTCCAACCACTTAAACTAGGGGATGAAAATTTGAAAGTGACTTACCTATGTGTTAACTCTGGGAGAGCCACGCTTCGGACCTCGTAGAAAACTAGCGTGAAATAACTCTTACGTTGTGTTTCGCCAAGTGAGTAGGGTTACCGGAGGCCCAAGGGGGGATTAGGGATTTTATGGACCAGAAACGCAAGTCGGAACATCAGAGGAGTTACAATTATAACTCCTCTGGTGTTGCGAATGTCCATGGGTGGCGGTAATCGCTTATGATCAGGCGACCCGTCTGCTCGTTTCCTGGTTCATTTCATTTAAAAAAGACCTACGCAATTTTTTACTCTAGAGGTCTGTAAATTGTTGTAGGGATCCGTATAGTCAAAAGTAACAATTAAATAAAAAAATATTGTTATAAAAACTTAGAGCGAGCCATATGGTATGGTCTTGGCATCACTTTACATGAAAATGTTTTTGGTGGGATCTCAATTTCATGGATTTACTACGTTCTACCAAACATCCTAGGTATATTTTGGTTGAACAGAAGACGTGCCGATGTTATTCTTTATTGGGAATTATACAGTACTAGCTTTTGCCCGCGGTTCCACCCGCGTAAATAACTGTATTTACGCGGGTGGAACCGCGGGCAAAAGCAGTATCCTACGGGAACAGTGTACTTTTTCAGCATAAAAAGTAGCCTACGTTTTAAGCGAGCGCTTAACTACCTACTACCACACCGAACTTCCTCAAAATCCGTTCAGTAGTTTTGCACGAAAGAGCCACAAACATCCATCATCCATCTATCCATCCATCCTCACAAACTTTCACATTTATAATATTAGTAATTATACAGTAAATGATTTGTCCAAAAAAATTCGATTTTACGCATGTGCCAGGCGGTACTTTCGCTATTCGGTTTGTAGAGCATTTATGTACAAACAACTACCTAGTTACTAGTACATAGATTCTCATGTGTGTGTATAGTGTGTAAACATAATATATAACTATCATTAGACATTCGTTTATTAACTTGTATACAAATTATAGACGTACATCATGTAAACAATTTGTTTTATTCTATTTAACAGTAAATTCCTTTATTATAAATTAAGCCCCACGAAATGATATGACAGCTCATACGAGTAGCGAGGCGTGTATTATACGACTCGATATCATATCGGCTTCCATTAAGAATATTACTTAGTAGATGGCGCTAAGTGCAATCGAAATAAAATATCGTTGTTCTAATATACTACACGGCATACCATTCCGCGGATCTCACGCTTCGCCACTGGCTTATACGCAAGTCTTATGGATATGGTCATATTCAGATACAGAGTCAGTACGGTAGACAGAAAAAAGAATTAAGCATACCTGCTATTTTTTTCTACTAATCACTATGTTAGATTTGTAACCCCCGACACATACAGACATAACAGATACACAGTCTACTCAAACTTACAACTCCCCTGTAAGTTTGACTAGACTGTGTATCTGTATGTATGTCTGTGGCATCGTGACTTCTGATTTTGATCTAGTTTCTTTATATTTGAAAGCTGACGAAGTGGAGAGTATTCTTAGCTATAACTCATCATCATCAGCTTGCTTACTGCTTGCCAGAAGACGAGGGTTACTTAAAATTTTTGTTTTTTTTTTTAAATAGCTAGCATTTTCGCATTGTTATAAGCTCTGCTACGTTTAGACAAAAGACCGACTCATAGATTTATGAATCTGTCGTGCATTTGCTATACTTTTTAGGACTCTTTTTTCAATACTATGTGATATGATTTTTGTAAATGTTCAAGCGTAAAATTATATTTTACGATATGTTGTTAATTATATTTTATGATATAACATAACATGCACATTAAAGTGCAAATATGAGTAGGTACGCCATAGATTTTATCACAAGTGCAAAAGTGCGTAATAAATATTTTTTATATTAATATATGTATATAACACTTTTTGATTTTAATTTTTATTTATGTAACACTTGAACAAACAATTCCTCATGTACTTAGTGCAGCCATGGCTTAGGCCGGATATTTTCATATAACGTTTCGCAAAATCAATTACGGATACCTACTTCGAGCCCATGATTTTCTGCTTATGTAAGGAAGATTATTACAGGCAGAAAAAAAATTAACTCGTCGAAATGTCTTTTTTACTAAAAACTTACGTTTTGAAATCAGCTGTGTGACAGTCTGAGGTCAATGACCTTCTCAGCCGTAGATTCATTCATACTAGTTTTTGGTAATATATTGTTTTTTCCTAATCTTATTTACATAAGGAGTTAATCGTGTGCCCAAAGTTTCCGAAAGACGAGAGTAATAAAAATATTAAAGAGTGAATTTACTCCTTAATATTTTTATGCTGATTGTAATTTGTAGGTAGGTACCCGATAATATCTACAGCCTACTTTATTTAGTTATTTCATTGGAGGTATAACTTTAACTCAAACATTTATTACCTAACTATTAAGTTTTAGTAACTATATTTTAATCGTGGCGGTATTGACTAAAGGAAGAGCATAGCTAATATTATAATTTTTAGAATGAAAATGGATTGCGAAGAATGTGTGCTATTTTATGCAAGTATTTAGATATATTACGGTCTCCATATTTACGGTTGAACTTAGCCTAACGCCTGTAACGTAGCCTTCCGATGTATCCGACCGCGACCAGCAAACTACAAACCAGCGAATCAGGTTCCCTCATCCTTGGCCACGCTCACCGGTCGCACGACGCTCGCTGGTCGTAGGGGTTGTTTAGTGTTTGATATAAATTCATACTAAGCAGTGGCTCCACGACCCTATTTTTGTCTCGGTTTCCGGTCGCGGTCTCTCGTCGCGCGTCGAGCGCATCGGAAAGCTACCTTTAGATTAATACTTTTGCGTATAAATCAATGTTTCCTCTGTAAAACTATAAAAAGACAAGGCCTAAATTAAACTATCAGTTACATATGTTTCCCTAGATGGTGCTACAAAACTGACACCATCTTTTTAAGACAGCGGCTGGGTAGTTGAGAAAAACCTTTTACTTGAGAGTATTGTAGCGCCACCTAGTGTCCAGGTTGTCTAAACTATGTGCACGCGGTGTTAGCTCCTCGCCACCGCGTATAGCGCGAGCGGTATGAGCGCGTACAGCGGCCGGCTGGAGTTGGCGGCGTTGCAGGCGTCCGCGTCGTTGCAGCTCTGAAGGCAGCCGTGCACGTACCTGGCACATACAATTTTTTTTTTTAATATACAGAATGTTTTTTCATTCAGTGTCCAAACTTTCAGGAGTGAATATACTCTTGAATATAAGCAACTTCTACTATGGGATCAACTTTCCTACTTGAAAAAAAAATCCGCTGTTTCCTACAAAATGCCATCTATACCATAAGGAAGGCATAGATGGCATTTTTGTAGGAAACAACTGATTTTTTTTTTCAAGTTGATCCCATAGTAAAAGTTGCTTATATTCAAGAGTATATTCACTCCTGAAAGTTTGGACACTGACAGAAAAAACACCGTCTACATAATATATTTTATGTGGTTGCTCATTGCAGTATACTGGTTGATTTTTTATTTCGTCTGGAGAAGAAAATGGTAGGTTATCAACAATAGAATCTATACACAGAAGTATTTGTGTCTAAGGCTCAAATCTCAAGTATGTACTTGAAAGTATAGAAATGTTTGTCTCCCTATAGTAGTGCGCGACACAGGTTGGCGCGCGGGGGACGGAGAGCAACACGCGGCTAGTTAATAGGGGTCAACAGGAGTCACTAGTTTTTAATTTCAATGTTATTTTTTTTTTATTGTTAGTGCCATAATATTGTAAAAATATATTTTTAGAAAAAATAAAAATAAGTAAACTAAGTAGGTAAGTATGATATAGTACTCTTTACCTTGCAGGTACTATTATACCCTATTTTTCTCCAGACGGAATAAAAAGTCACCCAGTATAATAGCAGTAGGTGTTGTCTTTGCCCACGTTATAAATGCACCTTAGTCAATAAGCATTGTATTTAAAAGCTGCTGCTACAGTATATTGTATGACTGTTTTTCCACTTAGGGCTCCGTGTCAGGTATCTCCGTACAGTTTCCGGGCCGGTAAGTGAAAAAACATATCATATATATTATATTCATACATTTTTTCTCCCCGGCAGCCGGGAGGGCGGTGGCCGGTGTCGGCGCCGGGCCGGTAAGTGGAAAAACAGCCGATACCTGTCGTTGTAGTAGAAGCGGCCGCAGTGCGACATGCGGATGATCTCGGTGTCGGTGGTGGCGGTGCCCGAGTCCAGCCCACAGCCGCGCACCGTGATCGACTCGCCCGTGTCATCTGCACATGGAAAAATAGTCATTAAGCCAAAAACCCGACTGTTCATTTGGCATACCCAGTGTCATTCTCCCAATCGAGATGAATTCCTGTTGTGGTTTCGCTGGACATAGAGGGGGCCTTCGACAATGTTTGGTGGCCGGCCATAAAGGTTAGGTTAGCTGAGGTTGGGTGTCCGGGGAACATGAGGCGGGTAATCAGCAGCTACCTGAGTGAAAGAAGAGTGAATGTAAGGTATGCGGGTATGGAAGTGAGCAGGGAGACCAACAAGGGGTGCGTACAGGGATCCATAGGCGGACCAATCCTGTGGGACCTCTTGTTGGACCCCCTGCTATGGATGTTAGATGATATGAAAGTATGGAACCAAGCATTTGCCGACGACGTGGTGGACGGAGATACAGCTTTGGAGATTGAAGGGAAGGCGAGCAGAGCGCTGGACAGGATAAGGGAATGGGGAAGAATAAATAAACTGAACTTTGCTCCTCATAAAACATATGCCCTACTCACAACTAAAAAACTAAAATACGATGTGCCTCGACTCTCGATGGGGGGTATGGAGTTAAAGTATTCTAAATCGGTGAAAATACTAGGCTTAACCATAGACGCAGGCCTCACGTTCAACGACCATGTAGGAGAAGTATGCAAGAAAGGAATAGCTCGGTACAAACAGTTAGCTAGAGCAGCTAGGGTAGGCTGGGGGCTTAACCCCCAGATAGTCAAAATTATATATACCGCGGTAGTGGAACCAACTGTTTTGTATGCATCGGCAGCGTGGGCACCCACCGTGGAAAAGATGGGGGTCCAGAAAAGGCTCAACTCCGTCCAACGGGGTTTTGCCCAGAAGATTTGCAGAGCATATCGGACCGTCTCCCTGAACTCTGCAATGCTGTTGGTTGGGATACTCCCTCTTGATCTCAGGATACTCGAAGCTTCGAGGCTCTATGAGATCAAGAAGGGAGTACCGCACCCGGCGTTGAAAGACAGGGAGGTGGAGCGAATGGCTCCAGCGATCGAGGACCCACATCCGGCAGAGCAGGTAGAGCTGAGGTTCGGGTTGGTAGATGAGGACTCGTATGCAGACGTGGTTAACAGCCACGTCCATAGGATCTATACGGACGGCAGCAAGATTGAGGGTCGAGTCGGAGCCGCACTCTCCGTATGGAAGGGTGAGGTCGAGACGAAGGCCGTCAAGCTTGCGTTGCCGCCGTATTGTACCGTCTACCAAGCCGAGCTTCTAGCGCTCCAGAGAGCAGTAAGTATAGCCTGCAAGAGTGGAATGGCGAAGGTCGGTATCCTTAGCGATTCCAGATCGGCTCTCCAGGCAGTCACCCTTAGTTCCCCTCATCCCCTGGCAGTGCAAACAAGGGAGGCTCTCCGAAAAGCTGCATCGCAGAGGCGGGAGGTCTCCCTGTTTTGGATTAAAGCGCACGCAGGGTTGAGAGGAATGAGAGGGTTGACGAATTAGCCAAGGAGGCCGCGCTGCGATTGAAAAGGAAGCCTGACTACGATCTGTGTCCTGTTTCATTCGTCAAGCGTATCTTAAGAGAGGATACGGTTGAGGAATGGGACAGGAGATACGAAGTGGGAGGGACGGCCGGAACCACGAAGCTCTTTTTCCCAAGCGCTGCTGCTGCATACAAGATAGTAAACAAGATAGACATCACACACTACACCACACAGATTCTGACTGGAGACGGCGGATTCGCCTTCTACTTGAACAGGTTGAAGCTGAAGGAGGATCCGTCGTGCTCATGTCAGCCGGGAGTTGAGGAGACAGTTCCTCACCTGTTACTCGAGTGCCCCATTTTTGCTAGCAATAGATACGATATTGAGCAAAAATTGGGCACATCGGTGACGGGTGAGAACCTGCCTGTCATCCTGGGGGGAAAGAAGAGGGACATTTTCCTCTCTTTTTGTAAGAGGATTGTGGGTGTAGTAAATAAGAAACATTGCAATATTTTAAACTGTGATAAAAATTAGTGTTAGGTTCTTAGTGGTAGGTTCTACATTGTGATATTAGGGTTGAACGCTGTGCTGTATTTTAATTGTATTTTATATTAATTGATTTATATTTTTATTGACATTTTAATTTTAAATTGAAAATTTTAATTGTTTTATTGTATTATTTGGATTTTATTTTATTGTATCATGGGATGTTTATTGTAATTATTGGCTTTTTAAACAATTGCTCTTTTATATTTCTCTGACTTTTAGAAAAGTAAATATTGACAAGTACATTGTACTTTACATTGACAGCATTACTATTGTAAGGAGGAAGCTAATCATTGTAAATATAAAAATTAGTAATAAGAAAAATTGTAAAAGTAGAATTAAGAATTTTAAAAAAGAAAATAGAAAAGAACCAAAAAAGAGAAAGAATATATAACAAGCCCTGATTACGTTAGGGGGATGGAAAAAAAAAATCGAGATGAATGTATATCATGTATATCCTACAGTCCATCTAGCAGTTTCGGCTGAAGGCTGCCAAAATAAATATGTAACATGCGTAGCACATAGCACTTCCATATTCGGCAGTCGGGTTAGTCGGGTAATAAGAATATATAAAGGTATATAAAAGAGAGTCGTGTTAGTTACAATATTTATAACTCAAGAATGGCTGAACCGATTTGGCTAAAAATTGGTGAGGAGGTAGCTTAGAACCAGGAGACGGACATAGGATACTTTTTATCCCGTTCCCGAGGGACGTAAAAATATATTGCAAATCCAATATCTCGCTAAAACTCGAGAACGGCTGGACCGATTTAGCTAATTTTGGCTTGAAATAATTGTGGAAGTTTAGGGAAGGTTTAAACGGCGAGAAATATTGGAAAAGCTGTATGCTGTAGGAGTTTAGGTGCAGTTATTTATTCATTCCAGTTCATATTTAAGACAGAACAACGTGTATCGGGACAGCTAGTAAGTTATAATTAGTTTTAAAAACGACTTTCAGGTCTAAAATGGCCACAGATAGATCGTACTATCATGAACTAACTATTTCAATATCTGATGTTTCATAGTACGATTCACTTAATGTGGCTGTTTTAGACCTGCTGATGAATGATGAAATATTAGGTCCTTACATATGAAATTGGCGTTTTGTCGTACTGGCCACTTTGATCTTTGGTTAGGAATTCCAATTTCTAATTTATACCGCTATTTACTCGTGCATTTGTGTTTCGAAAACCGTAATTCATTTGTTTTTTCCTCTTTTGGTTTTTTCTTTGCGTCACTCTGTTTACAAAATGGAAAACTTGAAATATCGTATTATTTTCGAGTACGAGTTCTACCGTGGCACCCCGCACCAGTGCTGCAGAAGCGGCTCAAAGGATTAATGTGTCTGGCGGCGGTGTGGCAAAAGAAAACACAGTGCGTTTTTGGTTCTAACGTTTTCGTTCTGGAAATTTCGACCTGCAGAACAAGCCCCGTGGACGGCCGAAGACCAAAGTTGATAATGAACAATTGAAGGCTATTGTGGAAGCCGATCCATCGCAAACCACGTCCGAGTTAGCTGCAGGCTGCGGTGTTAGTGATAAAACAGTTTTAATCCACTTGAAGCAAATTGGGAAGGTGAAAAAGCTTTATAGGTATCTCATGAATTGAGTGCAGCAAACCGACGAAACGCGCGTCGACTGCTGCGTTACATTACTCAACCGGCACAATAATGAAGGGATTTTAAATCGAATCATTACCTGTGATAAAAAGTGGATCCTGTACGATAATCGGAAACGCTTATCGCAATGACTGAACCCTGGCGAACCAGCCAAAGCCCACCCCAAGCGAAAATTGACTCAAAAAAAGTTACTTGTGAGCGTTTGGTGCACTAGTGCCGGTATCTTTCTCTACAGCTTTCTTAAATCTGGCCAGACGCTTACGGCAGATGTCTTTTGCCAGCAACTGCAAATCATGACGGACAAGCTAGCTGTTAAACCACCGAGGTTGATCATTCGCTCTAGGCCACTGCTGCTTCAGGACAACGCTAGACCACACACTGCACAATAGACGGCTACCAAATTAGAGGAGCTTCAATTGGAATGTCTAAGACATCCGCCTCACTCCCCGATGTCTAAGACATCCGCCTATATCCCCGGACCTTGCTCCAACAGATTGCCATTTTTTTCGAAATTTGGATAACTTCTTGCAAGGGAAAAAAATTTAACTCCGATGGAGCCGTCCAAAGCGCCTTCAAAGATTTTCTTGATTCCTGTCCGAATGGTTTTTTTTAGTAAAGGAATCAATGAACTACCTATGAGATGGCAAAAGTACATAGATAGCAATGGTATATACTTTGATTAAATAAATATATTATGTTTAAAAAAAATCGACCTTATGTTCCTCCTTTACAAAACGCCAATTTCATATGTAATGACCTAATATTACAAATTATTTATATGTTCCAAATACGCGAGAACAACTTCACAGTAAATCACGTACGTCATGGACAGTTTTGTTTAAAACTTTGAAATGGCAAGCGATGGGCAGCCGGGGCCCATGCCCCGGGCCGCAAGTTCAGAGGGCGGCAAATTCACACTTATGCAGACAAATATTTCGTGTGATAATTAAAAAATTATTCATTCAAATTTGAAATTTCTTATATTCTACGCACAAAAGGATTATACTGTTTTACAATAATCTATTAAAAAACAATTAACAATTTTTCATATTGTTTTTTTAAACCGCAAGCTTTTTAGAAATCTACATTGGGCACATCTGTCGGTCGATACGCCAGTAGGTACGATTTTTGTTGAGTATTTTAATTTTATTCATTACGAAAAATATAACGAATATATGGGGCGCCCGAGAGGTTATATTAAATACTATATTTACGTATTTAGTTCCATATACAGCACGTAGCCTACCGCTGTATCAGCCGTGTTAATCATAAGGCGCCTCGGGCTACGGGGGCGGCCCCCGAACGTGTGTCGGAAAAAAATAATCGTAAAACATTATTTACATATTACACAGTCTCACTCTTAGCCCGTACTTCCCGATAAAATATGCTAATAAATGTATGAAATTTGGTATAGTTATAGGTTGTATATAGACCTCGGTTTTGGCATCATAAAATAATAGTAATTTGATATTTTAGAGGTTCTCCTATGGTGTGAAGTGGGGATGAAATATATTTTTTCGTTCTATCCCATCGTGTTGGGTATCGTTGAATAGGTCTTTTAAAATAAAGGCAAGGTTTAATATTTGTTTTGTTTAGAAAGTCAACCATTAAACCATTATCGAGTAACCGGCCTCATCAATTGGCATTTCTAAGGGATATGACATACTAACTTATAAGTTTCCATGCTAATAGACCATGCTAAAAACTCTTTAGGAAAATTATTTTGAGCGAAATCGGATAATAACTTTTAAAGTAATTCAAAGAAAACCTATTGCGCGTTGATAGTTACGGTACCCTCCTTAGATATGTCTAGATCATACATGCTCTTGGTTAGGTTGTTACTGTGTTCTTTCGGTTGAAGGCTACTGACCGAAGACACCAGCGATCTTGATGCACGAGGTGGCGGGAAACAGGCCGTCGCGGCCCTTGCGCCCGCCCATGCACGGTGCCTCCAGCATCTGCAGCGAGTGGTTGTTGTGGAAGGGGTCATCGCACGCCGGGAACCGCCCGTTCATAGACACGCACTTGAAGCAGTCTATGCAATGCGCTGAAACAGTGTCTTAGAACTTACAGCTTGGCAAAAAAGAGTATGACGCGGTGGCAGCAGGAACTAAAAACATTTTCGATTGTATCATCTTTTATCCCTATAAGATTGAAATTGAATTTAGTATATTTATTTGTTTTAGTAAAATATATTTAAATTAAATATGTCATTCCAATCTAATAAGGTTAAAAAATGATACAGTCGCAAATATTTTAGTTTCTGCTGTCACCGCGTCATACTCTTTTTTGCCAAGATGTACAAGTCCGACGTAATATTGTAATGCCATTAGGGCTCTTACAATATTATGGATGGAGAGCTACTAGGAAATCTAGAGCAGGTGTTTGAGGCAAGCTGAAACCTTGTCCTATACTTCTCATATTGTACCTCAACCTCGAGAGTTTTTATTTTTTTTTACCTTTTTTACTGGTCTGGCAAGATTAAAGCCCCGACTAAATGACCTGACTTTTTTCCCCCAACTCCTTAAACATTAAACTAATACTATATCAAAATTTCAAATTGCCTCAAACGTGTTTTTTGGGTATTAAAAAATTCACTTTTTTCAAATTTGTATATTGACTTAGCCCCGCTTCTGACCAGCCAGACCTGCAGTCTCGTGTTGAGGTACAATCGTGTTGAGTACAAGGTTTCAGCTTGCCTCAAACACCTGCTCTAAATTTCCTAGTAGCTCTTGGGCAATTAGTCCATCCACTAAAGAAAGCTTAGGCTTATCAACCTGGATTCAAACTCGCGATTCGAGTAGCAAATTCTGCAATGTGGCGTCCCTATTACCTTTCCTACTTAGTTGTTTTAAATGTTACCCACTACCTGGGTAACCGAGATTTGCTCGGAGTTCTGGTAAATAAAAAAATAAAAATACAACTATATTTATCTGACCGGGATTCCGAATTTTCGAACAAAGAAAAAATTATACATGACCGACATAATAGAGACGAAATTATTGATATATTGAAAGCAAGCAATATATAGCAAGACGAAATAAAAAAAGTAGCTTAAAAATGCTCAAGTTTCCCTGGGATAACACCTAGATAGATCGATTTTTCTCCCCCAAAATTAATTACATACTAAATTTCATGGTAATACTTGCAGCCCTTTTCGAGAAACCGATTATATATATATATGTGTGTGTATACGAGATCGTCTCGTTTGTAATATAATATTTGAAACTCTTACAGCTATCTATCCTGGCGAAGATGATGCAGGCGAACAATAACAAACATCTGTTCTCCTTCGACGCCATCGTGCTAATCTGAAAATTAAATAATTATTATAAATTAAAAATATAATTTACAATATATTTACAGTTTACAAACATAATTAATTTACTGTACGACCACGATCGCAATGGCTTTCGGGAGTCGTAATTTTTACTTTTTCATACATCGTCTGTCGTTTCCATAGAAAAACTACGATGGCCGACGGATTTGCGTATATGGAATATGGATAGATGGAAGTTTGTTACTCTTTCACGCAAAAACTACTGAACGGATTTTGATGAAATTTGGTATGGTAGTAGTTTGACCTGTAGATTAAGACATAGGCAATTTTTTATCCCGAAAAAGTACAGTGTTCCCGTGGGATAATGAATTTACGCGCGGAGCCGCAGACAACTCCTAGTACATTCAGTTCATTGTATGCTAGTACATGTAATATTATAATATTGAAAACATTACAAATTAATATAGTCTAGGTGAGTAAGTAGTCGAGTGCATACGCATAATGAGTAGGCTCGATGCACCTTGCCACGCATCGTTCACTGCTCGCCTACCAGTTTTGCGATCGTGCTATTACTGAACGCTCAAAAGTCTAAAAGGTACCTAAATCTTTTTATAGAACACAAAAAGTTGATTTTTAATAATTTAATAAAAAGTTTTGTCTGTTTTTTTATTATTATTTTACGTTCATTCGGCTTTGGAATCTGAATTATTATGAGATGGGGTATTAAATATTGTGACGTTCTCTGGCTTGTGATGAACCGTCAAAGTGGTTACTGTGATGGTCCACCGACCACCACATACATTTTCCTTAACTGACAGAAACCGAGCTCGCATTGATTCATATCGCTGTCTGTACGAAGCCGTAAGCGGTAACAGTCAAGACTCAATAGAGCATCGTATTTATAGAGCACATTACAGTAAGCCCGCGGCTTGTATATCGTCCGTAGTACGGAATACCTACCGCTTGATATATTACACTGCGTGCGGTACAGTAAGTTCCGAAATATGCGGAACATTACATAAACCAGATACAAGTCTTTGTTTTGTACATTTTTAATTACCACACTAATCAATTTGACAGAAGTTGGGCGGTGAAGAATTTTTAGCAACTTAAAAAACTAAGTCCAGAGACTGGGGCTCGTCAAGTTATTACTTTGTTATTAATTTAAATGTGTTTTGTATTAAACAATAATTCATTTATGCAATAATTTTTTTCTTTCATCTAGCCTATTTCAACGCAGCAGGGTGAAAAACAGCCTCTCTATTCTCGCTTCTTCTTCAGACAAAGTGCTATATCGGAATTCGGAACGATAACGAAGTTCTTAATGAATAAAATGTATGGGATTAACCACGTGATTTAGCGATGAAATAAGTGAAGCCCATACATTACGTTTTCTAACTTGGCCATCGAGTTTATCATTGTCACTTTGTCTCAGACGACAGGCCCCTGTAGTAGCTATATTTAATATACTTAGGTAGGTACGTTCTTATAAATACACCTGCATTGTTTTCCACATGATCTAAAAGCTATTTATTAATTAAACGATATGATTTGTGGATGGGAACTGCCCTCGCTAAAAACAACAATTACTTAGGAGAAAACAGTTAATAATACTCATGCCAGGCAAAACATGGATAAAAAGTAAAAATTAAATAAACAGTAATATTATTGTGTAGTAAATAACAATTAATGATTTAGGTAAAGTCACTATGTAGTGACCCGGATAATTAAAAAGCTCATAGCAAGATTTAAATTAAAAAAAGCTCTATCGTTTACAAAATATTAGTATTTTATGTAGGTAAGTGTTTTAAGCATATAACTAGGTACTTCGGTATTTTTTTTCACACAGATAAAAGTATGAAATAAAAGCTTAACTAATAGGCATTTAATTGGTTTATTGTCGAGAGAACATTATTTAATTGCCATTTGCCAACTTAAAATAGCAGTTAATAATTCAGGTCCTATATGAACGAGCAAGTAAATATTTACGTCAATTTGCGCATTGCTAGTAATGAAACTCACCTTGATAGTTACAGGCAGTTCAGGTGGATCAGGTAACTACAAGCACCAACGGGCAATCAATACACCGATCATATTGGCTAGTTATCGAAAATAATAAACAAATATTTATCTTAAATCGCCACTTCAAAATAATTCACCGAATTCATGTAAAAAATACGTACTAACGATATAAAAGTAAAAAATGTTAACTATAAACACTTATTATTTATTTATCGAACAGCAAGTGTGTCGTGAAAGCTCAGTTCTCTGAATTTATTGACTGAAAGCTCTATGCAGCGCGAGTAGAGCGAGACTTTCATTGCTGAAACACGGTCGGTGTTGCCAACCAAATTATTACGGAATTTAAAGTGTTACTTGCTGGGTTTAAATTATTAAAGTTTATTTATATTAATACAATTTATCTTATAATATGTATTACTACTAATATTATATATTTATACACTTCCTTTGAAGTAAGTCTTAAAATCTTGAAAGAAATGAGCATTTCTGTGTCAATGCGTGGATTGGCGGCAAATTTCAAATATTAAAAAATTTGCTTTATGTTAAAACATAAAAGGATTTTTTTTCGGTTCAACGCGCTTCGTTATAAAAGTCAAACCTTAAGAGCTCCTACAATTAAAAATAAAATTTTGAAGATACATTGATAAATTCGACTGGAAAGTGAATTCTACTCGTGCTGAAGAACAAAAACATTGCGGTACGATAAATTTCTTTCCTTAATATTTGAAATTTATAAAGATTTAGGCATTCATAAATGCGAGCATTAGCTGATTCGACCCACAATACTTACCGATCGGACCAACGCACTTATCTCGTTTGCACTCACTGATTTCCGTATTTGCCATCTTACCACTAATTCAAAGTGATAACGATTTCACAAAATATTTATTTATTGCTCCACAGCACTACAAGCTACTATCGCTAGATTAGAGGAACAACTTGCACAACAATCCCAAAGCGCAATGAAAAATGAGAGAATTTTAGGACTCGAAGAAAGCCACAACGAGAATCTGTCTCACATTACGATGGTCATTGCTGCAAAGATAGGCGTAAACCTGCAGGATACAGATATAGACTGGGCTGCTCGTGTGGAACCTAAAAAGACTAAATCTAACATTGAAACAACAACTTAAGCGATCAAATCGACACCACCTAGACCTGTCATCGTTAGGCTACTACGGAAAAGTAAGAGAGACGCACTTATCAAAGGTGCCAAGACTCGCCGCACATTATCGTCTAATGACATAGATGTGCTGGGACCCAATCGATTTTTTTTATGAACGAGCACCTTACGAAGCAAAACCGTATTTTATTTCGCGACGTCAGAGAACGAACTAGGGAAAATTTTTGACCCAGCAGAAACGAATTTCTGCTTAGAGGAGGGATGTCCCGCTATCACAATTATCTGCGCGGTGGACCTTGAGCGCATTCGAACACACACTCCAAACCCAACGGCAACGATTCCCTGAATTATATTCAATAACTTTTATATGCGTTATACAAATAACCTTTTTCGGCTATGTTATTTTAGATTGTAAAACATTAAATTATTTTAAATTACAACAAAAACCTGTCCTCTCCACAATCCCTAACACTACCAAACTCTCTCATATTAATAAAACCCTATACAAAATATCTCTGCCTCACATTCTAATACAACTGATAAGTGCAGATTTACCGCACGTACTACGCAACATAAACAGAATACATATTTTATTTAGTAATTCACGACGATACTTATAACCGCACAAATTTACTAAACGCTATCATACTTTCAATATTAATTAACATTTACAGATATTCTAAATTTAAATCTAGAATGAAACAACAGGTATTGTCACTCGCAGCTGCCATCAATGAGAATAACAATAACTATTAGCCAACAATCTAACACCATCTAGAATACAAAATCTGTTAAGAAAACTATTATAATAATATTATTATACAGTATAAACACGACATTCTGGTGTGGTAAATGGATCGCCTAGCCCTATAACATTGAAGATTCTTTAATAAGATTAACAGTACTCCTTTTTATAAATGGCATAAATTTGATTTGATTTGAAGATACCACGGTCTCACAAAGAAACTGCGTGAAAGTCTTGGGCTGCTATTTCAAGCACTGTACTGGAGGTCTGGTGGGGGTAAGGGTATATTAAATGACTAACAACGCACAAGTATCGACAATAATCCTTACTATCATGTGATCCGTTTGCATGTTTGCCAGTCTCATTTAATAAAAACTAGTTTCTACTGGAAATGGCTCTGTTTGCACATAAAAAATACACAATACATATATCACTTTTTTATTCACTTATAGCTTTATAGATATTATCAAATTCAAACTTTAAAACATTTACAATTACATTACAATTATCAATAGTAAGACATTCATATGGTTTGTACAATTTTATTAACGCATTAGACTCTGGATTTACATTACCTACATGAAAAATATTCATAATTATACTACAACTATTGTCGTCACCATCCTTTGCGTCCAAAAGGTAGCAGCCATACTTGAGTTGCACATTCTGTATTCGAAATACTGTGAAGTCACCTTTGGGTATTGAAAATTTCGAGTTATTAGCTAAAAACTTCTCATTTTGCCACATACATATACTAGCATTCTGCTTTTTCAACAGTGAATTCAAGCGATATGCTAACCCATCTTTTTTTAACTTAGGTGTTTTTAATGTTTTTGTATCATACAAGTCCAAGCTTGAATCTTTACTAGATATCATTTCCGAGTTTGATTTTTCATTGTCATCAGTCAATGATACAATATCAATTTCATCACTAGTTTTTGTGCTGGTTTGTGGTGTAGATTCATATTCGCTTATAGAATTTTGCAAACTGGCTTGTGAGTTGAAATGGTTTTCAAAATATGACATTACTCTTTTCACTAAGTCAGCACTTTTACTCTCAACTTTTTCATTCACTGGTCTATTATTTTGTACATGACTCGTATTTGCTAGTCCTTTAGAATATATATTACTTTCTGATTTAATATGTGTAAGTATTTCTGTGCTTGTGTCTTTGGTGTCTTGTAGAATACTCATATGACACAAGACCTCTTTAACTTTATGCAATAATGGTCTCTCTTTACAAACAAATAGCTTTTTCCTTACATTATGACTTTGTGTTGGTGATATAGTTTTAGACTTCAAAATTGGGCTGTTTACGCTTTTGTGCAACTTGAACTCTTGTGGTATTGAGACTATTGGAGACTTCTGTAAATCTTTGTTAGCACATTTTTGCGGCTTAGACACTATTGGTGATGTGCATGGTGTAGATTTTATTTTCATAACAGGAGATTTTCTAGTATTAATTGTTAATTGAACCTTTTGTTTGTCTTCCGCGTACACGACATCCAAATTAGAAATATTTCTTAGCTTTTTCCTGCTGTAGCGTCTTTTTCTTTTTCTAGAATTTGGTGTGTATTTTCTGTATTCAATATTTTCGTTGTGATTTTCACAGTCGCTAGAATCACTTGTAGACCAAATTATTTTTTCTGAGCTTTCCTGGCTGTATAGTAAGTGAAATTTGTTTTTAAATTCACTTCCAACTTTTTTCATCATTGGTCGAACCTCAAACTTGTTGATTTTTTGATTTGATGGAGATTTGTTTAAAATATTTTCACTAAATACCTTTCAAAATAAATCTACACTTGGCAACCACATTATTTATTTTGATTTATATTAGACATTTATTATTGTTTTGATTTTGACTGATGACCCAGACCCAGACCCAGATGACCATCCATAACAATGATGATTATTCACATCTTTTGACAGTTTGCCTTATGGACGGTAAGGTGTTCTCGAAACAAAATGACGTCATCATAATGTTGCCAGACGTTATCGAATTGGTAGGTTAAGATGATAATTAATAAGATAAGTATTAGCGTTTTCCATTTAGAATAAAAAAGTCGACACACACAGTCCATTTATAAAATTAATTGACACAATATGACACAGTATCAAACACTGAGGGGTTTTCTTTTAAATGGAAACACTCAATAACTTTTAAGATTTCACATGGTCATGAATAAATTAAAAAAATAAATATTTAAGATTTCAATTTTTTATGTTACGCTTTTCAAAGTTTACTCTTTAGTATTGTTAATAATATAGCGAATATTAGCTTATATGAAAGTATCATTAAAAAGACTGCATCATATTATTACACAATCATAATATATTATTACGGTAGAAAATTCATTGTTACGCTTTAAAATGTACCTATACGTTACAAAAATTAAAACAACTCTCTGTGTTATTTAGGGGAATTGTACTTTTAGCCTGGCAATTCATAAGGGATCTGACGTCTCTTTGTTGAAGGAAGTAGTTAAAAATGTTGTCAACAATGACAGGAAAGGAAAACTAAGAAACAAATCAATGAAGTATATCTTTTTTATTCATTTAATTTATTAGGTGTTGTTATACTACAAACTCTGTTTAAATACATTTTTTAAATAATTTATTGAAATATACACTCTACCTTTTTTCATGCCATAAAAAAATTCAATATAATTAGGCCAAATCAATAAAGAAAGAGGATATGTATTTACGACATTTATGTCTTGTGAGTTGCGATGCTTGCGACACGTAGGTTATTTTTTACATTATGTTGGTACTCATGTAAATAGGCATGTTATTTTGCTAACTTCACATCAAATGTCAATGTGGATTGTGGTCTCAAAACAAATAACTAAAACGTGCGCGGGGCTGCTTGCGTTGTTTATAATAATCTGTTGTTCATAAATCTGTTGCGAAGGATTTTTCTTAGTGGAATCTTATAGGACTCTAAGCATAGTTACGATACCATAATATTAAACTAAAGTTATTCATAGTACACGAGAAGCCGGCTGCCGTCGCTATGATGGAAGTTGAATCCGACTCGGAAAACGTGGCGATCGAAAACGATAAGCCGTTGTCGCAGAAAGCCGCCGGCGATGCGGCAACATCGCATCCCGATAAATTACGGCGCAAAGGCAAAAAGTTCTCGCGCTCTAACAGCAAAGAGGGACCGGGCCCGGTTTCAACTCCGTTACCGAAATATCGCAGCTGGAAAAACAGCCGAAGACCACGTAATGGACATGGCAGGGGTCTACCAAAAAAAGGTAGAATAACTTTTATAATATAAATTAAACGCATGGGTTTCATTGATTGCCGGCAAAGGAAAGTTCGAGAAAGCTTCTACGGTGTGAATAGAGGTGCATATGGGAAATATTTACATAACTTTTGTTTACTACGCACCGGCATCTATAATAAACATGGGGTATTATGTATTTACGCTGCGGTATTTTTTGCGTCTCCTCCAAGGTCACGCAATCGCAATGGGCTTTTGCGCAGTATTTTGGAAAATCCGATAATAGCGGGCGTCGTACGTGCCCGTTGGTGTAGGTCGCTTTAAGTTGAATGACTCATTATGTAATAGTTGCATGTAAACAACTTTCTGCCTTCAAGGCTATGTAGGTATATTTATTCTGGGTGACTGTTTAATATTCAGGTCGTAAAATGGACGTAACATAACGTTTTTGTAATAACAAGCTCCTTTTCATGTTGATTTTCGGTCCAACAAAAGTTAGGAAAACATTTATTAGACTGTTTACATCATACAGCTGTTCATAGCAGTAAATGTCGTCATCAAATTGTACTGTCATTCTTAAATTTCGATTACTCTTATTCTATGCAAATTATTGCCTATTTCTGAAGGAAAGTTGGAAAAATTTTCTATAGATACTACAGTATTTAATTGATGACAATATTACTTAGTAGCTTTTGCCCGCGTCTACGCCCGCGTATATACAGTAACCCCCCGTGGGTGGCTTCGCTTGTGTAAAGAAAGTGTCCCACGGGAACACTGTACTTTTTCGGGATAAAATGTGACCTATGTTTTAATCCAGAACTTAAACTACTACTATACTAAGTTTCATAAAAATCCGTTCAGTAGTTTTTGTGTGAAAGGTCACAAACATCCATCCATCCATCCATCCATCCATCCATCCTCACAAACTTTCACATTTATAATAGTAGTAGGATTACTTCTTGATAAACCTGATATTTGATAAATGTATTTTATTTTTTGATATTTCTCAGAATCGTAATTGTTTAACACTTAAAATTTCCATTTGAATATAACCATTCTTGACCTTGTCCTGTTCCAAATTACAGTGCATTATAAAGCTAGTCATACATGTAAGGGTTAACCTGACAGGTTTGCCTGCACAGTTATACCTGTCAGGTAAGCTTGAGCAGATACTATACAGAAACCTGACAGTTGTGCAACATACACACTCCGGTTTACCTGCACAGACAAACCGGAGTGTGTATGACTAGTATTATAGTAGAATGGACATAGACACAATAAACTTTGCCATTATTAAGGAAACAACTACTTATGATAAACAGAAACTTGAATTTCAGTTTTAAAATATAATAATTAAGATCTGCAGAATTATCATTCTCGACCTTGTGTAGATAGTAAATAATCGCCTAGTATAGATCAAAATGAGCATAAAAATATAGCTGTTCACAATAAACACTTATTGTAACCAGTCTGTTGAATTACAAGGATAAAGGAAACATTTGAAAAGAATTATAAAAAAATAATCACAAAACACCAGCACCTTAGCTTGAAATTGCATGGACACAATATATTACCGAGTACAAAATTATGTGTTAGCCAATTCTTTAGTTTAACAGAATATATACCTAATATGTAGTTGAAAATGTATATAAAATTTAAATTAAAATAAATTAATTGAAAGAAACTGTGTAAAAAGTATTAGGTCATACGAAATTGGTGGTAAACTATACATAATATGAAATTGGTGTTTTGTAAAGGAGGAACATAAAGTCGATTTTTTTTAAACATAATACATTTTTGCCATTGCTATCTATGCACTTTTGCCATCTCATAGGTAGCTCATTGATTCCTTTACTAAAAAAACCATTGGGACAGGAATCAATAAAATCTTTGAAGGCACTTTGGACTGCCCCATCGGAGTTGAATTTTTTCCCTTGCAAGAAGTTATCCAAATTTCGAAAAAAATTGTAATCTGTTGGAGCAAGGTCTGAGGAGTACGGTGGATGCCTTAGACATTCCAATTGAAGCTCTTCTAATTTGGTAGCTGTCTGTTGTGCAGTGTGTGGTCTATCATGATTGTCCTGAAGCAGCAGTGGCCTAGAGTGAATGACCAACCTCGGTTGTTTAGCACAAAGAAAAAACCAAAAAAAGGATAAAATAAATTAATTACGGTTTTCGAAACACAACTTCATGAGTAAATAGCGGTATGAATTTGAAATTGGAATTCCAAACCAAAGAAGATATATTTGAGATCAAAGTGGCCAGTATGACAATATGCCAATTTCATATGTAAGGACCTAATATTATGTTTGAATTGTCTTAACATAATGCCTACTTATCGTTCTGTCTTTATATTGTGTTTTTCATTTCATATTATACTCCCACTACCAATTGAGTTTAAAAAGTAACTCATATTGATTTGTAACTGAAAAGTTGTAGAAAAACAGTAAGTAAACAACTATATGTGTGTTATCAACTCCCGCAATAGGCGGATGACTATATTATGTAAAATATTGCTTAAATTTCATACAGCTTTAGCAACATGTGACGTCATATGTTCGAGGACTGGAGGATTTTCATGAGACTTGCGAAATTCTGTCTGAAAATCGCTGTACCTTTAAAAATATTGATTTTAAAAATGCTGTTTCTTCCGAGAACAATAATATTTTAGAGAAGTCATTTATGCAATGAAAAAATCAGCCAACAAGGCTATTGTTGTTGCAGAATTACGAGACAAACGCAAACATGTGAAAAAGTAACAATGTTGTAACAAACAAACAAAATTAGTCACAACTAATATAAGAAGCACTAAAATACGATTAAATATTTTTATCCAAATATTCGCAACACACTACTTATTATGTAAATGAACAGCAAATTTTTCTTTTTTAAAACTTATTTGTAAACAACACCATTATTATTTTTTTAACTTTATAAACGCTGAACCAGAGGAGTTACAAATGCGTTCCCTATCTTTAACACCCCCAAACCCCCTTGGACCTAACTACACACACTCGGCACCGCCGGTTTTCTATATGAGGCCGTGGTATTTATCCGGTCGAGCCATCCTATTCGTGCCGAAGCATGGCTCTCCTACTTACAAGTACCACGTTTCAAATTTATTACTATGGCAATAAGATCCAAAATTGCTCCCACGGGTATGCGTGACTGGCGACCCGCGACCATGCATAATAATACTTATATGTATTTATGTATGTGTTGTTGTGATGCAGAACGGTTTGAACGTCCGCGACTGTGTCAGCCGGTCGACTCTGGTCGATACGCTTTATTTTCGTACTATTATTAGAGTTCCCTCGCCCACACGAGTCTTGTAGGCAGGGCCGTATTTAAAATTAGTGCCGCCCTGGACACTGAAGAAAATGCCGCCCTATCACAGAAATTTTACTTAAAATTATAGTTTTTATATCTTTTTTTTTTTAATAGAGTAACTAATTGCTTGCTCATTGCATAAATTTTGTTATATATTATATACTTCAATAATATAAAAAAATATTTGTTTTTGTTCCAAGAATCCATAGACAAATCATTGATCGAGCGCCCAGCGAAGACAATCATATACCTTTGTAAGAATCATGAATTTTGCACTAACGATGACTTATGATTACATTTGTTTGTCAGGCAAACACACCTGAATTTGTAAATTGGTCGATTAAATCTTCACAATCTAAACGTCAAAGTAGACGTACACATACATATTCTATGCATAGAATGCCAATCTTTTGAGAATATTTGCAGTCATTGTAAAACGTAAGTAGTAACTCGTTTCAAACAATAAATAAAAAATGATTAATTAATAGAATTAATGAATTATTATTATGTGCAATTTTTATAATTGTAAAAAAATAATTATAAAAATATTTTTTTTACTTTCCAAATTTTGCCGTCCCACAAAATTTGCCGCCCTGGGCACTAGCCCTGACTGCCCCTAGTGTAAATCCACCACTGCTCGTAGGAGCAAAACAAGTCAATGCCTCATAAAGTTCACTTATAATAGGGATGATGACTACCTACATCTAAAATATTTAGTTTCATTAATATACTCAGAAATATTGAGGCATTAATACTTGGTAAATGTAAAAAAATATAATATTTTATGTCTAGTTTAGTAATTAGATACATCTAAGAAGTACAAAAAAAAAAATATGCTAAATTAGTAAACAAAACCTACACCATTAGTTAACTTACATCATATACAAAAACATTCATTATGGTAAGTATGAACTTAAACGCACAAATATCGGAGATATTTACAAATATGTTCCTGCGGCCGTATACTTCATACAGTTTAATCTAGACGTGACGTCACAGCTAGGTACGACTTTAGTATGGAGCGTTTTCACGAGAATTGCGAAATTTTGTATACAAATCGCTGTACCTTAGAAAAATATATTGACTTTTGATATACTGTTTCTTCTGATAATTACTCATATTTAAGAGTACTATTCATTTATGCAATATATTTTTTTTGTCATGTAGTTATTCTAGATTCCTATTAAGTAAAGTTTAATTACCAATATATAATTCGCGTCAAGAAGTTAATGCATATTAGGTACAAATTTATTTTAATATATCTGGCTGCCCAGTCTGGTTTTTTACCCGAATACGGCGAAGGAAAGGTAATGATTTTGGTAGTCTATGTATGTATGTTACATATATGTTTGTTCCACCGTAGCGCCTAAACTACTGGGCCGATTTAAATAAATGAGGTGTAAATAGATTCGTAATAATAGCCCGGGAAACGTACGCCATATTTTACGTAGGCGGGTTTCCTAGTTTTTCTTTTATAAAAATTGTGTTTATTTAATGGGACCGGAAACGAGACGACCAACGACTGATCCGTACGCTTTTTTCTTAATGGTATCCTAATGAACGAGGCCATATTCAGATAGATACACAATATTTATCTGGGGCCTAGATAATAAAATTCAATCATTACCTGCTCCACACCTTAGCCACGAGTAAATTTTTTAGCCTTTCTTTTCCAAATGTCTTTTGTTTAATCTGTTACAGTATTATTTATGCTGTTTTATTATAATATGTCTCTTAATTCGGCATGCCTTCTAGCATAGGCCTCCACTATCTGTCTCTACTACGATCTATCTCCAGCGACTCTGGTCCAGTAAGTTAGACGTATCACGTATGTCGCCCTTTCTTCTTGTCTTCTCTTGGGTACCATAGAGGTACTCGTTTGATCCATTTACATATTTATTTTGGAGCGAAGCATGTGTCCGGTCCATGGAGTTTGTACTAGCTCCGTGGTCCGGTCCAACCCCACTTTAAGTTTATAGAGGTTCTATACGAGTTATTATATTATGTGTGATTCTAGTTTTTCCTAGTATTTCAGAGTTTCTGTTTTTATCCACAGATATATACTATGCTGTGTCACCACAACAATAAGTCATAAGATAAGCAGATAAGCCGATGAGCTATCGCAAATTGTTTTTGTTGAAATGTAGATAATGCATGGTCGTGTGAGTCGTGCCCGAAACTAACTATTGTATCGTTTTATGTGAAGAATCACTGAATTTGATAGATTTTGTAAAAAAAATTATACTCTAGAGTCTAGATCTATACTCTAGGACTGCTGTGCTTCGGCATGAACGGGCTGGCACGAGCCTCACAAAAAACCGAAGTGAGTTAAAATAGTTTAAAAATGTGTGTTACTTATAATAGCTGATATAATTGAATGGATGAAAATAAAACAGCCGTGGGTATAATATCATCGTTCAGACTATACATTATTGATTAATTATTAAACACCCACGTAAAGTTACCCACGTTAAGTTGTATCTTTCGTTTCTCTAATCGGACTGACGTAATATTAGAGTCGAAATTATTGGTATATTGTTGCGCGACAAAAGAAAAAATGCATATAGCTTAAAAATGCGCATTTTTTTTTTCAGGGATAAAACCTAGCTAAATCGTTTTTCTCCCCTTTCACTCTCTACATACTATATTTCATGGTGATACTTGTAGCTCTTTTCGAGAAAACGATTAGACCTCCCCCACATTTGGCGTGCGCGTTTCTCGGGCGTGTGAACGTCGCGATTTGCCGCCGTGTGGCGTGTGTGTGTGTGCAGCGCGCACGCGGCGCTCGCGTCGATTTCGAAACCCGTCACCTGGTTCCGCCGCCCGCTACCAGCGTGTCGCAGCTGGCGATCGTAAATATTCGAGGCGTTTGAAATTCAAAATTATACCTAAATTTCGTCTGTGCAAACCATATAACTGGCTCTTTCTTACTCTTTCACACATCGCTTATGAAGTGAATTCGAAATCATATTTATTATGATGAAACAGTTTGATAAAATAAATTCATGTATGTAACTACTATATGAACATGCTTTGACTCAAAGAATTGGTGAGTAATTGTATAAAAATTGTTTCTGACTTGCCTGAATGGGGTTAAACGTAAGGTGCTGCGTGCCGCGTGAGCGCTGCACACACGCCACACGCCGGCAAATCGCGTCGCTCAAACGCCCGAAAAGCGCGCACGCCTAATGTGGGATCTGCCTTATATAAATATTAAATTAGAGAATGCCATATGGCGTTAAGTCCGCCTATGTACCTGTTTTTGTGCATTAAGTGTAAATGAATACAAGATTGTCTCGTTTAAAGTATAAGATGTTACGGAATTCCGAGGACATCGGGTAAAAAGATTCTACTTAGATACTTTTTTCCCGATGTAAACCAGTGGTGGACAATTAATAGTGCGGGACATCGGGAATAGACGCGGTAACCACTTTATTAATGTTTTTGGGGAATCGTTTTCTACACTACACATCACATCGTCTATCACTTCCATAGATAAACAAGTTCTAGTGTACGGACTTTCTGCTGAATCGTTATTTTTATGGGCAGTTCAATATTTTTAAATAGACCGTCCAATTTTTGTTTCCAGGTGGCGGTGGCGGCAAGGGCGTGTGGGGTCTGCCGGGCTCGGAGCTGCTGGAGGAGTACGTGGAGGACCAGAACGACCCCAACTACGATTCGGAGGCCATCACCAACGGCGACATCGAGTTCAAGCAGGTGATCGTTGAGGCCGAGCCGGAAGAGATCGTGGTGAGTACAAGTTCCATATGGACCAAGACAGTTCCATATATACTATAGTGGACCAAGACAATATTATGACATGACAGCGCCCATACAAATTTCATTCGATAACGTTACGTTTACGCCGCTTTCCAATGTTCCTACTAGCCAATAGGGTCCGGCAGTTATTAACCGTCACAAAAGCAGACGCATTTGATAGTAAACGATTCCCGTGACTTAAATTTTACATTTACTCAATGAAACAATGCAAGTGTCATGTCGGAAACTAAACATTAAATAGTTTTTATTTTTAACCGACTTCCAAAAAAAGGAAGCGGTTATACGTTCGGCTGTATATATATTTTTTTTTGTATGTTCAACGATACTCCGTCGTCTGTGGACCGATGTTCGAAACTATTTTTATGATGTATGGGGTATAATCCCAAATTGGTCCTTTTGACATCAAAGTGATGACCTGATGCATGAGGAATCGAGGGAACTCCTCGAAATTTACATGGACACATATGGTGATTTCGACTTTTTCTGAAGTAATCAAAGCATATGCTACCAAAAAGTAAGATTTTGCTCCAAGGTATACCCTGAATCCAAAAGTACTGAACAGAAATCCTGACTCCTTATAAAAACATGTTTGGGGATTTCGGCGTTGTTTAAAGAACTGCGAGCATATGCCACTATGTCAATTAGAGTAATCATCACCACCATCATCACACCATACATCATCATACTATGATGATATAAAAGGTACTTCTCATAGTATTTTACACCGACACGGACATCTTTGAACATTGCTCTGCCGTTTGTGGACGTATTTGCAAAATTCTTTTGTTGTTGTAAAGGGTATAATTCGAAATTAGTCCTTTATTCACTAAAGTGGAAACCTGATGAGGGATCCATAAAGAATCGTGGGAACTCCTGGAAATTTATATGGACACATAATATAGTGATTTTGACTTTTTTTTAAGTGACACAAGCATATGCTACCAAAAAATAAGATTTTGCACCGAGGTATACCCTGTATCCAAAAGCACTGAACAGAACTCTTCAGTCTTTAAAGATACGCATTTGAAACTTTCGGCATTGTTTAAAGAACTGCAAGCATAATATGCCACTATGTAACATACAATAATCATCATCATTATCTTATTTACCTAATGGAAGCTTGGCGCGTATGAAATTATACATTCGATCGTTTATTTTAAACGTTCATAAAATGTATTAATAATAATTTAACAAATATCACTAAAAAGGGAAAAATTATTATTTTTAAACAAAAAATTAAAACGACTTTCATAGTAAAAATACACAAAAAAGTATAAAATAAATCTTATTTTCTAAATAATTCCCCTTTAAAATTCGGCTAAAATTTTAACTATTTCTCTACTCAATTTTCTTAATTTTGAAATGGGTACCAGCCCAAACAATATCCTACAATATTTTATAGAACTCACGTTCAAGTTTGCTGGTTCCGACTTCAAAATAATGAAGATTGTGTAGAGAAATAGTTAAATTACTTAAAAATAAGATTTATTTAATACTTTTTTGTGTAGTTTTACTTAGGAAGTCGGTTTAATTTTTTGTTTAAAAATAATTAGAATCCCGTATCATAAGGCTTTAGATTACGTTAAAAATGATTGATTCATTTATTTTGCCTACAATGTCAACATAACAGATTTCACGATATGTCTTAGGTTAAATATTATAAACAAATCAATTACCTACGTTATATTGATTCTGTCTTTATCATATATCTTCGCTGTTTAGGCACGGATCTTTCATGCGAAGAGGATTTGGTTGTAAATGTTTACTCCGTTTAGTAGGGTAAGCACGAACAATTGACAACTACGTAATACGTACGTTCGTAACGTTATCGAGTGAAATTTGTATAGACGCGACGCTGTAAGGACTTTCACACAATTCTCATTCGATAACGTAACGAATACGTATGGTGTATGTCTGCAGCGCAAGTCGGAGCCGGTTATACTGGAGTACTTCGAGCACGGCGACACCAACGCCGCGGCGGAGGACTTCCTGGAGTTCGTCACTGCCATGAGGAGCCATCTGGTGAGTCAAACGAGCGTGCAGTTGCCATCCGTCCGGGTTTCCCCGGATTCGTCCCAGTTTAGAGGGCGTCCGGGGATCGTCCGGGCGGGACTTCATCTAATAATAATAAAAATATATTTATTGGTAAATAAACATCTTAATACAGTATTAAACCCGACAAACTGCGTCACAGTTCACTTCACAGTCGGCAGGTATTGCGCTCGTTTCAATAACATCCTTTTAAACTTTTTAACTAAACAATAATTATAGTAAACATTTTTAGCAAAACTAACACTTATAGTAATTAACAGGTAAGTACTACTTTTACTTATTACCTATTAACCAGAACAACAATATTTTTAGAACGTAAATATTATTTGGGAACATTAACTTTTTCAATTTATTTTTAACAATTATTACTCTATTTACAAAATCAAAATCAAAAAATTTTTATTCAAAATTGGTATTTTTAAATACTCTTTTTGAACGTCGATACTACGTGATGCCTACCACCGGTTCGAGAACTAACCTAGCGAGAAGAGCCGGCAAGAAACTCGTCTGGGGCCATCTTTTACCAAAAAGATGGAAAATTATTCTTTTAAAATCAAAATTATTACAATGTTTACTTATGTCTATGTAACAAATAATAAGATAAGATAAGGAGCCACCTTATTCCCAAGGTGTGCTGTCTTGAATAAAGTCATTAATTTTATAATACGCTTTGGCACACAAACGTTCTTTAACTACTTTTTTAAACTTATTAATGGGAAAGTTTTGAACCTTTTCTGGGATTATATTGTATAAGCGTATACATTGGCCTTTAAAGGATTTACTGACTTTGCTTAGTCTGAACACTGGCATATCTAACTTGTTCTTATTTCTAGTGTTTACACAATGATTATCACATTTCTTTTTGAAGTTGTTTAGATTCTTTCTTACATATAACACATTTTCCAAAATGTATTGAGATGCGACGGTCAGAACTTTTATTTCTTTAAACTTTTCCCTTAGAGATTCAAAAGTCGACATCTTATAAATAGAACGTATAGCACGTTTCTGCAGCACAAATATTGTATCAATGTCCGCAGCGTTTCCCCACAAGAGGATGCCGTACGACATTATGCTATGAAAATAGCTAAAGTAAACTAATCGCGCGGTCTCTATGTCGGTAATTTCTCTAATTTTTTTAACAGCGTATGCTGCAGAACTCAGCTTATCTGCCAATTTAGCAATATGTGGTCCCCACTGTAACTTACTATCTAATGTTATACCTAGAAATACAGTGGTGTCTACTAATTTCATTTTCTCATTATTTAATAGTATATTGGTTTGTGCCTGCGTAACATTTGGCAAGCTGAACTTTAAACATTTTGTTTTATTAGAATTCAACAGTAAATTATTAGCATAAAACCAATGTACTATTTTTGAGAGAGCACTATTTACCTCGTCATTGTTAGATTGTCGTCGCTTCACATTAAAAATTAGTGAAGTGTCATCAGCAAAAAGTACTATCTCAGGCTTATCATTAACTAGATAAGGTAGATCATTTATATAGATGAGAAATAGAAAAGGTCCCAAAATAGACCCCTGTGGTACTCCCAGTTTAATTTTAGTACCATTAGACCTTTTGGAATTAACTTCTACAGTCTGTGTTCTATTTATTAGATAAGAGCTTAGAAGCTTTAGTGCCGTGCCCCTTACACCATAATGGTATAATTTCCTGAACAGCGTATCATGCTCCACACAGTCAAATGCTTTGGATAAATCACAGAATATACCAAGTGCATCCTGTGACCTCTCCCAAGCTTCAAATATACTGCACAGAAGACTGATGCCTGCATCTGTTGTGGACCGACCTTTAGTAAAACCAAACTGATTACTATGTAACAATTTATTCGAGTTGAAGTGAAAAAGTAATTGATTTAGAATAATTTTCTCAAAAATTTTACTTAAAGTCGGTAATATGGATATTGGTCTATAGTTAGCTGGGTCTGATTTATTCCCAGCTTTAAAGAGAGGCATCACCTTGCTGTGCTTCATCAAGTCAGGGAACACGCCACTTTTAATACAATTATTAAAAACTAATGCTAGGTGAGGGGCAATGATGTCAATTACTGGTTTTATAACTTTTGTGGACATACCCCAGAGATCAGTTGTACTTTTAATATTAAGTAATTTAAATGCCTTGATAATGTCTCTAGAGTCTATTTCTTTGAAAATAAAATTTACATCACATTCCTTCACATTATCTCTAAGTAATTTTTCGGCAACTGTAGGTGATGAATTTAAGTTTTTTGTAGTTGAGATCGGAATGTCTGCAAAAAACTCTCAAATACTGTCGCAACTTCAATGTCAGAACTAACTTTTTTATCATTAATATAAAGTTCAAATTTAGAGTTGCGACTGGCGACTCTTCCAGTCTCATCTGCAATTATTTTCCAGATGGTTTTCACTTTGTTTTTAGAGTTCTTAATTTTTTCTTTGATGTGAAGAACCTTCGCCGCTTGACATACCTTCTTGAAAATCTTCGAGTATTTCTTGACATATAGTTTAAAAGCTTCACTCCTGTTCATTGACTTCTCGTTATACAAGTCATACAATCTTTGTCTACTAACAATAATACCTGCAGTTGCCCAGTTACTAAAATTATTTCTTTTATTACTAAATCTGACCGATTTAGAAGTAAATACAGAGTCAAATTGGTTTTTTACTACTTTAAATAAATTATTAAAAGTTTCATTTGGATTAATTGACTCATTCAAACATTGAAAACTTGAAAGTAATTTACTTTAAATTTCTCAATACGTTTTGTGTTAACAGGAATAAACTCAATATTTTCTATCGGATTATTATCACATTTAAGATCAAATGATGCTAGCTGTCCACAGTGATCAGAGTTAAGTACATTAATTATGTCTTTCCTAAAAGGAGTGACATTTGTGAAAATATTATCTATACAAGTAGCTGTTGTTTCACATATTCTTGTTGGTTCATAAAATAAATTAATTAGATTATACGATTTGAACAAAGATGTGAATCTAACAGTGGTGGAGTTAGAGTCTAATAAATTAATATTAAAATCACCACATACAATAATCTTCTTATTAGAGACACATACTTTCGTCAGCACTTGATCCATTATTTGTTCAAAAGAATCGTATGAGCTTGATGGAGGCCTGTATACGCATACAATAATAAGGTGGCTCAACTCAATACAAGCCAACTCAATAATTCGTTCACTAGACAGTTTTACAATATCTTTACGTTCTTTACATTTCAATTTATTATTAATCAAAATTAAGGAGCCACCCCTAATGACATTTTCTCGACAGAAAGAGCTCCCTACTTGGTGATCACAATAGTTAAATATTAATTCATGATTTTTTAACCAATGTTCTGTTACGCATATAATGTCAATTTTAAATTCATTTAAAAATAACTCAAGTTCTAATAGGAGGCATCAGTATAAATATTTCCAGCTAAGAAATTGCTAGAGTGAGCCTCTGTTGTCCTATAATCTAATTTAAATTATTTGGAACATATTCCAAGTTTTTACTAATAAAATTGTCAGTATAAGAACACTGCTCAATAAAAGCAGTGGTCGGCTTAGCCAATTTTTTGGCTTGTCTTAAAACTAAAAAATTATATAGCCATTTAGCTAAATGTCGTGTAAAAAATTTAGATAAGTAATACTTATCATATGTTAGATTATTTAACCTAGAGATAAAAATATTATTAAAGTCAACCACATCGATTTGTGGTAAAGTTTTATTTACTACTATCGTACGCTTGTGTTCTCAGCCAGGTGTATTTATTATACAGTGTATGGCTCAAATACTTAGTGGTTCTCATCCCGTAATAATTTTTAATCCGCGGTGTTGCCAATTTACCTAAAGTAACATTTTTAGTATTATGCGAGTTCTGTATTTTTAGTTTAAATTGATCACTATGAAATTATTCGAGAATCACTTTTTTGTGAACCGGTAAAGCTTTACATATATTGAATAATGTTTCGTAGTTATTTTTACATTCTTTCTTTGTTTTTGGACCAACCAGGTATTTAATAAAGCGAATTTGTAATTCCTTGATAGAATCTAGATAAGTTTTAAATGTGCGACCGTTCGTACTTAGCCCGTAGCTGAGCGGCGAGTCGGCGAGCGCGAAGTAAATGACGCATACGCACAGGTACCGTCTTTTTATTTAGCTATAATATTCAATGTGTAAAATTTACTCAAGAAAGACCGAAGTCGAGTACAGACTGAGTCAATATGGAACCTCCAGTTCATATGGGAATCTAGCCATAGTCCTAGGTATTTAAATTTGTTGACAAACTCTAATTTTCCCCAATATTTTATATGCATGCATTCGTAAGTGTGTCCTGTAATACTGATTTCCGACTTTCTTTGCTATGATGTTGTATGGAGAATAAATATGCATTAATTTAGTTTTATTTAGGTCTTGTATTATGCCGTTATCGTGCGCCCATCTGGTTATTTGCTCAAAGTCCGCCTGCAGCATCGCTCTGGCCTCCTGGATATATTTTGACGAATACAACAGGCACATGTGATCCGCGTACATGTAGACCCGGCACAGCCCCACCACGTTACTCACGCTGTTAACGTGCTTGATGTAGCCCACCGGCCCGTACACGGAGCCGGTAGGCACTCCGAGCTCCACCGCAGCCTCCTCTCCTGCTACACCGGTTTACAGGGTCCTGCCGCTCAGGTAGTCGCGGAACCATCGGTTGGTGGGGCCCTGGATCCCACACTCGTCCATGGCCTGCAGTAGCGTCTCATGCTCCATCGTGTCGAACGCTTTTTTGTAATCTATAAAAAGAGCCAGGACCTGGTGACCCTCGTCCAGGATATTATTTATGTCATCGGAGAACAATGTTAATGCTGTGGCAGTGCTGCGGCAGTGCTGCGGCAGTGCTGCGGCAGTGCTGCGGCCACGCCTAAACTCATGTTGAGCGTCAGATAGTATTTTATTTTGCTCTAAGAAAGTACCTACTAACCTGTCCTACCACTATCTTTTCCACTATTTTGTTGACAACTGATAGAATTGCAATCGGTCTATGGTTAGTGTCCTCAGCATGAACTCCGCCCTTGTAGATAGGCTGTATCACAGCCTTTTTTTTGGAGGCTAGGACAAACAACCCCCTCTGACAATGGCATGTTAACAAATTGCGCCAAAACAGGCGAGATACATTTTTTTTATAGATTTTAAATCTGAAACTCGAATATAATCTAATCCCGGCGCATTGTCGCTGCTCAACTGGTCAATTACTATACCTACTGTAAAGAAAACCTTATATTTCATGCAACTAAACCATATTATACTAACGCAGTGGAAGCATTACATGGAAAACTTGTATCAAATCAGTTTATTCTTAATATTATAGCAGTCTACAGACCACCAAGAACGAATAAAACACAATTTATCTCCGAAACTGAACAGATTATCAAACACATTCTCAGAAGCGAGGGCGTGACATTTATAGGAGACGTGAACATACACTTTTTAGAAACAACTGTTAGTCGGCACTCATCGGATTAAAAGGACTGCTTGTGTGCGCTGGGCCTACAGTGTGTTATAGCGGCTAGGGGTTGCAATCCGGATACTTCGAAATTAGAAAAACTCGGATTTTCCGGCGTTAAATAAAATTAACTAATTTGCGAATCTTGGTTTACTAATATGAAAAATTACATATTTTAAATAAGGCACTCCAGTTATTTGGTAGAACGTAGTCAATACGTCAAAAATGGAAATGCGAGGGATGAAGATCTGATATATGTATGACCGATATTGGACTGTTTCATTTTATATTTGTTCAGTAGTACTAGATGACCCACTTTATAAAAACACTGAATATAAATGATATCCTTCTATATTAAATAATGATAAATCCTCTTCCTTAACGTTAACCTCAGTCAGTATAAGTAGGTCGATATCATGAGAACAATGCTTCAAAAGAATTAATAATTCGTCGAAATGTTTCCTTAGTGAGCGGATGTTTAAATGAACGGTGTGCATATATTTAGTGTCACTGGATAATATGCTCTGTCTCTAAGCAGTAATATTTTGATACCTATTAAATTCCCAGTCTAATGAAGTAACTGCATCGTAACAATCCACTTTTATTTTTAATGCGAATACGCTCTTCTACACTTTGCACTATAGTGTGCGCTGGCTTTAAATGCTAGTGGGCGTCGCCATAGCAACTCGAAATATTTTCGGCTTACTTTTCGATATCTCTTTCTGAGTGAATCGAGAATATTTTTGTATGCTCGTCACTTTTCCTAATTAATATTTTTCCATTCTGCACCCATATGTAGGACTTCTTTAAATTATTCTTATCGGCCCAGAGTAGGTTTCTTTTGTACCTAGTTAGGTTTTCGTTTATAAAAACACGGCTATCGTTATTGTTACCAAATATTTGTCCGTTAGTGAGACTCTTCTTACGACTTTGGATCTACTTGTCACGCGCATCTTTTGTTTTCAAGGTTGTCACCACCGGCGGAGGCCTATCGGAGCTTGGCTTCCCCCCCCCTTTCCTCTCGGCACGTTCTATTTGGCTGGGGTCAAGCTCAAGTTTAGTGGCAACATGGTATACTAACCTGGTGACTTGGATCTTCATTGTCTTTTTTCTCTAGGCCCGCCACTTCCTTTTTTTCTGCTGTCCGGGTTAGTAGTTTGTAGGCAGATTTAGTGAGGCTTTTTTTTCGTTTTGTTTTGCAGAAATAATAATAAGATTATGAAGTAATTATTGTGTAACTTTGGATGTACCTAATTCAACATCAAATTGTAAAATTTTTTTTAGGATTGATTATTATTTATGTATATTTTGTACTTTGTATAAATTTTAACAAAGTGCACTGCCGTTGATTTAGTTTTTTTTTATTAAAATTAAAATGCTATATATATAGCATTTTAATGCTATAAATAAGGGAAAATTGTTTCACTCGCTTCCCTGTCACTATTTTTTCTGTCTTTTAGATGGACAATAAAAGAACACATAATAACATTAACTACCACCTATGTTTTTAGTTTCTATTTTATTGATTTTCCAAACGCTGTCCGTTTCCAATGGGGATTATATTGAACTGTATCTGCACCAATAATAATCGAAAAAATTCTCGCGCGCTCCGCTCGCTCGTTTTAACACAAAGAACATTTGCAATAGGTAAAATACCACAAAAAATTGCAACATATTGTAATTACCTTCTGTTTTGTTACATTTAAAAAGATTTAATTTACTCGATAAAAAAGTCGTATTATTTTTTTTTCATTTTCAACTGTTTTTTGTTACTTGAAAAATCTGGGTTGTCAAATTAAAGAGATGGCAACCCTAAACGAGCGCAGCTCCTGACGGTAAGCGATCACCGACGCCTGTGGTGATACCACATCCTACTACTATTATAAATGTGAATGTTTGTGAGAATGGATGTACGTATGTTTGTTACTCTTTCTCGCAAAAACTACTGAACAAATTTTGATGAAATTTGGTATGGTAGTAGTTTAGGCTCTGAATTAAAACATAGGCTACTTTTTAACCTAAAAAAGTCCCGTTGGATACTTTATTAAAGCGAGCGCAGCCGCGGGCAAAAGCTAGTAAGTCATAAATGCATTAGGGTTGCGACGCGGCGCTGCATTTTTCAAATTTGAACTTTATTTACTACGCATGAAGAAGATACACATTTCATTGGAAGAGTTCTAATTTCGAGCTGCTCCGCTGAATGTCTCCGCACCTAAAAATGCAGCGTCACGTCGCGTCTCGGTGTGAACTGACCCTACTTGTATGTATTGTAACTCGGACAAAAGGTAACTTACTAACTTTTCCGTTAACACAACTCCAACCACAAGGGTATGTGTTAAAATATCACCATGACAATTACTATGAATGCAATGGAAGCACCTCCCTAAAGGGACGTAAATTTGTTGTTACAAGCAAATAAAATATATAAAACCGATAGGGCCACGAACTATATATTGTAGACGAGGCATGTCGAGGCAAAAACTGTTCCCACTTAAAAGGCCCACTTTTAGGGATTTTGGAGCCATTTTAACATTTGAAATATGGTGAAATCAAGATGGCGGACATTTGAGGTATGATGAATTCAAGATGGCGTAACATTTTCTTGTGTGAAGATTTGTTCCGCCTTTGCCCACGCTCTGTCTAACCGTTTTTATGGCTAAGTCTATTTTGTAATTTGTGAGCAATAAAGAGTTTTATTATTATGTTGTTCTTCCTTAGTTTTGAAATCTTCGATAAAACCTATATTTATTTCCTATTGGTATAATGTTGCAGATAGTGGAGACCATAATCGAGATCGCGCTGGACCACAAGCCATCGCACTGCGAGATGGCGTCCATGCTCATCTCCGACCTCTACGGCAGGGTGTTCTCCGCTAAGGACATTGCTTATGGTAACTTTTAGTTATTGACCGTACCGTACAAGGTATCCTTGCCTATGAATATACCTTATGAAACGAGGAAACCTAAGATTATTTGTAAAATCAAGTATATTTAAATGTTTTAATAGAAGCTTTAAGGCTTATCCAAGGCCATTACACGTCATTTTAAACATTAAAAAAAACTGCATCAAAATCGGTGAACGTGTGGACTGAGGGACCAAACTGAATTTCCCCAAAATCTAAAAAGTCTAAAAAAATTGTAGAACAAATCGGGGAATTTGTAAAAAGATAGTTTAAGAACTACAGCCCTCAGTGTGGTCCCTCAGTTCACACGTCGCTATTTTCCAGATCGCGAAAAGTATGTGGAAAATTATAGTTTTTTCACTACAGAATTTAAGTTTAAGTTTTACATTAATCGCAAAATGCATATTATATTACCAATGTTTACGTAAGCACGGAGATGGTACAAATTTTGGTTACTTTTGCTGACAAGGAGGACGGAGATAGTTGTATAGTGTACTAAATAAGAGGCCCAGTTCTCGTAACAAATCCGTAAATAGCAAATATAAATATCTAATTTCATCTATATACATAATTATCTCATGTTTATCTTATATACTTAATTACATATAAGGAGTTAGCTAGAACGGACAGAGAAAAGGGCGGGCAGAGCGAACCACAAATAGTTAATAATTGGTATAAGGGTTGCTTGTAGTACTATGGACCACTAAAATAGTGAAAAACTGCGAAACCGCGAGCAAAATGTAAATTTAATAAGGTATAACATACACAATATAAACACACCGGCATATTTTGCGGAACACAAAAAAAAGGTCCATAATTAAAAAAATATGGTTTTATTTTAATATCTACTTACTACACTTCTTTTGTTATTTAAAGTTTCATTTGTTTTACTTAAAATGAGATCACATTAAGAGCAGATTTTGCGAGTAAAGGCTATTTGTGAAAAATGGTACATTTTTGAACTTTTCATGTAACCGGGAAAAGTGAAAATTAATATTAAAATAACAATTAATTAAATTAGAAAAATGGTGATTAATATCGCGTATTTCCTCCACGTGCTCTTATTAAAGTTTCTACCCGTCTAGCCATACTGAGAATGATGTTATCGATGGTCTCCTGGGATAGTCTCCGCCATTCCTCAACTACGGCGATTCGCAGTTCACCCACGTTGGCAGGAGCTGGAATTCTGGACTTCACTTATCTTTTCAGCAAGTCCCAAACGTGCTCTATTGGGTTCATATCCGGTGATCTCGCCGGCCGCTCCATAACAGTGATATTCATATCATTAAGATAAGCTTGAGTTACCCGAGCGGTATGCGGCCGAGCATTATCCTGCATAAAAACAAAATCGTCACCGATATATGGGGCAAACGGTACGACATTTTCTTCTAAAACTTCTCTGATATAGAGGTCTGCAGTCAGACTCCCTCTGTCAATCACTACCAAGTCTGTGCGAGCTCCCAAACAAATGCCCGCCCAAACCATTATTGATCCACCACCGTATGCAACTGTAGTTTCAAAATTTGTCTGAATGTATCGTTCTCCTTTGCGTCTGTATATTCTTTGCCTGCCGTCAATTTGATTTAAGAGAATTCTGCACTCATCACTAAACAATACCTTACTCCATTGGTCCGCGTTCCAAAGTCGATGTTCCTGAGCAAAAGTTAACCTGTTTCTACGATGATTTACCTCGAGCCTTGGAGCCTTGGCGGGCACAAATGAACCCAAACCAGCTTCTTCGAACCTTCTCGTACCGTACGCTCACTTACGGTTACACCCCGCACTGCTTCTAACTCATGTCGGGCTTGGACGGCCGTCAAACGGGGGTTCCTACGTACAAGAAGCCGAATGAAACGATCATCCCTACTCGAAGTGCGTATTTTTCTGCCTTGTCCTGCTCTTCTCACATAAGTACCGGTCTCCCTGAACCGTTGGATACTGCGATGGATCGTTGAAACTGGTCGACGGAGATCTCTGGATATCACTCTGTAGGTTTGACCATTTCTTCGCATTTCGAGTACCCTGGCAATCTCCGTTGGGGCTAAGTCAGGCATGATTCAGTCCTCAACTCCAAAAAGTATTTCAAAGAAATTTTAAATCAAACTCTGAAGGAAGAAATACTCGAAGTTCGCTCCAGATAAGGTGTATTTGAATAAAATTAAAACAATTGCATAAAATGTGATGTTCAGTTGTTTTCTTAATTTGAAAATATTTATTTTTAAATTAAATGACGTATAAACCAGCCAGCAACCTTATATGATACTGATATCAAACCTTTATTTTATGTTCCGTTAAATATGCCGGTGTGTGTATTAGGTACTGTCCTCATTTTGCTTCTTGTGTGGTAACCCTACTCTTCATATTTTCATACTATCAAAAAATTAACATTATCTCAGCAAGGAAGCAAGAAATTAAATATTTTATGTGCTAATCCAAGAGAGAAAAACTTGTACAAAAATTTAAGTATAGTAGACTTTCTGATATTTTTCTCGTTTAATAGATAATTGAGTTTTTCTTATACACCTGTTGTGAACTGAGGGACCGAACATAATGGTTGATATCTTCAATTTGCGCCGATAGATTTTTCTGAAATTTTTTCTACAAATTCTACAAATTTCTTACAAAAAATGTACGTAGGAAAATAATAAAAAAAGTCAGTAATATAACGCGAAATGAATATGTCACTTTTGTGTGAACTGAGGGACCTCACTTCGGTGGTTATAGATTTTTTATCTCTGATGCTATGTAGTCTATAAATTTGTAAAAACTTTTACAAAAGTTCTACTAAAATTCTGTAGCGAAAAAACCATAATTTTCCACATACTTTTCGAGATATGGAAAATAGCGGTGTGTGAACTGAGGGACCACACTTCGAGGGCTGTAGTTCTTAAACTACCTTTTTACAAATTCCCAGATTTGTTCTATAATTTTTTTTAGACTTCTACTAAAATTTTCTATACTTATTTTGGGAAAATTCAGGTAGGTCCCTCAGTCCACACGTACAAAATCGGGCATTTCGTTTAGGAGCTATGATGCCACAGACAAACATACAGATTACAGACCCTTTGTTCACGTCGGTGGCTAAAAAAGGAAACCTTTCCGTCGAGTCTTAGCGTCATCAGGGAATAATTTACTTAAATAGTAATCTAAAAAACTGATAGGTATCAACATCTCATCTATGACTGTTCAAAGTTTTAATAAATACAGCGTTCGAGCGTCTGTTGGAGAGTCTGCCGGACCGCATGCTGGACACGCCGGACGCGCCCACGCTACTGTCCAACTTCATCGCACGCTGCGTCGCCGACGACTGCCTGCCGCCGCGCTTCGTGCAGCAGCAGGCGCTCGCGGAGCTCAGCGCGCCCGCCAGGTAAATGATCTTTTTTTTTTTAAATTAAGTAAGCATTCGGTAATACTCGCTGACAATCAGCTGCTGCCACGCTTTGTGGGTAAATGATGTGTTGTTTTTTTTATTCAAGTAAACACAGTAAAAGCCGTTACCTCTTTGACTTACGCTGATCGAGAAGTTTGTAAACAAGCTTTTTGAAAACACAGTTCTATTGCCATAAACTTATGAAAATATTGTTTCAGACAAGCCTTGCAGAGGGCGGAGACACTGCTTTCTATGAAACAGGGGCTGGTGCGGTTAGACAACATTTGGGGCGTCGGTGGTGGTATCAGGTGCGTTCACTTTTAAGTCTTTTTCGTTTTGTATCAGTATGTATTTAATATATTTAAGTATTTTTATTACTTTTTAATTGTCGGGTTACCGGCCGGACAGGACTTTCTTTACAATTGATTGTCGCGCGCTTCACGCACGCATAAACGTTCACTATTTCTGCATGGTTATAAGTTTTATTGTTGGCTGCAGGCGGGTTGCTCTGGCAAGTTAAAGCCTGTTAAATTTTATACCAAAAGCTGACAAGTTCAAGACTGTAAAATTTTTCACCAAAAGCTGACATGCTTGCAAGTAATCCTTCGATACACACACTATAGTACTACTACTAATATTCTGTGGTAACGTGTTCAGGCCGGTGAAGTCGCTGATCCACCAGATCCAGCTGCTGCTGAAGGAGTACCTGACGTCGGGCGACTTGGGTGAGGCGCTGCGCTGCGTGCGCGACCTCGAGGTGCCGCACTTCCACCACGAGCTCGTCTACGAGGTGCTCTCACTCAATCTCTTGCTCACTCTCGGCGATGCACACAGCGCGCTACATCTCAAGCATGGGTTATAGCAACATAATTCTGATATGACGGCAGTCAAAAAATTTAAAAGCACTAATTACTAACGAACAATATTGAAAAATTACCAATGTAACGTACAACATACATAAAACAGAGTCAGAGACAAGCGACAACTACGAATGATCATGATTTGTTATAATTGTTTAAATTCTCCAGTAAACATATGGTATTGATGAATATAATAAAATATAAAACTATTTTTATTTCATAAGACTTCATATTCGATCGTCACTTATCCCGGGTATTATAAGTGTAAACAAGTTGTAATAGAAATAACGTGATTGTTACAGACGGTGCTGCTTGCGGTGGAGTCGATCAACACGAACGTGGAGGAGCGGCTGTGTACCTTCCTGGCCGAGCTGCGCCGCTCCGTCATCGTCACGCCCGACCAGATGGACCATGTTAGTTTGATTTCCGCGTCTAATTATGTCAATACGCACGCAAAAATTTTTAAAATAACTACCCCGACTACGTAAATTATATTATATGATATGATATATATTATGATATATATTAGATGTGACAACACAAACACACTAAGCACATATGTAGTTGTGAAACGGAACGTTTCTGTAAATAAATAAGTTCATGACATCTTAAAAAGTTATTTATGTCAAAACGTCAAACGGAACGTAACACCGCCATTTTACTACTACGTACTATAGCATAGCATATATTACAAATAGTACTAGTATGACGTCACAGCACAGATAATCTATCAACCAACATGGCGAATAGTGTTTTCGGCGGTTTTAAAAAAGTGTATTTTTTTAAAAAAAATTGTAGGTTTCAAAATAATTTTATATTATTTTTTTGTGTGTAATGAAACAATAATGAAGCGTTGAGGACATAAATAAAAACAAGGTCAAGTAGCCTATTATGTATGGCGTTGTTGTTGGTGACGTCACAAGTCGATATATCACTCTCTTTCTCATTGCAAATTTAAATTGTTTGTATCTTCGTTATTTTTTTTAAGATTTACAGTGAATTTTCGCAATATGGCGAGCTTTTTCTTTGTTCTTGGTCAGGCTAGAGATTAATATACATTGTGCTCCCGTCCTCAGGGCTTCCTGCGCGTGGTGGAGGACATGAGCGACATAGTGCTGGACGTGCCGCTCGCCTACATCGTGATGGACCGCTTCGTCGAGCGCTGCCAGCAGCGGTTTCGCCTGGGCGAGATGGTGCTGAAACGAATGCCCACCAGGTACGATTGGTATCTATTCGCCTGATAGCGATAAGTGATTACCGCCCCAATAGACAGACGCCCAAGGCAAAACAAGTATTTGTGTTGCCGTGGATGAAGATTGATGAAAATTGCCCATCTCTTTCTCGCAAAACGATTTGTTACGTCAAGAGGATGCTTACGCCATACATTTGTCGTTTAAAAATGTATGTCGGCAGCAACTCGTGACGTCACAGGCCGATATATCGCTCTTTCTTATTGTAAATTTAAATTGTATCTTCATTATTTTGTTTGGGTTATAGGTTGTTTATTAACATGTTGTCTAACATCGAATAGGCGAAAAAAAAATTTTAGTCAACATGCTTATTCCAATTATATTTCAATCCAACACGGTGGGATTAAATACTTATTGTAAGTAACATCGTGAAAAACGTAACACAACAAAAACACTTTAAAAATTCAGAAAACCTATAACTGTCATATGAAGATTAAAAATGTGCAGTTTAAATTATTTCTCATGAGTACATAAAAACATATCTAATTCAAATAATAAATCTCCTAATCGTTCCCGAAAATGTTTTATGAATTTGTTTTGTTTCAGGGGACGCAAGCGGTTCGTGTCAGAAGGAGACGGCGGCATCATCAAGGATCACGCGCTCAAACTGCGCGAGTAACTAACACACGCACGGCGCCGCATACATACCAGACAGATACACACACACACACACAACAAACATTTGCATTTATACGACAGGTATTATTCTCATATTATATCAGTCTGTATTTAGTATTTACATATATACAATATAGACGCAAACTATTTTACCCACCGCCAGGCGTCTGTATAATTAGTAATAAACAGTCATATTGTGTTAATTTTATTTTCAAGTCATGCTACGTGTACGCAAACGTTGCGGCCGCGTACGCACCCGAGGCGCACGCCGCGTATACACACGCAACATTTTAAACTGTAATGTATCATCAGTCTGCTGTGTATGCCGCTATGTAAGTGACATTTCCATGTAATGCATCACTTTCACTCTCTACTGCATCTCGCATAATTGCCTCTACCATAGAGAAAAGAATCGAAAAGTAAAAATAAATGATGAGGTTTAATGTAAATTTATCTTGAACACTGACTACAAATCACAACAAGATGATTTGTAATATAAAAGATGAGAAATACTAAAGAAGGGATGTATTTTACATAGAAATGTTGCAGTGTTAGAAGTGGCGTAGGTTTTAGATGTTTAAAAATCTATATAGTTTATAAGGAGTTAGATGGTCAATCTCTAAGAAAATTTATTTTGTAACAGATAATGACGGTAGGTTTTTTGAGCACTACACGGAATTTTTTTGTCCGGCAGTGCTCAAAAATTTACTGCACCTGGGTGCACAACAAATATAATATTTGACGTGGATATTGCGATGCAAAACAGTTTTCATATCAAATCGGTTGTAAAATATTGCATTTGATGTGCATTTGTTTTAAATAAGAATGTATGTGTTTTTTTTTCATCGCAGATTTGTCTAGATTAACATTTATCGTACTCCTTGGCGAGCTCCAGTTATTACAAGCTTGTAAGTTGTACCTATGTAAAGCGTATTCGAACGTTTACAAAAGAATTGTAATCGATGTATAGAAAGCATCTATCGATTTAGGTGTAATTAAAAATTGTTTAAAATCGTTCTCGTGACAATATAAACCTGGCCGCGTTTTATATACAAAAAAAAAAAAAAAAATTAAAATATGTCTACGAAATTTTGGTGACTGAATAAGCATAATTAAAAGTTTAGAAAAATGCAATTTCAAATTTGTGATACAAAATATTCTAGTCATTTTTAGTATGCATTGCAATATATTTATACCATTAAAAATATTATGCCTCCTTGTTATAGTAAACATCATTTTACGAGTCTTGAGAACCCTGCGCGCGTTTGTCGATGACGGAACACGTAATGTTAGTTTATTTGTATAAAATAGGTTTTATGCAAAATGTTCATACGGTTTAGGTACTCATCCTTACTTTCCAAATCATCGCTTTATAATAAAAAGGTGAGTTAACACTTAAAATCATCCAGGTTCATATTGTCAGAGGAACTCAATCGTGTTCCACTTTTTGAAATCCAATGTTTGATATTATAAATATCTTTGAGATTGTATTAGATCAATATTGTAAGTACAACATATTGGTGAAGACGGGAATTTGTACATTTCGTTTTAACTCGTTTTAAAAATGGCCATAATTTTTTTTATTATAAGTTGAAGTTAGGAACGGGTGGGACGTATTCAAAGGATTTGAAAGTAACCGGAAGTGCCTTGCACGAGACTCGTGATCCTACTGTCCTTCCCTACTCTGAAGCGCTTTCGTACACTATACATACAGAAATGTGGTGGTGTGAAGTGTGAACGTTATCCAGTATCCTGACAAGTTGATACAGAAACAAAGCAACTGAGTATGCACATGTGTTACTGGTGTGTAGGTACTGTATCTTGTCATTTTCTAAGCATTAAGTTCTTTGGCGTATTTGTTAAGAGATATGATTGTATGATGATATTAAAGTATAATGTTCTGTATATTTTGCAGTTTTATTTTACAGTTTAAAAAAAAAATAGAACCAAAATATTAAGTATTTATTTGAAATAATAGTACTTACTATACAGTATACATATAAAATTATTCTATTGAGAAAACAGACAAAATTAACCTTCATTATGTATACTTTTTTAATTTTTGCCCTTACCTTTTACTAATATAAAATCATATTTCTTAGTAGAATATTACATAACTGTCTACATTCCGTTCCGACCGTTCGTCATAATGTTACAAAATATAAAACTAACTACATCTTTCAAATACCTCTGAATACTCCGTTCAATTTCAAGGTAATCTAAATGTAAACAAAGGTCAACATGGGCTATAATGCTTCCAATTTAAATGTCACATATTAACCGTACAATAATTAAATACAACACATTAATTTGGTCCAATTTTATTTCTTGTTTACATTTAGATCACATTAAATCGGAACGTAGTATAGGCAAGTTTAATTAGTCGCCCTTCGTCTGTTACCGTACGCGTCGTACTGAGGTGGTGTTGTATGCTGCATGATCACCACCACCACCGCCGTCACCACGACGGCTGCCAGCGTTAACACCGCCCCCAGTTCTGAGAACGTCATCTGCAAACAAATAACCGTTTTAAGGTTAGAAACAACAAAAGAGTGAAATTGCTGTATTACGTTTGTTTTCAGAATTTACTAGACTATAAAAATGAAGAAAATAATTCTACTTACTTTTAGCTGAATATATTTTATGTTACTGTACTGTAGTACTTTAGGATACTAGGTTGCCAAGATATCCGAAAAGCAATTACATAAAGCAGTGCCGGCCCCTCGCCAGTATATAATGATACCGATTATTATACAGTTACTATTTGGAACTTTTTATGATGATGTATTTGTCTATGGTCGGGGATTCCCAATAAAATAATCTGCATGTATGTGTCACCGTAAAAGACTACGCGAGTAATTAGAATTTTCATGATTTTCTGAATGAACTACATTAATTGAAATCGGTAAAAAATTAAAATAATTCATCTCATAGTGCTAGTGCATCTCATAGTGCTAACTTCATAATTCATATCACACCCTCTTCTGACTCTAGCGCTATTATGGCTAGTTTTGGAACTATTATCTACTTTTGTCGGACACTTTTTAGCTTTTCTGCCTTAGGATGGGACTATATGACCCGGCGGATTCCGGAGCATATAGTCCCAGATTTAGATAGATAGAGGAGGACCTGTCAGATTAACCCACTTAGACCCGCCGTACTCAACTGAGTACAGTAGTTTTTTTCATAATTTGAACAAAATATTTATAATAATATGTTTATATTACTGTTTCATTTGAGATTGAGGTATATTGCTAGTTTTAAATTAGCTAACAAAGTTTTTATTATTTTTATGTAATTTATTTACTTTTGAAAAAAGAGGTATCAAAGTATATTACCGTATTTTTTTAAAAGTATAGCAGACAATTTTATTCCAATTCATTGTTTTTCTAGGCAAGTATAGTCTTGTTGATAGCATGAGCTCAAATTTATGACAAAAGTTATGAATACTGAGATCTTATACTCAGTTTTATCTTGGTGTACTCAACTGAGTAACTAGGAACATGTATATAAGAAATTTTCCTAATTTATGTGATTGACTTCAATGAGCAAGCAACGTTTTAACATGCCATAGTGTAGTGTACATTTACACTTCATTTCATGTCTTTAGATTGTCTATTAACAATGTCTCATGTTATTGTCATAACAAATTTAATGATTTTATGAATGATAGCACACCTGACACCTTGGGAATGAGGTGGCCCCCTGCAAGGCTACTTCTATATTACATATATTATTGTACTCTTGTTATGTAGTTTTAGTCATAATATTGTTACATATACTTTTATGTAACTTTATGATAATATACTTTTTGATAAAAGATGACCCGCGCGAGTTTCTTACGCCGGTTCTTCTCGCCGGGCTAGTTCCCGAACCGGTGGTAGGCATCATGTAGACCGACGATCAGAAAGTGTATAAAAATATCAATTTTTTAATTAAAAAAAATTTACTTTAACTTGACATGTTTACGCATATGTAGCATTTTATTTGGAATAAAACCAAATATTCCTTGGTTTTGTCTTTTAATTACATATCAATTTATTCAAATAAAAATAAATATAATCTACAACATACAATGTCTACATACTATTGCGTAATTACTGAAGCCAGAAAAATTTGATGTCGAACCTGGAACGCCGCCGGCCGAATTTAAGTACGAATACTGGAAAACAACGTTCTCAAATTTCTGAGTGAAGGAATAGGAAAAGAAACTTGTTCGGGAACTTAATTTAAAACGTATTTCCTGGGAGGAGAATGTAACTTTGGCTTCTAAAAACAACACTTTGTGTGTAAAAGGGATGTGCTTTGTAGATCTCAGAATGAATGAACAATTTTATTGGAAGAAACCACTTTATGTTCTTAACTCACTTTGCTCCGATGTTATAATTGGGCATGATATCTTAAGTGACCACTCATCCCTTGAACTAAGCTTTGGAGGTGCAAAGAAACCTCTCAAAATATACAACGCTGTGGCAGCTTCTGTTCCCGAAGTCTCACTTTTCAATCACCTATCACAGAATATAAGGCCCATAGCAACAAATCTAGAAAACACTCGGAAGCTGATACGATATTTATTGAAAATAAAATTAAGAAATTTAAAGGATAGAGTAATCAAGCCAACCAATTCTCCTTGGCGAACACAAGTGCTGGTCACCACAAGTACCACACATCGAAAACGTCTTGTGATTGACTATTCACTAACGATCAATTGTTTCACTGAATTAGATGCATATCCTTTGCCGAACATAAAATCGATCGTGTCTAAAGTTGCTCAACACAACTTCTTCAGCCAGATCGATCTAAAAGGTGCTTATCACCAAGTTCCCATATTAAAAACAGAAAAATTATATACTGCATTTGAGGCGTGTGGGAACTTGTACCAATTTACTCGTATACTGTTTGGCGTCACTAATAGAGTTGCTGCTTTTCAGAGGACACAAAGTTTTATTATTTCTAAAGAAAAACTAACGGGTACGTATGCATATTTCGTCTTTCACAGGACGGCCGACCAGTAGTTTTCTTTTCTAGATCTTTAAATGAATCTGAGCGACGTCAATCTTCAGTTGAGAAAGAAGCTTGTGCCATTGTTGAATCCTTACGAAAGTGGGCAGTGGTGACATTATTTAACTGGGTGACATTTTCGTCTCGTTACTGATCGCGTCTTATTTACGTTCGATGAGACACATAAAAGTAAGATAAAAAATGAGAAAATAGAAAGGTGAAAGGTGGCGTCTATAGCTATCGAATTACAAATACGTCTACAGAAAGCTAGAAAAAGCCATCCAAGCTGTCTTGGAAGGTAGTTATGATGATCTGAATCTAGATTTATCTAAGTATTTTTCTATCTGTGACCTCATTGTGGAAAGAAGAGGCTTGATAATGATTGATCCGATTATTGTTGCGCGATGTTCTAAGAAGTACTGGAGTCATTGTCAAATAGGAACTTCTGTAGTAAACCTTCTGTAGTTTAGCAAAAATACTCTTAGGAAATCCAAGGCTGCTCAGAAAATACCTGACGTACGTATTGATCATTAGTATACAATAATGTTAGAGTGCAGCTTTATCTACTGCCCCAAGTCATTTTACAAAATAGGCCCCACAAAATAAAATAAAAAGCACATTTGTCTCTGAATACTAAAAAACTACACAGTGGATTCTTCAAAAATCTACGTAAGTTTGAATTTTTTAGTTTATCTCTTATCACATACTGCCTTTGTAGTAGCTCAGATGTTTACTGAGGTATTTTCTTTATAACGTTGAAAAGCTTTGGGAAACAATAGCTTGTTGCTATTTGAAGACTTGTAGCTTCAACTTCAATATAACCCATTTCATTATTACCATCCCATATCAAGAATTACACTTAGGTAAAGAAAATAATATCTTTAGGAACTTCATGGTCGCAAATACTTCCAAGACCGATTCTATATTATAATTTCTAGTCTATATTATAGTTTTTATAATAATAATAAACAATAATATTCGCCATTTATTAGTTAAAACATTTTTTGCTCATTGAAGTTAGTCAAATAAGATACGAAAAATTTATAAATGCAACATGCATACACCCATTGTTCTCATTTGGGTACACGATAAAAAAAGTATTAAAAATAAACTTTTTTGCTTTAAAGGTAATTAATTGACGCCTAATACAATAATTTAAAAATAACATGGTTGTTTAATTTCGTTTCTGTTTTGGTCTAAATGGGTTAATAACTTGTTAATAACTAGCATTCTTCATCCGCGGTCCTCCTTTCCTCTACCCTCCATAGATGTCATCAGTAGTAGTACTTATCATCTATGACTACTACTGAGAATCGGAGTCCAACGTTATACGTGTGTTACCGATACGTAGTATCCCCTTAGTAGTCTGTGGTGTTACCTACATTCTCTTTGGTAGCAAGTTAATTTTTAGTAGAAAAGAGTTTATTTCGGGTAAAAAGACAATCACGAGGGTACATAAAGAAATACTTGGCTTGTTGGTTGGCTAGTTCATAAAAATGAGTGTACGTGAGAACGAAAGTGATAAATCAAATAGTTCTGGACGCGGTGTTGGCCTTGCTGCTGCTGTAATAACTGTTGGAGTTGGCGTAGGGGCAGTCTTGTACTATTTCCTAAATAAGAGAAGCGAGAATAATCCGGAAGCGGGGGCATCTTCGCAACATAGGCAGTGTGAAGAAACATATTTGTAAGTAGTTTAAACTACGCACCCAAGTACTTACTATTTTTAAAAATATATTTGAGGTAGACACAGATTATCATTTTTTCGCACATTTTTGTTTTTATCATTTGCAACTGCAAAAAGCCGTTGACTTTTACCTAGATTTTATGGTAATCATAAATTGACAAAAAATGTTTACCAAATAAACATTTTTGATAAAAGTCCAACACATTTGACATGAATCTGCATGAATAATACTTGAATTTTGCCAACTCCAGCGACAGTTTGTTTCTTAAGTAGTTTTTTTAGTAGTTCAACAAAAATATTTTTCTATATACAAAATAAGAGATTTTATACAAAATCTCTTTCTTTAAGTACCTACCTTTTTTATAACTTATCTTCACTTTGATTCTAAATATATGTTCATCTACTAGGTCTGAGTTCATGCATAACTAATAGCTTACTGTAGTAAACAAATGGCATCCGAAGACTCATACACCACAGTTTCCGAAAACAGCACAACAGACACAAGTATTATGTCTGTGAGTGAAGACACTGATAATGAAATTAACTTCACCATTGATGACTCTGATGAGCCTGCAATAAGTGTCAGTTCCTATGATTCAAGTGATGAGGACGGGACCCATGAGACCGGGTACATTACATCAAACCAAAGAAACTCGTCTTTGTCAGACATGAGTGTAGACTGGGATACCACTAACTCATCCATAGAGGCTGCTGACAATACCAGAGAGTATATAATAGCATGTTTAAGCAATCTTGATGGTTTTATCTCCACACCCAACATTATAGCTAGGAACATGAGACTGCAAACAGCAAGGTAAGTGCCAGGCATTTCATCATTCTTCAGCTGATGACATTGTTGCTCATACTTATTTCTTAAAGAATATTGTAATATTACAATACTATTTCTAGAATGTATATGCACATTATTTAACAAGCACTGCATCGTGCAATGCACCAATTCATTGCAATTTTATCTTAATGTCGCAGTTGCTTTTTACAAAGTCATAAAATATTTTTGGGGTCAAGAGCAGGAGACAAGAAGGATGGAGGCTTTGTAAGATTTATTCAATTTTTAACTTCATTACTAATATTATTGATCTAAATGTCACACTTGCTTTTTCAATTTTTACAAACTTATAAAATATTTTTAGGCCTCAAGAGCAGGAGACAAGAAGGATGCAGGCTTTGTAAGATTTATACAATTTTTAACTTCATTACTAATATTATGTATCTAAATGTGATAAGAGTTTGTGTATGTAGTTTTTTCCAACAGTAACACAATTTGATAGTAGTATGGCATAATATTATATTTTGTGCTATCAGTGTATAAAAGGAAATTGTTTTTGTCATTTCCTTCTATTGTATTCCCTTCTAAAGTGGGGTCGCAGAGCACGTAGAATTTCATACATTGACTCATTGCTTCTTGTCTCTTTCACTTGTGCATGTATTAGTGCGCGAGTGAGAGACAAGTAGCGATGAGACAATGTACGAAATTCCGCGACCGCACTTTAGTCAATTTCTGTTCTACTAAAAAACTAACTAAAATCTCTTTGTGCCGTTAAGTAGTCAAGGAAAAATAAAAATAATATGCATGTAATGTTTTGGGCTTGTGTTCTTGCAGTAACAAACTGTACATTTAATAATTCGGTTTCTATCAGATGGCCTGGTTTCAATGAAACCGTCCACCATCACCATAATCATTGTGGGACTTGGGAGCTATTATTATTTATCAGATTTGAATTTTAGGATTTGCAAAAATGGACTGCTAAGGATGCAATAGCCAGTTTACTGTGGTCTGTGCCACGTCTCATGTGCGTAATTTAGATCAGTATAATAACCAGCAATGAGCAACATTTGTCACTGTGCCGTACATTGCAAAAAAATACAGACTATAAAGCAGTTTGGTAGTGAACTCTAAAATACCCTTCTAGTATCAGTGGAAATTGTAATGTTAGATAACCACTAAAACTGTTATCATCCGCAGCCTCGAGCGCTCGTGGTCACTGGAGGAGTGCTCCATCTGCTTCGATGTGATCCTCAAGGACCAGGAGGTGCGGTCGCTGCCCTGCACGCACCAGTTTCACGCCGCCTGCATCATGCCCTGGCTGGCGCAGCGCCAGACCTGCCCCAACTGCCGCAAATCTGTCAACTGACTCACTCCGCAGGTTACATCAAATCATAAGACAATATCAACAAAAGTTGACCAATAGGATCTCTACTACTTATGTATGTCGCAATGATTTTTTTCTTTTGCGGAAGGACTAAGATTGACGCGATGAGATAACTATCTCGCTCGCACATTAGACTAATAGACCTAGAGGGGCTGTTGTTAGCCTGGCAAACGTGCAGACCGATCGAATCGATCGTTGAAACGAAACCGATCATTCACGAAGCAATACATTTCCGTCTTCATAAATATATTTGAAAATGCTAAAGCACTGATATAGACATTGACATTAATATTCGGCTGTCCTGTCCCGGGTCAGTTTTACATGGCGAAAACGCCATCAGTAGTCTATTATTACAGCATGTGGATGGCAACACTTTTAATTAACACACCGATTGCCACGCAATCACCTTTTTTCAGTGTCAGTAGACAGTGACCATGAGTCTGCCACAGCATTACCAAGCACATCATCTGTAGCTTACAAATATGTAACGGATTTTCTTTTATTTTCAGATATATGCCGCTGGAATTGTAGAAGTGCTAATAATTGCTCTAAATTAAATAATAAGCTACCTGAATTGATTTTTTATAAATCTGTAAACAGTAACAGGTCTAGAGTCTAGACTCTACGAGTTTAAGACTCTGACCAAACAAGCACAGATCTTTTTCTTGCAATAATTTTGTAACGGCTATTTAGTCTGTTATAATTTGTGAATAAAAGTGAAAGTGTACGTAATTTAAAAAAGCAATTCAGAACGAACGAAACGAAAAACTATCTACTAATAAGGTTTTTTTTTCTTCCATTAATAAAAGCATCTGGTATGTCTCTTGTTTATAAAATGTAATTGATCGAGACAATGACGATGCCTTTAATCTCGTCCTTTCGTAGCTGCAGTTCTTTTCTAGTCGTCTGATCTCTCTCCTGACTGAAAAAAGTTTTCGCCAGATGGCGTTGGCGATATATTTTTTGATATTGTAAATTGATTGAGATTCATCTGCTTAAAAAAAAAATAAGCATCTTAAACATTATCTCTGTTTAAAAGTAATTGGCCAAATTTAGTAATATTAATATCTATTCTTTTAGACTTCTAGCTATCAGCTAAATAATAATAAAACACATATCGCCAATTCATAAAAGCACATAAGCGATTTCGAGTTAATCAGTGTCCTCGATACTTTATGTCAAGTGATGTTTTAATAAAAAATATCTGACAAATGTAAAAACATTAATAATAAATCAGACATTTAAATATTTTTACGAAAAGGGGGTCAAAAGTAACTTTAAATATTAGTTTTTTAAAAGTTTTTATGCGATCAAATGTAACATAGAGCATATTATGAACTTAGATTGTATTCAATTAAAAGAAGGATTTAATTGGAAATGTATGCAATGTTCGTTCATAAATGAGATTGAATTTCTTTTGGTAATCTTCAAATTTCAGTCTATTTTACCGTGTGATTATCTACAGTGGAGTCATTTTATTAGGTAACATTTGGCGTCTGTCGGTTTTATCTTCATAGTGAGGTGACCTGCTTAAAAACATCGATTAAAGTGAATGAATCGATACAGACTTGAAACATATGTGAATTTTAAAAATCATCAGGCGAATCACTGTCTCATTATTATTTTTTCTTTCGTAAATGTAGGGAACAAAATAAGACAAGTACATAATTTAACTTTTTTATTTTTTGTATTTTGATTGTTAGTTAAAAGAGTAATAAATATAATTATGTTTCATTATAATCACATCGTGGTTATTAATTTATGGTGATATTTCTTAACAAGTAATTATTGCATTCTATTCTACTTATCAGCTTTCGATTTTTAGAGTAACATCCCTAGTGTTTAAAAAGAAAAAGGGTTAACTGACGCAACATTATAACGACGTTCATTCTTTAGATCAGAAATTGTTTATTATGTTTAGAATGGTTTATTAGAGAAAGCAAATCGTAAAATTACTCGTATATCGGTCATTAATACAATAAATATGTAATCGTAATTTTATGCCCGCCGTTACAAGGTTACTTTGTTGAATTTTGATGAATTGTCAAATGTTACCTATTAAAATGTCCACTTTAATATCATGTCTAATGCAATTTGATGTCATTATTATTAAATATAAAAAAGTTTATACATATATATTATACACACACACACACACACACATATATATATATATACATACAGATATGATGTCTTGAAATGTAAAATTTGCCCTGAGGCCTTCAAAAGGTTACTATTTAAAAAAATCTATATGTTTAATGTTTTTATTCTTCGTAACTCTCAAGATGAATTATTTAAAAATGATGTATAATGTAACATATCAATGAAGTTTGTTGTCTTATTTGCTCAAAATTCGTGTGTAGCTTAAAGCAATAGAAAATTACTAGTGGGTAGCGTTCTTTGTGAAAAATTTTTTTTGGCGCGTGCGCAGTATACGTGCGCAAAACTTCTGCACATAATTCTTCGAATGTCAAAAATGTCAGCGCCCTCATTAAACATGCGCGCGCACATTTCAATGCGCTTGCGCCAAAAAATATTTTCCCAAACACGCAGCCATAAGGATGTAATGTCAATAATATTAGACTTTTTTGTTCAATAAAATTTTGAGAATTTTTGTACACTTTTGCTGTATTACTCTACGAACCTAAAGGTGTTTAGACTTTCAGCTTTTCGCCTTCATTAGCGAGTGATCATTTTAATTATCAATATATACACATTAGGGTATTCCAAAGATTAAAATAGACTATAGTAATTATAATGTTTTTATTAGATTATAAAAAAATCCAAAACAGCCCTCACCTCCCGCGCCGCACTATACACGATAACTATTTGCCGCGGCATCGCTTGCCAAACGCACCATGTCCTACAACCCAACTGAGGTTGAGAGGACAACTCTTATGCCCGCTACACACCTAACGTTTTGAACGACTTAACTGCGTATGCCGAACTGTGCAGTTTTAGCGAACGAATAATTTGCTACGATTTGCCATACACACGATCGATAAAACTACACAGTTAAATCGTTACGATAAAACGTTAGAAATAAATAAATTCTCCAATAAATAACTTGATAACTAATAATTAAATTGGATAAATTTCAAATAATACAATTCCACAAAACAGTAATATTATAACGTTTGTTATGGGCATTCGATTTGTTGAACTGTAACGTTAGTGTAATCAAAAGAAAAGAAAGTGCAAATTGCAAAATTAAACTTGCAAAGTACATTTTGATAATCTGGCGAAAAATGTATTAAATTTCTATAATATTTTTGACAAGCTCTTTGCTGAAATCATAAATATAGCTCTATAACGTTTGTAATAAAATCAACATTTTGTAAATTGAGATTCATCACTACTCATAATAATTAAAGAAATCGAACGCATAGTTAACAATTTTGGACTTCGAAAGTCATAGCATGTAGTGATATCAATTACGCACTTTTCAATTTGAGTACCATTCCAGAATACACAGGTTAAGGATTAAAGTATTTTCTAGTATTATAAATTCATAATACATATTTAGGTACCTGTATTATTAATATTTTTACATCCTTTTTAATATTCACCGGTGACGTCGTGTATGTTTTAACAGAAGTTTTTTAGCTCACGGTACATGCAGGAAGGCACTCAAACATGTTAGCATTGTAGCGCGCATAGTAACGTCAAATACATGTCTCATGCTGTCTCCAACAGTGAACCGATCTGGAACGACCAATAGTGTATTTGTGAGGCGAATGCGTATTTATTATTGTATGCAAATCCATATATGCATATTATGCAATACGCATACACGTTAGGAATACGAGTCTACCAGTGGCGAAGGCCGGTTCTCCTTCATAACCTGTGTAATCGTCCTAGCCTGTATAATATGTTGGGATTTGGATGAGGGTCTTCAAAAGGTAAGCAGTAAGTGAAACCGATAGGAATGGAGTTACAGGAACCCCACGCCACTAGCCTGTACCTGTCAACAAACTTGTCAAAAAAAGAAATACACATTCGTCAAGAATATACGATTGTAGCCTCAGAAATGCCCATTAGTTTCCACTATAATTTACGGCAAAGTGGCAATAATAATCGTCAGTATAGTCAAAATCGAGTATGAAGTTAAAGAGCTGAAGATACTATATTTATCAGTTAGACTACTTTTACTAAATTGTTTATACAGTAAATTGTTAAGGAATCAAAGTACATTTATTAAGTGGCAGACCTCTTGAGTTGCAAATCTATATTTTTTGAGCATTTAGAAAAGTTCTTATGGCTGTCGGTAGAGTCGATAGAAATCCTGTGCATATAGAATTTAAATTCCGAATAAATTCAATTACAGATAATATCTAAAAAAAACCACGGAACAGAAAACAAGTGGATGGAAGTCGTTGTCGCCAAACTCACACAAACACACCGATAGTCATACATCGCACACACAAAGAAATCGTTTGATTATTCGTACATGATATATGATTTATCAGATATAAATTTGAAAAAATGCCCTCACACCAGTGGATAAGGTTTATTTGGTTGTACCCCGAAAAGTACTTACGACGCGTTGTCTTCTAAGTGAAATTAAAACGCTCAGTTGTGGCACGCGAACCGCGCCCACTTCGCACTTCCACTCGTTTTCTGTTCCGTCTTTCAAACTATCATCAATAACATGACGTATTGAACGGCGCAGCATAATATATAATTTATTAAAAATAATTTACGTAGTAACTAATAAATAGAAAAACCTTTGAGATAGATCGTCATTCAATGGAATCAATTTAACATGTCATAAAATAAGTAGCAAATCGCTAAAAATAAAACTAGTAGCACTAGAATGCTCCCCACAAAAATACATCCAAAACTAAATACAATTTGTGCCTGAGACAACGCTACAGGGCCAGCACCCGCCGTTTTTGTGTACATAAATAATTCTTCAATAAGCAAATTTTGAAACCATAATATTTATAACAACTTCTATAGTGAGTTCTTCTATCTTAAAAATTTTGCCCTCACAAAATAATTACACAACACAAGTGGAATGACCGTAACAGAACAATGACGATTTGTCACTGTACCGTGTTCACGAGCGTTCCGCTCGGCGCTTGCTTTTCGCTGTTAGCGCCTTTACACATGCGCCGCGGCCACCCGCCCGGCAAAAGAGACTTTTGACTTGTAACACAATATATTCAGTGAAAAATTAACAATATAACCGAAATGTTACGAACTTGCAGGTTTCTTGCACCTTTACAAGGTGAGATTCAAAAATATATGAAGCAGCCACGTGTGAGCGCAGTACACAAGAGCACTCTCTCTTCCTTTACTCTCGAAACCCAGTGGGACGGATAACCGACACGACTGGCGAGAGATCAGACACAGGTCCGACTTTTTACATGCCCATCCGACGCATGGATCATCTTTCTTGTCCGACAATCGGGTGATCAGCCTGCATTGTCCTAACCAAACTTGGAAACGACATTTTTTGTTGTTCCAACGCAGGAATCGAATCCACGACCTCCGAGTCGAAAGCTAAACTCTACACCACTGGACCACGGGGGCTGTAAATGTTGTTTGACACGTAACATGTCAGTTAATATTTCACTGAATATATTGTGTTAAAGTCAAGTCTCTTATTATTTCTTTAACAAATCCTAGTGCAGCGGCGTTACGAGAGCTGTGGCGCGTGTGTAAGCGTAATTTATTGCTATCCTTGTCTAACTAATCCGACGTTGGCGGTCGCTCGCGCGCGGACGAGTGCGGCGTGTGTAGCGCTGTCTTTGTTCCCTTGGGCCGGGGGCCAGCGGACCCCGGTTGGCGGGTCGTGCCCGGGATGTCTGGGAGCCAGTCTGTCCCGGGGGCCGAGTGGGCCCCGCGACAGTTGACGCTCAACTGTCCTCCGCGGAGTTGCCGGAGCCGGCGTGCCGGGACACGTTCTCCTTCCTGTGGTTTTTGCTGTCGATGTTCAGGAGACATCCCACAGCACCGAAGTACCTGGAATCATAACAGGCGCCGGTTAGTCGATAGTTCTCCATTTCTTAAGAAATGAACCGGTTAACCGGAACGAACGAAAAAATCGATTTATTGTAACTTTGTAAAACTTATATACTAGGTACCGTATCATCGGGGTACTTTAGCCCTAGGGGTCAACTTAGGCCAAAAACGGAAAAAAGTTTAAGCTCCCGCCACGCCGTCACTAGCGCGCAGCACGTCAGGGGCTAGCGATGTAATTCGCGCTACTCATCGAAAGATGGGGGTATGTGGCGGGTAGATAAATAGTTTAACGTTAACAAAGCTGACTGGTCAATCCATCTTGGCGGCGGCAAGTCGCTACAAGTTACCTACGCGAATTTATAATGTGCAAACTTTTGCACGAAACAAATAAAGCAGGTAAGAGTGTTTGAATGTTGTCAATTGTAACAGATATGTATTTTTCGGGTATCTTTGACCCATGGGCCAAAGTAACCCAACGATATTTTTTACTGTTTCCAAATTATTTTTATCAGCTAAATATACTTTTTTTTATCCTCCAGACGGTCCAAGACGCCTACAATTTATAAAAGGAAACGAGGAAATCGTAGTTGCATTGATTACACAAACGAACGGTTACTGCAATGTTTAAGTGATGTGAGGTCTAAAACGGTGACTCAACCGGAAGCTTCGATAATATAATATTCCCTCGCAGCACTGTAAAAATAAACTAAAGAATAAACATCTAAATACTAAAAGCGGCATTGGATAATATGAATGACACCCAAATAAACCTAACAAACTGTTTTAGAAAAACGGGTATATATCCTCAAAACGTAATAGAACCTTTGAGCCGACTACCAAACCAAGACAGAATTATAGATTTGAATATGATCTCCGACACATTGATGCAAAATCCGAATTCATTACCCCAACTCAAAATAATTAAGTTAAAAAGAAAAAGCTTGATGTTCCTGCTGGTCGTTCCATTCGCGCGGAAGATATTTTAGATCGAGAAGAAGCTGGCCCCTCGGGCATGAGTCAATCAAGTTCCAAGAAAAGAGGGAAGAAAATCAGGAAACCTCCACAGAGACAAGTGAAGCAGATATAAGTCTCGCTTCATCTACAGAAGATCTCATAACGGCACGAGATCAGAAGACTTTTTATCATTGAAATGTTGAACTAGTTGAATAATTTGATAGAAAACCGACCTATTTTTATGATGTTAAATATAGTTCTAATGGTATCTGCATGGGTTGCTTATATCCACAACTAAACACATATGACTATAAAAGAGTCTTAATGAAATTTGAATGGAAGTACTCAAACGAGAAGTAAAAAAACACATCACAATTCTGGGACAATGTACCCCGATGTTACTTATATTTTATGCAAATCATACCGTATAGAAGAAAATAAATCTAAGTTTATCATAAAAAGAAGAATATGCAATTATTCGTCTATGCTTGTCATAAAATATCAAATAATAAGACACATGCCTGAAAAACTACTTTTAATTATTTTTTTCTAAACATAGAAAGTGGAGGTTTTTAATAAAATTACGGAACCCCTTAAAATAATGTTTGATAGCTAATTTCGTCAGATTTCTGATATTAGTAGAAAGCTGATAACATTTTAAAAGTTACTTAGTTTGTACACCAGAATAATTATAAAATCTACTGTATATTTATTACAAAACCCATCCAAACAAGCCGCTTACCCCTCGTGTTCCAAGAAGAGCGCCTTCAATGCGCCGCGCGACCAGTACGCCATGGCGTACGACAGCAGCTTCATGGACAGCGGGTTGACGCGCAGGAAGTTGCCGCAGAACACAACACGTTCCAGCCGCTCGTTGGACGCGCACAGTCGCGCTATGGAGCCGATATTATTGGTGATTGTCACGAGTGTAGCGCGCGCGAGGTCCGCCCGCGACACGCGCGCGCGCCGGTCTGCCGAGCACATGTGGCCGAAGCTGCTGGCTACCAAGTCCGCGCGCAGGCCGAACCGCGCGTAGTCGCCGCCATAGATGTCCTTGATGAGCTTGTCGACCGTGGTGTTGTCGCCGTCCGCCGCCAGCGCGATCGCCTCCTCGAAGCTGCTGCAGCCGGCCAGGAGGCAGCACAGACCCAGGAACGTGCCGCCGCCCAGACTGACAAGAATTGTAGCTTAAGAGTTTTGTAGGTAGGTATAATAATTATAGTCCATCCTCATTCAGTTTGCAGTTAATTATCGGTCAAGTTTGTCAAAATTGAAAATGACGCGTAAGTCGTGTTCACCTAATACAATAGGGAATATGCATGTGACACCAAAATGGATAAAAAAAAATTGTAATCTTTATCGCTAAAAAAACATACCTGTACAAATGTTCTTAAAATATATCGTGAATTAATAGTGAAATTTAATAATCAAAAAGTGTTTTATTTTAAATCCCGCGCAAAATTCAAAAACGATATATACTGGCGGAACAAAACGTGACGTCATCGTACAGACGAACGTATATCAAATTACAAAACTCATTGTTTTTTAATATTTATGGCGCAAGGTATTAAACCATTGCCAGTATCGATTTTCACTGTGTCAAGTGAAACAGAATTTTTGTATAAGGCTGGGATTATATTATGATCCGAAATCCGGAAGGCCGAAGAAAATTCTGAGCATTGAAAATAAAACTCTGGGCTAATACAATAGAGTTGAAAATCGAACACATGCGTGTTGAGACAAATGTCAATGTCGTATATGACAGCTCGACACTCGTAACTTCCATTTTATTATTATTTCATTTAATCAGGCAGGCAGTTGAGACAACTGATATTGCCTGTATCAAGTTATTTTCTGTCTTCTTTTAGTGATTTTTGTTTTAAATATCTGTCAAGTCTGTTCTTAAACTGGTTCACGTTTTGGGATGCAATAAGATCCTCTGGTAGGCTATTCCAAGCTCTTACGACACGGTTGCACAGGAAATGTTTATGTGGGTTGTTATTTGAAAAACTGGCAGAGAGCTTCATGTTATGACCTCTTAAATGTGTGTTATCATTTAGCGTAAATATTTTATGCAAGTCCTGTATATCATAATGTCTGTTTAGGATCTTGTATGTTTCTATTAGATCTCCTCTGTCCCTACGTTCCTTTAAAGTGGTAATCCTCAAGGCTTCCAACCGTTCTTCATATGACAGTCTTGTCATTTTTCTTGGTACTTTAGTAAAGGAACGCTGCACCTGCTCCAGGAGTTCAATGTCCTTAACAAAATAGGGGTTCCAGATCTGAAATGCATATTCTAACATTGGCCTTATAAAAGTTTTATGAATTTGGAGCATCATTTCTGGTGTCAGCTTTCGAAACGCTTTCCTCACCAAGTATATCAGGCTCCTAGCTTTCTTAGTTATGCATGTAATTTGTTCTTCCCACTTTAGATCACATGTAATCTTCACTCCCAAGTCATTTTGCACATTGACTTTCAAAAGTTGAGTATCATTTAACTTATACTTCAGGTGTGGATTGCATTTGCCAATATGCAATACTGTGCATTTCGAAGAATTTAGATTTATGAGCCATTGCTTGGACCAGTTAGCTATTTTGTTAAGGTCATCCTGGAGGCGGTCGAAGCTGGTGAGTGGGTTTGCAAATATTTTGTGTCATCGGCGAAGACGCTTACATTACAATGGAGACAGCGAGGAAGATCAAAAGTGTATATGATGTAAAGCACTGGATCTAGTACTGAACCCTGAGGCACACCACTGGTTATTTCTATGTGATCTGACTTTACCTCTCCCACTCGCACCTGCATGGTTCTTTGTCGCAAAAATGCCTCAATCCACGCAAGTAGTTTCCCACGTATTCCTAGTAATTCCAATTTTTGCATGAGCCTTCTTGTAGGTACCTTATCAAAGGCTTTTTCGTAATCCAGATATATAACGTCAATAGGCTCTCTCTTATTAAAGTGCTATGTCCATACAGCGAGACAAGACAACAAGTTTGATATTGTGGAGCGGTGGGGGCAAAAACCATGTTGTTGCTCAGGAATAATTTTGTGTTTACTAAAGAAATGTCGGATGTGCCTTACTATTATTTTCTCCATAATCTTGCATACGACACTAGTCAAGCTTATAGGCCTGTAATTTGCCGGTTCTAGTTTGTTTCCTTTTTTAAAAATAGGCGTTACTGTTGCAGTTTTCCAAAAATCTGGTAGCGTTCCGGTGTCATAGGACATCTGCATTATTGTTGCTAGGTGTTCGGAAATGTCGCAATTTTTTAATATTGTTACAGGAACGTCATCTGGTCCCGGTGAAGAATCTGATTTGAATTCTTTTATTGTTTGGCTAATCTTGTTTTCAGTGAAGTGTATTTCCCCAATAGAGTCTTCAATTCTAAGTGTAGGGTCTAAGGTAGGTAACTGGTATCCTGGCTCACTTTGGAAAACACCGGAGAACTGTTCCGCGAACGCTTTGGCAATTTCGTAAGGCTGAGTTACATTTTGGCCTTGTCTGTTGAGTAGTATAGTAGGTATGCTAACATTTGATGTCACTTGATGCCTTAAATAGGAATAAAACTTTTTAGGTCCGGCATGAAGAATTTTTTGTTCATAAAGCATACGGGCATTTTTGCTTTGACTTGTTAAACGGTTGTTTATTCTTCTGTAATCTTTATAGTGCTTATCAAGTCCTGTCAATTTATATTTGTTCCATAGCGATAATTTGTAGTTAATAAGGTCTCTCATGTCTTTCGTTACCCACGGTTTGTTTTTAGTAGATTTGGTAATTCTTATCCGTGGTACGTAAAGATTTATTGCTTCTTTTAAGGCATTTAAGAAACTGTCATATTGGTTATTAACGCAATTTATTGCCTTCATGTTTTCAAGTGGTATGGTAGTGTAGAATTTTTCATTGATTTTCATATAGTCTGCTTTGTTGAAATTTAGCCTGGATTTGATTTCTGAGTCTTTGTTTCTTTGTACTTGCAGCTGTATGGTTGCTAATAGGCAGTTGTGGTCACTCTTTCCAATAGGGGCCTGGTGGTCAATAGAAGCTATAAGCGAATCATCATTTGTAAGGATAAGATCTAAAATTGATGGTTGATTGCCTTGCCTAAACCTAGTGGGCTTATCTATTAATTGTGTGAGATTGGTATTCTTGTACCACTGAATGAAGTTGCTCTCCTTTGGTGTTGTGTACCCGATGTCTTCAAGTGGCCACTTGACTCCACCATAGTTAAAGTCTCCTATTATGGCCACGGTGCTCTCACATGATGCACAGTGTAACTGATCAAGTAAAGTGTTGTCATGATCTATTGTGGAGTCATGTCCTCTATATACACCATATAATGAAAACATGTTTTTTCCAATCATCATGTCTAGACATAGGCATTCTGAATTTTCATGCTTCTTGAAGTATCTGGTGTTTAGTCTCGTCGTCATATTGTAATCAATGTTGTTCGAGACATATATTGCAACTCCACCACTGCGTTTATCAATGCGATCATCTCTGAATATATCGTAACCAGGTATTTTTATTATTGAGTCAGGTATATTTGGTTTAAGCCATGTTTCGGTGATCACAATAAGGGAAGGTCTTAGAGAATTTACTCTAGCAGTTAAGAGGTCCATTTTAGAGGGCAATGATTGGATGTTTGTGTAAAGTATTGTGATTGTGGTGAGAGCCGTTGAGAATGATTTGTTCAAATTGTCCCCTGCGATTCCATAGTTTGTTTTTCTTTTTGGCGTAGGTATTAAGTGTGAGTTATCTGAAGTTAGTTTTTTTTTTGGTTTTTCCATTTTTACAATAGCTGGGTGTCCACGGATATATTTTATAGTTATATCATTTTCTCCTTCACTAATGCGCTTGTTTAAGTCTTCTCTTAAGTATTTTAAATATTCTCTTTGTAGAGGAGTCAGGTCAGATACTATATTCTTAGGTTCCTTAAGCTTGTTTTTATTGCGAAGAATATAAATTGCTTCGTTTTTGCTACGTAAAACAACTTTCAATGGACGCGGCCTGGCACTCGCACCGGATTTAGGGGCGCCAAGACGAAACACCTTAATATCATTACAGTTTACATCTTTAGATATGGTAGTATGGTAGTAGAACACTCTTTTTTATCATGTTCTCTTCTCTGCTCAACTACGTCACTGGATGACTCTGGTACACCATACATAATAATGTTGTTGGACCTGTTGGCTTGCTCAGTCATCTCCTGAATAGCTGATTCAGTCGCAAGCATACTTTGACGTAATCGAAGTTGCTGGACTTCTTCCGTGAGATGATTCAGCTTTTTTAATATCTCCGGTAATTGAGACATTACAGACTTACAGTTGTTGCAAAGAAAAGTCATCATGCGAGCAACAGTTTTCAGTTCAAGAACGCGGATTTCCGTAGGCGACAAGCCGTGACAGTCACTACATAGTAGTAGTTTGCAGGAGTCACAAGTAGCGGTTTTTTTCTCGTTTGGTGGTTTACTACACTTGGCACATTTAATTTGAGTTGAGTTCGAACTGTTCTGGGAATTCATTTTTTTAGTTTTTTTTAGAAACTGGTATCACTATATTTGACAGGAGTCAGTGTCGATTCTTCAAATATAATTTATCAGTATCAAAAGTGATAAAGTTGAGGGTACTTAATAATTATTTCTCCACTGGTTATGTGTCAAACACGTATTTCTTTGCAGTTTTTAAGCAAAAATCCACTGTTTTACGCGTAAATAACACTATCACTTATCCAACTAATATTGTTTAACAAGTTGCACAATAATTTATCTTGTAACTTTTGTTTTTCCACACGAAAACTAATTAAATTGAGGAGCGCGATCTTAACACTTTTTGTTTGAGATGTGAAAAAAAAACAACTCTATTGTATTAGCGCAGAGTTCTATTTTCAGTGCACTGAATTTTCCATGGGCCAGACGAATTCCGGATGATTTAGTCCCAGCGTAATAAATCTAAGACTAGAGAAATCTCGATCCTCGAAATTTATGTTTCTTTTTATAATTCGTATAACGATGTAAATAAATAAAATCGAAAAAAATCTATAAATTCTCGACACTGGCAGAACTTTTGCAAACGCGATTGCCATAAATAAAAGAAGAAGATAATAGGCTACTTGACCTTGTTTTTATTTATGTTCTAAACGCTTCATAATTATTTCATTACACACAAAAAAATAATATAACAATATTTTGAAACCCAAAAACCTACAAAAAAATATATTTAAAAAAGTTGGTTGATAGATTATCTGTGCTGTGACGTCATACTAGTACTATTTGTAGTCTGTGCTATAGTCCTTAATAGTAAAATGGCGGTGTTACGTTCCGTTTGACATTTTGACTTAAATAACTTTTTAAGATGTCATGAACTATTTATTTACAGAAACGTTCCGTTTCACTACTACATATGTGTTTAGTGTGTTTGTGTCGTCACATCCTTGCCGGAAGTTACTTCGAGGTGTTTTCATCAGTGGAAATTAAAAAACAAAAATACATACTTTTAAATCAACTTTATTCATCAATCTTTAGTTTTTTATTTATGATATTGATAGAATATGTTTTCCTATGACAAGTACTTAAGGAAATACTCCTTCAATGTATGAAATTAAATATGAGTCAAGTAGCCTATTCATGTTTGCTGTTTTATTGTTTTCAAAATATGAATATTTAGATTTATTTAGTACTTATCACTAGGATATTACATCAAAATGAATGAATTAAATATGTTTACGACCTTTTCGTTAACTAGGTTGTTTTCGTCGAGGTTTATAAATAAAACAAGTATGCGTAGTGTTGGAGACGTGGCTTAAATTTATTTATGGTATGCAGACCTTGCTGTCTGTGGTCAGAGTTTCGTTTCCGGGCACGCCATCTTTCTGCATTACGCAGGACAAGGAGACGCATAGTAATCTTAAATCTAGGATAATATGTTTTCTATATGCTCTTAACATAAATAAAGTATTTATTTATAGTTCTCTTTGATTTTATTAATACTACAAACAGTTAATAAAACACGTAGGAAATCTATTTCAATGTACTGACTGATCTTCACAACAGTATAAACAAGATACACTGTTTCTTCTCATCGCCTTGCACCACTTTTTCTTACATACTTGCACCTTTCGGCATACGAAAATAAACTTTGTCAGGTGCAGTTATTGTGTTATTTTCGCACATAGGGACGACACAATATTTATAACATCGGTTGCTGTGCTTTTCCATGGTAATAAGCTGATTTTATCACTTATTTTTATAACTTTGTGAACTCAAAGTCAAACAATGATTTTAACTCAAGCGTGCGAAAAGGGCGTGTTTAAATCGCCCAAAAATTATTGATTTTTTTTTGTTCAAAAACATTTTTTCAGCCTAATGGGTAATATTTTGGATTTAGTTAGTAATTTCAATTTATACCGCTGTTTACTCATGCGTTTTGTGTTTCGAAAACCGTAATTCATTTGATTTTTCCTCTTTTGGTTTTTTTCTTTGCGTCGTGCTGTTTACAAAATGAAAAACTTGAAATATCGTATTATTTTCGAGTACGAGTCCCACCGTGGCACAGTGCTGCAGAAACGGCTCGAAGGATTAATTATACGCTTATTGTCAATTACAAGGTTTTGTAAACAATTATGTTAATGTTTATAATTATTTTTTTACAAGCTCTTGTAGTAGGGCTTCTGACGATGACTCTTAGGCCCGTATTAATAAAGCGTTCTTATCTCTAAGACAATCTTCAAGAAAGTACTTCCGATGTTGTTTTAATTAATAGACCGTACTTAATTAAGTACAGCTGTATGTAGGGCGTATCAAGTGAGTGCGAATTTGTTGTGTTTTTGGTTGTGTTACAATTATGTAAATTAAAATCTAAATACTTATAATTAAACAAATTCAGTCTTTACACTACATACTCAAGACAAAATAAAGTTATAAGAAAAAGACGCTTTCTGGTACTTCTTCTTCTTCTTTTTTTGGCAATCGCGGTTTCCAAGGTTTTGCACCATTCTGCCAGTGTCGAGTATTTATAGAAATATTTTCGATTTTATTTATTTATTTACATTAAACGAATTACTTACCTATTTGATTTATATGAATAGCACTCAATAAAAAAGACAAAAGTGACTTGACACTTGACAACAGAACTTTTTTTTCGCTGACCAAAAAACAATGCTCATTATATAATCCCCTCCCTCCTACAATTCCTCGCCCTAACAACCTTAAATCTGTTCTATGTTTTGTAAATACTCCTTTTACTGAAACTTTATGTACATACCTATTAACAAAAGAAAACTGTGGTACTGACCCTAAATGTTTGTGTCTGTTCTAGGTTTTAGATTATTCAAGAGACTTCCACCTGTATACCGTGCCCTTGTTTATTCATAAAACCCACTCATAAGGCAGAGTTTTCGTCAACACAATACTTTGGCGAATCACTAAGGAGCCACTTTAAAGAATAAGAAGAAGAACTTTTTTCGAATGGCAATGATCAGCATTCCGTTTTACGTAGTTGTTAAAAAAATATGGATATTAATATGCTATAGTTTAGAGAGTATTATAAATATTAATATCTACGTGAAAATTAATGAAAACCTGTTTTTTTTGCAATATAAAAAATACAGACTAAACATCCGTTCTTTGTAGAAGTGTAAACGAAACGTTATTTTATTCGTTCTTTGTTGTGTAGATGACGCTTATAATTTGAGTAAGCAATCTCAATAACGTTGTCAACTGATACGGTCTTGAGATCATACTATGAATTAAAGACCATCTTGAGAAGCTAATCGTTACTTGAGGCCGTCTCAGCCAAGAAAGGTCTTAAGAACGGATTATTAATACGGGCCTTTTTGTCCCTATCTGTTTATATTATGTCAATTTTGGAGAAATAAATAACAATTATAAAAAAGTATGATGCCTTGCGTCAATGCCAATAACTATGCGAGGGGATTGGCATGTTAATGTAAAAATCTACGTCTTAAGCAACTTATTTTGTGTTTTTAGGCATTTTAAGCTTATTTAAATATAAGAGTATTTAATCAAGTCACCTGGTGCCGGAGACGCGGTAGAAGTCGTTGGGCGCGTTGACGACGAGCATAGACACGCCGCTGCCGATGTTGACGAGCAGGAACGGGTACGGCGCGGAGAAGTCGAACGGCCGCCGCACGTACTGCGAAAGGCATGGCTCCAGGTACGGCGGCTGTGGACGTCATATATTGGATTGATTAATAGAATCAGAAGAATTGAGGATTGGATGATGACAACGTTAAACTATAGTGACTATTTTCATCTCTCTTTTTAATTGAGAATTCTCCCTTTTGTACCTTACTGTAAATTCAATCTGCATGATTTGGAACGCCTCAGAATGAAAGTCACCGTAATTTACTGTAGACACATGAACGCTGCCTACTGATGGGTGTACTAACCGCTGTGTGGCGTGCTGACCGTAGTGTAGCGTACTGACTGCTGTGTGGCGCACTAACCGCTGTGTGGCATGCTGACCACAGTGTGGCGTACTGACCGCTGTGTGGCGTGCTGACTGCAGCGTGGCGTACTAACCGTTGTGTGGCGTACTGACCGCTGTGTGGCGTGCTGACCGCAGTGTGGCGTACTGACCGCTGCTGTGTGGCGTGCTGACTGCAGCGTGGCGTGCTGAGCGCAGTGTGGCGTGCTGAGCGCAGTGTGGCGTACTGACCGCTGTGTGGCGTGCTGACCGCAGTGTGGCGTACTAACCGCTGTGTGGCGTGCTGACCGCAGTGTGGCGTACTAGCCGCTGTGTGGCGTGCTGACCGCAGTGTGGCGTACTAACCGCTGTGTGGCGTGCTGACCGCAGTGTGACGTACTAACCGCTGTGCGGCGTGCTGACCGCAGTGTGGCGTACTAACCGCTGTGTGGCGTACTAACCGCAGTGTGGCGTACTAAACACTGTGTGGCGTGCTAACCGTAGTGTAGCGTACTGACCGCTGTGTGGCGTACTAACCGCTGTGTGGCATGCTGACCAGTGCGGCGTACTGACCGCTGTGTGGCATGCTGACTTGTGTGGCGTACTAACCGCAGTGTGGCGTACTAACCACTGTGTGGCGTGCTGACCGTAGTGTAGCGTACTGACCGCAGTGTGGCGTACTAACCGCTGCGTGGCGTGCTGACCGCAGTGTGGCGTACTAACCGCTGTGTGGCGTGCTGACCGTAGTGTAGCGTACTGACCGCAGTGTGGCGTACTAACCGCTGTATGGCATGCTGACCACAGTGTGGCGTACTGACCGCTGTGTGGCGTGCTGACCGCAGTGTGGCGTACTAACCGCTGTGTACGGCGTGCTGTCCGCAGTGTGGCGTGCTGACCGCAGTGTGGCGTACTGACCGCTGCTTGGCGCACTAACCGCTGTGTGGCGTGCTGACCGCAGTGTGGCGTAGTAACCGCTGTGTGGCGTACTAACTGCTATGTGACGTACTGACCGCAGTGTGGCGCATGTGCCCGTGTTTCGAACTGAGTACTGACCGTGTTGGCGTCGCGCACGTCATCGGGCGCCGCCCAGTAGTAGCACTCCTGCGGGTTCATACTATCCACGTATAGTACGCCTGCGATCAGCGCGTCCAGCTCATCAACCTTCGACAGCCTCATGTTTACTTCCTGGAAAAATGGAATCTACGGTCAATTTTACGGCTTCTAAATCTTCAAAGGTCTTTTTAAAAGGCAATTTATATCATTCGTCCATTACTAGCGGTAATCGCTTACCATTTATTACTCCTTCTCAATTGGAACTATTGGCTTATTCTCACGATTCGACCCGAATCGATTAATAAACCGAGGGCCAGGGTTTGGTAGGAAATACCTACCTTAATAAAGTCCTCCTCGAACTTATACGCGCCGCCGCCGGTGGCGTAGATGGTATTGACGAGCGCGGCCATGCCCTTGGAGCGCGCCAGCTGCAGGAACGCGCCCACCTCGCTCGTCGGGAACCTGATGAAGTGCAGCGTGCCGCGCCGTCCGCGGATCGTCACGTTGTCCATCTAAAAACGCGCAAATTTGTAAAAATATGTATGCTATTCGTAGAATACGTTGATGTAACAAAATATATTAATATATCACCCAATATTTTTACGCCACGTGTATTTTAACAATCCTCAAAAGTTGTAATAAATATAAATGCAGCAAAATTATCTCAAAATGGCGGCACTACACTTCACAATGAACAATGTGTCACTGGTAACGACTTCTTTGATCCTTGATCAAGCAGCTGTGTTTACAAGATATTATTTTATTGCTTGTTTATAGTTAGTATATTGTGTTGATATAGTAGATATACCGAGATCACAAGTGTCTGGCATTCATGGAGATAATCATCATCAGCATCGGCCCGTACCTGCAGATGGACGTCGCGGCGGCCGGTCTTGCCGTAGGCGGAGTTGCGCGTGAGGTAGCGGCGGATGTTTTTCAGCACCTCGGTCTCGCGGTCCAGCTCGCGGCGGTTGGTCTCGCGCGGCTCGAAGTACACCAGCTTGGTCAGCGTGCCGCCGATGTCCATGCCGAACCACGGCATCGCTGGAATAGATAAAACACCATGTTAGTCCAGAACCAGGAGTTAGGGGGGCCTAAGGTAAGACTTTCCAGGGTTTGTATTTGTTGTGTTACATTCGAGGTCCTCTAAAGTTTAAGGCTATCTGGGCCAGAGGTTACAAACATTTGTAACAGTCGACAGTAACGTAGGTCGAAAACTACAAACCTTCGAAGGCTTTATTCAGATTATAATATTATATCTTTTGAATTATATTATGAGAAGTTACATTACAACAACCACTATCAAGCAAGGCAGTGAGACAAGTCAAACTATAAAAAATTATATCATAACAACTATCGTGCGGATAACAATATTACAATTGACTTGAATAATAAACAACGATAAGATTATATCATATAATAATTAATCAAGATTACGTAAGGCGTTTAAATCCACCTGGCCAGCTACATTCGTTTGCGTTGCACAGTTTTATATCTATCTTTGATAAACACACGAAATACATACTCAGAAATCCGTGGTTTTAGAGCAATGTTCTTGGAAAAGTAATATTTTACTGAATACTTTACAAATTAACAAAAAGCTTGTATCACTTAGTACTTCTACGGATGTATCGGCACATTGCGATACAATATCTGATACGTACGCGGTGCGTCGGTGTCAGGCGGCGCGGGGGGCGCAGGCTCCGCCATCTTGTCGCTGTCGTGGGGGCGGGGCTTGTACGGCCGCTGCCGCACGCGCTTCAGGTGGAAGTTTCTGGAACATTGGAGAAAAATCATCATCAACCTCATAGTGGTAGCATAAGGATGGATAATGGAAGTCGATTTAAATATAATATAGTAGAGTAACTACGACACGAAGAAAATTAAACAACTCCATGAATCTGACGCGAAAATTTTTCACAACACAGGTGTGGTTTGTACGTTTTGTACGGACATTTCTGATAACAAACCCGTCTTATTCTTTCTAACACTGTAAGCTATTATCATTATTAACCTGATTGTGGTCTTGGAGGGAGAGCCTGCCCTGCGCTCGGGCCGGCAGGCCGCGAGGCACCCCTCACAGCGATGTAGGCGCATCTGCAAAAAAAAAAGTAAGTTGTTTATTATTATTATATACATACTTGCATCCTACGAGGCATGCCTTTTAAGTTTTGTCGTTTGAAGAAAAAACACAACTAGAACCTTATAGTACTTTTTATTGTATTTCAAAATATTCACCACGTAGCTTAATACACTTTTCCATTCGCTCAAACCAGTTATTATAACATTTATTCCACTCTAAAGTGATGTTCAAAATGGCTGAATTGAAAGCGTCGACTGCTTCTTCACCGGACTGGAACCTTTGACCACGAAGACTTTTCTTAATTTTAGGATATGTAAAGAAATTGTTAGGGCTTAGGTCAGGACTGTATGATAGGAGGATGGTCAAGAATTTCTACTTTTTCCTGCTTCAAATACTCAATCGTTTGACGAGCGCTGTGTGAGCTTGCGTTGTCGTGGTGCAGGATGATGCGTCGCTTTGAGTTAGATTTTCGAAGTTCGGCGATGACTTGTGGTAAACAAACTGTAGTATACCAAGAGTGGTATACCACAGTTTGTTTACCACAGGTGTTCTACGATCTTCAAGTGCAATAGTCGCAACATGACCGGTTTTTCCAACGAACGTGGCCACCATCTTATTTGAAGTGCTTCGAGGACGAACGACTTTAGTCGGCTTTGGCTCGTCTTGAAAGACCCAGATTGTAGATTGTTGTTTGGAATCGGGATCGTAGGCATAGATCCAAAATTCGTCACCACCGATGATGTCGTAGACGTGATTTGACTCTCCTCGGTTGAACCTTTGCAGAGTTTTCTTACACCATCTAACGCGGCCCGCCTTGTGATCGTCGGAAAGCAAATGCGGTATCCAACGGCAAACTATACTTCGTGCGTCGTATGATGATATGGGTGGCAGTTCTTATATTCCTTGCTACGCAAACTTCTTACAAGAAAACAAAAAAAAGCGAACGAAATTAATTATATACCATTGACAAAAAATAATATTTTCTTTGATTATAAATGAAACTGCTATTATTCTTATTATTAACTCTGATATCTTATAATAACTGTGAAATATAAATATGAAATTAAATTAAGAAAATATGTCATAAAAATGGCAGATGCATGGAACGGAACTTCTGTTAATAGAGATTGACACTGTTGAATCGACATCAAATCGATGAATAGAAGCGGCCATCTTGTGATCGTATTGCAACTCGGAAATGTCAATACGAGTGCATCTGCCTTGTATGCGATTTGTGTTTTCGTTGCGTCTGCTTTGAGTTTTTGTTGATTTTGACTTTTGTTATTGTTTTTTGTTGAGTTTTTTGTTTGTAATTATTGTTTTTGTTCGGATCTAACAATGCCGAAAAAAACAAGAAAACTCACAAAGTCGGGAGTTGGTGACTCGATTGAGGGACTATTTTGAACGACAACGTATAAACGGAGGTCCGAACATTTCAATCGACAAAGTCGTAGACCGAGTTGCGGCAGCACTGGACATCGGAACAGCTACCGTTTCCTGTATAACCAAAGAAACATTTGGTGAAACGGGTAGGGAAGACAAAAAGTTGTCGACTCCAAAGAAGCGCAGGCGTAAAGCTTTCGTTACAGACATTGACAGTTTTGATGTAGAAGCAATACGCAATCACATTTACGGATACTATGAGAAAAATTAATACCCCACGTTAATGAAACTAAATAAATCGTTTAAAGAGGCTGGACTTTACACTGGCGGTGTTACCTCGCTACGGCAAATATTGAATAAAGTGGGATTTAGATGGAAGAAAATAAATAAAAGAAAAATAATAATGGAAAGAGGAGATATCGCACTTGCACGAGTAACATTTTTAGAATCGGCAAAGGATATTAAAAACTGAAGCAATGTCATATTTCTGGACGAATCTTGGCTAAACGCAAATCACACAGTCAGTAAATGTGGACTAATGACACCGCTCACAGCTCTACCAAAGTGCCAGAGGGAAAAGGTGAGCGACTTATAATATGCCATGCCGGGAATGAAAACGTGTTTATACCAAATGCCCTTCTAGCATTTAAGTCAAAAAAAAACTGGCGACTACCACGAAAAAATGAATGCTGACAAATTTGAAGAATGGTTCGCCAATTTATTAAATAATTTAAGCGAGCCAAGTATAATAATAATGGACAATGCAAAATATCATTCCCGGCAGCTCAATAAGCCACCAACGGCACAAAATAATAAAGCCACACTGGTAGAGTGGTTGCAAAGGAATAATATCCAAGCTGATATGACGATGCTTAAAGAAAAATTGTCAAATTAATGAAATTTAACAAACCTCCGATGTCCACCTACAAGCTCGACGAAAAGACCAAGGAACGTGGGCATCAAGTACTAAGATTACCACCATATCACTGTCAGTACAATGCTATAGAATTAATTTGGGCTCAAATAAAAGGTACGTACTAAAGATATAAACTAAAGATATAAAATGTTAGGTATGAAATGATATTATAAATGAATAACACGATTTTTTCTTTTTTTATAAGGTTACGCAGCGAAAAACAACATGGCCCCACCGTTTACGGCAAATAAAATGTTAAAGATGCTGGAGGAAGCCTGTGAACATGTAACTCTAGATAATTGGAAGAAAATAATAGAAAAAACACAAAGGACGATTATTGAAGACTGGAACAAATATATCCGCATAGACCGAATTCGCGACCAACAATTGATTATTGCCGTCGGAGAAGATTCCGATTCCGAAACGAGCTCGCAATCTTCGAGTTCCGACTGCAGTGAATAAGAAAATAAACGATTTGAATAGTTTTTATTCTTTTATTATTATTTATTTACAAATTACCCATTTCTTAGCAATTTAATTCACAAATCTAAAATCGATAATTCCGATTTCATTTCCTTTACGAACTAATTCGATATTTTAAACAATCGATTTATTTTCGTTAGGTAACTTCACTACGATTGTCAATTATTATCTGTCACGCATATCTTCTTAGGACGCATATAGTATAGTTTTCTCACACCAAGCGCTTCATGAAAGATCTTCTGAATGGTTGTCCCTGAGATGCCTAATAGAGCCTCTATCTTTCGAAACGTCTCATGACGATCTTCGAGAATTAGTCGTCTCACAGCAATGATGTTATCTTCAGTGAAGGCGGATTTTGGGCGTCCTTCGCGAGATTTGTCACTAACACTAGTATGTCCACGCTGGAATTCTAAATACCAGCGTTCGACAGTCCGCAGACATGTGGCTTCATCACTGAACACAGATGTTCGTCCTTAAAAAAACTGAAGCCGTGTCAGGCCTCTACCTCTACCTCTACCAACCTAAGTTGTAGAAAATTATTGCATGAACATTTTCCTTAGAAAGATTCATTTTCGTACGTGACCTGACAGATTCCTATCGACGCTGTGACTAAACAATAGCATTAATCCTAATACTTTCAACTGTTTTGAGATTCAAAATTTAAACACATTCAAATATAGAACAGTTCCAAATTCAAAATTGCCGGGAAATATGGAAACGACAGAACTTAAAAGGCATGCCTCGTATTTGACTTACCTACAAGTTAACAGCTCTATGTGGGCTTGTTATCCGGGGGGCTAAACTACCGGATTTTAGTAAAAAATAAAAATACGACGAATTACAAATATTAATAAGACGTAATGCATACGTACATGTAAATTTTTGATTTCATAAACGAAACATTACAAAATACGTCAGTAGTCAGTAATTAACTAATTCTTAGTAACGTTCGCGTTAGTTAAATCTGGCGCCGCAATAAAATCATTATAAATTTATTGTTATATTTAATTATGTATAACTAATTAATTTTATACCCTAACTAATAAAAATATTTACACAACAGATTGTCTGTCATGTGCCTTTTCCAACGCATCAGACAAAGACAGCAACGTTGAATAAGTTATCCGTTGTGTAAATATTTTTATAAGTAAGAAGGTAAGTGTATTATTTCACGGGCGAAAACACAAAAGAATATATCGGGTAAATATGATACAAAGGATAAGTATTGTTTTTTGGATACAAAAAAACATTACGAAAGACCGAATTCATTAATAAAAAATATCAAATTGCGCAATCGTTTTGCACTTTATCGCATATTATGTACTACAGCGATTATTTTATCGATTTCGCTAATCATTTTCAGAGAAGTTTTATCGGTTCCACCTGACGTTGTGGTTATCACTCGGAGAAGTTGGACAAGCCCATGTTTTATTAACCGATTTCCAAAGGAGGAGGAGGTTATATTATATTAAAAAATGTTTTTTTATCCCGACCACGGCGAAGTCAAAAGGAAGGGTAGGTAATGATTTTGTCAGTCTATGTATATTTGTTATCGTAGCGCCTAAACTACTGGTCCGATTTTAATAAATGAGGTGTCAATAGATGCGTAATGATGCCGCGGGTAACATAGGCTATATATGTGTATATTTTAATTATGTATTTTGAGAATTGAACCTCAAATTCTAGAGTAAACTGCATCAGCTTAATTACCTTTAGTGGGCGCGACCACGGCTCTAGCTTGACCATTTTTGTCTTCTGCATGTCAGGATTTCTATTATATATTCAGGGTTATAGTTTTTTATCTTATTTTTTTTTATGTTTTCAACGATTAATGCGCCGTTTGTGGACAGATTTTCATAACTCGTATCGTTAGATTTGTCTCAATAACCCGTGTCCTTAAATAGCTTTTTTTAAAAAAAATGACAAAACGGCGGATTTTGGCGCCAAATTGTAAGTAGTTCCAAATTTTTTTTTAACCAAACTTATCGACATTTGTATCAAAATAAAGGAAATTAAATGGAGATTTCAAAAATATACATATGTCATGTATTTAAATTTAATCAGGAATAATTACAATCATTTTAAAGAAATCTATCGAATAAATTTGTAATCAATGGATTCAAATAGTCGTATTTAGCTTTAAATATATAAAAATGTCCAACGGTCCAACCCTATTGCGCATTTTTGTTATACCCGGTATAGTTAATGATATTTTGTATTTACGACGGTCACCAAATCAGTTTTAAATTTTTTATTTCGCTACTCACTGCTAGATGGCGCTGTATGTCGTTTAAACACAGTCTAGTTCATAGAAATGTGCCGGACAGAACACTAAAAAGTCTAAAATAAAATAAATAATTAGAAAAATAAAAAAAACCTGACTGCAAAACAAAACCAAATATACCTAAGATACCTAACACACTAAAAAGACTGAAACAAGACTGTAAAATCACAGTACTAAAACCTAATTCAACCTCTATTTTAGTTTAACAGATTACACTATGGGTTGAAGATTATGTGAAGTGAAATAATTGTCATGGTGTTTGTTAGCAGGCGGGACCCATTTACAAATTATATATCGTACGAAAATAAATTCTTTTTAGTGCGTTAGGTATCTTAGGTATTATTAGTTTTTTTTTTGCAGTCGGGTTTTTTTATTTTATTGGTGTAAATGCTCCTAGTCTACTTCCACGAGTTTTTCCAGTTTTCACTAAATAGTAGACTTAGTAATAGGATCCAAGGGAAATCGATGGAAACCGGAACAATATATAGGACAACCTATAGCGTTTACTGTTTTTTTTAAAAGTCAGTCAGCAAATTCTACTAAAAAGTAAGATTTTATGTTAAGGAATACTCCGGATCGAAAAGCATTGAGCGGAGCTCCGGGAGTTTCGGTATTACAAAAAAAACTTCAATTTGCTACTGACAATCATCATCACCACCATTATACCCATATCAGCATACAGACCTCCTGATACCGGTTCCTGGTATGTTACACCGACGTATCCATTATCGTAGCACTTTGAATATTCACTAGCCGCAATCATCGTCATCATCGCCATCACCTTTTCACCCCTACGGCTGCGGCGACACCACAGAGTAAATAATACTGTGATCGTCGAACTTTAAAAATTTTCAACAAGGCGTTTTTGTATTTCCACATCATTGTCATGGTACCGACTTCAAAACTAACAAGATTGGGAAGATAATTAATAGCTAAATTTAATCGACAAGGGGAACTTATTTTAAATAAGAATTATTGTTTACTTTTTGGTGTGTTTTTTAGATTTTTTTTGTTTTTCGTTGGAAGTCGGTTTTTTTTAGCTAAAAATAATTATTTGAATAATTTACATAAAATTACATACACTTAATTGAAGGTCATCATGTCAGAAGCACCCGTGAACAACCATTATGCATGAATTGGTAACTAATACCAAAACAGACCTCTTTCGGCAACTAACATAAGCTGCTTTTAGCCACAGAACACAATGCACAGCTCTTCAGTCCCGAGGATTAAATATCGTTTCTAGATTAATACACCCGTAGAAGCACCCGTGAACAACCATTATGCATGAATTGGTAACTAATACCAAAACAGACCTCTTTCGGCAACTAACATAAGCTGCTTTTAGCCACAGAACACAATGCACAGCTCTTCAGTCCCGAGGATTAAATATCGTTTCTAGATTAATACCTTTTTAATTTCAATATTACGATGGTATGGTTATGTGGGCGCGGTTTAAGATATTTCCAGTAGAAAGGCACTATAAATGCGATTGCGTCCTACTCCTTTTTACCCGACTACGGCGAAGACAAAAGGAAGGGTAATGATTTTGGCAGTCTATCTACGTATGTCTTGTTCACTGTGTTCCACCGCACGTAAATTCAGTAACAAACATCGATCTATGGGTGCTTGTAATTTCAATTTTATTACTCTTAATACTGCTTAACTCACCTATTACCGTAACTTACCTAGCATACTCCTTAACAGCTATGTGTACTGTAGATGATTGTATTTAAACTTGTAGAATACTTATGCAAATGATTTATTATGTAAGTGTTGGCTAAACTAAACTGTATCGCTGGCCCGCGGGTCACTTCTGACGTGCTGCGTGTAGGCACCTCAACACCCCAGTCAAGGTGACCCCGTCGATTCTATAATATGGGTGCGTGGCCTCTGTAAGTACCATATTCTTAAAAAAAAACATCAATATTATTAGTTCGTTTTTGATATAAACTAACCACGGATCACCAACACGGTCACCAACCACGAATGTCCCGAATGCTGAGGGTAGGTATCTCTTACAATGTTAAAAGTAGCGAAAAGGCCATAGTGTATAGGCATTAGGCCTACTGCGTTATAATTTTTGGGTGAGTAGGTATTTTAGTTTGTTACAGTAAACGTAACCTACCGTACCTTACAGTAACCTACCGTACTTGATAACAAAACTACGTCCTACTATTAGCTACATTCGTCAGCTGAGATATAAACAAGGCAAGACAAGGCAGACTTTGAACTGTTGTGGTTCAAAATATTTTTAATAATAATAATATCTATTGACGCTTCAAACCACGTCAATCTGGCCCCGTGCTTGTATAAGTACCCGAAGAGCTTGTATTACGGGGACCAGTATATGTATACAGAATACATATATAATTTAAGGTTATTTATTATATTATACACTTATTTAATACATATCCATGACCCAGGAGCACAGAAAAACTTTTTGTTCCTTCGGCGGGATTCGAACCCGCGACCCCCGGTTTGAGAACCAACGCGCTCAACTACTGAGCCACAGAGGTCGTCATTTGAAGTTTTGATAGACGGTCTCTACACATCAATCATCATGCATCGACTAGGTATTCGTCAACAAATGATTAACAACTGATCAAAATCTAGATTTCTTATTGATAAAGTTATCAATGATAAAACAACCCAACATTGAGTAATTACTTATGAATGGTGTTTCGACGTGTTAAATTTTAAGAACAACCTTTCTTACCGACCATAACATCCTTAGAGGCCGAACACATGAATTGACATAACATAAGGTTGAAAAGACAGAATAGCGAGCAGTGATATCCGCAAAACTTGGCTATTCGCAAGAAAAATATCTTACGATTTATTTATTTACTCGTATAAAATATGGACTTTATACGAGTAAATAAATAAATCGTAAGTTCATATTGACCAACGCATTTTGAACTCAATTGTGATGTTATGACGGACGCTGTCAACATTTTGTAAACATGTCAAAGTTTTCTAACAGATTATTCCAACGGAAACGTGGAAGTTGTCTCTATGAGTAGAAGACCTGGCTGATTCAATCTACCACAGTCCACACATGAAAAAAATATGTTCCGATAGTCCCTTAGCATAATTGGTAAGTTAAATAGATAGTGGAATTATTGATATTGGATAGTGGAAAGTGGACATACCTTTAGTAGGCATCAGCTACACGTGACAGTAGAACTTGAACTGTAAAGGCAGCAAAGGCAGTAGCTACATGTATGTTACTTCATTAAGTATGAAAGTGCCCTAGCCCCCAAACTGTAATAAGTCGAGGTTTATTGTCGCTAGTTTATATTCTCGCCGGGATAATTCCCGCATCACGTACGGACAATTCCGTGTTATTTAATAACCTACATAGATATAAAACTTTTTTGTTTTTGATTAAATAGCGCTTGACTGATTGATTGATATTGAATAGATGAACTACCGACCAAATACCTCTGAAACCGGGCATCAGTGAACTAGTGTCGAAACGCAATACTGTGGCGGTGCAATCCGTTAACCTTCTGCTCCTCTAGAACAATCGTATCGCGTGATCTAATTAGTAATTACTGAATACAATGAACCTAAGGCATATGTTTATAGATAGGATGTCAACACAACTCCCACTGCCTATAATATCCGAATAAAATTAAGTTTAGCTGGTTCCTCTTTAAAATCAATTAGGTTAAGAATGTTAAACAACTTTTAAGTTGATAGCAACGAAGATTAAACATATTGATTAATAGCTTAACAGAGGGCGATCGCTTTAAAATTAAAACTTTGACAAACTTAGGTCTTAGGCGGAAAACCCCAAACCGTTCGAGTAGAAAATGTCAGTATCGGTAATTCTGAAATCTAACAGTTCCTTATATCTCGAAAAGGAGAATCTGTTATTATACATCTCAGGTCGTCTTCGAAGATATATTGTGGTCAAAAGATGAAAATGAGTAAGGCACGATAGGAAAAAAATTCAAAATTAGAAGTGGGATAAGATTTTCGCGCGTGAAGATTTCGCATTATTAAAAGATTTGGTCTTGTATAGTAGTTCTTTTATGTAAAGATTTACTATGTATTTACTTTAGCGACATCTTTTTTATAAAGAAACACTACGTAGAACTGCTGCGACAAAATTTACATTGACAATAAGGAACTAGGAAAATAACTTTATACTTATATTTGTGTAATCTAGTCGATTCGGTTTACGTAGATCACTTCAGTCTAAAACTACGGGAAACTTGTTGCAATTATATGATTTGGTGTGTTTTCAAGTGAATAATTAATGAAATTAGTCGCTAAAAATACTCACATGATGTATCGTAATAACTCCGGACTTTTCGGTCATTTTGTATAAATAATATTTAATATCACAGATATATCACAACTCGAGTTTCAGTAAACACCATCACCAAAGTCTAATTAGACTGCCAACGTCTAGCACGTTCACTAACATGAACTACTGTATTACTTTGTACCCAAATAAATTATAATAAATAACGAGCGCGGAGAATTGTATGACAAGGCGCGGGTCTGGCAACATACGCTTGACCGCTCGGCGCGAGAATCACGCCATCAATGTAGGCGCGTGGACCTTGATCCTTGGTTTTGTGGCGATTATCGGCGCGCGCGCATTACACGACAGGGTTTCGCCGCTTTTGCAAATACAATAATACGATTTATTTTCGTGTGGTAATGTGTTCGAAGACCACGCTAATGTAAAGTGTCAACATCAGTCATAGTCTTTTACATCGATATATATCCTTGAATATTACTCTGCCGGAGTATGCCTAATATTACTTTGAGGACCTAGTTGGAAAAATATTTTGTTGTTGTAAAGGGTATAATTCAAAATTGGTCCTTCAGTCGCCAAAGTGGATACCTGATCCATAAGGAATCGAGGAAACTCAAATTTTATAGGGACATCTATAAGGATTTGACTTTGTGAAGTAAATCAAGCATATGCTACCAAAAAGTAAAATTTCGTGCCAAGGGTGTACCCTGGATCCAATAGCACTGAACCGAACTCCTCAGGACTCAGAACACTCCTTCCACAAATACCTAGTGAAAGCTTGGCGCGTATTCAATAATACGTTCGAACGCTTCTTTTAAATTTTCTTATAGTGTTATTAAAAATATAATAAATATGACTAAAAAGGGAAAAAATATTATTTTTAAAGAAAAAATTAAACCGACTTCAAAAATAAACATGCACAAAAAAGTATGAAATAAATATTAGGTCCTTACATGTAAAATTGACGTTATAAGTGGTCATCATCACAGGTAAAGATTCGATTTAAAATATGTTGATTTTTAATCGAATCATAACCTGTGATGAAAACTGGATCCTGTAAGTTAATCGGGAACGCTCATCGCAATGGCTAAACCCTGGTGAACCAGCCAAAGCCTAACAAAAGCGAAAATCGAAAAGCGGACTAGTGCCGGTGTCGTTCACTACAGCTTTCTTAAATCTGGCCAGACGATTACGGCAGATGTCTACTGCCAGCAACTAATCATGATGGAAAAGCTAGCTGCTAAACAACCGAGGTTGGTCATTCGCTCTAAGCCACTGCTGTTTCAGGACAACGCTAGACCACACACTGCACAATAGACGGCTACCAAATTAGAGGAGCTTCAATTAGATACGACATCCACCGTACTCCCCGGACCTTGCTCCTACAGATTACCATTTTTTTCGAAATTTGGATAACTTCTTGCAAGGGAAAAAATTCATCTCCGATGGGGCAGTCCAAAGCGCCATCAAAGATTTTATTGATTCCTGTCCGAATGGTTTCTTTAGAAAAGGAATCAATGAACTACCTATAAGATGGCAAAAGTGCAAAGATAGCAATGGATATACTTTGATCAATTAAATATATTATATTTAAAAAAAAATCGACTTTACGTTCCTCCTTTACTAAACGCCAATTTCATATTATGTAATGACCTAATATTATTTTCTTAATAATTTCCCTTTTAAATTCGGCTAGGATTTTAACTATTTCTCTACTCAATCTTCATAATTTTTATATACATACTTTTTTGTGCATTTTTACTTTGGAAGTCGGTTTAATTTTTTGTGATGATAATTTTTTTTATTTCCTGCATATTATAATTAAGAAGCTTACAAGGACGTAGGTTAGTGTGGAGGTATTGGCACCAGCAGAAATATATTGGCGAAATTAAAATAGAATAGCCTACAATCTTAAGCAAAAGCGGTCTTCAAACGCAAAAGTACTTCCAGCAAATCTTCTTCTCTCTTACGTTTTTTTTAACTTAATATTTAAATTCAAAACTATTAAACGACCGTGGTCACTTAATATCACGACGTGTTTTAGGTCATGTCCGTGAACTTGCTATTAAATTAAATTAGACATTCTTACTAGTAGAATGGGTATTGACCCGTAATAGAGGATAAGAAGAATTGACGCCAATTTTATTTTAATTGAAATTTAACTATCCAAAAGTACCCCGAGTCCCGACCTAATAGGCAAAATCGAGTCTGGTGCCATGTGATCAAATATTAAGAATCACGCAGTGTACAGATGATCACAGTTAATGTTTGCGACCATTAGGTCCTAATTTGAGAAGGTTAATGTTACTTTTCGTAATTAATATGGAAATTCCAGATAGTACTGGCATTGTCGGGAATTAAGATAACATTCACAAAAACAATTGACGTGATAAACGGATATTATCATTTATATATAATTTTGGATGAAATCATTTACTCCAAAATTATATTCACTGCTATAAATACAAGGTGATTGTGCAAAATGAAATCAAAACCGATCTTTCAATCATATGGGCAACGCTACCTGGGCAAGACATCAAGGAGTAGATATATAACGGTAGGTTATCTAAAAAGGAAGGAAAATTGGAAAATATAAGGCAGTGTATTTTTGGAATCTACAAGCAGGTTTTGCAGAGGTTTTCACCGAGGCTGAAAATCCTAGGATATTTCCTGAACAACAAACTCGTCAAGCGTGAGCAATACTATGCAATCGCGAGGAAAACAACATGTTGCGGAAATACCCCTCGAGGACGACATTCCTGTGATACCCACCCCTTAAGGAGCCAGCTGCTTATTGGGTATTGATTGATGTTAATTCCTCAAGATGTGTTAGGTCACTCAATCACTCACTCTTGTCACTCTTCTCTTCGAGATGGAACGAGATTGTAAGAGCCCCATGTCTGTAACGATTTTTGCCGAACTTACGAGCAAGACGGCTAGAGACTAGTGCTGCTTTGAAAGCTTTCTTGGCAGTTCTAAAGTAGATTTTGAAGAAGTGTTATGACGAAGTAGTCATTAGTCTATGTTCCTGAAGGCATTCAAGTAGAGTTTGACAGGTAACACATGTAGTATGGTTAAACGCGATAGCTTTCTAGAATTATTTTTTTGTGAGATTCCCTTTGTCTATGAACCGAATTCAGCTCTCTCGAGAAATTACCCATAGCTATAGGCTCATAGAGGCCTTAGACGAAAGTAAGAACTTTTTGAAATTACATAGTGTGAAAAGCAGCTAAATGTTTTAATTATTGAAACATATACTTAAAACAGCCCAAAATCAATAACGTGTCTAAAATCTTAGATTGACTTCAATCTTAGATTCTCAAACAAAATCCTAGTCAAAAACAATTCAATACTAGGATCGTTGAAATGTATTGAAATCTTTATCTCAGAGAATCTCTAAAATGAGATTAAGATTGATTATTAATTTCGGGCGTTAGCCATTACATGACATATTGTCGCGATATCGGATATCGGACCTAATGATTGTGAAAACGCTCTTATGCCGACGATATAAGAGCGCTTTCCGAATCCCGGTCCGATATCGGTAGAAACGCTCTCAAGTAAAGAGCACCATAGACATTTGTAGAGATTATTATCGTTGATGTAGCTGGGAATTTTACTCACCTAACACCATCCCTGAGGCAGTAACACTATGGCGGATAAAATCAAAAGTTACGCGCGCCTCCTGTGACGTCACCTGAATCCCATGCTTCAACCTGAAAACAGACATAATATTATAAGCGCTGATTCTAATATTATTAAGGTCTGTTCATAAGCATTTAAAATATTTTAATGTTCTATTAGTCTTTATGAACTCATAATATTTTTATTAAATGCCTAAGTAGTGAGCGAAATACGTCATATCATTTACGTCATGACATTTTGTGACCGCATTGAGAACGGCATCCCTGTTTACCTCTCAATGTAAACTTCGGAACTTAGAGGTCTATTCATAGGTAAATAATATTGACGATTTGCATGAAAATACGTTTAGATAATGCTTTATCTAGTAAGATGTAATCATTCACTGTGCACATATATATGCACATCCGTCGCCGCCGTCTAATAACAGCAGGCAAGCAGAACAGAAAACGTTGACTTTTCATTCAGTTTTAGAATTAAGGATTGTTTTAAGAAAAACAATGATATTTATCCCTGTCTTATTGCACCGTAATGTATATGTCACCGTAAAATTGTAAGATAACTAGAGACCGTTCGATTGTAATATAACTAGAGAGATTATAATATGTCGACAGATTGTCAAATAAAAATTCTCCTTACAATTGTACGCATTATTTTTCATTATATTATAATATAACGAACTGGAATTCGTCAAATTGTCAACTGTCCGTAGGTTGTCGCTGATTGGTCGGTCTTACAGTAAGTAGGCGGATTTATGTCCATAGAATTAAGAATGGGTTACAGTAGGTCTAAAAAGCCGCTTTGGGTCTTTCATATTATTATGTCCACTGTAATATTTTTGTAACTCTATGATAAATTCATCTCGGTTAACAATATCAGGAATTTCCGAGTTTTGCTGAAGTACATTCTCAATATCCGACATGGCTAAACTTTAGAACAATATCCCAACATTTGTCCTATTAATTGGTTTATTGTAATTTTACCGCTTATGGTTACTACGGTTCCTTATGGTTACTACGGAATTCTTAAAATTGGTTAGGTTAAGTTAGAACATTTTTATTACGTTCAAAATGGCTTTGAATATATAAAAGAAGAAGGTAGATAGTATTACTCCGGCCAAGTGTGAGTGGCACAAGAAAATAACATTTGTTGTTATTTTCAGAGCCGTAGCTACCGCTGTATCAGCCGTATCAATTATATGGGGCTACAGCGGCCCCCGAATGTGTGTCAGAAAAAAAATAGTAAAACATTACAGTATCACTCTTAGCCCGACCTTCCTGATAAAAAAAAAACAATATAAACGTGAGCACATTAACACAGAAACTTGAGAAACACGTAGAAAACTTATAGATTATATCATATTGTGTGTCTAAGGTAAAAAAAATATCATGCCTTCCTCACCCTCGCATATGTAAAATTACCACTCAGTGTTTTCAAAGTGCAAGTAATTATTTCTAAGCAACTAAGTCTTTTAGATATGGACAGAATCTTAAATTATATCTATTATCGTTTATTTTTAATTCCCACTCTCTCTCTCGCGTTACTCCGCTGTTGATTTTATGACCAGTATTTTTTTTTTTTCGAAGTTTCCAGAATTAAAAACTACGCAAAAATTTCATCATTTTCGTTTATTACGTGAAGTACTCAAGTACCTATATATTTTACATCGCAGATTACTCAATAATATTATTATAATGTTTTAATAAATAGGAAGCTGTATTATATTTTTATAACTATCTGGTCTGCTGCGCTCAGCTAATGATTTTCAACGTGTGAAAATTCACAGACACGGACAGCATTTAAATTTAGTTGTCAACACAACTGCTGATTTTCTGACCAGTATTTTTTTCAAAGTGATGAATTCTCATATACCAATATTATACTAAAATTAAATGCGAGCAATTTTCTGTGAATTTTTACCCTTGGGCTGGGGGGCCCCCAAAATATTTTTGATATGGGGCCCCATAAGGCTCACTACACCACTGGTAATTTTGGTATGTGTTTAGTGTTTGTTGTTATAGCAAATTTGAAATATACTAAAACCTATCATATAACTTGGGGCAGACTGGTGGTCAAACCAAACATCATTTGGTCTACTACTTGCTCAACACTTAATGTGAATATAATTATTATGTTAAAGTATACATTCACATTAAGATTGCAGTGGGTCATCAGTGTAAATGTGATTATTGACCAATGACTCTTAAGGATATAATATACATTCACCAACTCAAGAAAGCCATTCAATCATTGTGACTGCATCATTGGTCGATTTTTACATCAATACACATAGATCCCAGAAAATGTCAACAATTTGTCAATAAATAAATTTTAAAAAGTAGTTAAAAGACATTTGTGTGCAAATTTTATAGACATTTATATTATAGTTGAAAGATTTAATTGAGGACAGCACACCCTGGGAATAAGATGACCCTATGAGGCAATTTCAGTTTACTAACTAAACAATGTACTTCTGTACTGTAATAATATGAAATTGCCGTTCTGCAGTACTGGCCATTTCAAATCAAAATAATTTTTGTTTGGCTAAGAATTCTAATTTCAAATTATTTTAAAAACATGGAATTCTTTTTCCAAAAGTAGTCATTTGTTTATTGATTAGTGTTACATTTTCATCGCATTTCAATCTTCTTCGTCATCATGGATACGTTAAAAATTCGAGTAATTATGGAATATGATTACCGTCGTGGCAGCAACGCGGCACAAGCGGCACGCAACATCAACGACGTTTACGGAGCTAACACTACAAACCAACGCACAACCTGTTATTGGTTTGCTCGCTTCCGTTCTAGAAATTTCGACCTGAAAAATGAACCTCGTGGTCGTCCGAAGACTTTGGTCGACAATGACGAATTAAAGGCGATTGTGGGAGCTGATGATACATAATCTACGGCTGAATTAGCAGCAGTTTTCGACGTTAGCGTCAAAACAATATTGGTCCATTTGCGTCAAATTGGAAAGGTAATAAAGCTTGACAAATGGGTGCCCCACGAACTCAATGATCGCCAGCGCGAAGTACGCGTCGAGACGTGCCTTGCACTGCTCAACAGACACACAAATAAAGGAATTTTGAACCGCATTGTTACCTGCAATGAAAAATGGATTCTGTTTGATAACCGCAAGCGCTCAGCAAGTTGGTTGGATCCTGGTTCAGCACCTAAACAATTCCCTAAACGAAAACTTACCCCTAGAAAAGTGATGGTCACTGTTTGGTGGTCTAGCGCCGGTGTGATTCATCACAGCTTCTTACCAAACGGGGTGAGCATTACTGCAGATGTGTACTGTGAAGAACTGAACACAATGATGGAGAAGCTGGCACAGCTCCAACCAATATTGGTCAATCGCTCGTCTCCGCTGTTCCTGCACGACAACGCGCGACCTCATACTGCACAGCAGACGGTCTCCAAGTTGCAAGAACTGGGGTTCGAAGCTCTCCGTCATCCGCCCTACTCACCAGACCTTGCGCCTACAGACTACTACTTTTTCCAGAATTTGGATAACTTCTTGGCAGGAAAAAAATTCAATACCCGAGAGGCAGTACAAAATGCCTTTGAAGAATTTGTTGCCTCCCGTCCAGCTGATTTCTTTAAGAAGGGCATCAATAAACTGCCACTGCGTTGGCAAAGATGCATTGATTGCATGGGTGATTAGTTCGATTAATACAAATAAAAAATACATGAAAAAAATTCGTTTAAATTTTTTCATACAAAACGGCAATTTCATAGGTAAAGACCTAATATATTGTAGATATTGTAATTTAATATATTTTTTTTTACATATTCTTTTGTTTTTGTTGTATTATATGATACGTATTTTTTTTTTCAAAGAACAATTTTGGCTAACCTTTTTACTAAAAGGTGGCACCCGCGCGAGTTTCTTACGCCGGTTCTTCTCGCCGGGTTAGGGTTCCGAAACGGTGGTAATTGTAATCCTTCTTTTTTCTTTGTTTAATGTTCAGAAAACAAAACATTGTTTTTTATTCTGAATAAAAATACTTTTATTTTATTTTTTCAATTTATTATTTTGCGCATTAGTGCACTCTTAAAATGAATATAGTAAAGTTGGTCAACCCATTCTTTTAGCTTATTTTTCTCATCTCATCGCAGTCTCATCTCATATATAGACAATACAAATACTTTGATAATATTCATTGGCAGTCATCGTTTTTTGATGGCAGTGACAGACGATGTTCGGAAAACAAAGATTCCTTTACAACCTTATGAACATTGTACTGTACCATGTGTAATTAATTTTATATTAAAGCCAAACAAATAAATGTGCGACAGGGTGAATAGGAATGGGTAACAGCCTCCATGGTCTAGTGGTTAAAGCTTGGCTCTCGACTCGGGAGGTTGTGGGTTCGATTCCCACATTGGAACAACAGAAAATGTTGTTTCCAAGTTTGGTTAGGACAATGCAGGCTGATCACCTGATTGTCTGACAAGAAAGACATCAAAGAGACAGAAAAGTCAGACCCGCGCCTCTTGCCAGTCGTGTCAGTTATCCGTACCACTGGGTCATGAGAGTAAAAGAAGAGAGAGTGCTCTCGTGTACTGCGCACACACTTGGACACTATAAAATTACTCCTGCGTAACTGGCCTGGTTTCAATGAAACCGGCCACCGTCACCGAAATCGGTGTGGGGAGTTATTATTACGATGAATAGGATTAAACTAAAAATCCATGTCTTTTCTACATTGCTAAATATCTTTGCATAAAAAAAATTTATTGCATTGATCTTTGAATATTTAAAAACTTATCATTTTTAAAAATAACATTTCATTATAAAAACTTTAATAAGTATCAAGCAGTCTTAAATATTACAGCAAGTAGGTTCACTTTATGTACAGAGTATCAGCAACAACATTAAATAATCATAAACAGGACAGATAGACAGACAGTAAGCGAATATTACGTACGCAGATGATAAATAATAAGTTTAATTTACTTTGACAAACACTTGCTAGCAACTTTTTAACATATTACATTAGATTTTACATTGATCAACTACTACCCGTTACTATCTGTAACTAGTATTTATGTGAACATCAAAGTAATTAAGACTGATAACGGATAACGGAACTGCAAAGATACATACTTACGTGTGAAAGAAAAACGAAAAGTAGGGCTCTCAAGAGAGGCTGATGGTAGCATAGTTATACTATTTACAGATGCTAAAATAGTTATATATTAAGAAGACTTACCACCAAACTTTAAAAGATGGTCTGCCTTTGGTTTATAAATAAAAACTATGCACTTTCTAGGGAAATAAATAAAAAATTCAAGAGATAATTAGAGTAACGTGACGTCTAGCAACTTTCATACCTTATAACCATAGATAATAAACTATTAGTTAGGTTTCTATGGAATACACTTTCCTTATAAATGTCAAAAATTGTATTTGCATCGCACATGCATCGCATGATCGCAATAGCCAAAAAGAAAATAATATGTCATTGTCAGTCATCTTTTTTTTTTAATATGGCATCGGCTAATAACTATTTGCCAGTGTCAAGTTAAAAAGGCGGGAAATATAACTTTCATTTCAATTTTCAACACCTCATTCCTAAGTCGTCACGTCTAAAGTCTAGTCAAAGTCCAAATAAATAGTCAGTGCAGTTCATGAGTCATGTCAGTCGATTCAGTAAAGTGGCAGAAGCTTTACTGAAAGTTTCTAGGGAGTTTTGGAGGGAAACTCAAAATAGCACGTTTTTAGAAGTTGTACCACTTGCCCACACTTGTGCACGTTAACGAATATTTAATGGTTAATATTCTACCAATATTACACATTAAGAACCGAAATAACACACATTTATGAAAAAAATGCAAAATCCAAACGTCACCCATTGAATTCCCGGCAAAACTCTCATTGTCAGTCTTAGAAAATAAATAGTTTGTCATAGACAACAAATGATTTTTTGGAGATTCTCGTATTCGTAATTCTATTTGGATTTTTTTCGTTACATACGTTGTGAAATTTAATTTTGTGATAGTTTATTTTGAAGATAAGTGAAACAAAAATACCAGAACGTAAGTAACCAATAAATAAAATGGGGCTACCAGATTGTGGATTGCCTGAAGAAAAACTACCACAATGTTGGTCGGATGATGTGCGAATGAATGCCCTTTTTGCACCGTTTCGATTAAAGTCCGCGAATCCGGAATCATGGGAGATGAAAATGAAGTTTTGGTCGGATATGGTGAGGCAGTGGTGCAAGTATAAGAAGGACCCTATAGTCAATGCAGCAGACGTGAAGTGTGTTTACCAGAGAAAGGGGCGCACAGCAGTTTGTATAGACATCGTCATAGAGGAGATGTTCAGGTACAGTCTACAGAAATAGTTGAAATCAACTTGTATAAATATATTGGTAAATAAACAACCAACCAACCTTATATTTTATCACTACACAAATTTAGATTGTGAGATATCTGCAAAAGAAGTGTTTATCTTTGAGACTGACAACATGCTTCTTTATTATTAGTACTCCTTGTCTTAGGTTATTTACTAATAAATAATAATAAAAATAATTATGCTTCATGTTAATTACTTTTCTTCTTTTCATTAATCAGTTGTTTATGAATTTTCTATTTATAAATGCTATTTTGGAATAAAATTTGCATTAACTTTTTATTAAAATGATATGATAATATGGTAAATGGTGAATTATATACTTTTCTATTTTTACTATACCTACTATCAGACTAACTAATTTAAGAAAAAAATTTGAAGATAAATAATACTGTGGAATCTATGGAAAATAAATAAAAATACCATCAATGTAATTCTTATAGCCAGATTTGAATTAACCATGTCTATAAGGTCACTTATTAATTAACATTTATTTTAAATGCAAAGCAATATTGCTTTGCGTTTAAAATAAATGTTTAAATAGTATATTAAACTTTGCTTTCACTTGCACATGAATATATATTCATGTGTAAGTGAAAGAGACTAGTAGCGATAAAACAATGTACAAAAAGTAACCATCTAGTAACATTCCTAAGCACAGAACTAGTTGTGTAAACAAAAATTAAAAAATCCACTATATTATTTAAGTTAATTATTTAGTAGATATTATTTTATATGAATTATTACTTATATTTCAGAAATGGCGAGTTGTGTCCCCTGTCCAAATACCAACAGATTCTGCACAACGGCCCTGAAGGATGGGTCAAATGGGGAGCCAAGCTGGCTTTCAAACCTGCTGTGTTTGCCCTCACAGCTGTCACCTCATTTCTTCCCAAGAGGGAAGTCACAGACTCCAATGGACTACCTAAAGCCAGTATTGATTCTACTCAAAGATTTGTTTTAGAATCTTCAGTTAGGGTATGTTGAAATATAAAGAAAATTCAATACAATCTTCTTCTAATATTATATATAATTGAATTGTGGTTTCTATGTCTCGTTAAAACTTGAGAACGGTAGGACCAATTGCATGGTCTTGAAATAATTGTGGAATTTCAGGGAAGGTTTAAATGGTGAGAAATGTTGGAAAAATTGTGGGAAAAACTAAATACAACAATTTAAATTTCACTTACCTGTTCACTGTGTTCAATTTGTCACTTGACTTTCTAATATTTAATCAGTTTATCTGTTTGGTTTATTTTAAAAAAATCTACTGGTCCCAGTGGGTTGTAGGTAGTAGGTGTAGTTTTTGGTGTTGAAATGGTAGGTGAATGTGGGCAGGTTAGTAGATTGGTAAGTAGTTGAAGATGTAGGTGTAGATTTTAGGTATTGGTGTGGGTGTAGTTATTTGTCGATTTCAGTTCATAGTAAAGACAACATGTGTCGGGACAGCTAGTATGTTATAAATATGGTAATCCTTGTAAATCAATGTTTTAGGATACTATAGAAGAACTGTATAGCTCTTATTTTAAATTTTCAGGACCAAGCTACAGAATTGATAAATAATTTCCCACCTGGTGTGGAGAGAATTGGAACGATTGATGATTTAATGCGGAAAACAGGCGATACCAATAGAGAAGCATTTGAAGTGTGGCTGGGGTACCTGGTGTCACAGGGCCTGGCAATGAAGAAAGATGATGTTGTCAAACTAGGTAACATTTTCACATTTATTCTATTTTTCACTACTGATAATATTTGTTTATTTGATAACATTCTAGTCAAAATGAATGAAAATCCTTCTATACACAAAATGTATAAACAAAAAGTCCCTTGACAGTCATGGTTCTATGAAAATGATAGACCATGTATGAAATACGACGATTCTAGAAAGACATTACAAACACCGTTGTTCTGTATGTCTATGAATATTCAGAAAACCAAACATTTTGTTTACCACATTTCATTTTGTCTTAACTCTTCATGCACATATGTGATAAAACTATTTCTTACTTTTATCCAAAGATTTCAAAACTAATGATAGGCTATGACATACATTTAACAGAACAAATCTTCATACAAGAAAAAGTCTTGATTTTACCATAGCTCAAATGTCAAAATGGCCCCAAACAATCCTAGAAGTGGGGTCATTTAAGTGGAACAGTTTTTATATACGTCTATGGTTATATCTTATTTATTATCTACAGCGGAGGGCAGTAAAAAAGTGTCCCCCATAACGACAATGGACGAGTCGCTAGTGAAGCTGTGCAACGCCGAGACTCGTCTGGAGGAGGACGCCGTGCGACTGACGCGCGAGGTCGCGGCCGCCGCGGCCGAGGCCTCCGCCGCCATGAAACTGGGCAACAGGCTGGCGGTCAGTATAATGAGGAATATTTTCTCCTAAATGTAATGCGTGACTTCGTTCGCACGCAAAGCAATCCCGCGGGAGCTTTTTTATTTTTCTGGGTAGCAAAAGTGAATAATATTTAAAAATCGGGAAAATTTCCAGCTAAAAATCGGGTGACATCTGGAGATTTTTTATCAACATAAAACAAAAGATACGTTAAAATTATTTATTTAAATAATCTGTATATTTTCCGAAACTAAGGAATATAGCCAAAAGTGCTAAAAGGTAATGCTATTTTGATAAAAATTAAAACTGCATCATTAGATACATTTTTATAAATCAATTTCCCTGGCTTGTCAGGTTTTATTTTTTTTTACATTACTTTGTAGATTTTTCCTGATTGATTCCTGAATAGCTCTTTCGAAAGATATTGATTTCTTAATAATATTAAGGTGCAGTTGTTTTTTTTATCTGGCAAACGACAGTTGAACCTGTTTTATTTGTAAACTTTTAACTTGGCAACTGTATACGACATTCAAAACCAATTAGACAAACATAACATAAGGAGATACAGCCTGACAGACAAACGGACAGACAGACAGCGTAGTCTCAGTAATAGAGTCCCGTTTTTACCCTTTGGGATGGAACTCTGAAACAAGTTATAGTGAGGGTTTTTGATATTTTTTCTGCCACTAGGAGGCAGACTCAACTCATACAAAGCGTCATCTGGTGACCGTAAGTGGTATCAAAAACGGTCAATAAGAATTTTCGATTCTTTTTCCGTCACCAGGCGACGCTTGGTAGCCGGACGGCCCTTGTCTTGTCAAAAAGCTGTCAGATATCACAAATTTAAAAACCCTCATTGTTACAACTTGTACTGTAGGCCAAGAACCACCTCCGCAAGAAGTTGAAGGCGCAACAACGCCGGGACCGCTGCGAGGCCGCTCTCGACAACGTCAGGCAGCTGCTGGCGCAGGCCCGCAATAGCACCGTGAACACTGCCGTCATAGACACATACAGGTTAGTTCGGACTACAACATACCCCATTGTCTTAGACTTTAAACGAGACAATCTTGTATATAATAGGTTTCTCGAAAACGGCTGCTAGTATTGCCATGAAATTTTTAGTATGCAGGGAGGTTTTGGGGAGAAAAAGCGTACTTATCCGGGATAAGAACGATTTTTCTTCAATAAGAAAGCAAACTTTTAAGCTTTTGTGTTTTTTCGTTCGTCGTGCAACAATAATTTCGACTGTATTATGTCAGTCCGATTGGCAGTTTCGGAATGTGGTGGGCTTAAATCCCGGCCAGATAACAATTTTGTGATTCTTTTGTTTTTTTTTTATTTATCAGAACTCTGAGCAAAGCTTGGTTGTCCAGGTACTTAATAAAAATATTTATAAGGTAAATATTTACACCACGGATACACAAATCTATGTTGCTGTCTTTATCTGATACGTTGTAAAAGCCACTTGACAGACAAAGACAGCGACATGGATTAGCGTATGTATAGTTTTTCTAAGTTATGATTAACGCTATTTTGGTGTTCTGTTTCAAAAAGTTTAAAATATCACAAAACATTTGTATGTCATTTATATTTATTTCAGGCGCAATATTTAGGTGTTCGCAACTGTGCTACATTCCTGTTGTTAAATTTTCCGAAGAAGTATAATATTGTAGGAGGAGTGGATGCTCCAAAGGGAGATCTCCGACCGAGCGAGGCGGTATGCTCGGTCAGGCCGAAGCCCACTTGTATGAATTTCAGATATCGTATATATAGTGCCGATCTTAGAAAACTTCGATAGCGCGATTCAGGATTGTGGCGCTAATTGGTCCGCCACAATATTAAAATGTTATTTTTTTATTTTATTTCCAGAACAAGTGCAAACGCTATGAAGGAGAACATGAAACAGAACGGTCTGGACGAGGACTCGGTGTTCGACACCATGGATGACCTAAAAGAGGTTAGTTATATTAATTACGTACTAGCCTGAAGTGATGCTGTGTCGCGTGTGGCGCGCGTCTGTATTTTGAGCTATTAGTATTGCCAGTGTTAACTTATTAGGAGTTAACACTGGCAACAACAATAGCTCAAAATCTACAGCTTGGCAAAAATGAGTATGATGCAGTGACAGCAGAAACAAAAAACATTTTCGACTGTATCATCCTTTATCCTTATATGACATATTTAATTTAAATATAATATAATGCAATTCATATATATATATATATCTTCTTATATATAAAGATGAATTGCAAAACCTGTGACTCGCTAAAACTCGAGAACAGCTAGAGCGATTTGGCTAATTTTGGCCTTAAAATAATTTGTGGAAGTTCAGGGAAGGTTTAAATGGTGAGAAATATTGGGAAAATTGCGAGGACTGCTAAAATGCCGATTGAACATAGGACAGAGTAACGTGTGTCGGGACAGCTGTTAATAAATTATAAATAAATATAATATATCATTCTATTTATTTATAATATATATAATATATCATTCCAATCAATAAAAGATGATACAATCAAAAATATTTTTAGTTCCTGCTGTCACAGCGTCATACTCTTTTTTGTCAAGCTGTACCTGTAAAATTTTTTTATATTTTGACCACAAAGCCCTTAGAATTTGAGTAGAGATTATCGTTTAATCAGTTCCGCACAGTCCTCACTTAGCGTAATTCGTATTATGTATTGCAGGTGATGGAAAGCTACAACGAGGTGTCGAAGGCGCTGGGCGGCGGCGTGGAGGAGTTCGACGCGGCTGAGCTAGAGCAAGAGCTGAACGAGCTGATAGCCGGCCCCGGCGCGCCGGGCGGCACTCCCGGGAAGGATGAGAGGAGAGACCCCGTCAGAGGTAGTTACACAATGGGGAACATACATAGTTTTTTTTATTGACTTTTCGAAAAGTACGTAATAAGCCAGGAAATATTATCTATGATAAATATTATCTACGATCAACCGTTGACGAAATACAGTCATCACAAAGGTGTGATCGTTGGAGACCATTAAAAACGCTCTATACAAAAAAATTATGCACAAGTGATTGTATGAAGTGATGTATGAAGATAAATACAAAATCGATTTTATTAACTTAAATACTGGGTTTATGTATATCGTTGTCATAACAAAAAATGACACAAATAACTTATACATTTGGACAATAATTTTCGTATTTCAATCATAGCAAAAAAAATCGTCGTTTTTTAGTCTTGTAACTTTTTAAATTAGCAAGTGATTACTGTACTTTTTGCATTTTTCGGTCCATATTTATGTTGCCTTTCGAAAAATATGAGAGTTTTGCTGATTTAAAACAAAGGCATGAAAAACGAAACGTAACGGAAGAGCACATTAGCGCGCTATTAATGACGACCTCTTTGGCTCAGTGGTTAGCGCGATGGCGCTCAAGCCGGAGGTCCGCGGGTTCGAATCCCTCCAGGGAACAAAAAGTTTTCTGAGTTCCTGGGTCATGGATGTGTATCAAATATGTGTATTATGTTGTGGGAATAAGTGGATGCCCCAAAGGGAGATCTCCGACCGAGCGAGGTGGTATGCTCGGTCTGGCCGAAGCCCACTTGTATGAATTTCAGATGTCCTATATATAGTGCCGATCATAGTAAACTTCGATAGCGCGATTCAGGATTGTGGCGCTAATTGGTCCGCCACAATGTAATAAAAATCTTAAATATATGTATAGTATAAAAGTATTAAATAATATATTTCCGTTGTACCCGTAACACAAGTTCTTCGAGAACTGACAACGGGTTAATAGATATTATTATGTATTATTATTTACCATTAATTTAATATTTAGGCTTACGTTTAGATTCAAATGGACCTACACAGAGTGTAGTATTGTACACTAATAGAAATAAGAAAAAAAAAACAACATTAACGCGTTCGCAAGTCGCAACCTTAATATCAAATGGAGAAATCAGTTTCGTTAGCTGGTTGTCAACTTGGATCGAAAAATTATCACAAAATTGCGCGGATTAAAATGTTTTTGATACATGTGTCAGACGTTAAATTAAGATCCGACCATTATGAATTTCTAATGAGAGCCTGTTGTTTTGACAGTGAAGTGACAGTGAAACTGAACAGTGCCGTTTGATAAACCGATCAAACCGACATGAAACAGTAAACACGTAAGGTTTGAGTCAAACCGTTTGAAAGTCTCGGGGGCCCTTTAGTTGATTTATTAACCAATTGTAACAAAAACAACATCCATTTCGCATTATTCTGCAAATAAATATTTTAAAATTTTGAATTTAAAAAATATTTAAACTAATATTATAAAGAGAACAGATTGATTGTTTCTATGTCAGTTTGTTTGCATTGAATAGGGTCCGAAACTACTGGGCCGATTTTAATGAAATCTGGGGCATGTATAGAGTAGACCACGGGAAGGGACATAGGAATAGACTTTTTATCGCGGAAATATGTACGGTGTCCGCGAAAAGTCGCGTGAAACTTCTAGTTGTATAAAAATATTTCTTCTCGTAGGTTCAAGTATAGCAATACTGTGTCTCGTATTCCAGAGCCGGTCCTACCCTCGCCACCGCGGGAAACGCCGCGTAAGACCTTAGAGCGGGAGTTCGTTTACGACGGCGAGGAACAGATGTTGGCGGAACTCAACAACCTGGGCTTCGACGAAGCCAGCCCCAGGAGAGTCACGGTGGCGGTTGGCGATGGTGAGTATACGCACGCACGCACGCGAACACACACGCGCACGGCGAGAAACAGATGCTGGACGATCTCAACTAGGGTTTAGGAATTCCCGACAATTTTAAAGTCCCGGGACACGAGACAGCCTACAAAGTCCCGGGAATTCCCGGGACTTCGGAACTTTTAAGATTTTCTGTTTTTGTAAAGAGGGGTAAGCATTTTTTGAATTTTAATTGAGTTAATTTTTAGTGAAACATATTAAAATAATCTAACCTTACCAAGAGCACCTCAGGAAATGTCCAGGAAGGGTTCCGTAACTATCAACGCGCAATAGGTTTTCTTTGAATTACTTCAAAAGTTGCTGTCCGATTTCGCTCAAAATAATTTTCGTTAAGAGTTTTAGTATGATTATGAAGTTACAAAATTTCTATGTTTTACAGTTAGGAAATTCCAGGGGGGGGGGGGGGGCAACTTATAAACCACTTTGGAAGCCGATTACTCAAAAATGGTTGACTTTGTAAAACTTTGCCATTCAACGACCCACACGATGGGGTAGAAAGAAAAAAAAAATTTTCATCCTTATATATAATGTTTTATGAAATGAACCAGGAAACAAGCAGACGGATCGCCTGATGGTAAGCGATTACCGCCGCCCATGGACACTCGCAACATTACAGCATTTATATTTGTAAGTCCTCTGGTGTTCCGACTTGCGTTCCTGGTCCTTAAAATCCCCGGTTCCCCTTGGGTCTCCGGTAACCTCAATCACTCGGCGAAACACAATAGTTGATGTCATTCCACTTGTCTAACAATATTTAATTATGTGAAAAAAAAAATTATTACATAACAATTTCGACAATCTTGTCTCGTCTCGAGACTCGACCGGAAACACACACGCATGCACGTCGTAAAACAGATGCTGGCCGAGCTCAACGTACACGCATACACACGCACGCACGCACGGCGGGAAACAGATTCTGGCCGAGCTCAACGTTCACGCACACACACACACACACACACACACACATGCACGCACGGCGAGAAACAGATGCTGGCCGAACTCAACGTACACGCACGCACACACACACACGGCGAGGAACAGATGCTGGCCGAGCACAACTTACACGCGCACACACGCGCACGCACGCACGGCGGGAAACACGTGTTGGCCGAGCTCAACGTACACGCACACACACACACGCGCGCACGCACGCACGGCGGGAAACAGATGCTGGCCGAGCTCAATGTTCACGCACACACAGACACACGCATGCACGGTGAGAAACAGATGCTGGCCGAGCTCAACGTCCACGCACGCACACACACACACACACGCACGGTGAGAAACAGGTGAGCTACACACACACACGCACGCACACACACGCACGCACGCACGGTGAGAAACAGGTGTTGGCCGAGCTCAACGTTCACGCACACACAGACACACGCACGCACGGTGAGAAACAGATGCTGGCCGAACTCAACGTACACGTACACACACACATGCACGCACGGCGAGAAACAGACTGGCCGAGCTCAACGTACACGCACACACACACACGCACGGTGAGAAACAGATGCTGGCCGAGCTCAACATACACGCACACAAACGCACAGTCCTATTTTCCACTAGGATCTGGTAGAGACCGAGGAGCCCCATAGGGGTAGACATAAAAACAAACCTGTAGCTCACTTCTCGCCCTCGCAGGAACCTAGCCCTTGCGTGCAGGGTGACGAACCACTTCGCCATCTCATCTAACTGTAGTAGAAAACAGTAACGTGTTCTAGGCGTACATATTTAAAAGTATTGTTCCTGCGAACTTATATCTCATACACTTTAACCTAATAGTGATGTCGCAGTTAGGTACGGACGTTTGTATGGAGCGTTTTCACGAGACGCGAAATTTTGTAAACAACTCTTACCTTTGAAAATATTTATTTTTTATATACTGTTTCTTCTGAGAACTTAATCATATTTAAGAGTACTATTAATTTATGCAATAAAAAAATTAGACGTCTAGCCTATTCATTTCATGGGTTACAATCATCTGTGGTAATGTTCAGAACCGGCCCCCATGCCCAAGGCGAAGGACAAGCCGTCGCAGCAGTGGTACCCGCCGTCGGGTGAGTGTCTGCGGCCGGAGTGGGGCCGGGACGTCGACACATACGGCGAGGTTCGCCAGGACGAGCGAATACACCCAGGTATGTAAAGCCTGTCCAGTAAGTCTATTCATAATTCGTAATTTGACTCGGATTCGATAACATCCCTGCGCCGGCAACCAATATTATCGTTCGCCGCGCTAAGCGTTGACCATTAACCGTGCGGTAAGTTTTCAAATTCGAGTAGAACGGGAATTGTGAAAAGCCCCGAAGGATTAACAACAACACAACAAAACTGAGATGTACAGTACGATCATGTTGATAATAGCCCTCGGTTATAATAGAAAAACCTACGAAGTTTACAGACGATGGCCGAAAAACTACGATTCTCGATTACGAGAAATAGATGGGCAATAGTTTTTATTTCCTTATAATTTTTTATCACGTCAACCTAAATACCTATATCTTTAGATTTATTTTACTCTATTCAACAATTTTAAAACTTAATTTGTAAAAATGTGTTATTCCACATAAGGCAACATCTCTATTGGTTCAATCTCGAAAGATTTGTCATTATTGACAATTCAATTCAACTTCGTGAATCCGCAACATGGCAAGGTTTTTATATTTCTATTAAGGCTAGAATATCCGTATAGAAAGTAAATTCTATAATAAAAGGGCCGTGCCTGTGTCCCGAACGTTTTATGCAACATAACCTCAAAATGGCGGCGCAACGCTCCCACCGCGACTTATGCGTTACGGACTTACGATTATTATTGTATTATTTGATTTCCTCCTCTACTTATTTACCTTTATTATTATTTTATTCTTATCAAATTATTGTTGAATTGAAATATTAACCTAGTACCTATATATTTTAAGTAGTATAATAATATTATTAATATCTCATGATAATTTGTGTTAAAATAGGTACTCACGTGTTTTGTGAGTATTGTGACTTGTGCATTATTGTAATTGTGGATAATAATATTTGCAGAAATTATTTTGATTGTTACACTTATAACTGGACACTGGACACGGTTAACTGGACACTTTTTATTGTATGGAGTTTAAATATTATATCGCATATACCTAGGAATCAATATCTGTTCGCGCCAAAACGCGACGCACAGAATGGTCATAATATAGAACATTCAGATCGGCCGGTCACAAGCGGTTTACGAAACGTCCCGAGCATGGCCGAACACTAGATGACGCAGCAAGTGTGACCAACCATACTATAATTATAGTAGATATGCTATAATTACACTCTCTTTTACTATATACTATGTTGAAATCTACTATAATTTTTTAAATTACGTATTCAATACTAATAGCTCATAATTTATTCAATATTTTTTTTCAATTTGTATTTTGGCGCAAAAATTATCCGCTGTTGATACAGCAGGATATATTTCAATTCGGCACTCGTAGTGTACAATGTATCAATTACGGCGGAATAAGTGACAACTAAAGTAAAATACAACCTTGATTGTATGTACACTATATCCTCAATATTCTGTGTTCATCATGTAAATCATTTGAATTTTGAATATAAAAGTTTATAACGATACGTTATGAGTTAATATTAGAATAATAAATTCTAATAGTATCATTCAATTGAAAAAATATATATGTAGTACATAATTTCAAACGATAAAATCGAATTTCCCGATTTTTCCTTCTTTTTACTATAATTTTTTCGAACTTACTATAATTTTACGGCCCTGGTACTTATAATGCCACTCTCCATGGTTGCTAACACTGGCTGGAAGAGAGTGACGTAAGGACTTGCAATTGGAACCCCTTCCGTGCCGGATGCATTTTCAGCTCATCCCGAATTCTTAGTGAACGCGAACGCGTGTGCGCATATTTATTTGTGCTCGTTAATATAATACAAAATTCGCCGGTGAACCGCGATAAATCTATCGATAATCCGCTCAACAGCTGTGTAGTGTAGTGAGAAGAAACCTCCGCCCAGATCCAGAACCACCAGCTCAGCAAAAAGGTCAGTCCCAGTTGTCTCCAGCCCTCACGTTAACCTATATACCTACGTCCCTCAGCTCAAAGTCGCATGTGTAAGTCCTAGCTTACACATTTTTTGGTCCATTGAGCCTTCGTGAAGCCCTTCCCTCTATTACCGGCGTTGGGCCTCATTAGAACCAGCACCTGCAGTTCCACTCCGCCCAATTCTGCACATAAAATCAGCTCGATTATCTATATTTTGTCCAATTAATTCTGCCCAGGCGGCCCCCCGCCATTTTAAAACCAAGTTACAGTCCATTGCCATTATCCATTCGGCACATTTAACATTAAACCCCTATTCTGTACATTGATATTAACCTACATGTTGATTAATTAAGTTATTTTGTGCATATTTCGGCCCATAAATTCATAGGAAAAAACCCAAGATTAAAAAAAAAAAAACTAATAGTGGGTAGGTTGTCGACTCATAGTCGAACAAAGAACTCGAACATTCCAGAACTTCCCTAGGTACCGAATACATAATTTGTACCAATAATATGACATAAAAAAATTTCAGGTCATATTAGTTACAAAATATTTTAATGTTTGAATTGCATATAAAATAACTAATGAGTATTGTGAATTACATTCGGCTCATAACATAATAGTGAATCGTCGTTGCGTTGCTAAGTATTATAACTATATGTTAACGTTTATATCTTCATATTCTCAAATTTTAAAAAACCCAATATTAATTAACTTAGCATTATTCTAATAGTTACGGGTTGCATAACATCTCAAGTGCCCATACAAACATCGTCGGCTCGCTTCGGTACAGAGAACTTGATTTTTGTGCATTCTGTAGGCAATAGCTACGCGACGCCCGCTCGTAAACAACAGCTGTTACATTCATTCTCAATTAGGTATTCCTCATAGAATAAATAGTGACCTTCACATTAAATTCTTATCTACGTTCTGTGCTTATACAAATATATTATAGGTGTTACGTTACAGCTGTTTTGAATAAGTCGGCACACTATTGAGATTAAACCTGCTCATTATACCTACTTACATTGTTTTCATTACGTTATTTTTTTTTCTAACGCGCTCGTTAAGATTTGTTTATATTGAAACTTCAGCGCATTAAAATAATATTACAGACGGCTTCTAACGCGTTAATCTCCGCTCTTCAAACACACACTAATTCTTTATTAGTATCAGGCGATCGGTCACAGCTCATTTCATCATTAACTTATACACATTTTATGATTAAATTGTATACATTGTCGGCACATTATTAACATCTATTTTCGGCGTTTTGATTAGTTTTGCCCGTATATTCTCTAAACATTTAACTTAGTTACACGCATATATTTTTAAAAATCGCAAGCGGCCATATTTAGGCAAACTATAAAATCTATTAGTCGGCTCAGAGAGATCGCATTGGCATTACACAAAGGTGACTCAAAATCCAACAAAACGGAGTTTAATGCGCATTTTAAAGACCTACAAAACTTGAAACAATTAGAAAATATATACTGCGAAATTTTAGACGACGGCAGTCTTACAAATGAAATTGATAAATTTTATACAGCCGGTTACGAAAACGCGCTATCCGAATATTATGATATTTTAACTGCAGCGGAAAATATAAGTTCTACTTCAGAGTCAAGTCAGCTCACTTCTGCCGTTCTGCCCAAAATTGAACAACCAAAATTCAGCTCACGCGTTGAGGACTGGCCTTCGTTTATTACAAGAGTCTTACAGACGACATGACGTCACTTACAGATGCAGTTAAGCTGCACTATCTTTTGTCTTGCCTATCGGGGGAGGCGCTCAGCATGATTGCGCATTTAAAAATCACAAATGATAATTACAGCGTCGCGCTCGATATTCTCACGCGTAGGTATGAGAACCGCCGTGTTAATTATGGTAAAATAAATAAAATAAAATAATTTTGTTTTGTAAAAAAAGAATCTTTTTTCTACCTAAACCACTTTACATAAGCAGGAAATCACACGTGCCCTATGTGTTTATAATTGATTTTACAAAACTATATATATTATGGCATTAAATTAACATCACCGTATGTTCGCAGGTCAGCCGCTGAACGTGGACTTCTCGTCGCCCGCGCGCCACTACAGCGGCGAGTTCGCTGTGCGCGACCACCGCGCCGACGGCCACGTGTGGTTCTACAGCAGCGGCGACCAAATGCAGCCCACCACGGAACACACCAGGTCAGTACAGCGCGACCACCGCGCCGACGCCCGCATGTGGTTCTACAGCATCGGCGACCAAATGCAGCCCACCACGGAACACACCAGGTCAGTACAGCGCGACCACCGCGCCGACGCCCGCGTGTGGTTCTACAGCATCGGCGACCAAATGCAGCCCACCACGGAACACACCAGGTCAGTACAGCGCGACCACCGCGCCGACGCCCGCGTGTGGTTCTACAGCAGCGGCGACCAAATGCAGCCCACCACGGAACACACCAGGTCAGTACAGCGCGACCACCGCGCCGACGCCCGCGTGTGGTTCTACAGCATCGGCGACCAAATGCAGCCCACCACGGACACATCAGGTCAGTACAGCGCGACCACCGCGCCGACGCCCGCGTGTGGTTCTACAGCATCGGCGACCAAATGCAGCCCACCACGGAACACACCAGGTCAGTACAGCGCGACCACCGCGCCGACGCCCGCGTGTGGTTCTACAGCAGCGGCGACCAAATGCAGCCCACCACGGAACACACCAGGTCAGTACAGCGCGACCACCGCGCCGACGCCCGCGTGTGGTTCTACAGCATCGGCGACCAAATGCAGCCCACCACGGACACATCAGGTCAGTACAGCGCGACCACCGCGCCGACGCCCGCGTGTGGTTCTACAGCATCGGCGACCAAATGCAGCCCACCACGGAACACACCAGGTCAGTACAGCGCGACCACCGCGCCGACGCCCGCGTGTGGTTCTACAGCAGCGGCGACCAAATGCAGCCCACCACGGAACACACCAGGTCAGTACAGCGCGACCACCGCGCCGACGCCCGCGTGTGGTTCTACAGCAGCGGCGACCAAATGCAGCCCACCACGGAACACACCAGGTCAGTACAGCGCGACCACCGCGCCGACGCCCGCGTGTGGTTCTACAGCAGCGGCGACCAAATGCAGCCCACCACGTAACACACCAGGTCAGCAATATACAGTACTCCGAAAATATAAATACATGCATGCACCTTTAAAATGAGATTTAGACTGCCAATGTGCCATTTGTCGCTGGCGCGATCAGACGCTGCTTTACACGAGAAAACGCTCAAACATTACATAGAACATCGAAACATTGAGGCGTGTCTATAGACATTTGTGTAGGAATATACAATGTTTTTGTCTTCCGAGACGGACGGAAAACATTCCCCGCGCGGGCAGAGAGGGGAAGGGATGTTTCATTTCTTATCAACTGTTACACTACTTACATGACCATTAAACATAGAAATTATTTATCAATTCCAAATCGGTCTTCTATTCGTAACACCTGATAAATACTAAAATTACGGGTCAGTAAATATGGCCTAACTCGAAATCTGGGGGTCTAAAAAGGCCACTTTATTATACATTACATTACGCTGAGCTAGCTCCTGTACCAGGCGCCAGCCTAGCACAATTGCGCGTACAGCGTAGACACAACGCGTCACGGCTATCTCGCGACAATAGGCATTTTGCCTAAAAAAAATTATTCGGGTATTCGATGTTAGACACGTGTTAATAAAATAAATAATCTAGAACCCATTTTCGTATATCTTAAAAAAACGAAGATGCAAACCATTTAAATTTACAAAATGGACGAGAGCGATATATCGGCCTGTGACGTCACGAGTTGCACCCGCCATACATTTGTCAATACAAAATGTATGGCGGTATCAGCTTGTGACGTAACAAATCGTTTTGCGAGAAAGAGATGGGCAATATTTTTTATTTGCTTATAATATTTTATCGTGTCAATCTAAATACCTATTTCATTTAGATTTATGTATCTTTAATCAACAATTTTAAAATTTAATTTATAAAAATGTGATATTCCACACTAGGCAACATGCCTGTTAAACTGAAAGTGTGCTATACGCAAGTCACTACTTATGCTACTTCAACAATAGTTTTGTTTAGGTTAAAAATATATTTTAGGCATATGATTTTAATGCGATTGGTTTTACGTTTCAAATTTTTTTAAGTAAGATATTTTTTTATTAGGTTCTTACCCTATTTTATTTCAAAATAATTCTTACAGTGAGGACAGTCCGGGGCAGACGGGGGGAAACTTCCAAATGGCCCCCGGAGGCGAGCGGAAGAAACCCGAGCCCTGGCCCAAGGGGGACGAAGTGGACGACCTGGAGAGACGGCTGAAGAACCTCAGGGGATACAAGTAGTACTCGCATACATTATAAGTGTAGGTAGTAGCCATATAGTTTTGCTAAACAAAGTGCTAAGTGTGAGTTTTTCTTTTCGCATTCGATCGTGAGCGCGTTTGGCGTTTACTAGGAATTTGTATGTGATTTGTACAGCGCCACCTAGCTGTAAACGCGACAACTAACTTAGGACTGCCATAAATTCGGAGACGCCGACCGGGACATTTAGAACAGATATAGGGCAAACCATGGATTATTAAAAAAAAAACAGTAATATTTAAGAAAATTTAATCAAAAAATTACGAAGTCTTCTTACACTACACTTTTATTTGCCCACTCATATTATTCAGTAGATTTGATCTTTGTCAATAACTCCTTTTCCACTTTAACATAATTATAAAATTCTACGCACGTCATTTTATAATTATAAATGCATTGAATGATGCTTTCTACTGTGCTTACTACCCTGAGTGAGTTTCGTTCTTTCGTCCACAGCGCTGATATTAACGAAAACACTCGTTCTACATGAACGCTGTGGCCAGGGATTGCAAATAATTATTTAAAAACTATATACAAAATATATTGACACTCTATAAGAAGAGTCGCTTTTCTTTCTAGTTCTTCTGTTTTTTTTTTTAAGTATTTCCATTTTTCTCGCATATCTTTAGCTTTCCATTTATCGGTCATTTCACATTCCATAAACGATTTTAAGTACATAAACTCTTCAAACATTAAATCATCTACTGCTATATCTTTTTAATTTAAATATCTTGTAGTTTCTTTTATTTGTTGCCGTTGAGGAATATCATTTAAAATCATCCTAGCGAAAACATCAAATTTTGTCATCGGTTCTGTCCACTGTTCGAGATAACGGATAGCAGTGCTAAAGAAATCTCCCGTTTCTTTGTCAAATGCTTCGGATTGATTTGTAATAATTATGTCCTCCTTCTTTAGTTCGTTATAAAGTTGTCTTTGATTGCCTAAATATTTATTTAATAATCTGTCACTCAACTGTTTTTTTGCATCCTCTAAAACATTTTTCACTTCAACAATAGTAATAACTGATTTTTCAATCTTTTTTATTTGTTTTGTTCTGTGCACAAAAAGAGTGTAAAGTTCTGATAAGGGATTAGCGAAAAAATCGCCTACAGCTTTTGGGGCATTTGCTTCATTTGCGAAAAAATCTTTCAGTGGCGGCCATAACTTTAGTATGCGTTCAATTGCTGGAAGTAGTGAAAGCCACAGACTTCTGGAATGTGACAGTATATTGTTGTCGTCTATTGCTGCATGCTCACAAAAATCTTTAAGGAGTTCCAACAATGAAAATCGTTTAAAAAAAACACATCGGTAGCAGTGGAAATTGTATTGTGCAGAATGTGCGCTGCGCAACCGATGCCTTCAATGTCTTTAGACAAAATCTCTTTTAATTAAAAAAAAACATTATGAACTCCACGCCTGTCTCTTCCTCCAAAGTTAGCGTTTGTGTTATCCGCACTGAAAGCAACAATATTTTGCACAGGGATAGTTTTGATCCTGCAACGATTTTATACAAAATGAAGTGATTGTTTCAGATGTTTCAATGGGCAATGAGTTTAATTTTAGTAATTTAATTTTCAATCCTTCTGTTTCCGTAAAGTACCTACTGTTTCAGCAGTGGAAATAACTTTTCCGCTTTGTGATTGCTAGAATCTGATTGCTAGAATACTATCATAAATAAATAGATAATAGATAATTTATAGAAAATCCATCCACTGGAGTCGGTTACATACAAACAAACGTACAGGTGAAGACACTGCACCCCACGCTTTTTTACAATAATAAACATTTATTTTTCATTTACACTATTCCTAATCCAAATTTATTAAATTTTATTTTTTATTTTTTAGTTATATTTTCTATAAAAGCGTGTGTTTTTAGTTTTTTTAAACTATAATTTATTTTTTGCTTTTTAGTACGATTTGCCAAAGGCTTACTCAGCCTGGAACTGCACGCATGCGTAGTTCGCGCACTAGTTCTATCTCTCTTACTCTCATGCAAAGGATGCGGAAAGAAATTGATGAATCCTGGCGAATTTAATCAGGATAATCGGATATTTTAATCGAATTATTGCATTGTCATCGGTCTTTGACAGGTGTGCAAAGTTTGAATTAAATCTGATCGTTCAAAGTAGGACAAAATCGAGCCCAAAGGAGTCGGTTACAAACCAGCAAGCAAAAAAACATACAGGTGAAACTAATAAAAGCGTTATAATGAACTTTTTCGACTTCTGTTCTAATTTGTGCGATCGAGTGTGGCGCCAAAATGTGTTTAATGATAGCAGTAGCCTTTGTTCTTGCAGTTGGTTGTTTTGCCGCAATACTTGAATCAGGATACATTACGGCATTCAGATTTGTCGTACAATCTAAAGAACTAAACGATTGGTGGTGCTTTACAACTTTATAAGCAGTGGTCAGTTCGGCAGCGCATATTAACATGTCTTCGGTGGTATTTTGTTTGATCATGAATGTCGATATATCTTTAGAAGTCGATACAACTGATAATCTCGACTTGTGACTTTTACTTTGAATATGGTCTTTGACACTTGACTTACCGCCATGACTAACAAATATATACAAGCCGCAAATGGAACACAAAGCTTCATAATTATTTCTTACTCTTTTAATGAATGACCACTCTTTAGTATAATCGTCAGAAAACAAACACTTTCTTTTTGGCATGACTTTTTAGCAAAATACTGGCAATAAACTTCAAAGTACAGGACAGTGCGCAGCTCAAAGTAGATACATACGTCCTTCTCTAAAGCAACTAAACGAAACACTGCAACGATGTAAACCAGACGCGCGGGCGGAGGGGCGCGGGAGCGGAGGGGGGCGCGGTGCGGGACGCGGGTTATCATCAAAACTCACTTAAGGCGCGACTCCTGCTCATGTTTTTTCGAAACATTACACAGAAAACATGAAAAAAAATTATTTGTTTTCATACACAAGCTGTCTCCAGCTATAGAAAATGTTTTTGATTGAAACAAAACATTTTGTGTAGACAAGATCATGAGTTCCGATGAGAAAGACGTTAAACACTCGCAGTTTTAGCTATTGCTGTTGCAGAATCTAGGATAAAACACAAGGGGTCTAAAAAGACCACTTTAGGTGTTTCATATATTTTTTTTTAACTCATATTATGTGCGCCATTTTACGCATTTCTATTCAAAAATGTCAAAATTGATGTTTTCTTATATGATAAAATCGGATGATTCATATACCCATTTTGCCATTTCACGATTTTTTTATGGAAAAAAATATATGAAATATAATATGAAACGTCTAAAGTGGATGAAACGTCTAAAGTAGCCTTTTTAGACCCCCAAATTTCGAGTTAGGCCATATTTACAGACCCGTAATTTTAGTGTTTATCAGGTGTTACGAATAGAAGACCGATTTGGAATTGATAAATAATTTCTATGTTTAATGGTCATGTGAGTGGTGTAACAGTTGATAAGAAATGAAACATTCCTTCCCCTCTCTGCCCGCGCGGGGAATGTTTTCCGTCCGTCTCGGATGACAAAAACGTTGTATATTTCTACACAAACGTCTATAGACACGCCCCAATGTTTCGATGTTTTGTGTAATGTTTCGAATAAAACACGCGCAGGAGACGCGCCTTTACTTAGGCAGTGGCAGTCGCGCGCGCTCACCTCCGCTCCACTTCGATAACTCGCCGATCACAGACGTGGTACTTACCTACACAGGGGTAGCTTGCGAATTGTGTCTACACCGGGACAAATAACCCGATGACCGGGACACAACGCTTCAAACCGGGACATGTCCCGGTGTACCGGGACGTATGGCAGCCCTAAACTATCTGTAACGCTGTACAAATCACATACAAACTCCTAGTAAACGCCAAACGCGCTCACGATCGAATGCGAAAAGAAAAACTCACACTTAGCACTCTGTAATAAAAACGCTTTAGAAGAAACGATGCTTATCTATCACAGTGGGCGCAGACAGGAAAGAATAATGAAAAGAAAGCCTCACGCGACGCATAGCATATTATTACTAGCTTTTGCCCGCGGCTCCGCCCGCTTAAATACAGTATCCCACACGGAGCAGAAAACAAGTGGAAGTGCAAAGTAGGCGTGGTTCGCGTGCCACAATTAAGCGTTGATACGCATATACAAAAACATCTTAGACATTCAACGCTACTCAGTTAGCGATGTAGTCAGATAAAATGCTGATATTATCGATAGATAATAATAATATAATAATATGTATGGACGCTTCACACCACGTCAATCTGGCCCCGTGCTAAGTATCCGAAGAACTTGTGTTACAGGTACCTACCAGAAAACGGGATGTATATTTAATACTATACATATATTTAAGATTTTTATTATTTTATACACATATTTAATACACATCCATGACCCAGGAACACAGAAAAACTTTTTTGTCCCTTCGGCGGGATTCGAACCCGCGACCCCCGGCTTGACCACCAACCCGCTGAACCACTGAGCCACAGAGGTCGTCAAAGAGATGAGTAAAGTTCAAATTTTACTCATAAGGTGACGTACTTTTAATGTCAGTCTATTAAAGTTTTCTGATTTATCTAATAGTTACGGAACAATCACCTGGATATTTAACAATAATTACACTCTGTAATAGACCGACGTTCAGCAGTGGACGGCGATGTCGGTGAGGGTGATGATGACGCTATGTAATATTACAAGATACGTAAATATAGATCAACATTATTCTATACGGAGTATAAAATGTAGTAAGAAACTATATTTTACTAAACTCATTCACAAACAAATGATGTTTACTCAAGTCAAATAAGATATCAGGTATGTATCGATTAATATTATCTGTTTAAATTCGTTATGTTACATCACGGATCGAGTAGCGCTATACATCAAACTATGAAACAAAGTCGCGCTCGTATGTCGTGCGTATTTAAGTTTGAAAAAACTGTCATCTGTGGTAGAGTAGCGGAGTTAACTAGTGAGTTAAATTGAATTTCACTTAGAATACAAAACGTCGTTAGTACTTTTTGCAGTTTAACAAAATAAACCATATCCATTGGTGTGATATTTTTCAAATTTATGAATATTACGACCAATTAAACGTGTTTAGTGCGATGTATGATTATCGGTGTGTTTGTGTGACTTTGGTGACGACTATTACCATACTGATGGTGGTGAATAAGACGTCCACTTGTTTCCTGTTCCGTGATGTGAAAACCAGCTCATACACTCAAAGGAGGCGTGGCGGCTCGCGGTCATGTGAGGCATCGGTAGATATTACGAAAAGCGCCAATACAAAAATGCGCAAATTTCGTTTACACTGAAAAGTATACTCTGTACAATATATTTAAGTAAAAAATATCAATTTGTTTTATGTGTAACTTAAATCACGACAAATGTTAGAAGCTGATATCGTAAACAAAAATCTAAAGTATTTTCCCAATACTCTTCTAGTCTAAATCATATTTATTACAATAATTTATAGTAATAGTGTGCGGTGTTGAGCTGCGACGTGCGCGTGCGCGTGCGCGTGCGCGTTCCTACTTCCGAACTATCATGGAAACTGGATGTTGGTATTATTCTTGGATTTCAGTTGCAAGATTATAATCAACGAACTAGCTAACTTGACAAGCCGAAGAATTTGTGAAAGTGTGTCAAATATAAAGTTCCTGTATATTATCATGTTTTCGCTTCATAATATTGTAATGTGTAATGGTGTAAATAAAAATAGATAGACCAATAAATATTTGATATTGTAGGTAGATAAATATCAAAGATAAGAAAATGTAGAAAAAAAAGCAAAAAAATGATTTAAAAAGATTAAAAAAGTAAAACCTTAAAAAAATTACATATTATAGGTTTATTCATATGGTGCTCTGCTTTTTATATAATACTTACTAAATATAAAAATATTGGTTGTATGTTTAAAATAAAATTGACATTTTGCATGTGTGTGTTAGAGCGTTTTCACGTTACGCGATTCGATATGGCTTATCACAGTCTTATAATTAGGTCTTTACCTATGAAATTGCCGTTTTTTATGAAAAAATTTAAACGAATTTTTTTCATGTATTTTTTATTTGTATTAATCGAAGTAATCACCCATGCAATCAATGCATCTTTGCCAACGCAGTGGCAGATTATTGATAAAGAAATTTTCTTCTTTTTCTTAAAGAAATCAGCTGGACGGGAGGCAACAAATTCTTCAAAGGCATTTTGTACTGCCTCTCGGGTATTGAATTTTTTTTCCCGCCAAGAAGTTATCCAAATTCTGGAAAAAGTAGTAGTCTGTAGGCGCAAGGTCTGGTGAGTAGGGCCGTATGACGGAGAGCTTCCAACCCTAGTTCTTGCAACTTGGAGACCGTCTGCTGTGCAGTATAAGGTCGCGCGTTGTCGTGCAGGAGCAGCGGAGACGAGCGATTGACCAATGCTGGTTGGAGATGTGCTAGCTTCTCCATCATTGTGTTCAGTTCTTCACAGTACACATCTGCAGTAATGCTCACCCCGTTTGGTAAGAGGCTGTGATGAATCACACCGGCGCTAGGCCACCAAACAGTGACCATCACTTTTCTAGGGGTAAGTTTTCGTTTAGGGCATTACTTAGGTGCTGAACCTGGATCCAACCAACTTGCTGAGCGCTTGCGGTTATCAAACAGAATACATTTTTCATCACAGGTAACAATGCGGTTCAAAAATTCTTCATTTGTGTGTCTGTTGAGCAGTGCAAGGCACGTCTCGACGCGTACTTCGCGCTGGCGATCATTGAGTTCGTGGGGCACCCATTTGTCAAGCTTTTTTACCTTGCCAATTTGATTCAAATGGACCAATATTGTTTTGACGCTAACGTCGAAAGAGAAAACGTTCTTATGCCGACGTCCGATATCGCATATCGTATCGCGTAATGTGAAAACGCTGTGAAGCTTATCTTAATGAAAAGTACTGAAAATCTGACATAATAAAACAGACAAAACTTACAGATTGAGCATAATATAATTTGGATAATTTACAACATAGCCTCATGGGTTGCACTGACTAAGGCTTAAAGGTAGCCTTCCGATCTATTCGACCGCCGCGACCCGCGACCAGCAAACCAGCCAATCGGGTTCTCTGGCTACGCCCACTGGTCGCGCGTAGCGGGGATTGTTTAGTGCTCCATATTAATTCATACTAAGCAGTGGCTCCTCGACCCTTATTCGGTCTCGGGTCGCGGCCACGCGTCGCGTCAATCGGAAGGCTAACTTCGGATTAACGCGACGCATTTATGGCCTTTCTTCGGATGGGTAAATTATTTCTGTAGATCTGAGGAGTCAGCTATCTTCTTATAAGGTTGTTATTTCAGAATGATTAGGGTAAAAAGCGTTAGCAGTAAATAGCAATAAATGTGTGTGATTATAGTTGTAACTTTTTATACTTTACGAAGACTACACCAATTTAAGGTCGCAATGGGCTTCGCCTGTGTTCGTACGTATCTAGAGTCTAGACATAAGCAAATGTTGTGTTGTGTATATTATGTATATTATATTTGCCATATTGTTTTTAATGTTTTGTATAATTGTATGTTATGTTTCTTTTATTTTTAATAAAAAAAACAACCAAAAATGTTTTCTTATTTGTACATTTCTGCGGTATAGAGGGTGGAGTTGTGTTATTATTTGCGCAATATACTGGGTAGTGGGTATTTTTTTATTCCCTTTCGATGGAAACAGGGTATAATAGATACAGATAAATTTACTTTTCTTGGCACGTCTACACATAGATAGTTACGTGTGTGTGTATACAGGGTGGCCAAAAAGTCGTGGATCAAACGAAACAGGGAGATAAAGGAGGTAATTTCCAACAAAAAATCTTTCTCCAGCATGGCTATAACTTCATTGCACGAAAAGATATGAACTATTTTTGTTTTTTCAATGTACCGAGTTTTTTTACAATTTAATCAGTAAAAAGTTAAAATGATTAAAAATAATTAAAAAAAAGCTGTTGTATTATGACTCGATTTTGTATCAATACTACAAAAAATGTATTGCAGCTCTTGGTATCAAACTTAACGAGCAATTAATGTTTTTCCGTAAATTTTGATGCGTTTCAAAAAATTACTTCTCACTTTAAGAGCACCATTTGAAAAAAAAAACATATTACGGAAAGGTGACCCTGTATTATAAAAACTTGCCGGTTTAATGCTGATTAAAATAAGGTACAACACTTTACTTTTTGATCTTTAGTTTTGGTTTTATAATCTTTTTTCATATCAAGGTGCAAATTTCATAAAATGTTAAATTCAAAGGAAAAATTAGATTTTTTCTCATACATATTACATAGTAATTTCAGAAGCCATTATGAAATAAAAACAACGATTGTGCCTTAGTACTTTTATTAAATACAAATTTTTACATTAAATGTTCAAAGTTCCTACCTCTGACCATAACGCATAATCTGCACCGCCTAATAAAATTTGCTCGTAATCGGCGGAATGCACCTCTGTTATTTTGAATTTGTAACTTAGCAAACTCGAGCTTTTGTCGTAGTTCTTGTTCGGTATTATTCTCTCCATGATACACTATTTCTTTAAAATAACCCCAAACAAAAAAGTCCATGGGATTAAGGTCGGGCGACCGGGGTGGCAATAGGTCCACCTCGACCAATCCACCGGTTAGGGAAACGCTCGTTCAAATGTTCTCGAACTGCTCTAGTGTATTGAGGCGGGGCGCCGTCTTGTTGCAGCCACATTTCTGCCACTCTATCTTCAGGAATCTCAGCTTTGTTCAGTATTTGGTTCAAATTATTTTGTAAAAAATTCAAATACATAGCACCATTCAGCCTTGGTGGCTTTTCATGTAGCACAAGCTGCTGGTCAATTATTCCACCCCACATGTTTATCCCAAACAGATGCTGGAATCGATCATTTCTGATGATATGTGGGTTCACTCTAAAGTAATAATGTAAATTGTGGATGTTAAAAACTCCCATTCTTCTAAAATTTGACTCATCAGTCCATAACACTTTGTTAAAGAACTGCGGATCCTCTCTGTGTCTTCTAAGCATCTCTCTACAAAACCTCACTCTAGGTTCATAGTCAGCTGGCAGCAAAACTTGCACCCTTTGCACGTGGTAAGCGTGAAATTTATTTCTTTTAATGATAAGCTGCACCGTCGATCGTGGGATCCCGAGATTTCGTGATATTTGGCGTTAGCTAATACCAGGGTCCAATCTTAACTGTCTCAGTATTTGCTCTTCATTATCAAATCGTACTACTGGTCTTCCTGTTCTCGCAGCATGCTCCCCGGGTAAGGTTCCCTCCATGTACGCATTATGCACGCGCATAAAGACCCTGTAGTCCGGGAAACGGTCTCGGTTAGGGTAGCGTTGTCGATATTCTCTGGCAGCAGCGCGAGCATTACCGTCGCAAAAACCATAGAGGTAATGCATTTCTGCATACTCCCGTTGGGTGTATGCTCTCCTCGCAGCAGCCATTTTAGCTTATCTAGCCAATCCGAAGTGATCACAAAATCCGATTCACACAGCGCTGGTCACAGGTAGGCAATATCACAAGTCCATAAACAAAGCGTAGGTCACATGTAGGCAATCAATCACAAGTCCAGAAACGAAGCGCGGGTCACAACTAATCACAAAAAATACCGTGCAAAATAATAAGTGTGCGTAGTCGTCACATCCAGAAAGTGAGTGAGACACTAAACAATGAAAGATACTCACGCGCTTCCACCCCTCCCGCTCTGCTTCGCCCGGCATTCTACTACCTGAACTAAGACGGGTATTCTGACCTTTTTCGACAAAGGATTAAATGGTTAGTGTGAAAGAGAGGCACAATTCCTTTGTATCGAGTGTTTTTATAGAGTTGTTTGTATTGTATGACCCTTTCGTTTCCTAGAAAAGATAAATCGTTAAGTTTAAAAATAAGGCTCATTTAATGAAATTTGCACCTTGGTATGAAAAAACGATCATAAAACCAAAACTAAAGATCAAAAAGTAAAGTGTTGTACCTCATTTTAATCAGCATTAAACCGGCAAGTTTTTATAATACAGGGTCACCTTTCCGTAATACGTTTTTTTTTTCAAATGGTGCTCTTAAAGTGAGAAGTAATTTTTTGAAACGCATCAAAATTTACGGAAAAACATTAATTGCTCGTTAAGTTTGATACCAAGAGCTGCAATACATTTTTTGTAGTATTGATACAAAATCGAGTCATAATACAACAGATTTTTTTTTAATTATTTTTAATCATTTTAACTTTTTACTGATTAAATTGTAAAAAAACTCGGTACTTTAATTGAAAAAACAAAAATAGTTCATATCTTTTCGTGCAATGAAGTTATAGCCATGCTGGAGAAAGATTTTTGTTTGAAATTACCTCCTTTATCTCCCTGTTTCGTTTGATCCACGACTTTTTGGCCACCCTGTATATGTGAATAAACGTGTGCAGGGCCGGATTAACCCTATGGTCTTTGGCCTTAGGGCCCGTGCGTTTTGACGGTAATAGGTACGGTACGGGACGGTAATATGCAAAATTCTTAAGTGGTTAAGTATACTTTTCAAATGGAAAAACAGGTGGATAGCATTTCATCGCAATCACAATGGCTCCGACGGTCAATCCGCTTGTACATACTTGGTGTTTTCTGCATATAGCGAACTCATCACACGGTTCCGTAGTACTACAAACAACCCTTACAGATTAGCTCCGTCCGTCCTTCTATTCGTTCGTTCGTCTATTTGTCCGCTTCTGCTAACTTCCGCAATCATTGATATAAATGCATAGGTGTAGTTAAATATTGCTATAGATTCTAATTTTGCCTTCAAAGGAAATAGTAATAATATCTATGGACGGTTTCACACAACGTCAATATGGCCTTGTGCTAAGTTCTCGAGGAACTTGTTACGGGTACTTGACAACGGAAATGTACAATATTTTTAATACATTTATACTATCTGTACATATATTTAAGATTTTTATTGTATATATTTAATGCTCTAAGTATTATATATATCCATAACCCGGGAATACAGAAAACTGTTTTGTTCCTTTTGTTGAAATACTGAAACGCTCAACCACTTAGTAATATTTTTTTTATTTATTTTATAAAAATTTTCTTGGAATTAAAACCTTACCTTTAGTACCTACTTGAGTTTTATTTATTGCAAGTTTCTAGTAGTAATTATATGAAAAAATAGCGATTTTTTTTACTAAAAACTAGGTTTATTGCCATACGTCCAGGTGTGATTAAATGAAATACCCCGTCACGTTCACAACAAAAATTGTGCCTAAAACTGTGTAGAGAAATGAGTCACCTGTGACTCGTGAACTTATCCCAAAACTATCCTATAAGTCGTATATATGACTCATCGGACAGGGTAGTTGTTAAGAAGCTCATAAGAGCTCTTTTCTCCTTTTCCTAAAGAGAATTAACAATCGTTATTTAAATTATGTTGTCAGTTGTAGTATTTTGTACCTGGGTAACGAGTTTGTTCGTTTCTATCGTATTCCAATTAAGTAGCTTTGTTAGAAATAAGTGGTTGACAATTGACAAATAACTTAACTCAAGCAACTTCGTCCTAACAATTTTATATTTTCGGGTGTCTCCCCAATATATTAAGGAGTTAATCTAGAGTCAGGTCATACTATCAACTAATAAACCTTTATTACACCCTAGTCCCTAGCACATTAAAAGGAATAAAGATAACTTCGATAGGTTGGCACCAAGAATGAAACGAGCCTTGGGCCTCGTCTTGGTTAAGCCGGCCCTTAGCGCGCGCCGTGATACATCGTGGTACATCGTGAAAAACTCTTGTCACACTCTCGTGCGCGTATAAGCTTTTGAGTATGAAGGAAACAAATATTCTTTCATCATATAATATCTTTGCTATAGAGTTTCAAGATATCTTCAAAAATTTTAATGTGGTCCATATTAATGCACAGAGCATTCCAGCCCATTTCTCCGATATGTTGGCGCTATTCGAGCCGAAACTGAATATCCATGCTATACTCATATCCGAGTCATGGCTTAAACCGTGTCTCCTTTCCCAATGTTATGCACTGCCCGGTTACCAGCTGATCCGTAATGACAGAACTGGTCGAACTGGCGGTGGTGTCGCAATTTACCTACGCTCGGATATTCCCTTCTCTCACATTAGCTCATCCACTCAGTCTCCTCCAGTAAATGCTCCAGAACATCTATTTATTGATATGTTGTTTCACACAAAAGTTTTGGTAGGGGTGCTGTACTGTCCTTCTTCTCATATAAATTATTTTACAGCCTTTGAAAGTTTGTTGGAAGAACTCTCGCCAGCATATAAACATATGATTATTATGGGAGATTTAAACACGTGCCTACTTAAAAAGGATTACAGGTCCAATAACTTAGTATCTATTGTCAATTCGTGTAACATGCAATTATTGCCTCTAAATGCAACTCATTGTGCTCCCAACTGTACACCTTCTCTTTTAGATGGTATGATTGTCGCATTCTCTACATCTATTGCAAAACATGGGCAATACAATGCTGACATGTTCTCGTACCATGACCTAATTTTTGCATCATGTAAGATTAAAACGCCTAAAGCGAAGCATAAGACGCGTATGGTTCGTAGCTTTGTCGGAATCGAGTTGGAAAAGTTGTGCGCTGATGCACGCATTTTGGATTGGTCTCCGGTAACAGATGCTAATAACATTGATGCTAAAATTGAAACTTTCACATCTATCATTACCAAACTATATGACGACCATGCACCTCTTAAGGCAGTCAGAATAAAACATTTACCTGCACCATGGTTGACAGATGAAATTAAAGCTCTTATAATTAAGAAACATCGTGCTAAGGCAACTTAAGACGACAAAAAACTAACGAAAGTCATGAAAAGTACATAAAAATTCGTAATCGCTGCAACACTATGTGCAGAGATGTACAGAGGCGTTACATTCATTCATCTGTAGAAAGCGGTGGGACAGCTAAAACATGGAAATTTTTAAAGTCTCTGGGTATAGGTAATCGTGGTGGGCAGGTCCCAACCAATAATATTAAGCTTGATGATCTTAATAAATTTTTCTCATCGCCATCAACGTCATTGAGTACGACCGACAAAACTAATACGCTACAACATCTCTCTTTTCATCCTCCTGAAAGACACTCTCCTTTTTGTTTTCGTCCAGTCAGTATCAGTGAGGTTAAGAAAAGTGTAATGTCAATTTCATCTAATGCGGTTGGTAGTGATGAACTTAGTCGTAACATGATTGTTCCAATAATTGATATTATATGTCCCGTCTTAACAGATATCCTTAATTTTTCTTTGTCCACAGGTACTTTTCCAGAATTATGGAAAAGAGCTAAAATTATCCCTTTACCCAAAAAGCCTAAACCACAATTTTGTAAGGATTATCGACCAATTTCTATCCTACCATTTTTATCTAAGGTATTAGAGCGTCTCATCCATCAGCAGACTGTTAACTTTTTAAATAGGTTAAATTACTTCAACCCCTTTCAGTCTGGTTTCCGTCCCGGCCACAGTACAACTACTGCATTAATAAAGGTGACTGACGATATACGCTGTGCCATGGACAATGGGAAATTAACGATTTTAACACTTTTGGACTTTACAAATGCTTTTAACACAGTTTACCATGATATTCTCTTGCAACTCATGAACTCTCTAAACTTTTCACCCACCGTGATTGCATGGTTCCGTGGTTATTTATGTAATCGTCTTCAACGTGTTGCGGTGGAAGAAGTCGTATCTGAGTGGTCAACAGTCACGGCTGGTGTCCCTCAAGGCGGTGTCCTATCGCCTTTACTGTTTAGCATTTTCATTAATACCATCGCCAAAAACATCTTCTCCTGCTCTCACATGTATGCTGATGACTTGCAGATTTATCTCCACGCATCACTTAATGACTTACCGTCGGCTATTGCACGAACTAATGAAGATCTGAAAAGTATATGTGCTTGGAGTAAATCTCATGGATTAGTCATAAATCCTATGAAAACCCAAGCGATTATCATCGGCAGTCCAAGGTTGTTGACAAGGGTTCGATTACAGGATCTTTTCCCAGTAATGGTCCTATATTAGATTACGCTGACACATGTTTCACAAATATTTCAGAAGAGCAGCTTAATAAACTTGAGCGTCTCCAAAACCTTTGTATTAGATTTATTTTCGGTTTACGAAAATATGATCACATATCCGAATTTCGTACCAAACTCAAGTGGCTGCCAATTAGACTTCGGCGGAATGCTCATATACTGTCCCACCTGTATGGTATACTGTATGACCCCAAGTCGCCACCTTACTTAAAAGAAAGGTTTAAATTTTTGGACGATAGTGTAAAATCTTTTCGAAATTCTAATATATCATTAAAACCCCCTACGAGAAATACAAAATTTTTTGACTCTTCATTCACAGCTCGTGCAGTCAGTCTGTGGAACAGATTACCAATTTCATTAAGACGCGCTCAATCTTTGCACGTATTTAAAAATGGAGTTAAGGAACATTTTTTGTCACAATGAACATGGTGAGCTTTACTATAAGTCCATAATTTGTATGCATTATTTCTACTTTCAATAATAGTATTTATTTATTTATTCTATAGTACGATATGTAAGTATTTGTGTATATTTTAACGAATATTATAAAGTAGTGTACCTAAATAGTATATGTCATTTAAAAGTATTATGAAATCTTAAATTACAATATGTATTAAAATAATTTTCTCTTTACGTGTCTATAAAGCCACCTACCAGTATATTACATGTAAATATGTGTCATGATTATAAAGGTTGTCTGGCAGAAATCGCTTGTAGCGATAAGACCGCCTTTTGTGCTTTTATAAGTTTAGTTTTTCTATGTTCTGTATGTCCTATTTGTTTTTGGTGCAATAAAGAGTTTTTCATTCATTCATTCATTCATTCAATATTGTTATGGTTTTACTTCAGCTTAGGAGTTCTGTTTACAAATACAGCGTGATATATATATTTTTAATTTGCGAGTTAATGACGGTCACTTGTCAAATCGTTACTTTTTAAGTGAAATAAAATTGAAAAAAAAAAAATGCATATAAATTGTCATAATAAAAAATTGGTTTCGGCAAAATATTTACAGGACAAAACATTTATCATACTGTACAATGAAATTGAATATTTTTAGTGGTCGCGAAAGAAAAAGCTGCATTCTGAATAGAACTCTGCGTTAATGCAATAGATGTGAAAATCGTGTAGAGTTGTCAATCTCGCGAGGGCCAAAGCGCCAAGATATTTCAATTTATCTATACATGATAATGAGTGTTCTATATTTTTTTCATACACAACATTCTTAGCACCGCGGCACCGTTGCAGCTTGCGTCGCGACGGGTGGTGCGCGAGACTTGAATTATTTATTATCGTGCGTGCTTTTTAAATTTAAGATATCTCTAGTCTCCTAAGATAAACAATTTAAACTGTATAGTGTAAAGGGCAATTATAATATGTATGAACATATGCCATGGCGGACTTTTTTGTAGACCTATAAAAGAGAAACAATTTGTATTGTTATATCTCTGCATTAGGCAGTGTTTTCGATTAAAGCTCCCAGACAGCTTATTTCCGACACTTTAATCAATTATTAGGTATTACATATGAAATTGTTTTGTAAAGGAGGAACATAAAGTCGATTTTTTTTAAACATAATATATTTATTTAATCAAAGTATATACCATTGCTCTCTGTGCACTTTTGCCATCTCATAGGTAGTTCATTGATTCCTTTACTAAAAAAACCATTCGGACAGGAATCAATAAAATCTTTGAAGGCGCTTTGGACTGCCCCATCGGAGTTGAATTTTTTCCCTTGCAAGAAATTATCCAAAATTCGAAAAAATTGGTAATCTGTTAGAGTAAGTTCCGGGGAGTACGGTGGATAACTTAGACAATCCAATGGAAGCTCCTCTAATTTGGTAGCCGTCTGATGTGCAGTGTGAGCTAGACCACTAGCGTTGTCCTGAAGCACCAGTGGCCTAGAGCGAATGACCAACCTCGGTTGTTTAGCAGCTAGCTTTTCCATCATGATTTGCAGTTGCTGGCAATAGACATCTGCCGTAATCGTCAGGCCAGATTTAAGAAAGCTGTAGTGAACGACACCGCCGCCATACACATCATTAATCCTTCGAACCGTTTCTGCAGCACTGGTGCCACGGTGGAACTCGTACTCGAAAATAATACGATATTTCAAGTTTTCCATTTTGTGAACAGAGTGACAAAAAGAAAAAACCAAAAGAGGAAAAGATAAATGAATTACGGTTTTTGAAACACAAATCCATGAGTAAATAGCGGTATACATTTGAAATTGGAATTCCTAACCAAAGATATATATTTGAGATCAAAGTGGCCAGTACGACAAAACGCCAATTTCATAATATGTAAGGACCTAATATTATCGCCATAAGTCAACCAATTTCCACAAAACATAAACAAATTATACCCCTAAACCTTCTTAAGGAACCACTCTGTCGATAAATGAAAACTGTAGTTTTTGAGATTATCGCGAACATGCAGACAGACACAAATCTCTTAATATTATAAATCAGACTCCCGACTTTAATTTATAAGTTTTTTGCTCGATATTAATAACGGCAACAGGTAGATGCTCAAAATATTTACTGAATATTGAGTTGTATATTCTTTGTTAAAATATTAAAAATAAAATAAATATTTAAGGGGGTCAGCCAGACGAAAAACTTGATTTTTTAGCTGTTTTTGCTCGAAATTAGTACTAATATAGATAATGGTACGGAACCATCAATGCGCGAGTCCTACTCGCACTTGGCTGGTTTTTTAATTACTGGGGAATAAGTAATAAAACGAACACAGTTTCTTAATGTGTAAAACATGTATAAACTCGGTTTTATGACAATCGCATTTTACTTCTGGTGGGTTACTGATTTTTTAAAAGATGTTTATGGCGGGGCCACACTTATCGAAAATCTATCCAGTTACAAACATTTCAGTGAGTGTGGTCCCGACGTAAAATACATTTAAAAATGAACAAGGCTATATCTGTGTACATTGAAAAAGGGGTTGCTCTAGTTTTGGTCCCGTTTGTTTTCGACAGTTTAAAATTATCTTATTTAGGCCCACTTGCGCAGATCTTGGTTAATATTAACCCTGGGTTAAACATATTATCTCTCACGTTCTTCGTCAGAGAAGGCATGATATTTTAACACAGGGTTAAATCTAACCCAGATCTGCGCAAGTAGGCCTAAGGGTATTAATTCATTTTATCGTTCTACAGTAATGTTAAATTAATTTATTTGATTCTACAAGAAAAAAAAATGACAAATATTTTTTATTTTGACACATTTTACATGTCAATGTCGTTACAGTTCGTTATTTTATTGATCAACGCAACACTCGAGATCTCAACTACGAGGCTGTTTCGAAATCCAATTCTATAGTAGAAAGTCTGAAGTGAGACAGTCACTTATTTGCTTCCTACAAAGAATATAGTTAATCAAACATATTTTCCAATCATATACCTATTATGTCCGCAGCTATGTGACTTTTCATCTACAAAACATCATAGATACCATGTATTCGATTATTCCCTATTGATTTTTTAGGTTGAGACACCGTATTGTATTCGCTTATTGTTCCATTGTGTTGGAGCGCTAGGCGGCGGCCTTAATGGCCGCGTCGAGTTCAGCGACGGCGGCAGCGGCGCGGCGCAGTTGGGTGGCGTGCGCGCGCGCAGCCGTGGCGGCCGCGGCCAGGTCGAAACGTAGCGATGACACGCGTCCCGCCAGCCGAGACCGCTCCTCTGACAACACTTGGTGCGCTTTGTCGCCTGGAGGAGCCATCAAAGGAGTTGATAAATGTATAATAATTGGTGTCCATATTATGTCGGCTATTCATGTGGGCCCAGTGTAGGACAATGCGAGCGTCGGCAAATAGGTACAAGGCAAGTGCTAATGTCCACACGCTGGACAAGTTCCTTGAATGCCAATGCAGGCGGCCAATGTAGACGAGTGTTTTGTCGAGCTGCCCACACATTGGCCGAGCGCGGACGAGCGCCTTTGATTTGTGCCAAAAAAATCGACACCGGTCCGTAGTGAGACAAGTGATCACGAGTGACGGCGAGCGACGACAAGTTGCGGCAAATGAGCTCTACACATGTTGGCGCTGGGCTCCACTCGGCCAACTAGGCGAGCGGCACCGAGCGATGACAAGGCAACGCGGCGGACTATACGTTGGCGCTGGCCATCACTCAGCGACGCTGGGCCAACATGTATAGCCGACTTTTTTGACCAACCTGGAAGATGTCTTCCACGTTGGTCATGGCTATGTTTAGAAAACTATTTTACTAAAGATTATATAACGCGCAACATTTTATAAGAACAACTAAATGCAAAAAGCAAATTCTCACCCAGTAGTGGCAGGTAGTCCCCGGCCCTCTCAGCGCGGATGTCAAACGTGAACCAGTCCTCCAGTTCCTCCTCGGTGTCCGTCGAAGGGAGATCCTGCACAGAATTTCTAAAACTCTAAAGGTCAGTTCACACCGCGACGATCCGCGGCGCTGCATCTTAAGATAGCTATTCAAAATTGAACTATTCACTACGCAAAAAGGTACACGTTTCATATGACATCAGTCATACACTGCACATGCGCTGTGCAGCGAGCTGCTACTTTACGTTCGAACTCTTACGATGAAACGTGTATCTTGTGTAATCAATAAAATTCAATTTTTAATAGCTATCTTAAAAATGCAGCGCCATGTCGCGTATCTTTTCGTTTCAGTGTGAATTGACCCTCTTCTCGATTGAGGGCTGTTTTTAAAACAGCGATATCATATTATTGACACGGTTTCGAATCGATTGATTGACAGAGAAAAACAGCAAAATAATAAACTATGACGTCACAGCTTAGTACCGTAGTCGATTTTAGGGGAAATTATTCGCGATAAAAGATTGGTACTATTTTTTGTTTTTCTTGCTGCGGTCTGCTAGGTATACACAGTAGTTACGTCGTAGAAGCTGTTGTCGTCGGAGGCGCTGTCGCCGTCGCCGTCGGAGAGGAACTCCTCGTCCATCTGCTCCGGCCGCATCAGCTGCTGCCGCTTGCTCCTGGCGTCGCTCTGGATCTCCGCGTCCAGCTCCTCGCGGTACTGGAACAAGTGTTAATGATGAGTATCGCTGTTGACATACTACTACTACAAGAAACGCACATTACACCAGATAGTGTAAGCGAGCGGCGTCTCGGTAAACTTGACAGAACTCGTTTCGTGTATTTTATATATACATGGAAGGAGTACTAAAATCGAGGCCGCTTTCTGTCTCACAAAATATCAATGGCAAAGTCCATAAGAGTAAGTGAGCAAACCCATGTCTTCTCGATTTTTTTTTCTAAGGTAAGGTCGTCACGCCTCTGGTGTACTTTTGGTGTACTTTTTTAAGTCGTTGGAATTACGACTTTATGGCACTAATAATATAGCATGTGGGGTAAGGAAAGATATATTTCTTCTCTTACTAACGCGGTTAGCGTCTCTATGCTATAGTTTTTACTCTGTGGGTCCAGCCTGCAAATCCAGCACCTGTCAATAGTACCAAATTGAAGCGGAGAGCGGGGCGGAGAGAAGCTAAAATAAAAATGATTGTCACTATTGACGGCCAATTGATACTATTAACAGACTGCTGGAGAGTTTTGCCGGGACTGTCATCTTGTGTTCTCTTAAACTCCTTACGAACTTTCAGTAAAGCTTTACTTCACTGAATCGACTGACTTGACTCATTAACTGCACTAACTATTTAATTGCTCTTTGACTAGACTTTGGATATGACGATTAAGATATTTGAAAGAAAATTCTGTTTCCCGCCTTTTTAACTTTACACTGGCAAATGGTTATAAGCCGACGCCATTTAGCTAAATAAAAAAAAATAACAGACTGCTGGATTTGCAGGCTGGACTGTGAGGATGACGCTTAAAGCTGGCCATATACTGGCCGTCCAGCCTGCAAATCCAATGTCGTGGCCTTAAAGCGGACTTGTAGGCAAAAATTATAAATGATTGACACGAATGACGGGCACTAGTACCGGTGCTTGTGGTGAAGTTTCTGTATACGTCATGTATTTTTTATATCCTCCCTACCTCGTCCATGTTGAAGGCGTCGTCCTCTAAGAACTCCTCGCCCTGGATGATCTCCTCAGCCTCAACCTCCATGGGCGCCGGCTTCGGTTTCTGCGCCTTCTTCAGAGATTCCAATCGCCTCGTTGCTTCTAAAATCATAATTTATATTAATATGTGAAAGCAAAAATATTGAATATATTTTTATGAGAATTGTGCGAACGGAGGTGTATGATACTTGGCACAGTTAAAGTTTATGTGGACCTCTAGTACGTTTAAATTGTACGTTGATGTCTTTATAAAAGTGAAATACCTTTCATAACGATATCACTTATAACGACAAACTGGATATTACGATGAAGTGTTTAAATACGAACATAGTACCATCGGTTTTAACGATTATCTGATATTACGACCACAATCTATTAGTCCCTTCAATGTCGTTATAATCGGTTTCACTGTATAATGAATAATGTAATTTCGTTTTTTTTTATAGATTGACTTGCACTTAGTCTGGTGTGATCAGGAATCCGGAAAATTCAGAGCATTGAAAATAGAACTTGCGCTAATATAATAAAGCTGAAAATCGAACACACAAGTGTCGAGTCAAATGTCAATATTATATATGACACCTCGACACTTCCATTTTCAACTCTATTGTATTAGCGCAGAATTAAATTTTCAGTGCTCTGAATTTACCCGGGACCGCCGGATTCCGGATCATATAGTCCCAGCCATCCTATGAAACAAAAAAAAACGCATTCACGTCAAAAAGTCGAAAGCATTTGTTTCCTGTATAATATAATTAACATAATATCCTGTATAGACTTTAAGAGTTATTTTTATTTTTTTCCATTTAAAAATTTAATTGCACCCCATGTTTTACAAGTCAATATATATAATCTGTTCAGATCCAAATTACAATTTAATCTGTCGTATACAAAATGATTAAATGCGACCAAAATTGTTTGTCATTGTATTTTTTAATGCACGGTAAGTGGCATTTAAATTGGTAGTATTTTATTAATAAATATAATAAGAAAGCGTTTTTGTATTTTTGTTTACGTTTCGATTACATATTTGTATCTGAAGTCTGAACTCTGAAGCAAATATAATTTGGTGTTGCTACCTTTGTGCTTGTGTGTGAGGCTGGCCTTGGCGGTGCTCTTGGCGGCGAAGTGCACCTTCTTCTTCACGTTGAACATTTTCTTCATTACGTTCCTGTCATCCGACGACTGGAAATTGTACGATGGCTTTCAGGAGTAAGTAAATAAAATAAATAATTAAAACTTTATTCGGAACATTTTAGAAATCACAGCACAGTGAACAATAATACCACATAATAATAAAGAATGAAAAGAAAAAAACGAGCGAGCCATACAGTAGTCGCTTAGTACGATTTTATATGATAAAAAATATACGGAAACTTTTCCATTATGCAGTGACAGAAATAAACGTTAAAATTTAGAAAAGCTACCACCGCGCACTCATTGGTCGATTCGAATAGCGTGCGCAACCGCGACTTCCTGTTACACACTTCCGTCCCATTTCACGAAATCGCTCCCATAAAATGCAAGAAAGCGAGAGGAAAGATGTCACACATCAAAAAAATTGGCAGGTTAGCAGTGTGTCATGCCTAAAACCGAGATGGAGACCACTCAGGTGTATCACCACGGCGCGGCGCACCGCGGTACTAGCAGGCTTAGAGCGTTTTTGAGTAATTTGCACAAAGATTTCAAAACTAAAGATAGGCTATGACGTACATTTGACAGATCAAATCTTCATACAAGAAAAAGTTACGCCATCTTGGTTTTCACCATACCTCAAATGTCAGCCATCTTGATATCACCACACCTCAAATGTCAAAATGGCCCCAAAAGAACTCCAAAAGTGGTGCCATTTAAGTGGGGACAGGTTTTGCCTCAACATGCCTCGTCTATACATTGGCATACTTTACTTGGCTCTTTTTATTAAATAATTGTTTTAATTCATGTAACCGATTGAGTGTACTGTATATGCTCTTTTTTATACACTTTTCCACTTTATTCCTGTATTTTTTAATTGTTTTGTTTTAAAATAGGTAAATACCATGTCTTTAAATTTGTAACATTGTAAAAGAAAGTGTGCTGCTGTCTGAAATACAGGTATTCAGTTATCTAGCTCAGAATCAAATGCTCAATAAATTTTACTGTATTTAAGATATTATTGTATTACCCTTTAACAATTTGCCTTAGAAAAAAATGTATTTTGCTTACTAAATAAGTAATAATAATAAATAAATGTAAGGAGGCCATAACAAAAAACAAACTTACAACATTGTCATCGTCGGAGAGCTCAGGCACCGCCTTAACTGCCATTTTCCTTGGGCCTTTTGTTTTATAAATCTGGAAAGAGTAAATTGAATAAAGCACCAGTGATCACAACATTTTGAACGAATAGTTAAAGATGAATGTTTATTTGAATGAAAACAATGGGTTCAAAGAGAGCATGCAGATGGTCGGACTCCAAGAATCTCTATTCTGTAACGACTATTATAGTCATTAATGTCCTGACATGCTCTTGTTTAAGTTGTCTTATACTTTAAACGAATTAATCTTGTATTTTAATGTATATTCTTCTATCAACGGACAGTCCACTAATTGTTGTGCGTGTTGAATACAAAAATCACACGATGGTACGACAAATATCGTAATCCTCGATCACGATCCAAATATCGTGATAACTATTGAGCGTGTAGCATTCGCGTATCCCACGGAACCACTGTACTTTTTCGGCATAAAATGAGTAGAAAATGTGTTATAATCAAGGGCTTAAGCTACTACCATACCAAATTTCATCAAAATCTGTTTAGTAGTTTTTGCGAGAAAGAGTAACAAACATCCATCCATCCTCACAAACTTTCACATTTATAATAGTAGTAGGATATGCTCTTCACTGAAGGACATTAGAGACACTCACCATACTTTCTTCATCACTCCCATCAGCGGCTTTTATTTTTGATGGTGTCTTTTTTAAAATCGGTTTCCTTGGTGTCCTTAGTCTGGATTTCAAATTCGTACTCTAGAAATAAAAATATTATAACATTAGACTAATAACAAATTGTCTTGATTTCAAATGTGCTAGATATTAGCAAGAGCATACCTCATCATCACTCGTTACTTCAGGTACAGCTTTTGTGGGAACTTTCTTCATTAGTTTGGTTTTTAATCTTGTTACTTTACCCTGCAATATAACATCATTGGTTATCCTTAATGACAAAACAAATAATATTCAAGTAATATAATATTCATAATAAAGCTGGCTCCACTCGAAGCAGAACTTGTAAATGTGAAATACTTGTAAAAGGTAAACTTTATATATTAAAAAACCTTTAGTTTAAATGGCCTAAAGTATCTTACAGTGAATATGTCCTCCTCGTCCGAAGACTGATCGTCATTTTTTTTCTTATCGACAATCTTGCGGACTTCCTTCTTCTTCTTCGCTTTCTGATCATCATCACCCAGCATCCGCTGTCGAGACAAAATCAGTTGTGAGTTAGGTACCAAATTAGAAACATGATTGTTGATAATAATTGATATAGTCTATGATACATGCATGTATGGTTTTTTGTTGACCAGGAAACAAGCAGACGCATCACCTGATGATCAGCGCCTTTACATACACGAAACGACAACTCGCGTTGTCTAACTCAAATCGCGAAGTAGGTAGCTATTAGGCTAGGACAATATAATCCGGAATCCGGCGGGCACGGGAAAATTCTGAGCACTGAAATAGAACTGTGAGCTTAGAACTTCGATTTTCAACAATAGTTGTCAAGTGTCGAGCTGTCATAATGACATTGACATTTGACACGACACTTGTGTGTTCGATTTTGAGCTTTATTGTACTAGTGCAGAGTTCTATTTTCAGTGCTCTGAATTTTCTCCCGGCTTACGGATTCCGGATCATATAGTCTCAAAATTAACTATGTAGGCCACCCGCCGACATATGCTAAATGCTAAATGCTACATGAGACATACGGAGATACAGTCTTAAAACTGGAGCGAATTTTTACAAATATTAATTGGGATTCAGAATCTAATCCCCTGCCAATCTCGTAAGTTGGCAGGGGATTATTATTTCATCCGCCACTCGGATATAACGTATCGGTGCATTATCTACTGGCTGGATTAGATTTTTTTAATGAAATTGACCAGAAAACGAGCTGACGGATCGCCTCTTATGTTAAGTTATTACCTCCGCCCATGGACACTTGCAACACCAGAGGAGTTATACTTGTAACTCCTCTGGTATTGCGCACTTGCGTTCCTGGTGCTTAAAATACCCAACCCACTTTCGGCCTCTGGTTACCCCCACCCACTCGGCGAAACACAACGCAAGCACTGGTTCGCGCCGGTATTCTGTGAGGCCGTAGTATTTATCCGGTCGAGCAGTCCCGTTCGTGCAGAAGCATGGCTCTGCCACGGTCATGACAAAATAGAATGTCGTAAAAGTATCATTGTAATGTGACAGTTAAAACTTAAAAGTAGCCAAACATTACAACATCCTCGTCTATGGAAATCATTTGTTATACCAGTAACTCATCAGTGTCATTGGCATCTTCGTCCGTATGCCTCGGGGACTCCATGTCAGTGTCGTCCCTCCTTTCGCTTTTTTCAACTATTGTCCCATCCGACTTTCGCACCAAAAATGTACCCAGGTCTCCTGGCATGTCCTCCTGCAAATATCAAATGTATAATACAATAAAATAAATCATAAGAATGTATGTATTGTACAGTTGCTGACAAACCAGGGGTATCGCTTTTGAACTTTATTACCATAGTAATAAGATTACACTGGATTTGTCTACAACAATACAAGAGTATAAATAGTACAAATAACTCATTAATCATAAAATCATTGTGACTTTTGTTTTGTAACACCTAAATCAGTAAATTAACACACTTAACAAAGTAAATTAACAAATATTTAGCGGAACACAAAAAAAAGGTCCATAATTAAAAAAATATGGTTTTATTTTAAAATCTACTTACTACACTTCTTTTGTTATTTAAAGTTTCATTTGTTTTACTTTAAATGAGATCACATTAAGAACAGATTTTGCGAGTAAAGGCTATTTGTGAAAAATGGTACATATTTGAACTTTTCATGTAACCGGGAAAAGTGAAAATTAATATTAAAATAACAATTAATTAAATTAGAAAAATGGTGATAAATATCGTGTATTTCTTCCACGTGCTCTTATTAAAGTTTTTACCCGTCTAGGCATACTGAGAATCGATGTTCGAAATCGAGTTATCGATGGTCTCCTGGGATAGTCTCCGCCATTCCTCAACTACGGCGATTCGCAGTTCACCCACGTTGGCAGGAGCTGGTATTCTGGACTTAACTTTTCTTTTCAGCAAGTCCCAAACGTGCTCTATTGGGTTCATATCCGGTGATCTCGCCGGCCACTCCATAACAGTGATATTCATATCATTAAGATAAGCTTGAGTTACCCGAGCGGTATGCGGCCGAGCATTATCCTGCATAAAAACAAAATCGTCACCGATATATGGGGTAAACGGTACGACATTTTCTTCTAAAACTTCTCTGATATAGCGGTCTGCAGTCAGACTCCCTCTGTCAATCACTAACAAGTCAGTGCGAGCTCCCAAGCAAATGCCCGCCCAAACCATTATTGATCCACCACCATATGCAACTGTAGTTTCAAAATTTGTCTGAATGTATCGTTCTCCTTTGCGTCTGTATATTTTATGCCTGCCGTCAATTTGATTTAAGAGAATTCTGCACTAATCACTAAACAATACCTTACTCCATTGGTCCGCGTTCCAAAGTCGATGTTCCTGAGCAAAAGTTAACCTGTTTCTACGATGATTTACCTCGAGCCTTGGAGCCTTGGCGGGCACAAATGAACCCAAACCAACTTCTTCGAACCTTCTTCGTACCGTACGCTCACTTACGGTTACACCCCGCACTGCTTCATGTCGGGCTTAGACGGCCGTCAAGCTGCTGCTCCTGCTCTTCTCACATAAGTACCGCTCTCCCTGAACCGTTGGATAATGGATTGTTGAAACTGGTCGACGAAGATCTCTAGATATCACTCTGTAGGTTTGACCATTTCTTCGCATTTCGAGTGACCTGGCAATCTCCGTTGGGGCTAAGTCAGGCATGATTCAGTCCTCAACTCCAAAAAGTATTTCAAAGAAATTTTAAATCAAACTCTGAAGGAAGAAATACTCGAAGTTCGCTCCAGATAAGGTGTATTTGAATAAAATTAAAACAATTGCATAAAATGTGATGTTCAGTTGTTTTCTTAATTTGAAAATATTTCTTTTTAAATTAAATGACATATAAACAAGCCAGCAACCTTATATGATACTGATATCAAACCTTTATTTTATGTTCCGCTAAATATGCCGGTGTGTGTAGTTATTAATATATAATGTCTCCGAAAATCAATTACGGATACTTCGGGCACATGACTCACTGCTAGTGTAAAGAAATATTTGTCATACTCGAAAGTAAAAAATCATCTTATGTATAGGTGACTCTCCGCTAAACACAATCTCGCTCATATAAAGAATTTTTTTTTTATTATGACAATTATTTTTCTGCCTAAATGTCTTTACATAAGCAGTAAATCATGTGCCCGAAATATTCGTATTTGATTTTTCTAGACCTTATATAATAATTTATCAGCAACACCAGACAAAGATAGTGTTTATAAATAAGTAACAAATATTTTTCTTTTGTTAAGACAAACCTCATTTTTGTCTGTTTTTTCATTTTCCATATTGTCAAGGGCCTCCTCTATTTTGTCTGTGTTGAGTTCAGTCCTATTCTGTTTATTCTCTTCCTCAATTTCCTTCGGTGCTTCGGTCTGCTCTGTGGGCTCCTCTGTGGTCTGCTCCATCATCTCATCTTGACTTTGGACTGCACTTGAATCATTTTCCGCCTGCAATCCAAATCATATCCAATAATGTTACTGCTTGCTGGTTTCAATACTTGCAATGAGGGTGTTTGATATTTTTTCTGCCACTAGGGGGCAGACCCAATGCACATATAGCGTCATCTGGTGGCATAAGTGGTATCAAAAATGGTCAATATGAAATGGTCAAGGTGGCGCTTGGTAGCCCAATGGTCCTTGTCGTGTCAAAAAGCTGTCAGATGTCACAAATTTAAAAACCCTCATTGCCAATAGTGATTCTGTATGAACTCCAAATGCCTAGCGAAGTGATGACTAAATTCTATTCTAAATTACTAACCGCTGGATTTAAGTCGTCATCTGTGAGGACGCCTTCACTCAGCCACTCCTCTTGTCCCTCGTCCATTGACTCCATAGAGCTCTGAATCATGCACATTACTAGTTGCACATTTTTAACTAATTGTAATGTTTCAGCAGTTTGATAGACTACAATTATTTTCTATGCGACAATTTAAAGTTGTACATTTGAATAACTCTTGGAAATGATACTGATAATTCACTATGATTTGTTCAAATGACCTCAAGAGTTATTCAAATGTTTGTTTACAGTTTAAACAATTATAAACCAAATAGTACATAGGCCATAGTAATAGGTTTGGGTATGTATGATTAAAACTGCCCTATTTATTTTGCTTTCTATATAAACTATACTGTAGGGACAAAATGCATGCTTGCACTCTTGGTTCCAAGTCACTTCATTATTATATTTCTAATGTTAGTTAATCAGTCTTGACACTTGTCCTAAACTCTGATCTAAACGGTATATTAAGCTAAACATTGTATGTGTGTAATATAAGTGAAAGGACAATATAATATTTACAGGATTGTACTTTTCATTTATCTCTCCAACTTATACCTCACATATTATAGTATAATCAGAAATCGAAGTCAATTAGTTTGAATTGTTTTGCTATTCATTTTATGTTTTTGCATCACTTATCAGTCTATAACAGGGGGAGGAAGGAAGGTGCATTATGCATGCTTTGATGCTTATGCATGCACTGTCAGTTCTCACATTTGCTTGCAGGTTGTGGGTATTTATTCGCGGGATATTGCTAGATATAAAATAATTATATGGTATGCTATGGATTACCGCAAAGTAACACCTGATTCTCTTACGGTAGAAAATATATTTATATATGTCACGGTATAAATAATTAGCGAACCGACCTCTAGTTTCGCTAATTTAGCCACCGACTCCTCTTGCACAGACATTGTTTTATCACCCAAAAATTTAGTTTGTGAACAGTAGAAATATTTATTTTACAAATATCACGGCAACTGTATATTAAAGGTTATTTAATTTTGTTAAGCTTTTTCGTTTAACACTGTTTTAATTAAGATAAAAAACTTTTCCTTTTCGTTGTACGGCGTACGCTTTTATTTAAAAATTATAACCTCCATAAAAACAGAGGTATCAACAATGTAGTAAAGCCTAGTGATGTCCATTGTGCGAATATTGAAGGTCGAAAATTGAAATATATTGATTGTCGATAATTAATGAGGAATTGCGTGCAAATATCAAAGATTGATCATGTTTCAAAAGAAAACCATTAATACGAGCTTCTGTTTTAAAAGTGAATTAGTGGATGTAGTGTCAACAAACTTTGTAAATTATTAACTGTAGCAAATCTACCTTTTAACTGGTACTTACATTATTTATCAATGACTTCTGTTATACAAATATAATAAATTATGTAACATTTTTATTTGGAATAAAACCAAATATTCCTTGATTTTGTCTTTTAATTATATATTAAAGTACATTTATGATTAACTACGACCCACACGGCTAATAGAGCAGCACCTTTATATACTTATTCACAATACTCGAGCTTTGACGCAAACACATAAATTCGTACGTAAAATCAGTTGTTTGTGTGTACCATTACATTTTATTAAAAAAAAAAAACACCCAGTGTAATAAGTCATAGAAGTGGTAAAAATACAGTATTTAAATAGATTATATAAATACAGTATTTTTTGTCGGTATATAAAATGTGTACTAACGATTATCGATAATTGATTACTTCCCTATTAAATCAAATGCTGTCAACAAATAATTTCTTCTTCTTTTTTTAAAAAAATTATTATTATATTAAGGCACGTCCCTTGAGCATTTTAGAGCCCGTATAGCCCATAGATACGCAAGTTCAATCATTGTTTAGTTCGAAGAGATGAATAGGTAAAAGGTAGGTAAACCTACCTACTTAAGGATTTCTTTATAGGCTACGCGATTTGTTTGTTTGCAGGCTAGCAAAGGCCAAAAATTACCTAATCTAATAGATTATTCCATTTTTAACTACCTACTAAATTACATAAATAATTTTAATTCAAACAAATTTTTATGTCATCAGTTTATTTAACTACAATATTACATAAATTACATTATTTAATAAATATACAAACATGGGTAGTTATTGTATTTTATTTGAGAATATATTTTTTATTCTCTTAATTAAAGTAAGTACTTACTTATACCCTCCTTATACCTATTTTTATTTTTTGTTTACTGGGCTTCGCCCGCTGCAAGGCGGTAGTTTAAAACTTTATACGTAAATTCTTCTTAAAAGTCGCTCAAGTTGTTACTAAAAACCCCTCTTGGACTCTACAGCTAAAAGCACAGTGCTATTACCATAGACGTATATATTATTATAGACGAGGCATGTTGAGGCAAAAAGTGTCTCCAGTTAAACGGCCCCACTTTTAAAAATATTGGGACCATTTTGTCATTTGAAGGTATGGTGAAAACAAGATGGCTGGCATTTGAAGTAAGGAAAACCAAGCTGGCGTAATTTTTTACTGTGTGAAGATTTCTATGGAAGATTTGTTCTGTCAAATGTACGTAATAGCCTATTTGAGTTTTGAAATCTTTGGCTATTACTCTTTTTTATCAACGACAGTTTATTAATCTTTCAATAAACTACATTGTAAGACTACAATGTAGTTAGTTTTATTGAAAGATTAATCTCTCATAGTTACATGCTTGACTCGTTTCTGTCGAAAAATTTAAAAATCATAGCATTGTTTACAAAACCGATAAGCGTAAATAAGATTAATACAAAATTTTATACAAACTTTTTCTTACAATAATTAAAATTAATTATTTTGTATTTGTACGAATCGATTTATAAGGCTGGGATTTATATGCTCCGGAATACGGAACGCCGGTGAAAATTCAGAGCAGTAAAATTAGAACTCTGGACTAATGCATTAGCTACAGTTGAAAATCGAAGTGTCCATCTGTCATATATCACATTGACACTTGTGTGTTTGAATTTCAACTCTATTGTGTTAGCCCAAAGTTTTATTTTCAGTGCTCTGAAACTGAAAGCTGGGCTCCCGGTTTCCGGACCATATAGTCCCAGCTTAATGGTTTCAGTCCAGCATAAATATTGTCCAAAACATTTAAACAATTTTATAAAACCTCTTTGTTTTCAATGATGGCGGTCAACGCTTGCCTATCTCTTTTGTTTTCACAAGCGCAGCTGACCAGCGCCTTCAGGTGTTTGTCCGAGTACTCTGTATGCGTTTTGACAAACTCTTCCAATTCGTTTCGAGGCAAATAGTAGGCTTTCACGTACCGATCCACGTAATCTTGATACGGCGCCGGTTTCAGTCCGGATATTTTTTCCAACTTGACGAATAGCTGTCTGTAGTCGAGTTGCATCAGGCCTCGGCCGCCATTGGAACATTTTGTCGCATTCGAGAACCCTTCCACCAGCAAGTGAACTATGAACTTCGAGGTCATCGACCAAACGGAGTTGATGACTTGCACATTTAACGAGACTCGTGTGGAAATGTTCTCCAAACGCAACGCGAACACCTGTATCTTCCGGACTATCATGTCCACGTATGGACTGTGTTCCACGGCCACCTCTTTAACATTCCACCGCACCTGGGACATAGCCACGAGGGTGGAAGTCGCGTCCACGGCTTTAGAGGCCGAGCACATGTAAACGGGCGCTCTCAGATCTGTGGCCGCAGCTAGCGTCGAATCTTTAAAGTGATCCAAAATAATTCGCTGCGGTTGTGCGACGATAAACTCTAGGTACGGGTGAAGGAGTTCAAATTGCTTCGCCAGGAACACTACGCTCTCCACTGCCACTATTCGTTCACTTAAGCCGTGTAAGTTCTCCTCGGATATCAGGTCCAAATGTTGCGGTACGTTCGGAAACTCAACACTCGAAGCTTGATCTGTGTTGTTAATACAGTTCGTTATTCTTTTCAGAGTTGCGTTGAGTTTCGTACTGTATAACGTCGAGGACGCGATCTGTAAATCCGATGTGAAAAACACATGAACTGTGTAAAAATAGTAGTCGAAGAGCTGATTCATAAGCATTATCACTTCCAAAGATATCTGTGGTAGGTAACGACTGATTTGCAGATACTGCCCGCAGTTCCTGAGCACGGAGAGCGTGGTGTTTGTGACTATGACGCTGTTTCGCACTTTGGAGGGGCTAGTGGGCGAGTGGTTGGTGATGTTGGTGTAGTCGCTCCGGTCCGCTTCGTCAACGAAATCCCTCTTCAGCTCGTCGGGCTCGTCATCGGAGTAGTCGCTCACATACGACTCTGGTTCCAGGCCGAATATGTCGTCATTCGTTATATTTTCATTTCTGAAAATATCGAATGGAGTTCGCGTGGAGTTATGCGTGAAGTACTTGAGTATGTACTCGCTGTCGTCTTGTGAGGGGACTGACGATGTTGTGTCGGATTGAGTCCCCTTGGCGATCACCGAATCTGCCGTCGCTGGGTTAATATACTTCTTGAATTGCTTGAATTCTTGCAGGCTCAGGATGTTAAAGTCGGAGCTGACGGGACATTGTTCCCAGCCCTCGTTTTCCAAAAACAATTTCAGCTCCTCCATTCTGCCTCTGTGATAATTCTTAATGTAAATTACGCTCTGCGTCTTTATAAAGTCTTGCAACAGATCTGAGGTGTCGCCGCAAAAAACTTCCGCGATTTGAGTGAGCTTTCTTAAAATACCTAGCATTTGGATAAACTTTTCGAAAGGGTACTCCTCCAGACCCGAACTTTTTAAGAACATGGACACTTTCGCCTGCACGTCGTGCCATATCCTTATCAGGCCGGCTTTTAACTTCTGTCTGATGTATTCTCTGCTAACGTTCTTCTCTATTTCCAAGACATTGTTGGAACTCGGCGTGTGGTCGTCGTTTTTCAAATGCCAATTCACTAGTAGGTAGTAGCTTCGCATCACTAGGAACAACTTTTCGCAGAGACTCAACAGACACGTCGGAGCTTTCGACGTGTGGACCGCTTGGCACATCTCCACAAATTTCATCTCCGAGCTGTCTTCTACGAAGGGCTTGACGGCCTCTACCGCTGACTTGTTGACGGCGGAGCAGTAGTGCATGTGAAGCTGCTCCATCGCCGCTTGCGTCTTGCCGAGAAGATCGTAAGCTTTTTTTAGTTTTCGAAAACTATTCTCATCAAAATTGTAACAGACACTGGCTAGAACGGAGTCCAATTTATCTTCAGTCATGTCCAAAGTGTCCTGCAGGCGAGCCGCGAGATCCGATATACACGTGTATTCCTTATGCATGGCTGCAGCTTTCTTACTTTTCAATATTAGTTCTATGGCTTCGTAGTACTCTTTTTTGTTTAACAAATCGGCTACATCTTTTTCGACACTACGCAGGTTTCTCAAAAGATCTAACGATTTAAGTACCGATTTTATAATCTGTCTCTTTCTAACGTTAGCGAGTATGACAAACGTGGATATCGTGAGGTGATTGGACGCGGCGTGCAGCCTTTCCCTTGCTTTCCTGCAGGTTTGCAAGGTGTCAGACAGCTGGGCTCTAATATTTTGTATCTCCGCAAACTCTCGGTCGCAGTTGTCTCTCTGCTGAGATATGAGATATAAAGCCTTACCCGACACGACCTATAAAAGAAAAGCACAATCACATTAGACAATAGAAAAAACCCTTTCTTGCTGTTTAATTTGTTTAACTAATGAAGTTACACCTGCTGTTGACGTTTTAGTTTGGAAAACATCCGCTCGACGGCTTCACAGTTGGGCGGCGATGGCGCGTTCTCCAGCGCATAGCGAGCGGCGTCAAACTCCGCCAGTGGAGAGAAGTACACATGTTCTATTTCTCGAAGCACCTGCCCAAGTATAAATGGACGCTGATAAGCAATACTGTGTCAACCCACAAAATAACTAAAATCAAGATGTTGATACTAATCGCATTCTCAGGCGATAAACTATAATTTTCAAAATAGTGATAAGTGAATTAAATCATTTTAGTACTGAAAAACTGATAAAAACTTTTGACACATAGTTGAAATTCTCTATAGAATAAATTTAATTTAACACGATTTTCTTAAGAAGGCGATCTAGTGGGTTGACAAATTATTGCTTATCAGCGTCCTTCATAGAAAATAAAATACATAAATAATATACTATGTGTTCTCGTAACTCGAACATTGGTTCAGTTGTCAGTCTGTCCCGCTCGCGCGCGCATGATTTGGCGACTATGCAAATGAGTCAGCGCGTTAACCAAAGCGAGATTCGAGGTACAAGAATTAGTTCCCTGTTGTTAAATAAGTTCTTGTTAGCAATAGTAATCTGTTTGAAAACCATTCAACCACTATCCAGAGACAACCGACTGCCACTACATTCGTGAAGCCAGTTCCTACTCCCTACCATATTAGTAAGGTAGGGTTTAGGATTATAGATGAGTAACTTGTAAAATGCGCGTACTTAATAATGGTACGGAACCCTAAGTGCACAAGTCCGACTCGCACTTGGCCGGTTTTCTATATTTCTCAAACTTTTTTTTTTTCAAAAGGTTTTATACTGTGGATATTATTTTTTGACAACAGATGTTGTTCCTTATTACTTAAAATTTTAATAAAATTGAAAATTAAAAAAAAAAAAATTGATATTATCATATTTTGTCACTTAAGTTTTTTGGTTATTATTCAGTTTATTACTTTTAGTAATATTTATTTGAATAATTTTTTAACACTATCCATATTATTTGAATATAACATACAAAATAATATAATACAAAATAAAGTTAACAGATAATTATATACACTACCAGACAGGGTACAAACCTCCAGGTCAGCTGCGGACTGGGCAGCAGTCATGGACCGTGAGTTGATGCCCGGTGGAGCGTTCCGGTTCTCCATGTTTGATGGCAGCATTTTGTTACGAAAAGCTGTAACTTACTCCTTCTGTAATTTTATACAATATGTAGTATTCGCGTAACTTACGCGAATACTACATATTGTATGTTACGCGGTGTAAAATAATATTTTATATAATTTACCTACTTAATATTGTTCAAAATATACAATTTCTATACAGCAAAACCATTCTGCTAATTACCCTTGACAATCTTCGTTTTTCTATAAAAATGACAGCTGACGATGTATGAAGAACAATGATTAGAATTAATAATTGATGATTGAATAAATTACCTTCACAATAATTTATGAATATCGACAACCATATCTATAAAAACCCAATTTACCCACAGTCACATACTTCACTTTGACATTTAAATATTGTAAATGCAAAAGAAAATTCCAATGTTTTACAGACCTAAAGTTATGTATTGATCCTTCACTTTGGAAACTTTTTATTTTTTTTCACTTTTTATTTTTTTTCAAATGAGAGGACCACTCAATATTACCAGAATATATTATAGGGAAATGTTACAAAGTTTAAATTTAATACCTATAATTTATTAAATTATGAAAGAATAATAAGGTCGCAAAAACTTTCCCGGGTTTGTCCCAATTCTTTACCATATATGTTTTAAAATTCATATTAGAATTGCAATCAGATAAAACTATAAATGTGTTTTTCTATAGGTACATTACTATCTCGTACAGCCTACAAAACTTACTGTATTGTTACGTTGATCTCTTGTTTTTTACACTGCAACATACAGAAGAATAGAAGACAATTATTTATCACGTCCTATAAAAAAGTAAAACCAATAAGAAAGTAACAACAATAGCACAACAAGCAATATTAATAAGTACAGTTCTTATTTAATTACCTGAACTAGTTACAGCCTTACAACTATCATTTTCTTATATCTTTAGTCTGCAACCAATAACTATATTTTTATAGACCCTTTATTTATCCTAAACTAAAATAATCACATCATTTTAGCGAGATTTTTTGGAAAAATCAGACAAAATACAAATAAACACGCGAAACGTCATTGTGACAATCAGATTTTGAATTTGACATTTAATGTGTTTTCTTTTTTATTTATATATGGCATCGGCATATAACCATTTGCTAGTGTCAAGTTAAAAAGGCGGGAAATAGAACTTTCGTTTCAATTTTCAACACCGTATTCCTATACCGTCAAGTCTAAAGTCTAGTCAAAGTCCAAATATATAGTCAGTACAGTCTATGAGTCATGTCAGTCGATTCAGTAAAGTAGTAGAAGTTTTACTGAAAGTTCCTAGGGAGTTTTGGCGGGAAAAACAAAATAGCACGTTCTTAGAAGTTGTACCACTTGCCCACACTTGTGCACGATAACGAATATTTAATGGTTAATATTCTACCAATATTACACATTAGGAACCGAACTAACTAACTAACTAACTATTTATGAAGTTTTACAAATTCCACAACATCACCCATTGAACTCCCCGGCAAAACTCATTTAAATTTTTAATCTCCAAAACATTTTCAAACAAGGGTAGTTTTCCAATTGCAGCACGAAAGCGCATTATGCGGCATAATGCTCAACGTTGAATGTTTCAACTACAGCAACGCTTCGCACAATCGAGCACTCTCCAAAGTACTGCTTTCGCATGATGCGTGCAATCGATACCAACTCAGTGGCAGAAAATTAACAAGTGTTTTTTCTTTAAGTTGTCATTGATCTAAATTTTATTTATATATTAACGTTAGTAATATTGTTCATTGTTGAAAAAAATTAAAGCTTTCGTTTCGTCGTAGTTTTATTGGAAAGAATAAAAGTTAATTCAGACTGTGTTAAAAGAATAAATAAAAGTATGGATGAAGGTACAAACATTGACTACTTTTTTATATTCTACCATTGATAACTAATAATACATCTAATTAATCCACTTTTTTTTTCAACACTGAACTTAGCGCACTCTGCTGGTGCATGTGAAAACTAATTCACGTTTCAATTAAGCATCAGCACAATTCGGCATTGTGCGCCACTGAGTCGCATTATGCTCTATAATTGGAAAACTACCCTAGTAGGCCCTGGTTTTTTATATACTCTAAAGCTAGCAAATCTGTTTGTTCTACTATTTATCGGCTTCGCCTTGGACATTCGTGTAATAATGTATTTTTGGCCAAAATAAGAGTCAAGGATAGCTCATTGTGCTAGTGTGGCTTAGATGAGGGCTCCCCTGATCAAATCTTCTTTAACTGTCCTATAAATCTTTCTTTATACGACTTCCTTCCTACACACATTCCTCGACCCATTAATCTTAAGACTATTTTATCCTACGTCTTTACTCCATTTGTAGACACTCTATGTTCATTCATACCTTCAAATCACATAAAACTTTGATTATGTATATTTAATTAAAGGATAATTATATACTAATTTTCATTAATTTTTATTTTATTTATATATGCACTGTATAATAAGTAGGGCTTAATAAAAAAAATTAAAAAAGGCTAAGAAACATTGGCTTTGTATATTATTCTGCTTTTGTACTAGTAATTACAACTTGTATCTGCAAAAGGTACCCATGAAGTCATTGCATTTTTTTTATGAATACGGCGTTTATTGCATTTATGACTGCATGCATGCTTGTAATTACTAGTAAATTAAATATTAAATTAAATATTATGAAGAAGAAAAACTTATGTAAAAAGATATTGTTACTGTAACTTAATTTACTAAAACAACTTTCTGTTTAATTACATTAATATCCATCTCATACGTCTTCAATGAATACGTTCCCAGTATCCACTCGGATACATCATTGATCACGGGGGCAGTAGTATCAGGAGTTTCTTTAGACTTGGTCGTTTCCTCTTCATCGGCGGCCTCGAAATCTAACTACTCCACGCTATCTTCCATAACACACAAAACCTCATGAGGCCTCCTGGAGAGAATCCGCAGAGGTCGTACGCGAGACAATTAATTATTCACTGCACCACCATGCAAATTTCACCACTGCGCTCCATATTTGAAGACCTCCGTTCTTCCTCTAAATGGGTACGTTCACTTACCGCTTATAGAACAATATTTGTTGGATTTGATGTTATAATTATGAGCCTGTTAACAATGAATAGTAATTAATATCTATAACAGGTGGAATCTATTATATAGGGATGTTGCTTAGTGTGGAATACCACATATTTATAAATTTAAATTTAAATTTGTTGATTAAATATATATAAATCTAAAATAAATAGGTATTTAAATTGATGCGATTAAAAATAAAAAAATATTGTCCATCTCTTTCTCGCAAAACAATTTGTTATGTCACAGTTGCTACCGCCATATGTACATTTTGTAATGACAGGTGCGACTCAAGACGTCACAGGCCGATATATCTTTCTCTTACTTACAGTAAATTTAAATTGTTTGTATCTTCGTTATTTTTTAAGATAAACGAAAATGGGTTCTAGATTGTATAATAACATGTTGGGTGCGTTCCACTAAGCGCTCACAACGATCAAAATGCTCCTTAAGTCGTTCCACATATCGACCGCGGTCGTTGAGGTCGCGGCGAAAACGTCACTTATAACATCATGACTTACGCTCACGCGAAGCTCACGACGACCCATCTAAAAAGGTGGGTCGAAGTGATCGTTGAGAAAATTAGCGGCGTTTTCAAAACTCAAAGCATCAAAAATGGCGACCGTTAAGCTTACTATAATAATATATTTATATTTTAGTAGAAGTGTATGTTTCTGCAGCGGATGCTCAACGTACCTCCACAGGTAAATATAATTATGTAAAACAAGCTTAGAAAAATTAATTGTAGTTTATAATTAGGTAATATACATGTATACATTTTTCCTTGATTTCCAATAATATAACCTAACTTTAGAAATGAAAATTAACTTAGTCTTGTTTAAATTAGTTTTCTTATTGAAAAAATTATTACATACGTTTAAAATTTCACTTATGAAAATTTTATTTTTATTATAGACACAGCATTTGCGACACAACTTTTGAACAGAGCTTTAAATGAACAACCCGGAACATCAACGTCTGCTGATCGTGCTGCTGAAAATTTTCAATGATGTCACGGATCATATTATTGATGAAGAATTCCTCGTAAAAACTAATATTAAATATAAAAAATTAAATTATAATTTTTTTCAATATAAATCGATTTAAACAATAATTAATTAAGTTTATTTTCAAGGCTTACAGATTATAACCTAACCTCTTAAATCTTTTGCGTTCCTTTTATTAACTCGCCGCTGGTATTATTTACCTCCACGCTCAAAACGCTCTATAATCCATTCCCCTTGAGTTGACGACAGTAACGCTCACAAGCAAGTAGAACGGGAAAAACTGCGGTCGTGAGCGTGATCGTTGTGGAACGCTTAGTGGAACGCACCCGTTGTCTAACATGGACATACGACCATCCAGCCTGCAAGTCCAAGGCCGCGGACTTGTAGGCAAAAATTATAAATGATTGATACTAATGACGGCTTTTAGTATCACAGCTGGATTTGCTGGATGGGCCGTGAGTATAACGCATAACATCGAATTGTCGAAAAAAAATGCAAGCCGATTAGCATTTGACAAATGACAAGATATACGTATTCAGCTACTTGTGTGATAAAAAAAGCACACAGCTTGACGTCATGCGAGCGATGAATATTTAGTAATTGTTTTAGTTTTAGTTACTGGTGATCTTCATTGTGCACTACAATTAATCAATGTGGTTAGTGAATAAAGGAAAATGGAAACCGATTGGATGATAGAAGATTCGACCACACTAAAGGTATTTAAAATTAATTAGGACACCAGGAATGTCATGATTGTCTGTTCCGCCATCTTTGGCCCTCTACACACAATTTGTTTAAATTATTTCCTTTCTATATATGATACATTTAAATTTTAGCTGTAGGTACTCTCTATATCACGGTAATATAACCGTCTTTCTCAATAATTAAAGTTATAAATAATAGATGTTAAAGACAGCGCTAAGTCCGCAATGCAGTTTTACGATTTGCACGGTCTCAACCTCATTTCTCGCGTTTCCTCAGTCACCAGCCATAGAATCCTGTGCTCCGTTTTGCACTTCCAACAATATCCATTATTTCCAAAAATCTATGAAGTTTCTTTAGCAGTAGGTAACAGCTGAAATAATATGTCCCACATTCTGATTCATAACTTGTTTTATTTTTATTTTTTTCATGATATATGTATATAATTAGATATGATTTTAATGTGCACATCAATTATTGTGTAGACAATACAAACAAAAACTCATGTTCCACTTTCATTTTAATTTTGCAATATGGTAGTTGAAACTGAGCTGTAGTGATATAACGAAAAATAAAATGCTTTGTTTGATTGTGTGCTATAGTCTATACTTCTATAGTGTATTCGGTGGACGGAGAAACGTAACATCAAAATTCATAGGATATGATTGACAGCAATGAATCAAGCATTAGGCTGGGGATGTATTGTCTGGAAACTCTGGCCATAGAAAATTCAGAGCATTAAAATTCAATTATCAGCTCTATTGTATTAGCGGAGTGTTCTATTTTCAGTGCTCTGAATTTTCCCCGGCCTTACAGATTCCGGACATTATAGTCCCAGCCTAAATTGATATAGTTTTGACAATATAAATACTCATTTGTGTTTGACGGCGTTTCAAAAATTTATTTCATATAAATTCTTCATTACATCATAAATTTTTCAATACAACATAAAATCGATTTAACCTCTAAAGAGTACAAGACCACAAATTACAATAAATTCAATGTTTCCAAACTATAATCACCCTCAGAATACACTATAGTAGGATTCTAACAATGCTCAAACTTCAATACATAACTTAATGTCTTTCTGGATTTACAATAACATACATGGTTTCTAATATTTTATTCATGAAGGTGCTCATATACCATTTTAATATTAAACAGAAAGTGGAAATAATCCATGAACACAAGAAAAATACATAATAATTATTATATCAATAAAGATGATGTATATGTATCATATAATATTTTTATTTTTACTGATAATACCAGAAAATATGTAAATGTATGTAATATATTATAAATTAATAAGTCATCAAATATATATTTTTTACCATAAGATTATACTATTTCCTTACTTTCTATGTAATAATCTTAGCTTACAAATTCTTTAGGCATCCTTTATTTTGTGAAATACTACCTCTAGTGCACATATGGCTCTTTGCCTCTTCATTTAATAAGAACACTGAATAGGTTAAGGCTACATATTGCTCCACAGGTGACATCATTAACATCTTTGGACTCGGGAGTGCGACCAGCTCCCAGTGGGGCACAATATATTGCGGAACGTAATACATGCCTTAATTTGTTTTCAAGATGGAACGAAACAGACCAGGTAAAATTTAAAAACAAGTACTTAATATTACAAAAACAAAGTATGGACTGTGTGGATAAGTTAATGATATTTTCAAAAGGCACTGAGAGTGCGCATATTGCTATTATACAAGAATTCGATTAACCCTTTCGCAGACATACAAAAATTTACTATGCTGTGTTGGACAATGTTGTCCCAAGTCTTTAATAATTCATGTTGAATGCATTGAATTATTTGATAAAAATGTTAACATAAACAGGAAAAATGTTGAAAAGAGGACTTAAGCAAACATGACTGCTTTTATACAGAACCTTCTTGATTAATTTTGTTTTTTGTTTAGGATTTCATCGTCTAAAATAATACATCAGCTGCTTATGAAGATATCACTATTCACATTCCTTGCTCTAATCCAATTTATTTGACCAAACTAATGTGGCATTTTTTTTCTTTATTGCATAAGTGACATTTAAGTTGGTAGCATTATAGTATGTCATTGTCTCCTTGTTTAGGTTTAGAATGTGATATTAAATAAAATATATTTAAGACAAAAAAAGAGAAATTAGGAATAGATATGAATGTTATGTTTTCAGGTGGAGTTTGTGGAGCAGCTGCTGTCCCAGATGTGCCACTACCAGCACGGCCACATCAACTCCTACCTCAAGCCCATGCTGCAGAGAGACTTCATCTCCATGTTGCCGAGTGAGTAGACATATCGTTTATGCAGGGTTCTCATGCAAAGATGTTAGAAGTGTTCATAAAATTGTAATAAAGGCACAAAAATCTTGTTTCGAAATTTTTTTAGGATTTATCATATCTTGTCTGTTTGTATATGTGTCTGTTTCAATTATTAACAGCTTAGTAGTAAATTAAACTTATTTCACAAAATAATATTAATTGAAAAAAAGTATCTTAAAAACTATATGAATAACTCCGTTTTATTACAGAGAAAGGATTAGATCATGTGGCAGAGAACATACTATCGTATCTTGACGCAAGCTCGCTGTGTGCTGCGGAGCTGGTCTGCCGGGAGTGGCAGCGGGTGATCTCAGAGGGCATGCTGTGGAAGAAACTGGTTGAGAGGAATGTGAGAACCAACTCTCTGTGGAGAGGACTAGCTGAGAGAAGAGAATGGTAATTATTTTTCGGAATAGGATACTGCCATAGACGCAAATTATCTTAAAATACAAGATCTGTTTAAACTTTAAAAACATTCATAATAATGTGTGTCTGTGTGACATTTAAAGTTAACAATCAAGAAAGTATAGTTTGCAATTCTGAAAGTATTTCACCGAACCCTTTATCCATCCACCCATCTTTAAATTTCTCCATTTTTAAGTTATTTTCTTTACTGTAATATTACAATTTACAAGGAACTCTTAAAGTTTCGCTCTGTCTGCCGCCCTTTCTAATAACTTACACTACCATGCATTTGTATAATAATAGTAGGCATTTGTTTGACACAGTGGCAATCTTTCTTTCACATTCCATAGACAACATTTGCATATTTTTAATTGTGTATCTAAGTCCCGTATTAATAAACGGACTTATTCTCAAGACCTTCCTTGGCAGAGACGGTCTCGAGTATCAGTTGATAACATTATTGAGATCACTTACTCAACTTTTAAGCATCATCTACACGACAAAGAACGAATAAAATAATGTTTCATTTACACCTCTACAAAGAACGGATTTATTGATTGTACATTCCTTCAATATTTCTTTTTAAAAAAGTAATATCTAATAATATAAATACCAAAAAAAAGGATGGTCTGTATTTTTATATTGAAAAAACTGATTTTCACTAATTTTCCCGTAGATATTGATATTTATTATACTCTAACATATTAATATCCATATTTTTATAACACCTACGTAAAACGGAGTGCGGATCTTTTCCATTCGAAAAAAGTTCTTCTTATTCTTTAAAATTGTCAGTGTGTTGACGAAAACTGCCTTATGAGTGGGTTTTATGAATAAAATTAAAAACAAGGGCACGGTGTACTGGATGAAGTCTGTTGACTATCTTAAACTGAAACCTTAAAAAAGATTTAAGTAATCGTAGTGAGGATTGTTTTTTGGGCAGCGAAAAAAAGGTCTGCTGTCAAATAAGTTTTGTTTTGACTTTTATCTTTGGTATTGAGTGCTATTTATTTATATCAAATAGGTAATTCGTTTAATGTAAATAAATAAATAAATCGAAAATATTTCTATAAATACTCGACACTGGCAGAATGGTGCAAAACTTATGCAACCGCAATTGCCAAGAAGAAGAAGAAGTATCAACAAGCATCTTTTTTATAACTTTATTTTGTGTTGAGTATGTAGTGTAAGTTCTTACAGTTACGTTAAGAGTTTTTTCAATCATAAGTATTTAGATTTTAATTTACATAATTGTAATACAACCAAAAACACAACAAATAATATTGTAATGTATTGTAGCCTAACACAAGGTTTGACTGTACTCACGAAACCGCGTCTCAAATAACAGTTTGTTTATTATTACGTTGAATACGTAAGTTACGTTTAGTTGAAGTACACACTCACTCGAAACGCCGTACCTACAGCTGTACTTAAGTAGGGTCTATTAATTAAAACAACATCTTAAGTACTTTCTTGAGAATTGTCTTAGAGATAAGAATGCTTTATTAATACGGGCCTAAGAGGCAACAGAACTTATAAAGTTGAAACATAAAATATGAATTATGGTCAAATTAGACTACGACCTCTAGTTACTAATATGACACAATTTTTTTAGGATAAAATACCTATTCAAACCAAAGCCTGGTTGCCAACATCCTTCACACTCGTTCTACCGGCAGCTGTACCCCAAGATCATACAGGACATACAGTCTATTGAGGACAACTGGCGACAAGGCAGGCACAACCTGCAGGTTTGTCAATTTACTATATTATACCATCTACAATTATTGTATTTCTACATAACGATTACAACATACACTTACACATAACTTACAACATACTCAGTGTAAATCAAAGTCACACTATATTTTTCAATGTAAATTAAACATGTAAATGTACCAATTCCCGTATATATTTTTTTATAGAGGATAAACTGCAGATCTGAAAACTCCAAAGGCGTTTACTGTTTACAATACGACGACAACAAAATCGTGTCAGGGCTGCGAGACAATACAATCAAGATTTGGGACAGGAAAACACTGCAGTGTGTTAAAGTAAGTAACCTTCATTTGATGTCACTCAGAAAAATATACAAATCTAATCATACTACTAACCAAAAAAAGTTATCCTATTCTTTTTACTCTTATAGCTTTAAAAAAAAAACTAAAGCTACAAAGTTTAGTTTATTTACTTGTGCATAAAGGAATTAATGTTAAAATCGAACTATTCGTGTCGTAATTTTCTGTTCTGTTGGTGTGCCTTTACTGAAGGTCTATTCTGCTATTTAATGTTGCAATAATACCGTTACGATCCAGTCCCGATATGTTAAAACTGAAAAATGGTATTGATAAATTTCAAACCAAATTCAAACCTGTTTTGATTGGTCCAAACTCCAAAAATTGGTTTATGATATCAAGACGATTCATTTGTAATTCAATAAAAGTAAAATGAAAGTATATAAAATAGAGAATTGGGGTTCTGATTTTGTGCCGCTATTGTGTTGTTGCTGTAGGAACTTCAAGGGCACACGGGCTCCGTGCTGTGCCTGCAGTACGACGAGCGCGCGATCATCTCGGGCAGCTCGGACAGCACGGTGCGTGTGTGGGACGTGGCCACGGGCGCCATGCTCAACACGCTCATACACCACTGCGAGGCCGTGCTGCATCTGCGCTTCTGCAACGGCATGATGGTCACCTGCAGCAAGGTACGACACAGTCGCATGTGGTGCAGATGACTTAGTGACTATTAAGATGGGACCGCACTTGGCGTAAACTACGCGGCGGCGGAACTACGCGACGCGACACTCCATTGCGGTTTTACTAGTAAGGATGTGTTGCGTCATGTCGCTCCGCTGCCGCCTAGTGCAGTCCCACCTTTAGCTGTTTATAATAATACTGTATTTAAATGGGTCGATTTTCGCCGTGCGGTAAGTCGCTTGACAAATCGCCTTGTGATTTTTGTTGGCAAAATTGCCTTGTTACTTGTCATTTACATAGTCAATATTCTCCGTCTGGTGAAAATCGACCCATGTAAATCCTCCATAGTCAAGGCCATGTAACATAATAATATTACGGTAAAAGTAATCTCATTCCGAAGTTGCAAATCTGTCTATGTAAATCTAAATATGTGTATGTATAAATCTTTTTTTTTTTTTTTTTAATCAATTTATTTGACGAGGCTTATGGTGCACTTGGCATCTATGTCAGCCTCATAGTTTTATTCAAATTAATAAAGACATATTAAGGTATTCAAGTGCGACCCTGGCTCATTATTCAAAGTTTTGTACCAGATACCCTTAGAGGTGGAACAATCAATAAAATTTTCCTCCACATTTAGAGCTCAGACCCAGGCTAATTTTGATCCAGGGAATAAAATTATGTGCAGCACTTTGTATGATATTGATAAATAAATCATAGCACTCCTGAACACTTGGTACACATTCCCAATCTAAGAAGTCTTCTTCTATTTTTTCTTCAAACATGTCCCATTCTGCCTTTTTATAATTTCTTCTTTTTCACGTTAAGTCGAGTCCTCTCAAAGCTTAATTTCATTTTTTGGAGAGATACTATTTGCATTCCACTGAAGAATATTCATGACACCATCTAGTTTATTAGGTGTAACTTGATCCATTATCCATTATAAGATTCAGTTATCAATTTGAAAATAGATTCTGCATTCAAAAAACTTCTTATGTACTTTATAATTATTTTTTTAACAATAGAAAACAACACATCAATTTTTGTTGAAGTATCATTTTCTGACTTAATTATTTCATAAAAACGATGTAGAAACTGTGAAAATAAAGACTTCTTTTCAAGTCAAAAATAAAGGCTTTTTATTTTTGACATTCATACTTGCTTCATCTGAATCAGTGCATATTTTATCTTCATCTGTGCTTAAGGTAACTTGAAGCTCACAGGACTCGATCCTCTTTTTATTGTTTTTACCACTCGCCTTCTTTTTCTCTACTCTCTCTCTCTCTCTCTCTCTACTTTCCTTTTCATTGTTAAAAGAGAGTAAAGCCATCTTATATGTGGTGTTGTGAAGAAGTGTGCCGCATTCTTAAGTAAGATTTCATGGTGATAGATAGATAGATATATAAACTCTTTATTAAATATAAAGAGTTTATATATCTATATTAAATATATCTCTTTATTAAATATAATAGTCTCTTTATTAAATATAATATGTGAGTAACATTAAAGAATACAATCAGTAGACTAAAATTAAACTTATAATCTAAATGTGGGCAAGGGCGGCCTTATCGCTACAAGCGATCTCTTCCAGGCAGCACAGGAGAGGTAAAATAACTAAATAAGCAGGGTAATACGAAAAATCAAGAATAACTATCTAAAAAGTTAAGCAATACTTACATAATAAATATAATCTATATGCTATACAAATAATATACAATTGTTCAAATAATAAATAGGTACTTATAGTTAATTTAGCAAACTACTTTGTTCAGAAGATAGTTATGCAGTTTGGATTTGAAGATAGCAAGTGACTTTGACTCTCGAATGTCATTTGGTAGGTCATTCCACATGATCGCAGCCTTCACAATGAAAGAACCACTGAAGTAACCAGACTTTGTAAATGGCACATGAAGTGATCATAAAATTGTAATTTTTTTTGCACAGGACCGATCGATTGCAGTTTGGGACATGACATCCACAACTGAGATCATGTTGCGGAGAGTACTGGTGGGGCATCGGGCAGCGGTCAACGTCGTGGACTTCGACGAGAAGTACATTGTCAGTGCCAGTGGCGATAGGACTATAAAGGTATGACTTTCAACTTATTAATTAAATTAACTTTAAAGCTGCCGAGGAAATTTGAATGAATGAATTAAAAATTATTAAATTTCTTTTATTTCTACATAAGATCTCCAGAATCGCTATTGACATGCTAAATCCAACAAATGTTGATAGTGGCGAGCAAGTGAGTACTCGCACATTATGACAATATGTTGTCAGCTTGTACAGAAAAAATCATTCCGGTACAAGGTAGATTCAGTAAGTGGCATAAGCTGTTTAAACCGGTAACTAAAAATAATTTCGTATATTATACGATTGCATGTTACAATAAGTTGAATCTGACAGGTGTGGAGCACGTCATCTTGCGAGTTCGTGCGCACGCTGAACGGTCACAAGCGCGGCATCGCGTGCCTGCAGTACCGCGACCGGCTCGTGGTGTCCGGTTCCAGCGACAACACTATCCGCCTGTGGGACATCGAGTGCGGCCAGTGCATTCGCGTGCTCGAGGGGCACGAGGAGCTCGTGCGCTGCATCCGCTTCGACAACAAACGCATCGTCAGCGGCGCCTACGACGGCAAGATCAAAGTGTGGGACCTGCGCGCCGCGCTCGACGTGCGCACGCCCCACCAGGAGCTCTGTCTTCGCACACTCGTGGTTAGTACACACGTACGCACTCGCGTGCACAAAAACACCTGCACGCATACATTATATCATATCGCTTACATTATATCGCTTTACAGGAGCACACAGGGCGCGTATTCCGGCTTCAGTTCGACGAGTTCCAGATCGTATCCTCATCACACGACGACACCATCCTCGTGTGGAACTTCCTCGACTGCGGGGCATCGCCTGACCAGCCCGCGCGCGACCCGCACAGGCCATTCTACGACTAGGTATATTATACGACACTACATGATATATTATGTATTAAATAGTATCCTTCACGTCATTTGCAAGATACCTACTGGCTTAAATGTATAAGCGAAGGTGAAGGAAATCCGCACATGATGGGCCCCAGACGTATTGACCAGTCATTCCTCTGAACTAGGCTCATTATGTTGTGAGAATGCCGTATGTGCTTGGGCAACCATACGGCATTTAAAAACCAGCTGTCCCAGGCACTACCGTATTTCAAGAGTGGGTACTTCGCTCGGAGAATACTGTATAAATCTCCAATAACAGATGAAAAGGCCTTAGTTAAATGTATAAAAATTAAAAATACATTATGTAGAATACAGCTGAGTAGTGAATGTTTTTTTTACAAATAAACAATATTGAAACATTAGTCAATTTTTTATTTTTGTAAGGAACGACTCCCTTATTGCTGGTCGAAGGTTGATAAGCAACTTATTGTAATTTTTGCAGGAGCACGCAAAAGTCGAAAGGAATGTGTGTTGGACAAAAAGTGAGGTGATTGTGTTACTGGTTCACCGGCAGACTTCGGCTGCTGCGGTGCGGTGCGGTGCCGCCCGCCGCAGCGACAGAAACGCGCGTTCATCGTGTATATACTGCCTAAAAATAGTCCAATTTTGTTGCACGTAAGTCAAATTTTTATCGTTGATAACAAAAGTTTGATTAAGATCGAAATTTTAATTGTGTACTGCAGAAATGAAGATTTAAACATGTATGTAAATAAAATTAAGATATTGTATAAAACAATGCTTTCACTATAAAAATATCAATATTTATAATTAATATTAGTGAACGGCAGTCTATGTGATACTACAATATTATGAATGGAACACCACATACAGTAAACAATGCAAAGATATATAACATTGTATGAAATCACACAATACACGTCAGATTCTGGAGTTTTGTGAGTGCGAGTTACCAAGTTCGATTTGGGATGTATAATGTAAATTATGAATGTCTCACAGAAATAGTAAATACTTATCTTACTTCCAAGTGGGGGGAAACTTAGGCACTTGATTATTGAAGATAACATAATGGTAATGATCATCGTCATTATGAATAGTCGACAACTTCTGGTTACATTAATTTATAAATACAAGTGTTACATGAAGGAATCTCACATTTTCACACTTGCATTGGACGTTGGCGCCTCTATGACGCCTTTATGACGCCTCTATGACGTTTCATCATCAATCATTCGTCGTAATATAACAATACCTTGCTTTACGAAAAGCATGAAAATCTTGGCCCCTATCTAATTGCTTCAAAATGTTGTTGCTATTTTCTTTTATGTTTTTGGCACTTGCAGGATTAGATATACAATCAGAATTAGTCCCTGAGGCATATTCTAAAGCTGTACTTATATAAATATTAAAAATAAATAAATGTAAGTGTTGGTTAAAAAATTAAAATCCGTTTTTCAAATAAATCAAAAAATCTTCATGAATATATATATTAAAAATATGCAAAGGCCTAAAATTGTTTAAATTGGACGCTGATAAGCAATAATGTATCAACCCACTAGATCCCCATTTTGAGAAAATTGTGTTTAATTAAAATTCTATAGAAAATTTCAACTATGTTTATCAGTTTTTCAGTACTAAAATGATTAAATTCACTTAACACTATTTTGAAAATTATAGTTGATATTTCTAACTGAGAATGCGATTAGTATCAACATATTGATTTTAGTAATTTTGTGAGTTGACACAGTATTGCCTATCGGCGTACTATGCCATTATATAGTTATGCCACACTCTTACTTTAGAATATGTTGCCTTATAGCTTCTATGAAAGATGTGTAACATGTTATTTCTCCATTTAAATTTTAAAATATGATGAATACATGGACGTTAGCCCCAGAGGCTTAAACAAGGAAACGGACTTACAATATAATTTTAATTACTTTAGATTAAACATCGCTGTAACACATAGATATAATTTATGTAAGGATTTGGTACATAAAGAAAAAAACTAACAAAAAATAAAAATAACTGTAAACACCAGTAAGATAAGTCTAAGGTGTCTAAAATAGTAATTATTACAGTTAAAACGAAAATGTTTTATTACAAAACGTTTTGGCCCAAATTACGGAATAAATTCACAATAAGCAGAAAATAACAATTAAGTTCTTACCTATATAGTCTTCCAAATTAAAATGTCAACAGCTTCAAAGCTGATGGGGAAACCTTATACAAATAACTAGCATAGGGGTCATTCGGCAGGGTTCCCACTATAGCGTAGTCCAGAAGATGACTGAGCGTGTGTTCCTAAGCTACACCAGTGTACTGATTACTGGCCAGTAATACTGGTATACTTTAGGAACAACCCCAGAATAAACTATCAACTATATTAGTTCGGTTGGTTTACTGGCAACATGGCGTGAGTTGCAACACTGCCCTCGATGTAATGTAGAATGATTGTGCGTCTGTTCGTTAGTGTTAGTGGATGTAGGTGTCGCTAGTGTCGTGCAGTAAGTGATACTTATTTGGTTAAACTAGCCGTAACTTGAGAATGGGACTTTTGCTGGACCAAAGAATGAACAGAACCAAGTACCTCGGCCTTTTTTACATTGTTTTGTTTTCTTTTTAAAATTTATAGCTCAAAAATAGTTATGACTGATACTTGAGCACTGTGTTTGACTTCAAATTGTTTGTTTTGGCCGCTGTCTGCTTCTTTGGTTGCGAAATACTTTTTGTTTATGATTGAAATTTGTACCGCAGCATTGAAAATTGTGTGTTAGATTTATAAACAGGTCTCTTTATTTATAAAAAATAGACTTAATTTTTTTTGTAAGTTGAACTTGGATATGATTAGGATAACATGCACCCAAGTAGTGTCTGAATTAGCTAAAACAAGTTTAATAAGTATGTAACATCACATGGAACATAAAATAACACGGCTGCGCCATTGATATATTATATTTGCGGATGCTTTCAGTGTGATTTAATATTCTGCTATCGAAGGGTTTTTAGTCCAGTGTAATATATCAATGGCAGTCCATTGCCCAATGATTTCGAAACTGACATCATGTGAAGTACCCCATGTGGGTGCACCGATTGTACATAAGTGTATAGTGGTCAGGTACTGTGTATATATTGCTTAATTAGTTTAAGTTGAGTAAGGCGTGCTTCTACAGTTATTCATATTGCCTAGTAGGTTTAAGCTATACTGTACGCAGTTTTTTAGCTCTGTTACTGGTTATGTGTGAGTTTGTGTAAATTTCTCGCCTCTACAACTGAAAATATATCATGTATATCATTTACTCATATAAGATGATTAAATGAAAACCTTATAATTATTATTATTATTATCGGCTTGCGGCAGATTAGCAGTTATAGAGCACAAGAGTCGTTATCCTAATGTAAAGGTGATCGCAAACCTCAAAATCTTGACAAGAACAATGTGTATGAATTATTAATATATGATTCTGCATACATAATATTCAAAAACTAAATTGGTTGAATCCCAATTCGGTAAAAAGGGTTTGAGATCTCTTAAAAATGAATTTTAGTATGGGTAAATGTTTTTTTTTTACTACTAATTTATTTGAATTTGTGTTTACTTGAAGCGTTTACCGTCTTGAGACGGATTCCTATATTGAAGTTAGTTTGTATTTTTATTGTTTAGCTTAATAAGTCTGTTCAGTGTTATTTGTTACTATAACACTGTTGCAGGCTTGTTCGATCTTGTTGCTGTGGATTTAATGTAATGTCTTTTGAAGCTACCGTATTACTTATTATAACGTAATATTTAAAATTGTGTATAGATAAATTAAAAATAGAGACTGCGTCACTTTTTTATCGTTTCGTTGGAAATCTTGAGAGGATGTTAATATAAAATTGTAAATAATAAAAAATTCTTAAATATCATGCGTTTTGAATTGAATTGTATGATATCCTTAAGTAATAGATATTTTTTAAAAGGTTCAATCCAAAATGTAAGGTTGTACAAAATTAATTAGGGATATTTCTACCATATGATTTACTGCATAAGCCAAGACGTTTAGACCGAAAAATGTATATAAAATTGATATTTTTTTTTATTCTTAATAACATTATGCTCTTTACGGCACTGTTAAGGTCATTGGCCTCACACAGCTAACGTATTGACGTTAATTAGGCAAAGACTGCTTCCTCTTTTAAGTCACCTGTTTCTGTGAGGTTAATGATTACATTCCTCGGAGGATGGAGGTTAGACTACAGGAGACCGATCGCTACGTGCCAAATAAAGCATTGCCCGCCTGTCCTTGAAAATTTTTAATTTTTTTTTTGCGTTAATTCAAGCGGCATTGGTGGCCCGCTTTTATTGAGACAACTTAGCGATCGCAGCGCCCCACTTATTTTGTCCATATTTCTGGGACACTATTTTCTACATCGTACGTTCTCCTTCACTCTAATCTCCATGCCTCGGCGCCATATAACAGAGCGCATGATTTTATTTGGTATATATATTTTTTTTCGTCATTTTTTTTTTCTGCCTAAACGTATAATACATAAACAGTATATCATAAGCCCAAAATATTCGTAATTGATTTTGAACGATCTTATATAAAAGAACCATTTAAAAAATAAAACATAAAACTGTACTTTACTATGAACTGCTTATGCCAATATATTAGGAATAAATAAATAATTCAGTAATACAATCCCCGCACGTCTAACTTGGGCAGGTTACATATTTCTCGCACAAAGTCCTCGTACGTGCAGCAGAAGCTGTGCGTGCCGTCGCGCGGGCGCCATCTTAGCCACCTGTACTGCGGGCTGTCGGCGCACACGTCGCCGCAGAATGTCAGGCTGTCGATGCGGGACTCGTTGTAGTAAGACGAGTTTATTGATATAAACGCCACGGCTGTACGTTTTGATTCGTCGTACACCACCTGATGAGAATGATATAACATCAAAGTTCTTAAAAACCCGACCAGTTTTATAAGTCGTTAGTATGATAATGCTGGAGTATCGTTGCGCCACTGCCCACTACAAAAAAAAACTACTGTCTTCGATAATACCATTCTTTAAATGATTATGTAAGTTTAGAACACAATCTAAACTCGGTGTTTTCACATTATGCGATACGATATCGGATATCGCATATTACGAAGGTATGAGAAACACATGTTTTAATATGAAAAGTATGCCAGTCTTTGTCGTTATCGGCGCGATATCAGATATTGGACTAGATATTGAAAACGCACTTGTGCCAAAGACGCCAAGCATGTTTACTATCGGATGCGACAAGATGTGAAAACGCTCTTAGACTTATGTGATGTTCAATTTTGAATCGCTATACTAAAAAGTGTGCGCTGCGTCACGTCTCGGAATGAGCTGACGCTTAACACGTTCCCTGTCCCAGAACAAAAGTTTAAAAAATATTCGGACGTCCATCTACAATTTCCCTATAAGTTAACAGTAATTATATAAAGGTTTATATTTATACTAATACCAGTTAAAAAACTATAATTTTTTAAAGTCAAAATTAAAAATAAAAATTATGACTCCAAAGGAGTCATGGACGTGTGATTTTAAAATTGTGTGACTTCCTATAGAGTCATGGACGTGTGAACTAAAAATTATGTGACTTCCTATGGAGTCACGAACGTGTGATCTAAATAACAAATACTATTTTGATTTTTTTGTAGTCTGTGGCATGAAATGTCAATGTCACATGTCAGATCTGTGAAAAGAGGATTGTGAAGGGTAGAATGAAGCAAAAATTTCAACTATACGAATTTTTTTTTGTCCGAAATGGCTGCTAGGAACGTTATGAACGCTGCTGACATAATCCGTCTACTGGAAAACAGCGACCTATCGAGTTCCGAGGACGAAGATGCGGTGAATTTCGAAAGTGAGTCTGCACCAACTATTATTTATGAAACAATCGACGATATTAGGGACTTTATTGAGGAGGATGACCTGCAACAAGAAGAAAACTTGCTCTTTAATGTTAATAATATATCCAGAGATCCCCGAGTAGAAAATCAATGGTCGTTTCAAGTAAATGACTTATGCTCAGAAATTTTTACTGGTTGGAATAACCTTTCTCGTCAATTTGTTCACTTTGACACGAACACAGATATATTCACTATATTCCGCCAAATTGTGGACGATAAAGTGATAAGACTAATGGTGGAATATACAAATATATACGGCAGACGGCTAAAAGACAGTTCTTCACAAGAATTTAGTAGGATCAAAAGATGGACTGATGTAACAGAGCATGAAATGCTAAAATTCTTGGGCATGGTACTTTTCAAGGGACTTGTCAAATTACCAACACTTGAGAGTTATTGGAAAAAGAACCCTCTATATTTTCATCCCCTCATGCACAATATAAAATTATCCTACAACCGTTACTGCGTTTTATTAAAATGTTGGCATTTTGCCGATAATGAGGCCCCGAGGAATGATGATGACAGGCTTTATAAAATAAAACCACTTGTGGACCTGATCATGGAAAACGGTCATGCAATATACACGCCAGGCCGTGTTATTGTGGTCGATGAATCGATGGTGCATTTTCGTGGACGCCTTTGCTTTCGGCAATACATACCATCTAAAGCCCACAAATACGGCGTTAAAATTTATAAACTATGCACAATTGATGGTTTTGTATGGAAGTATGAAATCTATTGTGGTCAAAGCCAAAGAGTCCACGATTTGGATTTGTCTGGAAGTATAGTTGCACGCCTTGCTGAAAACCTGCTGGATGAGGGTAGATTGATAATTACTGATAACTTTTACACCAGTATACCACTAGCCACCTTTTTGAAGGGCCGAAAAACTGATTTACTTGGTACTGTAAATAAAAAGCGAAAGGGCCTTCCACAACCTGTTACTGGAAGTAAATTAAAGAAAGGAGAGATTGCGGCTGTGCTGAAATGGCACGATAAACGAGATGTTTTGCTTCTTTCTACATGTAATGGAAAGCAAATGAAAATGAGTAGCGGGCGAAGACCCGTACTCAAACCTGAAATGGTTTTGGAATACAATAAAGGGAAGAAAGGTATCGATGTGTCTGATCAGTTGAGTAGCTATAATAGTCCTACAAGAAAATCGATAACGTGGTTTAAAAAGATTGCCGTGGATTTATTATCAATCGCAGTGGTAAACTCGTGCCTCATTTTCAATGAGCTTCAAAGAAACGCGGGCCAAAAAAAGCTTTCAATGCTATCGGCACATGAAATAATAATAAAAAGGCTGCTTGAAATACGTGACGAAAAGCGACAGTCCATTGAACATCCACTTTCATCACGTGTGGATAAACACACCCTGGACATAATGACCAAAGATCCAAGTCGTAAGACAAATAAAAAACGGTGCAAAGGGTGCTACGACAAACACGTTTCAGAGGGACAATCATCAAAATTTGCTGCTACAAAGGCGTCAAAAGTGATAACGTGGTGCCCTAAGTGTAAAATAGTGCTCTGCCGTTCATGCTATAATGCACTTCATTGATTTCAATTAAATAAACTACAATTTCTACTAAAAAAAGTATTTTATTTTACCATCTTAATATATTAACAAATTTGCGACATTTTACGGCGGCTCTTTTGAATTTTTTCTAACCTTGTTATCTAACTATACGTCCATGGTAATGTTTTTACTCTTAGTCATACGTCCACTGAAAAATAAATCATTACATTTACCTTTGGAGTATGACTCCAGCTAGAGTCATAGACGTACGAGTCCGGCACAAACGTGACTCCTTTGGAGTCATTGGACAGCAGGGAACGTGTTAAAAGTGTTACAATTTATTAATGCCGACAGTCTTTGCCACATTATTTATAGGCGTGCTATTCGGCTAGGGCTACACAATCGTTAAAAACGTAAAATTTTGTAGGTACTGTCGCCGACAAGCCGGTGTACCACTTGTCGCCCTCTACAGCCCACCAGTGGCGCGGGGTTCCTGGTACTCCATTCCTATCCGCTTCACTTACCACTTATCCTCCCTTCCCTACCTACTATACAGACTAGGGCTGCCATATGAAGGAGAACCAGCCTTTGCCACTACAACCCACCTTATAGAAGTACAGCGGCACGGGCACGACGCCGTTGTTGTTCTCGTCTACGTCCAGGTACAGCTCGGTGTCGGCGCCGCGCGCGTCCGGCAGCGTGCTCACCCCCGCCGTGCCCGTGAACACCGTGACCGGCGCGCCCGACGCGTGCACGCGGCGCCGGAGAGCCTCATAGAGTGATAGGTATTTTATTATATTTCACAGTAATAGTATAAAGAATTGCAATGTGTATTATTACTGTGATACATGAATTTCCACCAAGAACCTACAATACGATCAATAACGTATCTATATTGTATTATACAGGGTGTGGCGTAATTAATAGATAATCCTTCACCTGCAGCTGGAGAATATCATAACGGATCAGAAAAATACAATTCATGTTTAGTAAAAGTATCATGGTTTTTTAGTTATCGGCCATTTAGTGAGCAAGGGTAAAATTTTCATAATTTAAAAAAAATGGCCGATAACTAAAAAACCATGATACTTTTACTAAACATGAATTGTATTTTTCTGATCCGTTATGATATTCTCCAGCTGCAGGTGAAGGACTATCCATTAATTACGCCACACCCTGTATGTTATGTGATATGAAAGTTTGGGAGTACCCAGGGGAGGGCGCCCCGTTTACATTGCGAGTTCATTTTCTATATTATAATGTGATAACTTATGTTTTATATATGTATCTTTGTATAGTGCGTATGGCAAAACAAGCGCGGACGATCTGACCTAAAAAATTCGACTTGGCCCGAAGCCGGGTACGCCCATGTATGTCGAGCATTATGTGGCGGGATAGGCAGTCTCCCAGTTAGCGGCCAAAGATACATAGGCGCACTAACGTAAGCATATTTTTAAAGAAATGTACACATCGTCGTGAATAAGAATATTTTTTCAATGGCATGTATTTAATCGAGCGAAAAAACATTCAAATAAAAGAAAAAGAAATGACATGTACAAAGTACGTGGCAGAAGTGAAACATCATTAATTATTTAAAATCCAAAAATATTCGCATCGTTTCCAAAAATAAAAATATTTGTTTCACTTCAAAAATTATAAAATAAAAATAAAATGAATATAAATATTTCGTCTGACCGAGGTTAAAAATCCAAGTGCCTACGAACTGCCCTACGCGTATCTAACATTAGAATTCAAAATTACTCATATGTTAAAGTAAGGCCAACCAGACGAGATAAAGAATGTAAACAAATTTTCAGGGGTTCAAAACATTTTTATTTGAATAAATTATTATAAAGTTCTAATTTTAATCGCTGTCGTCTGTACTAGACAAAGATGATTCGTCGGAAGAGTCCGAATCAGCTGTATTTATAATAACAACAAAAAACCAAGTAAATACGGAGACGAAAAAATATGTATCACTTCGAACACAATCCAAACAGGAATGAACTTGTTCACAATTGTTTGGCGGACCAAATGTTGACAACTGCGGCACTGGCCGATTTTCTGTACCACGAAACACGCTACGACAGCTGTCGTCGACCAACTGACGTCATTATTGCATACGAGTGATAAGGACAGATATAATATTAACTCACTTTCATAATGCAACTCAGTAGCGGTCCGTTTATTTACGTTTTTTATCTCGTCTCGTTGGCCGTACTTTAGATATTTGTATTACACGACGAAAGAAAAAACAAGAAAAAAAACAACATGGCGCGTAACTGGTTTGTAACGATTTTTCTATAAAATGTCTCTCATACGTCGATAAAGTAGTATTTCACTACAAAAATTATAAAAAAAAAGAAATAACAAGAATAAAAATATTTCGCCTTCGCCTTGCCGCGAGATTTGAACCCGAGACCAATGGGGAAGAACACTGGAAACTTTTCCGGTAGACGGCGCTGTGTGTTTGTTACATTCACGCAAAAAAACGTCAAAAGCTCTCTCGGCAAGATTATCGTGATTTTTGTAGCGTTATTGTGTTAACTGACCCTTTTTTCTAGTAAATACAAGTTTTTCAATATGTATTCTACCTGGAGGATACTGCTATCCTGCTATTTAAAAAGAGAACTGAAAAACGGGTGCCACGCAACAGGGAAAGAAAGTGAACTTGGTTGCAAGGTAAGTTTAATTATTCGTTTCTTACTGTTCCCCAGCTTTGAACAAACTCATAGTCTAACGATAGTTTATATTAGAAGCATGAATCAAAGAAAGCAAGCCAGCAGAATAAGTTTGAAGTATTTAATAACTTACAATAATAATATAACCTCACATTTTAGATTATAAGGTTAAACATTAATTCTTTGATACAGATTGGAGGCGTACGACAGTAATTTCAATTTTGAAAACGTAGTAACTGGACAAAACAGCCCAGAGCCATAGATGGAGTTACCAGATGAACGAGCATTTCGAGATGTGAATAGTAACACATTACTGCCTCCCCTAACCAGACAACATATACTTACATTTATATTTTTCAAGATAAGATAGAATATTGTGCAGTCAAGATATAATATGAAAAGAAGAAATAATATAATTTTCTGCTATATATTACTTGTTTATTCTCAGATCAGCCAAAAATATAGATATCTTATTTATTTCAGATTCAATACTTATATACTTTTATAAAAGGTTTCTGTAAAGCATCAATGAAGAAACTTCAATATGAGTCAATATAAAATTTAAAAAAAATGCCACGATTGAAGAGTGTGCATATGAATGTGCTGTGGGAAGTGGCAAGGAAGCCCACTGCAAACATGTAGCTGTTCTGATGTTTGCTGTAGAGCACATGGATTGAGCACATGAATCACACAAGAAACTTTCAACATCAGAGCTCATTCATCAATAGGTCTTTGTACAGTGTTGTTACTCAAAGGAATTCTTTTGAGTATGACAAATGAAGATTTGTGCAGATCAGTTTTTAAAACCTCTTCAACAGCAGGTAAAATTAACTGTTCTCCAAGGGTGTGCGGTTTTCCAGATTTTGCTATAAGTAATGAGATATTGTAAGATGCCCGCAAGCCATCATCATTGCTTTCAGACGTTGAAGCGAACATACTGTGCACGGTGGGTCTCTTTTCATATTTTTCCTTTAATATTTGAAAAGATTTGAAATCTTTACCTATTTTATCAGGATGACACCTTCTTAGGTGGTCTTCCAGCTTTGATGGTTGCTCAAAACATTGCTCAAAACTTTGTTGCATAAAAGGCATGTGGGCAATTGTTTATCTGCCTGTGATGGAAGAAAACCAAAATTTAAATATTTAACACTGTACTGACGACACTTCTTAGATTCGGTCATGTTTCGTATCAATTACCTATCTGCAAATAATAAATAAAAAAATTCAAGTTTTAATACAAAATGTTGAAAAATGCGCCCTTTTAACATTAGGCACGCGATATTATATTATATAGGCAGGTAGGTAGGTATACAAATAGGCAGGTAGGTACTTACTTTTCCGACACTAGTAATCACTAATATCAATTCACTTTTTTTCGTGAAATTTCGGAAACAAATGAGTAACGTTTATCCTTGACATTCGTATTAATATTGATAAAGAATTAAACACGTTCATACAAGATTGCAAGTACATACTCCACAAGTCGTATTAATTTGCACGTTTGAACACGCATTGCGGACGGGACGGCGGCGGCCGGCGCGGCGCGGCAACAAGTCTGGACGCGTTGTACTGAATATGGATTATGCAAGTTTTTACAAGTAACAGTCGCTGAGCTTCTTAAAATATTATCTGCCTATAATATATAGGCCCTATATTGATAGGAGATAATTGTCTAATCGAGAAGGTTTAATTTAGGGATCTATCAGACAGAGAGCGGTCACGCGGTCGAGCTTTCTGCGTTCGCGTTCTGCGTTCTGCGTTCGAGCGCGCAATTGCTCACGATCCCCGCTGTTGAGCGGTCGACGCGGTACCACTAGTGTTCACCATGATTGTTGACGATAGTTCTTCATCGGAAGACGAATTATGATTTTGTGGTCATTATCAGCGTCAAGACACACACAACACAACAACAATATTATGTAAGGATCGCATATTCTAGTGCATATTTAACTAAACTTCGATGTAATAAAAATATATTGTGACTGATGTTTTTTTTTTATTCGACATAACCTAGCTAGTAAAAATACATTTCTATATTCCTTAAAAAATGTAGTTTCTGAACGAGTGGCAAAAATACATGTTCCCCAAAACACTATTCTATGACTTACCATTTTCATTTCCCATTTATCTGTCAATTTCCAACCATGCTTCGGCTACTATTCCTCGGTTTTTGTAATTGTTATCCTTCGCATCGTATAAAAAACGCCTTTTACGTACTAACATAATTAGCTTTTCGTTCTCCATCTTCCTTCCAATTTGGTCGCCAAAACAGCACTGAACGCGCGGCGGTCGCGGTCAGAATGCCTCCTGTGTGAGTATATCTATGTAACGTAATATGACACAAAGAACGCAAAACTGACCGCTTGAACGCTTGACCGCGTAACCGCTCCCTGTCTGATAGATCCCTAGGTTTGTGTTATTGTATTACCGTATGATGGACGGTGTGGCTCAATAAGTTATAAATGAAATTGAAAAAGGAAAGTGGCATAGGGCCGGATAGCTCAACTGGTAGAGCACTCGCGCGATACCGACATGGTCTGGGTTCGACTCCCAGTTCGGAACTAACCATTTTTTTCTCAATTTATTTATAAATTGTCTTATTGAGAATGTTTAATTTAGGTATCATATTATTTAAAATAACAAGCCAACATTTTAGTTCTTCACTATCGAAACCAAATTAATTTTCATGCCCCCCTGCTTACGATTGTAGACCCCCATTTTTTGTTACGTCCAACGTAGACCCCCGTCGAGTCTCCGTGGACCTCTGGGGGTCCACCTAAACCACTGGGAATTACTGGTTTAGTCCTTTTCATGAAAGAAGTCCCCTAGACGCGATGCTGTTCTCGCGCGACAAAATGTTATCAGCATTATTTAATACCTATTTAATCAGAATACCTTGATTTTGCTGTTCTGCTTCACTAAACTCCTTTACCTTGAGTATCATTTCTCGGGCAGCACTTTTTACATTTTATATTGATGGTCGCGACCCGGCAGTTGGGAAACACTGCGTTAGATTAATTATGGCTAATATAAATATTAGCAAATATAATCGCAACAATAGATAAAATAATCCCGATTTATATTTAAATAGAAATAAACCCGCGTGGGCAACCGCAGTGACATTTAACATTTCGGAGACCTCACGCTACACAAGCGCCCCATTACCCATACGAGATAGTCCTCATTGCGTATTGACAATATTTAGCGTGTGTTATTGACGTATGGTATGTTATAATGTAGGAATGTGCTCTACCTCCTCGAGCGCGGCCCAGTCGCCAGCGTTGCCGCGCTGCCACTGCGGCGCTGTGTTGACGTAGTGGAAGGACGCGCGCTGCTCCGCCAGCAGCGGGAAGTCCGCGCGCGGCGCCAGGTGCCCCCGCGACAGGAACTGCGGGAGAACAGGGGAGACTTAGTCCGTGTCGAGCGGTATCGACTCGGGTTGAAGGGAAGCTGTATTTAACAGGCCTGTTGCTTTACCACTAATACCTTAATATTATCAATTCGGGGATGTCCAAAGTGCTAGCTAAAGCTGTCTAGCTCCAAATAGCAACGACCGTACTCCGTTTCCAAAGTATACTTCTGGGACTATAATATGACCCTGAATCCAAAACCCCGGGGAAAACTCAGACCGTTGGAAAAACTTTGCGCTGATACAATAGAGCTGAAAATCGAATACACAAGTGTCGAATCAAATGTCAATGTCTTACATGACAGCTCGACACTCGACACTTCAAAGTCAAAATTTTTTATTCAAAATTGGTATTTTTATACACTTTCTGAACGTCGGTCTACATGATGCCTACCACCGGTTCGGGAACTAGCCCGGCGAGAAGAACCGGCGTAAGAAACTCGCGCGGGGCCATCTTTTATCAAAAAGATGGAAAATTGTTCTTTTAAAATAAAAAAGGTATATATAACAATGTTATGACTAAAACTACATAACAAGAGTACAATAATATATTATGTAATTTAGAAGTAGCCTTGCAGGGGGCCACCTCATTCCCAAAGTGTGCTATCATTCATAAAATCATTAACTTTATAATAGACTTTAGCACACAAACGTTCTTTAACTACTTTTTTTAATTTATTGATTGAAAAATTTTAAACGCTTTCTGAGATCTTATTGTATAGGCGTATACACTGGTCCTTAAACGAATTCTTTACTTTACTAAGTCTAATCACTGGTACATCAAGCTTATGCTTATTTCGTGTATTTCTATTGTGGTTGTCACTTTTCTTTTTGAATAGGCTTATTTTTTTAACATATAATACATTTGACAGGACATACTGAGAAACTACAGTTAAGAGTCCATTTTCTTTAAACTTCTCCCTTAATGAAGTGTTGGGGGCCAGCTTGTAGATTGCCCGAACAGCTCGCTTTTGCAGCACAAATATAGTATTTATATCTGCAGCATTTCCCCACAGTAGAATGCCATAGGACATTATACTGTGAAAGTAACTAAAATATACAAACAAGCCTTGCTGTGTTTTCGTCTGAAAATTGTCTTATCTTAATTACTGCAAATGCTGCTAAACTGAGTCTGTTGGCCATCTCAACAATATGAAGTTAAACCCACTGAAGTTTTGCGTATAATGTTATACTCACCTAAAAAGACAGCTGTATCTACTAGTTCCATACCTTTCCCATTCAATAGTACATTGGTTTCAGTTTGCCTTACATTTGGCAACGTGAACTTTATACATTTAGTTTTTTGCTATTTAACAAAAGATTATTAACACTAAACCAGTGTACTATTTCTGAGAGAGCATTATTTACTTCGTCATAGACTGAGTTTTGGCGATTAATATTAAAAGTAAGTGACGTGTCATCGGTAAATAAGACTGTTCGCGCCAACACTAGCGCGACGTTTAGAATAAACACAAAGGACATCACTACGTGATGTATGGCCGACCGACTCAGGGGCGCTGTCAGAGAGTGACGAACACTTGCAATTAGAACCCCTCCCGCGCTGGATGCATTTTCAGCTCATCCCGAAACCTAGTGAACGCGAACGCGTGTGCGCATATTTATTTGTGCTCGTTAATATAATACCAAATTCGCCGGCGAACCGCGATAAATCTATCGATAATCCGCTCAACAGCTGTGTAGTGTAGTGAGAAGAAACCTCCGCCCAGATACAGAACCACCAGCTCAACAATAAGGTCAGTCCCAGATTTCTCCAGCCCTCACATTAACCTATATACCTACTTCCCTCAGCTCAAAGTCGTATGTGTAAGTTCCTAGCTTACACAAAGACTATTTTTTCCATTAATAAGGTATGGTAGGTCATTTATATAGATCAGAAAAAGAGAGGGTCCTAAAATGGATCCTTGTGGGACCCTTCGATTTTCAAGTCTATTGTATTATCTCAGAGTTCTATTTTCAGTGCTCTGAATTTTCCCGGGCACGCCAGATTCTGGATCACATAGTCCCAGCTTAATCTATTTTAATTATTCTACAATTCGGCAAAAATAATTGAGCTCATTTTATCGTATTAAATTCTAGTATGGACTATGGATAGTCGTCACCTGTGTCTTGGTGACGTACTTCTCGCCCATGCCGGGGCCCAGCAGCTCGTCGAACCGCCGACGCTGGTGCTCCAGCTTGTACAGCTTGTTCATGCTGTGCTTGTCGAACAGCTCGCCTTCTGAAATACAACCGGAAAATACAGTTACCATCAGATAGACGTTTTGTTTCTAAACATTTTCCTTTGCACTAGGACGCCATAAAATATTTAAACACAGAAAAAGTAACTGCAGCGACTGCAGACGTGGTGCATGCGCACGATTTAACCACGACTGCCTGGTCGAATAGCAACTTGTTCGAAAGTCTTCCGACGATATACCAGTAGATCATATCATGTAGACTTCATCTTTCTTTCAATCTCTTTATGTATACGCGTTGTAGGTATTCAAATTTGTCTCACCAATAAACCCAGTTCTGGAGCCGTTCTGCATGTAATTGCTGCTGGGGGTAAGTTCCTCCTTCACATACAGCGTGCGGAGGCGCCTGCGGTCGAAGCAGGCTGAGTACCGCGCGTGCAGCAAGCCCGAGATCCGGTAGCCCACTCTAGCACATAGTTACGATTGCCGAGTTATCAGACAGAAGTGATGATGTTGATGATGACTGTCGTAAGTTGAAATCGGATTTAGAAGTACTTATGTATACAGATCTAGACTTCCTTTTAGCTTACAAAAGCTGAGCCTTTAGCGAAGTTACAAATTTTATTACACAATAGGTACCTATGTCAAAGTCGGTAATTTAACAAAAATATGACCTTTATACAACCTATAAGCCTAACAGCTATACTGGTGATTTTTATTGTCTGGAGAAGAAAATGGTAGGTTGTATTTGAAAGTTCGAAAATATAAAGCGTCGCCGCGGGCGACAGAAAGTAGCACGGGCGGTTCATAGGCCTACTATAATAGATGTCGCTCCTCACTAGGGTGACAATATTTTTTTTAATTTCATTAATCTTATTATTTTTCACCATGCAATGTTAGAAATAACCTCAATATTAAAAAAGAACCAACTGCGTTATTTTGATGTACCCAATGTCACTCTCACGAGTCACGACTAAGACGAATGATACTTCTCAAGCTCAAATGCGCAAGCCGTTTAGACAATTACTAACTTTGCTATGGTAGTCCTATTATTCTCTAGATGGAATAAAAAGTCACCCAGTATTATACCTGTAGAGCCTGTTGACCCCGCTGCAGGCGCCGGAGTCCTCGGCGGCGTACCAGGGCGGCTGGCTGCACACCACCTGCTGTAACGATCCAACCCACGCAGACCCGACCGCTTGAAACGTCGAGTCGCGCACGCATTTTATGTTCTGGAAGATACGGACACAATATCTTAGTAACGGCCAGTCCACGTCACGAAGTCGTTTACAGCTGCGGATCGATGACGCAACTCGCAGCACGGAGCGTTGGCCTTATAGATGTAAGGCCGGTTTTAAAGCCAAAATAAACCTTTTTTCATTATTGTAATTAAAAGTTTTGATGTTGATGACTATGTTTTTCTTAAATATAAAGTTAAATTTTCTTGATTTTACCGAGGTAGGGATATAACCATGGAGCAACGGATACATCGGAGTAGGTACACCGAACAGGTAAACTGTGTAGTGTGTAGATTCTTAAATGTGTGATATACATAATTACATATCATATTTTATACAGGGGTTTAGTTTCAGTTGGTCCGTCCGAATCCGGGTTTAGCTTTTCGACCTGCAGAACAAGCCCCGTGGACGGCCGGAGACCAAAGTTACGGCAGATGTCTACTGCCAGCAACTGCAAATAATGATGGAAAAGCTAGCTGCTAAACAACCGAGCTTGGTCATTCGCTCTAGGTCACTGCTGCTTAAGGACAACGCTAGACCACACACTGCACAACAGACGGCTACCAAATTAGAGGAGGTTCAATTGGACTGTCTAAGACATCAACCGTACTCACCGTACCTTGGTCCAACAGATTAGCATTTTTATCGAAATTTGGATAACTTCTTGCAAGGGAAAAAATTCAACTCCGATGGGGCAGTCCAAAGCGCCTTTTATTGATTTCTGTCCGAATGTTTTTTTAGTAAAGAAATCAATGAACTACCTATGAGATGGCAAATTTGCATAGATAGCAATGCCAATGGTATATTATATACTTTGATTAAATAAATATATTACGTTTTAAAAAATCGACTTTATGTTCCTCCTTATTTCATATTATGTAATGACCTAATATTATATTGTTTTCGTACAAGTCCGCTTCAAGGCGCGTATTGGATTTGCAGGCGGGGCGAGGGTCAATGAGTAAGGCACGGTGAGTACCGTCCAGCCTGTATATAAAAAAATAGAAGATTACATTAGGTACATAACTTACAACGCTATCAGCCCCGCTACTCTGGTTGCTCATGACCACGTACTTCCTGGTCCCCGGGCAGGCCACCAGCAGGCGCTCGGCCCGCCGCAGGGTCACGCTGCCGTCGGAGCCTGGAGACACGAGTTCCCCGTTGCGAAGGAACACCGGCGATGGAGTGCCGAAGTCCACCCGGAGCGATAAATTACAGTCTGAAATTAGAAAAGGTAAACCTACTGCAAAAATATAGATACCGTCTCCGTTTCGTATCAGGTAATAAAATGGAGTAAGGCAGAGAGGCAAAGAATATATAATTATGTATATTGACAGAGGATACTTACTTATGCCTCTGTGATCACTGATCTGTAGACTGTATTATAACAAAATAGTCGACTAATACCCAATCAAAGGGCTGCAATTATGCCGGGGGATTGACTGATAATAAGCAATCACTACCGTCCATGGACACCCGCAGGCCGCAATACGTAAGGCGCCATAAGTGCGTTTACGAACTTAATCTTGTACGTGCTGTAACTAATTGATATCAGTAAATATTCGTACGCGCGGCGCCCCGTTTTTCCGGTGCCCTGGGCGGTCGCCCAACTTCAACCCCCCGCGACGCCGCTTACTGCAGATATTAAGTACCTATATTACAAGTTGCATATTATAGATGTCAGTACCACGTACCTTTATACACTGCACTACTTTGATAATATTATCTAGATAAGTAGGTACTTATGGATATTTTTTTTATCAAAATAGGTATAAATAAGTACATATTTATGATGCAACTGAACTGAACTATCTATGAATTGGTAACTAAATTACATATTCCCTACATACACATTTATTTTTATCAATATTAATTAATTTTTATAAATTAAAAAATTAAGAATTATCCAACCTTCGTAATTATTATTATTTTAATTCTTAATGAAATTGCCTAATACAAGACGCCTAATTATGCCACATCAATCTGTCCTGTACAATGTAGGGAACCGAAGAACATAATAATATTAAATATCGTGTTACGGCCACCAGAAGACTGAAATGGCAATTAATATCTAATGAACACATAAGTATGTTAGTATTTAATACTCATCGCGGTTAAATAGAAGTCCGGTAGATTGGCGGCCTGGCGGGATTCGAAATCACCGCAATCACTGGTAAAATCACTATACTAGTGGTGCTTGTATCTAACAGTCACAACTCACAATATTAATTATTCTGATTGTACCATTGTTTCCTGTACGAAGTTAACATTTAAATTTAACAAAGGTACAAACAAGTATCTTCAATTACTACATAATAATAAGATAAGATTTTATAACATAAAATCAAAAACAATTGTAGCTCTAAAAACGTAGTTCCAAAAATAAAACTTACCGCCACGGTTTTCTCGTAATCTCGCAATAAAAAACAATAAGAAAATTGTTCGCACCATGTTTATCACTTTTTAAGTGGTCAACCATGTACTAACTATAACGCCTACAACGTCTAGCAGAGTTTGCGGCGCGCTGCCCACTGCTGCATATATATACTGTATTATCTATGACTGCTGCGGCCTGCGATCAGCGTTTAAATGTACTTTGTAAATATATAACACCACAATGTAATGCTAGATGACGTAGTATACAGACACCAACATCACGGATTTACCGTTATGTAATGCAAGAAGTAGGACAAAGAAGTAGGATTTAGCTAAAGAACATTGATTTATTAGAATATTACCGTTTCTTTGTAAATATTATCTTACTTATTCGTTTTATATTATCTCTTTTACAATAATATTAAAGTTATGCCATGGTAATACTCATGTTGTAGTGTTTTAGCCTCGCTTTAGCTATAAGAAAACATGTTGGGAACAAGTATTTCTATTGTCCCGGGAACACAGTGTAACAAATGCATTGCCAGTCTTTCAGTTCAGAGTACCGGAGGCTCAAGAGGGGTGGTGATTTCCCAACCCTCTTGGGCCTCCGATCCCTCACTCTATTAAATATCTAAAAAAATATCTACAGCCGAACATATAACCTTCTCCTTTTTAGAAATCGGTTAAAAACTACCTACACAGTTCTAACTCCGCGTAGCAAAGCGTATTTTATGCCGGTTTTCTATGAGGCAGTGGTAATCCTGCGCCGGCCTATTCGTTGCATGGCTCTCCCAACGCTAAAATAATACTAAACTTTATAAAGTTAAAGAGGATACTTTTATCAGCGAGTGACCTTTTTTACATTTTTTATCGTGAGTTACTTGGAGAAGAAATATTTACGTAATTTAGAACATGAGCCATACTCGGCCATGTTTCATGGCAGACTGCAGAGTCATCTAGACATTATCAATGACTAAAGGTGTTTGTTGTGATATAAAAAATTATCGTAATAATGGGGAAATTCCAAAAGGATAAAGTATTTTTGACTGAGTATCAGTATGTGTTGAATGATATTGTAGATAAAAAAAAGATAAAACTATAAAGTAAGTGTTTTATTTAACTGGCAACAAGTCTCCCCAATTGCTAGAGCGAGCACACCTGTATGTTGTCTGATCGTGTTTGCCTTTCGAGAATATCATTTCCTTCAACTCTCCTTGTGCTGTGCACAGTCTACATATTGTGTGTCCGGACCTAACTATCGGTGCTCTTACTACTCTCGGCCACTGTGGATCGTCTGTTGGTCGGTTGCCTTTCCTTAAGATGACATATGAAAATAAATCAGCCTGGACCTCTGTTTTTGAGGGAAATCCCAAAGTCTCATATTTCATAAGAAAATTACATGGTGTTTTGTGCTCGAGATACCGAGGACATACTGTGTCATTAGGGCATGGAGCAAACGCATAACCTTCGCCACATTTATCATCCTGTTCAGAATTTATAACAAATTCTCTTGCCTCATTGACTATTTGGAACCCAGCATTACTTCCCTCTTCGATTATTATTAAAAAGTCTTCTGTTTTATTCCATAGCTTTTGTATAGTTTCTAACCTGCTTTTCATGTTGGGCATTTCAAATAATGTAAATGCGGACAAAACAATACTATAAGTTACATCTGCTGAGGCTGGAAGGAATTGACGTTGAAAATAGGCTTTGAATGGTATTTCAACATTGTCTCTCCCCTGACATAGTATCAGGCGAGCCAGGTCGTTCATATAAGTGGAAGTATCCACTGTAAAATACTCGTATATATCCTTTGGCCAGGTACTGTTAACAGCCCATGTTCCTGTTCCTACACCAGATCCAAAATCAAAGAAGCTTCTTGGTTTATAATCTGGTAGCCTCCTTTTTATTTCATCGAGTATTCGCACAAGGACAGCGTACTCGGGGGCAGCTCTGACCATTAAGTACTGCAAGCTTGTGGGTTGGTCATACATTATATTTCCCCATCTATACACGTTTTTCTTTAAAATGTTGAATACTGAACTTTGTACTTGTTTATTGTGGGATTCTAGCTCCTCTTGTGTCAATTCCTTCTTAATTTTAGAGAAATACCTCCTTGAAATGGAATTGTGAATTTTAGCAGCCTTCTCTTCGATATCACCTTCTTCGGGCGGTAGTTGTCGGGACCGTAAGTAGTTCCTAAGTTTAAGACTCTCTTGCTGTAATGATTTTGCGCCGGAGTCCTGTAGTATTATTTTAGTAGCGTTTTGAATGTGCTCAGGAATTGTGGCAGTCTTTACTGTGGCCCTACCAGGATGCCTCCTCGGTTTATATACTTGCGTTTCAAAGCTATCTTTTAGGCTAGCATCTATTTCTACTCTTGTAGACAATTTTGTATACATCGCATAGTACGAGCTATATTTTATTCTTTTGAACATTTTATATTTATTTTCAAAGCCTAAAATTATCCTCCTATTAAGTTTCTCTTACAGACCTACGACTTCTTCTTTTTTATTCTTAGAAATGTCACTGTCAGGTTTTTTTTTTTTATTTATATATGACATGTTTATAACCATTTGCCAGTGTCAATTTAAAAAAACGGGAAATAGAACTTTCGTTTCAATTTTCAACACCGTATTCCTAAATCGTCAAGTCTAAAGTCTAGTCAAAGTCCAAATAAATAGTCAGTGCAGTCCATGAGTCATGTCAGTCGATTCAGTAAAATGGTAGAAGCGCAAGAAAGTTTATAAGGAGTTTGGAGGGACTCAAAATAGCACGTTTTTAGAAATTGTACCACTTGCCCACACTTGTGCAAATGAATATTTAATGGTTAATATTCTACCAATATTACACATTAAGAACCGAAATAACACAAATTTATGAAAGACATGCAAAATCCAGAACGTCACCAATTGAATTCCCCGGCAAAACTCTAGAGTTTCGATCGCCTTAGACGGTCATTAAAACTATTAAGAGCCCTATTACAAATCTGCACTCTGCGAGATTAGGTATTTGAAGAGTTCCCGACATTTCGCATTTTGTAGTCATTTTGCAGTTGTATTTATCATTTTTATTGAAATAGATTAATAAATTCATGTTTTAAAATTATAAAATCTTTATCATGCAGTAACAATAATTGTTCTGGTATACATTTTGCATAATAATACTAACGTAGATATGAGTACCTAATTCACAGTTAACTTAAAGCGATTTTGGACGTTTGTTTGGCTTTAGAATAAGAAATCCAAATTAAATCAAAGATATTTCAAAATTCTAAGGCCGCTACGAAATATACGACTATATAGGAGATAACATTCTCATTTTATTATTTTATTTGCTTAAAACAGTAGTTCAATGCAAGAGCTCAAAAATGTGCCTTCGCGCATTTTATGAAAATCTTTCTCTGCAATTTCAAGTTTAAATAAAAAGTTAAGCAAAATTTACAAAAATCGAGGCCGCTACGAACTAGGCCAATAGCTATTCTGAATTTTGACGTGATAACGTCTTATAAATCGATGGAGCCGGCTGCACGCACGAAAAAACATGACTCATGCGTTACCTGTTACCCGTTATCGTTACCAAATACCAGCGTTACCTCGCATTGCCTTTACCTCATTATTATTATTATTGTTGTTGTTGTTATTGACGTTGTCACGTTCAACTATCGTCAGTAAACCGACTTTACAGACAACCGGTATTTTTTTTTTGAAGATTTAATGGCCTGGCGTGCTATTCTGCACTATTCAATATGTCAAAATTGTTAATGTATCTTTGTTTCTGAGATCAAGAACGCCATATTTTACGCAAAAATCACAGTCGAGATGTAATATTCCTCTTAATCATATTCAGATGGTGCGCTGTGCGGACTGCAATGAAAAGTGCGGTGTGTCAACCGCAAGAGAAATTTATTTCTTATCTACAACTTGCATACTAGATACAATACAAGACTTTTAAAAGCCAGTTCCAGACTTTCTCACTGCATACCCATACACAACATGCATGATGCCTACAAAAATTTTTTTTTCGTATATTCTATGTTTGACAACATGATATTAAACAATCTAGAACCCATTTATATTATAAAAAATAAACCTATGACGTCACGAGTTGCACCCCCATATTTTTGTCATTACAAAATGTATGGATTGAACGGATGCAACTTGTGACGCAACAAATTATTTTGCGAGAAAGAGATGGGCAATATTTTTTATTTGCTTATAATTTTTAATCGCGTCAATCTAAATACCTACCTACTTCTTTTAGATTTATGTATCTTTAATCAACAATATACAATATAACAATATAAATTATAAAAATGTGATATTCCACACTAAGCAACATTCCTACTGCATTCAGTACTCCAATCAAACGGATTTAAAACTGTAACCAATCTCGTGCTGCCAACATGTAAAAAAATCCCCAAATTTACAGAATTCACAAGTAGGTCTCCCTCAGTGAGCGAGCCTGCGGCGCCCCTTCTCATCTGGCGCCCCGGGCGGTCGGCCAATGTCGCCCCTACACTCTAACGCCGCTACTGAGATCGCCTAATATTATTCCAGACCACCATACAGTACACAGATAACATATATAGCAAGCACCTATACCCATGAATACCTGTACAACTACCACAGTTACAAGCGCAAGCCATTATAAAGGCTTCCATGTTCCATTCTCCAATTTAGATCCTTTATTTTCACTCAAGGTTAATATAATATTTTAGTGAGGCTATGGAATCACTAAGCCGAGCTAAATTCACATAGATCCTCCGTGGTGTATTGAGAATAAAAAGAGATAGGATATAATAATAGAATTTTTATTTTCTTACATACCTTAAGCTTAAATATTTATGGTGCAACAATTCATAACAAAATACTTCTTACACATTGATCAACAGAATTATAGATTGTACATTTTTAATATTTGAAAGGTTCGAATGGAAGTCCTGTATGTTATTCTAAAACTGGATTTAATCAATCACAAATAAAACAATACCTCTGACCACTCACTCCACAACCACCTCTTACTCCAATGAAACCTGGCTGTACTACTGTTCACAGAACTGTAGTGAACTATGTACATAAATGGTAGATATTTTATGTTTTTGTTTTGGCTAATTCCTCCTGCTTGTGCTTCGTAACACATGTCCTAAATTCATTCACTTCGTTTTGACATTTCCTCCAATCCCTAGTAGTGGCTATACATTCCTAGAAATTAAAATAAGTACAGACATATTTTATTATAAAGTTTAGGTTAGATTAAATTCTAAATTAACAGCGATATTAAATACTGTTATAATTTTACACTCGTCGATTTCTTTTTCGTATTGATGAAGAATTAAGTTAGAACGAATGAAAGAGAATAATATTGGCTCTAGTGAAATAATACCTGAACTTTGTAATGTAATTCAAGGCAACCGGACTTTCTTAGCATAGACTCCACGGGATCATCGTCGTTTTCTGGGGACATTTCGAATGGTTTAATAGTCATTTTCTTATTAAAACAATTTTATTACTTCGTTTATAGTTTTTCACAGAAATTGCATGCTAAAACATCAGCATTTAAAAAACCATAGATGCTAAGTACCATAGATGTTAAGTACTACCGACACAGAACACTATTACTCCTACCGGACTACCGAAATAAAAAACAATGTACCCACTTCTCTTCTTCTTCTTTTTTTAATTTTTTTATTTATATATGGCATCGGCTTAAAACCATTTGCCATGGTCAAGTTAAAAAGACGGGAAATAGAACTTTCGTTTCAATTTTCAACACCGTATTTCTATATCGTCAAGTCTAAAGTCTAGTCAAAGTCCAAATATATAGTCAGTACAGTCCACGAGTTATGTCAGTCGATTCAGTAAAGTGGTAGAAGCTTTACTAAAAGTTCCTAGGGAGTTTTGGAGGGAACTCTAAATAGCACGTTTTTAGAAGTTGTACCACTCGCCCACACTTGTGCACGTTAACGAATATTTAATGGTTAATATTCTATAATATTAACCATTAAATATTCGTTAACGTGCAGCAATATTACACATTAAGAACCGAAATAACACAAATTTACGAAAAAATGCAAAATCCACAACGTCACCCATTGAATTCCCCGGCAAAACTCCCCAGTAGGTGTTGGTTTGCATAAAAGCAGAATAATATACAGTACATATAATATAAATAAAATAAAAATTAATGCAAATTAGTTATACTTTAATTAAATATACATCATCAAAGTTCTATGTGATTTGAAGTTATAAATGAAGATAGAGTGTCTACAAATGGAGTAAAGATGTAGAATAAAAAAATAGTCTTAAGATTAATGGGTCGACGAATGTGTGTAGGAAGTCTTTTAAAGAAAGATTTATAGGACAAATGTACCTACATCAGCTGGGATTTGGGAAAACTAGTGACTTTGACAGTTGTTATCAGTTCGTCAGCGCACAGCGTTAAATGTCAATTGTCAAACAAATTTTCTTAAAATTAACAAAACTGAATACTAGCTAATTTGATACGTTTTTGGGATCATTTGTATTAAATCACACTTTCATTTAAATAAATTGCCATTATTAGCAAATACAATTTAAAGTACTTCACTTTATGAACAAACTGGCCAGGGTGCAAGATAGTATTCATCTTACACACAGGAATCTCGATTAAGTTATTACTCTTCAGAATTATTTACCTTTTACTTACTTTTATTGAACAAGGCGAAACAAATAAAGGAGAAAATATATAAATAAAAAATTTAATAATCAAATCTAATAACTTAAGCTAACATTTTAGTTTTGTTGAGCAGAGCGGTATATGCAATGAGGATTGAGAGAACTGTAGCTAACACTTCTGAGTTAACCCAGGGTCCAGAGTAACCTGAAAATAAATAAAATAATATGTACTTATTATATCGATTTTGAAATAGTTTCAATACGAACAAATAGAATACAAACTTTATTAAATTTTGAAAGTGAAAAAGAGAATGTCACAATAATAAAAAAATTATAATAATTTTGTAAGAGAATTAAGTTCAATTCATTCACACACACATAAAAATATATACAAAGCCATTATTGATAAAAAACTAAATAATATATATATCACGTTGATCTAATCCCATGCTAAGTAGAAATAAAATAAACTTACTTCCTGGATGTTGCAGCTGAATGGCCAAAAGTGGAGCAACAGTGGCAGCAGGGTCGGAGCGCCGGGCTCTGCGGAGTGAAGCCCAACCTTCCTCATCTAAAATTCGGACCTCATGCACTCCGGAACGGGCCTTGGCAGGCTCCTCAGTCCAAGAAACCTGTTATTTAGAACATTAATTATTTTACATGGCATTTTTGTAAAATAAACTATGTGCAACGTTAATGTTAAATTTTTTGATGAAGACCCTTTTCTGAAAGTAGATATTTATATCTGAATAATAAAGAACAAGAAACATTTAATAAAGACCGAATCACTTGGAAACATTTATCAAGTTTGTGTTACAAAAATTTTGAAAATATTTACTATCAATGCACTTTTAATATCGTTATTACATATAATAAATAAACTTTTCATTAATGAAAAGGTGTTTGTTCTATTAATTAAAATGATCTCAAAAGATAAAATTATTATCATACCTGATATTTGTTTTCGCCGATGCGAGCTGCTGTTAATGTTTTACCATCAACCTCGGCGTAAAGAGCGTAGTTTTCTTGAAGGGGATTATCACATTGTAGGGTAAATTCGGTAATATAAGCTATTTGAGTAACTACTGTAGCGTCTAAGCTTGTGAATGAAGCTGCCTCAACTTTAGGGTTTTGGCAGCTTTGTGCATACGCACAACTGAATACAGCCGCGAAAATTACAAATAATTTTGAGACCATTTTGTTCGTTTCTTTAAAAGCTACTATCTAATTTAAAATTACACAGCACTTCTAACTGTTGAATTTTCTCAATACTTCCACGTAACGTCACGTAAGCTGCAAATGTCAAAATGACAAAGGTATGAAGCGTATGATATGACGCGTTCAACTCTTTTTTTATTTATATATGGCATCGGCTTATAACCATTTGCCAATGGTTTAACACGTGTTAAATTTAATGGTTTAACTGACACGATTAAAAAATCTATGCAAATAAAAATTATTGCCCATCTCTTTCTCGCAAAACGATATGTTCTGTCGCAAGTTGCTACCGCAATACATTTTGTAATGGCAAATGTATGGCGGGTGGAACTCGTGACGTCACAGACCGATATATCGCTCTCTTTCTTAATGTGAATTTAAATTGTTTGTATCTTCGTTATTTTTTAGATATACGAAAATGGGTTCTAGATTGTTTACTAACATGTTCTCTAACATCGAATAAACGAATTTTTTTTAAGGCAAAATGCCTATTGTTCATAATGACACATCGAAAATAAATTATCAATTTAGTCTTAGGTAGGTATGGTAGAATCTGATACTTTTAAAGTTTACACGATTGACACTAATGACGGCTAGTGCCTGCCGGTGCTGGATTTGCAGGCTGGACCGTGAGTATGGCACTATAAAACTACCTTGACTGGCAAAAAAGAGTCTGGAATAAATGAGGGTGCTTTTCTTTTATTATTACTGTTATGTAAAGTAAGGCCAACCAGACGAGATAAAGAATGTAAACAAATTTTCAGGGGTTCAAAACATTTTTATTTGAATAAATTATTATAAAGTTCGAATTTTAATCGCTGTCGTCTGTACTAGACAAAGATGATTCGTCGGAAGAGTCCGAGTCAGCTGTGTTTATGATAAAACTATCTATTGTATTATCAATCATGTTGTCAATATTGCTAAAAAAGTTGTCCTCGACTTTTATTACATGATCCACACAATTTCGCCATTTATCAGCAGATACACGTTGGATCCCTCTTGTAGCAGTTTTTTCACATCTTCAAATTTAAATGTAGTATTATTGCGAGCTACGTGTCCCTTTATGTCAGCCCAGGCTGTGATTCCATAATTAAAATCAACAACTAAGCACTCACAATAACAGCAAAAATCAAAAATAAAACTAACCGAAACGGAATAATAACAACAAAAAACCAAGTTAATACGGAGACGAAAAAATATGTATCACTTCGAACGCAATCCAAACAGGAATGAACTTGTTCACAATTGTTTGGCGGACCAAATGTTGACAACTGCGGCACTGGCCGCTTTCCTGTACCACGAAACACGCTACGACAGCTGTCGTCGACCAACTGTCGTCATTATTGCATACGAGTGATAAGGGCAAATATAATATTAACTCACTTTCATAATGAAACTCAGTAGCGGTCCGTTTATTTAAGTTTTTTATCTCGTCTCGTTGGCCTTACTTTAGTAACTATTACGCATAAAGCGCCATACTCACGGTCTTAGTAGGTCTCTCTCTCTCCTCCACTCCTACTAGGAAGCAACTCTAAATATTTAACCTCTATTTAATCGGGTGCATTGCACGATTTTACTAGTAGTTGTGGAAAGAAAATCAATAAAAACACAAATAAGATTTTTGTAATTTATTATGATCTATTAAATAGTTTATTCCTTACAGTAAATATTATACTAGCGTGTTGATTGGGTCTTATTACTATTTACAGTCACGAGCGCCAAAATGTATACGCCAAAATGTAAATCATGTAAACGACACAATATACCATTGAAAAGTAATTACAAACAAAATGCTAACGCATTTACCTTCATTCGTATTTTTTTGACATATCATTGAGATTTGCCGCAATAAAGCCTGACCAAGAAAATAATAAACCAGCACTAAAGGCGCTTCATTTCATTTTTATTGCATTATTTGCAGGTATTATTTTAACACTACGAAACGCTGAGATGTACTTGGTTAAATCTCAAACATTGAAATTAATGACATTTCAATTTACTTGGAATTTCTGCAATATAGGAAATATTAGTCACTGGTCGGGCTTATACATTCTAGTTTCGTACTGAACAAAATATTATGAACCAGACAGTTTATTCTATTTGACCGCTTTCCAATTGTCAGAGGAAGTGAAATAAAACGCTTTCGTGTGTCCGTATTGGCCTATATTAGTGCGGTGAGTGGTCAGTGCGCGGGCGGCGGCGACTTGGGCGGGGAGGCGGGCGGCGCGGGCCAGTCGGCGTCGCCCTCGTACTGCGTGTTCTCCAGCCGCGTGATCAGCCGCTCGTCCTCGTCGCCGAACTCGCCGCCCATCAGGGACGGCTCGCCCACCACCATCACGTCCTGCGACACACGCACATTATACGCATATATTATAGGGGTGATGGTGACCAAGGAGGACCCATCATACAATTTACAATCTCAGTCACTAAAATGGCATTTACACAATATTCGTCCGAAGAGAATGCACTTTTTTCTCTTACACAGTGACAGTTCGCCTTAAGCGCGCGCTAGTCATAAAATATGTCACATTGGCAGAGTTGGACAAAGATGCTGAAGCCGAATATCTCTTTCCAAATGTCAACGTGCATTTTTTTTCGGAATTCGGCCGGGTACTATATTTAGATATTTTCTACTCAATCGCACTAATTATTGCAGCCAAATGTGCTAGGGAGTTGGCTCGTTCACCTCTTGGCTACCAGGGAAACATGACTGTCGTGTACCTGCGAGGCGAGGCTGAAGTTGGGTCCGGGCGAGCGTTTCTTGGCGGGCGCGGGCGGCGCCGCGTTGGCGCCCGCGCTGCCTTTGCGCTTACGTCGTTTACTCGCCGGCCGTTGTGATTCTGTTCAACAAAAACACACATGAGAATACTGCTAATGTTGTTAACTATAATATTAGCGCGTATTGTGTAGGATTACAGATATTACATTGTATAACTATTAAAAATAAATATCTACTGCTTTTTAACAGCTTGTCTCTCTTCACATGTGACATGCTAATATAATACGTATATATTTAACTATCATCTATAATAATATTTTAAAGGGAATACGTTTTTTTATACAGATTTAGAATAAGAATTAGAGTTTTGACACTGTGGGACAGATCTACTTTGGGATAAGCAGGTCATATTTTCACTATGGCACTTTCCTTATACTATCTCAGCCCATCTGATAAAAAAATGTGTGTACCTGGTGGCGCGACCATCCGTTGCCACTTCTGGAACAGCGTGGTCTTAAGGCAGTCGCGCGGTGACAGCGCGTACGCTTTGTGGCGCGACATGAGCTCCTGCATGGGTTCCAGTATCACGCACAGGCGGAGATAGTTGAGCGTGGAGTTGGTGATGCCCTGGCGCGTAATGTTCTTGCCAAGCTGGTCCAGCGCGGCGTGGTCGGGGCCTGCGTGCACGGCCGCGCGCGGGATCAGCTCGCGGTGCGCGCGCACGGCCAGGTGCCACGACTTAATACGCATCAGGTCGTCGAACGTGAACTCCAGGATCAGGCGCCCCTCCGTGCACACCTGGAATTTTACATGCATTTGTTAAATACTACCCAATAATTTAAATTTATTTACTATCATTTATGTTTACCTATAATTATTATACACAGAGAAATTAACTGCCTCAACAAGTAGATGATGGTAAACTAAATCTAAAATCTTGTTATAATTAGTGTTATACAATGTTTAAAGCATTTGACATATACTCTGTATTATAATAATTATAATGAAGATTTCTAGCCTCAGGCCACAGGTTTTACAAAAACTCCTGCCAATATTGGATACCTTTATAAACATATTTCACTACATCAATAGCACAGCAATGCACTTCGCAAATCGGACATTATAACTTATAACCCCCTTACTAATAAAAATATTTACACAACGGACAACTAAAACAATGTTGCCGTCTTTGTCCGATACGCTGGAAATGTCACTTTATAGAAAAAGATAGCAATGTTGTTTAAGTTATCCGTTGTGTGAATATTTTTATTAGGAAGGGGCCATGTGTATATGGGTGACGTAAATCACTCATCAAACAATCAGTCTACTTTATTTTAAACCATAACCAATATAACATTACAATCAGATGGATATCTACTCACTTTAGTGTACATGGGTTTCCCGTGGTGCGTGACCATGGTGCAGTGGTCGCAGTCGAGGGTAATACTAGTGTTGTGGAAGGACTCCTTGGGCTGGCGCATCGTGTAGTACAGCTCCGATACGCCGCCCTCGTATATACTGCGGAAGTACCGCGGTATGAGTGTCCTCCCGATTGCTGGAAACAGAAAATGATGTCAATTAATATCTATAATTACATGTTTAAATAACTTAAGTTGGGGTTTTCTGCCAAGTACAAATACTAATTACAAAATAAATTAAACATGAATATAATATCTTTACATCCCAAGGAATTCCAATTTTTCTACGATAAATGTGTTTACTTTAGGCTTTAACTGTTATATAGTAATTGTTTTTCATATCATATGGGTTCCGCAGATTTGTGTTTAATAGTAACAACTAATAAACACACAATCCACACACCCTTTAAACTTTCTTGTTAGTAAGATTTATTAATGCAGGGAAAGTTGTACACTATTTTAGGTGGTATACAATTTGGAATCAGTGGTTACTTTGTCCGAGGTATATCCAAATAAAAAAATATGGAAGACAGTGCTTTGTCACACAAAAACTGAGTTTCGTTTTTTATGTATGTATTGCGCGTGTTGCTACTGACTACGTACTACATACATAATAAAAAACCACACACACACACACCGATAGCTCGCCTTACAAGGTAAAGTGTAGTTTCGTTACACTGTGTGTGTGCGTGACACTAAATTACTAATTACACGAGGGGGCGTAGTTTAGACCGGCCTCACCATGTGGTTTATAGAACTCTTGTCTTTACATTTTTATTTAGCCTGATGTGGTGACTATTTATTTAAGTTTTAGGAAAACTTTCAAGTTGTTTGTCGGATTCCTCAAAAAAGATGATAATGCTCGAGTTGATACTTACTGTAACGTTTGGGGCCATCTTCGAGACAGAATGTGAGCGTGAGCGTCGCGTCGTCCTCGAAGAACTCCGTCGCGAACGCGTCCCACCATAAATTATCAGAGTCCTGGAACGAGACAGAATAGCATGCTAATATAAAACAGGTTTATATTTATAAAAATTACAAGAGAAGATACGTCGCGTCGTGGCTATAGCCTACAACACAGATATAAAATTTTGGCCTATTACTATTTAGGCCAAGTTGACTCGAACAATAACTATACAAATGTTACACCAAAGTACCTATGTCATTACTCATTATCTAGGTACACAGATATTCCTGGGCCCATCCATTTTCCATAAGAAGCATTAAGCAAGCATAACGCTTGCGAATATGTTAATTCCAGTTACTTTAAATAAAATGCCTAACTTATGACACGATTCTAACAAGAGTGAAGAGACAAGAAGCGTCTTCACGTCGCGTCGCTGACAAAAGTAAACAATTTTAGTTCGAGAAAACTACCAAGAGATGGCGCTAGCAGTGTCAATCGCGACAGTTTCATATTGATACAAACGGGCGAACCCATGTTGGTTTTGATGTGGATATTGATTAAATATTTTATATTTAGTTGTATAAAATGGCGAAAAACGAGTACCAACTGTAATTAATGTATCACAAACATGATTTATTTGATTTTTTTAAGGTTAATAATTTAGAAGTAAGGTGTAAGTACTCAGACAATAACACAATATAATAAATACACATACTTTATACACTCTATAAAGATCCAGCTTGATCGAAACGTGACGTATACAAATATTAATGTGACATTGTATTTCTTTACTGCACTGTAAATATAAAATAAGTGACATTTATACTATAGGTAGCATTATAGTGTACTATTGCATTTTTTACGTTTTGTCAGTAGCGTAGCGAGCCCCGTATCAAAAATAGTTTTGGGGGTCTCTCGCCCGAGTGGTGAGTAAAAATTTGCCGGGGATCCCATATAATTGATACGGCAGATACAGCGGTAGCTACGCCCCTGCGTTTAGTTTCAAATGGATCTGAACAGAGTATATTATACGAGAAACAAAATCGTCATGCATACCTCTGTCCTCTGTTGTAACCGCTTATTTAGTTCATATACCCTATAATCTGGCTGACCGAAGTACGGCGCGTGCCTTCTGAAAACACAAAACAATAAAACTTAATAAATAGCACAATAGAATATTATTCCTTTTGAGATTTGATCAGTAGACACATTTTGACACTCTCCGTCTCTTTTCCATCTCTCACAAACAAGCGCCAAATAAACCCTTTAATGACATACATAGTAGGTTACATTTACAGTAATATGGGCAACAAGGGTTCCCAAGTTCAAACTTTTTTTTACCCCATGCACCTCACCAAACGTATTGTTTAATATTTTCAATACCTTTGGTGTTTTAAATTTATAAACGACTTCCAAAGTAAAATTTTTAGACTTGTATGCCATTGAGGCATCCATGAGAAAACTGGACCAAATTGAAATGGGAAGACACGGGAAGCACCAGCTTTTAAATAAATAAAGAATCATCAAAATCGGGTCACCTAGTCGAAAGTTCTGAGGTAACAAATACCTAACAATCATAAAAAAAGTCGGTTAAAAATACTGCGCCCGGGCCGCCCTAGGCGCCGAAGTGGCAAGTCGAAATAAGAAAATTAAACAAACAATAAAATATAAAATCAGTATGTTTAATTTTAGTCAAATGGCAAGTAGGTTTAGTGACAATACTGTGGCTGAACTTTATTAATCAATAGGTGAATCCTTAGCAGTTCAGTGCATGTCAGTAGTGTATCATTTGAACATACAGTATGTTTCTTTCTTTTATTTTTAATAAACATACAGCTGAAGATCACTGTACGCCACCCAATGAGGGTTTTAAATTTGTGACATCTGACAGCTTTTTGACACGACCAGGACCGTCGGGCTACCAAGCGCCGCCTGGTGACAGAAAAAGAATCGAAAATTCTTATTGACCGTTTTTGATACTACTTACGCCACCAGATGACGCTGTTTTGATTTGTGTGCGTTGGGTCTGCCCCCCTAGCGGCAGAAAAAATATCAAACACCCTCATTGGAGCGCGCCCCCGGTTGGGAATCCCTGCTCTTAAGGTATAGGATCATCCGATAGTAAAAAAAACCTAACCAAGAGCATGTCAGGACATGTCTAAGGAGGGTTCCGTAACTATCAACGCGCAATAGGTTTTCTTTTAATTACTTCAAAAGTTATTGTCCGTTTTCGCATGTATGGAGTTGCTCTCCCCTTAAATATAAAATTATTATTATTTTATGATGCCAAAACGTAGATCTATACACAATCTATTATTGTACCAAATTTCATCAATTTACATTCATAATTACAGAGGCTAGAACCGCGGACAGACAGACAGACGGACAGACAGTGCGAAACTACAAGAGTTCATTGTGTATTACGGAATCCAAAAACGTGGATGCTTAAAATTCAGTCCTGACTGCCCTGGTTATTTTTTGCTGTATTTTTTTTTGTTGTTGTTTGCTGTTACCGGCGTCAAAATATGAGAAACATTATCCGAAGACCGAAATGATCGAAAACAAATAAGCAGCATAATGTATTCGAAGTTCGAACTACATAATATTGGATGTTATATCACGTTAGCGGCTTAAAGTTATGTGACACACATACATAATGAATGTGAACGATGCTCTTAATTCTTATCAACAATTTTCCTGAATTTCGGGTTCAACCACTTTCAATTTCAATGCGAATTCTTAAACTGTGTGTGAATTATAAACTTTGAGGTCTTTCTGTTTGTATGTTTTGGCTAAAGCGTGAGCCGCTTTTGCATTAGCCATAAATATGAGAGAAACAAATCGAGACGATACATCGGTAATGAGTACTGAGTTAATGACCCAGCTGCCCAGGAGAATCTTTCACCTATCTACCATTCCATTTTTTCAGTAATCTCAAGTTCACACTGCAGAATGTGCTGATAATGCATTCGTCTGTAGTTTTACAGTTATTCGTTTGTCATATTACTTATTAGGGAGAATACTCAAAGCAAACTGAAATTGCATTATTATCGTGTGTAGGGTTACCATCCGACTGGATTAATCCGGACTCCGGACATGTCCAGACTTTGTCCGACTTTTTAATTTATCCGGGTTTAAAAAATAAGAAATTCCGTTGCAATCAAAAATGGTTTAAATTAATTATAAGTAATAAAACTTGCATAATTAATATCAAATTAGTTTTTAATTTTTAGTAACCTCCCACTCATCTCAAAACAAAATATAAATTTTCTTTATCAATCAACTCATCGAGAACAAACAATATATTTTTATTACAATCTCAATTCACAAACAATCGATAAAGTAAAACTAAAAATATCTTCGTCAAAACAAAAATGTTTGACGTAAAATGCATTTTGAGACTAAAATGTCCGGTTTTTTTTAACTGTTAGAAATTTCTAAATGGTAAATTCGCGAGTCCGGTTAACTGAGGACCAAAATGTATCCTTTCGAGAATTTTAAATTACAAAAAATAGAAACAGGGGTCGGTAATATAAGCTCCTCCTATAACTAACTACTCCTCCTATAACTAACCTAACCTAACTCCTTCATCAGCTCAGGGTCTAAGATAGAAGAGCAATGAAGCCATCGCCTTTAAATGCCCTAAGTTATGATTGGCCCAGTAACATCTAATCCCAAAGGCATAGAGAGAAAAAGAGTAGCCTAGGTTAATAGTCATAAAGACTGTCCTGACCAGTCTGGAAGGCCCATACCATATTATGGAAACTGGCAAGAAGCTCATTTACCTAAAGTATGGGTCCGGTATGGGGTGGTACATGGGCGGCGGCGGCGGCGGCGGCGCGTACTCATGGTACTGCAGCGGCAGGTGGTGCGGGTGCGCGGCGTGCGGCGGGTGGTGCGGCGAGAGGTGGTGGTACTCGCCCTCGCCGCCGAGCGAGCCCAGCGCCACCGGCATGTAGGCCACTTTGTCACCGCGACATTCCGCCCCGTGTATGCTATAGCGCCTCTAGCACAGCACTATATGTTCAATCCTCGCAGAGTCAGTAGTTAACTTTGCCCAAATTGCACACCGATGAAGATTTCAATTTTGTAAAAGTAAAAATATCAAACTTAATTTTTATACGAATATGTAATTATAGTTCTTTAGCACTTGTAAATAAATATCTTAAAACACTAGCTTTGGACACTTTGGTATGTAAATATTGCACTTTTGTTAACGAGCTATCATGTAACATGGAAACTGATGAGTTTTTCACATTTTCTGTGCGGAAACCTTCGACTTGAGGCTTTTGCGACTGGACTTGCCGCTCGAGCGAGCCGAACGCATCACGCAACTGATAAAAAGTATTTCGAATTTTTCGCGCGGGAAGTGTCACCGTACCGTAAACAAACGTCCTAAATCCCTTATATACTTTGCTCTGATCCGCGAGATTGAGCTTTATTCCCGTGAGTTAGAGGCGATAAGCGGGCAGATAGCGGTCTATGGGCGCGGAGCGGCAACGTCGCGTCAGCTGGCCGCGCTAGTAATGAGCCGAGTTTCGAAAGGTCAACATCGGTTACTATTTTTTCCATACATCAGTTATTCAATATTTAAAATTTTACTTTTGTGTTTCAATGAATCTCAAATATTATAATAGTTTTATTTCAATAGGATACATTATTATGATCATTTGATTTTATTAAATTAATATTTTGTGTTTCCTAGTTGCAGGCTGCAGCCCTGTTTTAACTTTCACTAGATAAGTGCATATAAAAAGTATTTGAGAATTAATTGCGAGCAAGAAGACGAAGGTGTTGAGTACAAAATAAAAAAAAAGGATAAAAAATTAAATAAAAAGGCATTGTTTTCACCGCAGCTCGAGCGGCCTCGGATAGCGCGAGGTTGCCGCTCCGTGCGCTCGCGCCATACTTTTTACTGTTTCTTAGCACATAGAGCGCTCATTACGACACGCAACACAGCGGCGCGGCGGTGAAATTGTTGTATGTACGTGCGTCGCACTGCGCACACAGGCCGGCCAGTGCAAGACGTACAGTGTACACGGCACGGGCATGTACTATGTAGGTGAGCGCCGTACACAAATCAAACGCGACGGCTATAAATAACCGACGAGATGTGTCCGTGAAAATTTCACGCGTCATTTTGCCTATGCAGTATGTACCGCCGTATCTAATATACAAACAAATTCCACATGAAAGAATCCTGCTACGTAGGTAACCGGAAACACCACTTAGAAAATATCCGCGTAACTAAAAAAAAACGTCTCGAGTCGTGACTCGTGACACTAGCAAAATTTAAAACTACTTCCCATTATAAAACTTTCTAAACTATTTTCGCGCGAAGATTAAAATTATTATAGAAATCGTTTATAATTCGTAATAGCGAAATATCATAGAATATAGCACGATTAGAACACGATATGTTTTTACTAAACTCCTCAAAGATTCACTTGAACACAACCTTCTTATTAGACACCAAAAGGAACGAACGTACTGCGAAAATGACCCGCGGAACGTCTCGCGAACACAAACAATACTGGCGGCTGATAAGTGCGCGTCTGATAACGATAACGCGGCGAAATGGATGAGGCACTCGCGAAAAACGTGTTTTCGGGCTGTCGGCCGCGGAATGTATGTCAGCGGTGTCAACGACTTCGGCCCACGTAAACAGTACGGCACACGGTGGACCTATCCGGAACTAGACCCGCCGCCCGCGGTAGTGCTGAATCTGTTGCAGCGGCCCGGGCGTCCGCGGCGCGTCGAGGGCACGACTGTGCGTCCGCGGTTATAAAACATCGCATCGATTCATAGAAAAAGTTGCGATACGATTGTAAATCGATTCCGAAATTTGAATGCAGCGTCTAGCGTTAGGTACCGGCCACGTACAATGCACCTATGTAATCGAGTACATAGCTAAGTGTGGCGCTGTGACGGCCGAGTGACGAGTGGCTGTCAGCCGATCGGCCGCGCTCGGCACCGCTCGGGTGCGCTCGACGCGGGCCCGCGGCGCACCGGGCTTACGGTAACGTTTACGGTAAACATTACCAACTACGGCCGCATTAGATATTCAAACTTTAACGATTCTTTGGTTAATCTTCGCGTCTAACAAAACTCTAAGTCAAAGAAGAAACCAAACTGGTGAAACATAATCATAGAAAGTCGAGGATATGCCCACAAACCCCACTCCTAAAGCAGTGCAGTGACAGCAGTGTAGGGAATGACCTACATCATCGGGTAAGTTGTTGGTCTTACCCGGAGGCTTTCTGAGTTGTGCTCCGACAAGTGAGTAGTGACATAGTAAGGGCACCGGAGCTTACTCTGGGGTCTCTACACTCCCTCATGAGACAAACAAACTTTAAGCCACCTACCTACCAGGCCTAGTCCCTAGGCTCTAAGGATTCTCTACCGAATACAGAATACCCGTTAAGGCTCCCACAGAGGCTGATCGTTTCAGTTAGAACTGACGTCAGTTCGGCCTGAAAGGATTCGAGCACATACACGGAAAAAAATAACATCCGACCCAACAGCAATCATATTATGCAAAATGGCCTAGGTTAGGCACAAAAAAAAAAAAATTATTTTTTACACCTTATCATAATAATACATCGTAGCATACGTCCGTAATTTTCTTAAAACTGCCCGTTTAATTACTATATACCTACGTAATATTTCCTAGTATATTTTAATTTACCGATAAAATATATAATATAATTAAATAAATAATAAAATTTGAAATATAACAAAACCTAAAATGCAGTGGTTTTTTGGAGGCTTCCTAAGTTGAGTAGCTTTTTTGATAGTATTCAGTATTCTCTTAGTAGAAATCGACGCGAGTTTAGTAGTTTCGCAAGAACAGAGCTGGCAACACTGGAACGAATCGCTTTAGTGATGGACTGCCGACTGCTGCGATTTCGAAATTGCTCACAGACGATACGATTTTGCATCCGTTCAGGCCGAACTGAAGGAAAACCGGACCGTATATGGGACCCTTAAAGTGACTAGCGTAAATCCTCTTTCCTTATTGATTTTTGGCCTTGGTCCTCCTTAAGGCTGAATCTAACACTTTACTATTAGCGTCAATTCACAGCGAGACACTATCTTAAAAATGAAGCGCTGCGAAGCGTTTCGGTATGAATTGACTCTTATTCTTGTTGTTCTTGGCAAGAGTAACCTTCTCATATTTCCTCGCTTCTAGCGAGTACAAATGAGAAGCCTGACTGTCGTCGTTTGCCACTTGCCGCTTTGCAGTGGCCAGTCACTGGCTAAAGTAGCCGATTAGCTTCTTTGGCATCAGGTTATTACAGTAAAAAAAATATTTTATAGATCTCAATAATCTTCCTTTGTAGCCTTTTTAAAAAGCTAACAAGGCCATTTTTCGCTGCAGGAAGTCCTTCTCATGTTTTTAATTTTGGCCAGATGTACCTCAGCCCTAAACATTACCATCAGCCAGTAGCTGTATATCGGCGTCGTCGGAGGCGGCGTCGCGCGCGCGTCGTCGTTAGATTATGTCTCATTGATTAATAACCAACCTGTTCCGGTCAAGTGTGCGTCGTGTTACATAATATTGAAGCTGCAGCTAGCACGAGCTCCGATTCCTGTTGTACTATAATAGGAGAAACATGATGTACCTATGCCAATTTCTTATCTTGTTGGAGTCATCAAATTTACCGGAAATCTGAGAGCGCGGCAGCTTAAGTCTCCAATTTTCCACAAATCACAGCAACACGATGGGATGTGACGACGATGAATGAAAAATGCTTAGGACAATCATCATTCATCAATCAATCCTTAGCCCATGTCTGTTGGACACATACAAACTAGGCACAAATGCCAGAAAGGACCTTAAGAAAATAATTTTCCGCAATAAAGATGGAACTACACATAATATAAGTAAAGGTAACTTCGTAGTTCAAATGCGAAAGTACATTGCAACATCTGGGTTAAAGTAAGCCTAGGCTTAACTTCGTAGTAAAAAAATAACGCTAGAAAGCGAGTGAAAGCCACTGCGGGTAGAAACCCCGCGGCCAGTATCGTCAACCTTTTGCTCTGATACGTCTCATGCGGCGGGTCAGACTAACTCCTGAACGTGGCGAATTAACGCGTCACCACGCAAATATAGGCAGATGTATGGCCAAATAAGTTAACCATTTGCAAGAGGTCCGTTCTGCAGCCGATCATTGTTTTTAAAGACATTTGAGAGTAGTAGTCTGTAGTAGTAAAACCCTATAAAACGTACAACTACTTTTTCAATGCCCTCGGCAATTGTTGTTCTTTAATCTGAGGTTCTTCAATGAAAAAATACAGAAAAGGTATAGAACAACATCAAGTACAACCAACTACCAAGTGACAGTTTTGATGAACGTCGTTTGTAGCCGTTGTACTGTAGCTAGTGATGTAGTCTGTACATGAAATTGATCTAAACATGTGTGTCAGCTTTCATCTGAAATAGTTTAAACCGACTCTTCAGTCGCGTAATGTTAGCAGTTAGATAATAAAATCGCAAGATTCACGATCGAAAGGCTTCCCCACAGCCTTTGGAAATATTATGTTATTTAATTAGACCATAATTGCGTGAATCTGTACAAATGCCAGTCGAATACTCCGCTCGATTATTCATTTTGTACGATTTTTTTTGTATGCGAAATATTATTATTAATTTAAAATTTTATTATTTATTTGTAGAAAGAACATACATGATACAAGTCAATACCTATTTAGCGAATATTTCAAGTTTACCTGTTTTTTAAATCCTGCCAAACCTGTTGTCGTTAATAATACTATCGAGCAAAAAACGGCAAATAATCACTTTTGTTGTATGGGTTATATTTAGTATGGTTGTATTTATTGTTGTTATAGCGGCAACAGAAATACATCAGCTGTGAAAAATATATAAACTTTTTAGCTAATCACGGTTCACGAGATACTGCCCGGTGAGTGGTGAGTGAGGCCAGTTTTTTTTTTTAAGTAAAAGCGAAACAGGTGCCTTTACCACAAATAATAAAACGGACTATGCATTTGTACTGTACTAATTAGCATATTCTGTGTAATTGAAGCTAAATACTAAGCGTACTGACACACTAAGTACATTAAAAGCATCCTCATGGCAGCCTCAATAAAGTCTAGAAATAAAAATATTTCCTCAATGAAGTCTCAACATTTATTTACATTAAAACAAGGCCAGAAAAATAAACTATATATTTTACAATCGTCCAAGAATTTTTGTGTAAAGTCTTAATTATTGTCGGACTTTAATTTTACATGAATGTTAAAAAATTCCCGCTGATGGAAATATATTTTCCCAAAAATCAGATGATCCTTTCTGCTATAACTGTGAAATTCATAGATGCGACAGTAATTTAAAGTTTCGTTTTAAGGTTCCGTACCCAAAGGGTAAAAACGGGACCATATTACTGAGACTTCGCTGTCCGTCTGTACTCTGTATATCTGTCTGTCGCCAAGCTGTATATCGTGAACCACGATAGCCAGACAGTATTTTTTATTGATTGTATTCCTGTTGCAACAAATACTAAAACAGAATAAAATCTTACACATACTTTAAACGACACGATCTTGTATTATATATATAATCGTTATCTCGACAACGGCTACAAGTATTAACATGAAGTTTAGTATGCAGGGAGTTTTGGGGAGAAAAATCGATCTAGCCAGGTCTTATCCCTTAGAAACTGCGCATTTTAAGCAATATATGTCTTTTTTAATTTCGTCGTGCAACAATATATCAATAACTTCGACTCTCTTACGCCAGTCTGATTGGCAGCTTGGTATGCGTACCTACGTGAAATTGTAGCATTTTTTGGAAATATAAATATTTTTGTGATTCTTATTATTTCTTTTTCTTTTATATATTTTTCTTTTTTTTTTAACTATTTTATCGTTCTACTAAAACACCGAGCTAAACTCGGTCTCCCAGGTACTAAATATTTAAGGGGGGTGCCCACTGCCTATACAACAAACGTTTTTTACTCGATATAAATAACGGCAACAGGTAGACGCTTGAAATGTTCAGTGAATATTGAGTTGTTACATAATATGCTGTTTAAAAATAAAGTATAATAAAATTTCAATAAAATAATAAAGCTCCCATAGAAAAAAAAACTTCGACTATTTAGCTATTTTTCGCTAGATATTCTTAATGGTCCTCGATATTAGCATTTAGCACAAATAGTTTTATGGATAATGGTATGGAACGGAAGTCGGAAGTCGGGAGTCGGAAGCCTTCGTGCGCGAGTCAGCCTCGCGAACTTGGCCGTTTTATTGAGATTGTCGATTGACCACTTACAGGGAAGAATGAGAAACCTATCCTGTAACCTGTCGAGTAATACAGTACCTACTTACAAGACTTTTTAATGTTGATTTTTTTTTTCATAATCTTAGAAAGCAATTTAAAAGTTGCTCAAATTTTTTTATAGACATAATTAATTAAAATGGGAACGTTTTTGTGTAACTTTTAATTATTCCGTTATTAGATACCTGCCCTACGTCCGGACTCCCCTCTACAAAATCAAACCCTCTTACATCTTCTACAAGTGAGCCCTGTAACCTGTTCGAACTTTGATGCTATGTTATAAGCTTTCAAGTCATAACTCACAAATCAATATTCCACACTTTTCATAAAAATCTTTCGAGTTCTTATCTTAAAAATAGGACTCAAAGGATATAGAGGTTACTAGTAAAAGGTCCACTGGGACTAAAATAGAATTGGGTGTCCCACAGGGATCTAATTTAGGTCCATTTCTTTTTCTCTACACAAATGACTTGCCTTATCTAGTTCAAGATAGGCATGAGATAGTACTTTTTGCCGATGACACTTCACTAATATTTAAAGTTAAGCGACAACAATTAAATTACGTCGTGGTGAACAGCGCTCTCTCAAGTAGAGTAAACTGGTTTAGTGTTCATAATTTACTTTTAAATGCGAATAAAACAAAATGTTTAAAGTTTAGCTTGCCAAATGTTAGGAAAGTACAAACCAATTTACTACTCAATGATGAGAGAATGAACTTGCTAGACTCCACTGTATTCCTAGGTATTACGCTAGATTGTAAATTACAGTGGGGTCCTCATATTGCTAACCTAGCAAATAGACTCAGTTCTGCAGCATATGCAGTCAGAAAAATTTAAGAAATTTCAGATGAAGAAACGGCACGCCTGGTCTATTTCAGCTACTTTCTACTTTCATAGTAGAATGTCTTATGGCATACTTTTGTGGGGAAATGCTGCCGATATAAATTCAATATTAGTTCTGCAGAAGCGAGCTATTCGTACTATTTATAAAATATCCCCTTTTGAATCTCTGGCGAGAAAAGTTTAAAGTAATAGGTGTACTGACCGTCGCTTCTCAGTATATTTTGGATAATTTGTTAGAAAGTAAGTTTTGAAAAAACTTAAGCAATTTCAAGAAGAAAAGTGATAAATATTGTATAAACACTAGTAATAAGCATAAGCTAGATGTACCAGTGATAAGACTTAGCAAAGTAAGTAAATCTTTTAAGGGCCAATGTATACGCCTATACACTAAGGATCCCAGAAAACGTACCTACTAATAGTCATTTTATTAATAGTACAACTATTAGTAGGTACTAATATCGAGCAAAAAACTGCGAAAAAATCTAGTTTTTTGTCCGGGAGCCCTTATAGTTTTATTGTAATTATATTATTTATTTTTAAAGACAATATACATAATACAAGTTACAAGTCATCACCCACCCCCAGCCGCCCCGGCCGGCAGCCAACCCATACAATAATTTTCCCACTCAGCCTGGGACTATATTCTTTAATATTGTCCGAAATCCGTAAAGGCCGGGGAAAATTCAGATCACTGAAATTCGAACTCTGCGCTAATACAATCGAGCTGAAAATCGAACATACAAGTGTCCACTCAAACGCTCTGAAATTTCCCGGCCCGCCGGATTCCGGATCATATTATAGTCCCAACTCCCAGCCTTATGGCAGGTTATTTTACGTTTTATAATCGCAAAATCCGCATTACTGGGAAAATTTAAAAATGGAGAGTAACATCAACATCAGATTTCCCCTTATCAAGGACAAGGTGTATCACGTATCAGATCAATTTATTATTCAAAACTAGAAAGATAGCGGCTTTCACCATTCAAAGCCTGTGGCGTTTAGGCTTTTAGTACCTAGGATTCGTGACCAAGGTCGCAGGTTCGATTTGTCACCTTGTTGGAACTTTTTAAAAATCTTATGTAGAGTTTTGATCTGCCAGCCGGGATCCCTTTTTTGGCATATTTTTTTTTGGCATAATTTAATGTGGCATACACCTCAATAGGCATAATTTTGTTTGTCATAATAATACTTTGGCATCCTTGTTTCATACTATATCATTAGGCATAATTATTATTAAGACTATTGTCCTAATTTAAGGTGGCATAGCTCGTTAGGCATATTTTTTTCATAACATAAATAAATAAATCATAACAATACTATGGCATTTTTTTTGTGATAAACGGAAAGATCATAATAATATATAAGTTTTATAACAAAACAATTTTTTTTTGTTTTTTTTTACTTGTTTATAATTAATTGATTTTTTTTTCATGTTTTACGCATTAAATATCAATATTATTAATAATAAAGTTTTAAAATACATAAGAAACAATTCGTTTTTCAAATTCCCAAATGTATATATGTATACATATACTCAGACATAAATAACGTTTGTGTGGTTTTGGGTTATGTTAGGTTAGAACTTTTTTATCGCGTCTTCGGAGTAGTAACAAGGGGTCACAAAAACCCGGCGTGAAATAACGTTTGTGTAGTTTTTGGTTAGGTTAGAACTTTTTATCGCGTTCAAAACGTCTTTAAATGATTTTATATCATTATGCCATAATATGTTGCTTTGTAAAAGTATGCTCAACAATAAGTATGCGTAATGATTATTATGCTTAAAGTGATTATGTCAAAAAAAATATGCCTAAACAGTTATTCCAAATTAATACATATTATGCGTAACTATTATTAGGACAAATTAAATTACGACATATGATTTTATGCGAAAAATAGGGAATCCTACCAGCCCATCCTTTCAATCCCACTTACCTATAATTTATTATCTTCAATTAAAAAATAAAAACTATGAGAAATGAAGGAATCAAAGATGAACGCTACGGGCTACGGGCACATTCTGATGTGAACAAAATTAAAATTATTTGTGGTGCACGCATTCATTTATTTTTAAAATAGGTCAACCACGGAGATTGACGTAGAAAAAATCCTGGCAATGCATCTCGTAAAAATCGAATTCCAAATTCAAAATAAATTCAAATAGGGAACGATCATCTTTATCGAGAGGGAACGAGCGAGACGTCGATGATTTAATTCATTAGCGGGAAAGAGACGGAGAGACCGGCGTGCGAGCGAGATGGGAGTATACACGTGACTCTTTGACAGAAAGGGACAGTGTCAGTCTGTTGACGTAGTAGTAGATGAGATAAGGGACTATCAGCAGTTTAGTGCGCGTTTACGTGTAAGCCAGTACTTGACGAGCTAATGAAATGAATAAAGTAGGACTGTTTTCAAATATTATATATCAGGACCTGATATTTCTTATTAGCTTTATAATTATATAAGTGTTGAAAGTAGACACATTTAATTCTATGTGTACTTGGTTAGAATTACCAATCATACACATATCGTACACATAAATTTACCAACCAACTACCAGGTAGCTGGGTCAGTGAAGTCACATTAATTGGCGCCATGTCAGCTCATACAATCATCTAATAAAATAAAATATAATATTATTACGATCTACTTCTAATATTAAATGGCAAAAAACACAATGGTTTTTTAAAATAATTCATAAGGTTGAAATGGTTGAATGTTTTTAATGCTTTCCGCAAATACTTAAATTGATTACGGAAAAAGGAAAAAAGTAAAAAGTTATATTTTGTCTGATAGTAGAAATCTATGCCACGTAAAATATACCTTCTTAATTATAAAACTGTAAGGTTTTAACTGAAAAAGTTAAGAGCCCATATTGCACCCATTTAAATTAAAAACATTTTAACATAAGTAGTAATAGTAACAATTTGGTTAAAAAATATAATTATTATATGTGTGTTATAATTCTAACTCTTTTTGGTATAATTGATAACTGCTCTTTTTGGTATAATTGAATGCAAACGAAGCATCATACACGCACACACACAAAGAGCACGGCGACTACACTAGCAGCGTTTATTATTATTAGTACGACGGGATGTATGAAGAATAGCGCAAGTGAAAAATCTAAATTGAAGACATTGTTTTTAAAACCAAGAGCATGTCAGGACTCAGGAGTCCTTAGTCCTGACTCAGGACATGACTAAGGACTGTAACAATCAACGCCCAATGGGTTCTTTAAATTACTTCAAAAGCTATTGTCCGACATCGCTCAAAATAAATTTCCTAAAGAGCTTTTAGCATGATCTATCAGAATAGACACTTACGAGTTTCTATTCTAGAAAAAATGCCGTCGGTTGGGCAACTTTTGAATCAATTTGGCGACCGAATATTCGAAAATGGTTGACTTTGTAAAAAAATCATTTATGAATTCTTGTCTTTATTAAAAATAACTATTCGTCGACACCACATACAACGGGGTTGAATGAAAAAATATTTCATCCCCACCTCACATGTATGGAGCGCCACCCCTAAATTATAAAATTATTATGAATGTAATGTAAAACTAAAATTTTAAATCCATAAAATTATTATGGATCTAAAATATAGATGGATGGACAGAGCGAAACTATAATAAGTGTTCCTTGTAGTACTACGGAACCCTAAAAGTCTTGTAAATTATTAAATGTCACGACGAAATTGTTGGGGACTATATATGCTTTTTTTAAAAATAAATTGTATAAGAAAATTTAAATTTAAATACAGTCGCTGAAAGATCCGATCATTCGACATTTCGATCTTATTCCTATTGCAATAAGCTCCAAAAAAATCAGTCGGCGACCGTATTAAAAATAATACATTTTATATTATGTACTTAAAATAGGTTTACATATTAAAGAATAAATACAGCAACATAATTAATAATTATTATCATCTTTATATGGAATGGAACCTATAATAATTTCCTTAATCTAATCTGTAGACCTTAAAATAGGAAAACCGATTTACAATTACAATTACGAATTTACACCATCTTTATTTTAACAAGGTTGTGCACTGTGCGGATTGACTTTACATTTTATTAATCTCCAATCAGTAAGATAAAAGCGACATGAACTCTAGGCGTGTCGAGTTTAAACTATGTCCGACTTTTTTCAACAGAACTCAGTTGCCACCGTCTACCGATGCGCCGTTCAAGCGTGTTGAACTCACACACACAGGTGCACGCGGTTGTGTGCGTGAGTAAGCATGTGTTCGTGAGTAAGCATGTGTGCGTGAGTAAGCATGCTGCGTAAAAGTGTGTGTGCGCGCGTAAAGTTAAGCTAGATATAGTAAAACGCGACCATATGATTATGATCTTTTTGACATGTTTATAAATGACACGTATCATAACTCATAATAACATACATACATATATATTTGTTCGGTTTGTATTTCAGACACGTCAGAGACGTCGGGAACCGCGCTCGTTCAGGAAGTTGACCTCTAACTATTGTTATTGTGAGACATGAGATTAATTTAAAGCTTAGAATAACAATATTCTTTATATAAAATCAAAAACTGAAAGTAGCAATATTTGTATGTAAGTACTAACTAGTGGACACTGTAAGGATGTTTCTATGGTTTATTATTTTAACTTTACCGAAATAAAACTGAAGGCTCAATTCTCAGATTAAAGCTCAATTCACCATTTCTTTTGACTGATGTTTTGATTTGTGTAGGCAACGTTGAGAAAAACTGAGATAATTTAATTTGTGACATGACACTGAAACATTTTGACCTCCTACCTCATGATTGTATTTGTACGCTCGCCGACAAGCCGGTGTACCACCTCAACCACCTGTCAATCTTAGTACCGAGGCAAATAAGGTTCACAATTAGTGGTACACCAGTTTGTCGGCCGACCATACCTATAGAAACGTAACATTTACATAATCGTCAACAAAAAAACTTCTGTTGTTGGATATAGGGCAGTAGGGCGCGGGCCGCGGTACACCGGCTGCGCTGAGCCGCTGACCGAACACTTCATATCACATCAAAGACTTCATCATAATTCATATAAAATATTATATTTTTTTTTCAAGCTGTCCCTCAGATAATAATAACGATGTATGCGGTTCTTATTAACTTGAGCAAACAAGAAAACCTATGAAATAACAAATGGATAACTAAGGGTCAGCTCACACCGAGACGCGACGTGCGGCGCGCACTTTTTAAGATGGTGGTTCAAAATTGAACTTTATTCACTACACAAAAATATGTAACAAGTTTTATTCGAACTCTTGCAATGAAACGTATTTTTTTCATGTAGTAAATAAAGTTTAATTTTGGCCCATAATAATTTTTGATCCTGTTAAAAAAATATAAATCTCCAAGCACCAAAGCTAGGCGGTCACAGTATCTACACGCACACAGCCGCAGCGAGTCCGTTACACGTATTGAGACAATTACTTGTGTTCGTGAGTACGTAACGACCTTACGGAATTCCAAATTTCAAAATTCGTACTCGACTTTTTTTCAAAGACGTTTGTCTGTTTGCCAACTGATGTATATTGTAAACAAATAAATATGTGTTCTGGATTTAGCGTCGCCATATTGAAAGGTTTCATCGTATTTATTAATAAATTATCATAATAGCAGCGCAGTTAAATAAATTGGGAGTACCGTTCGCAGTTAGACCACCAGACGTGTCGAACATCAGCTAACGGCTGATGTTTTTAGGGTTCCGTACCCAAAGGGTAAAAACGGGCGACTCCGCTGTCCGTCCGTCCGTCCGTCCGTCTGTCTATCTGTCTGTCACCACTCACCAGGCTGTATCTCGTGAACCGTGATAGCTAGACAGTTGAAATATATACATCATCACAGATACATCATCTGTGCCGTTGCCGCAATAACCAGTACTAAAAACAGAATAAAATTTAAATATTTAAGGGGGCTCCCATACAGCAAACATGATTTTTTGCCGTTTTTTGCTCGATATTAATAACTGAATACTAAGCTGTATATTCACTTTAAAATATATATATAATAGGTCTTTACCTATGAAATTGCAGTTCTGCAGTACTGGCCATTTCAAATCAAAATATTTTTTTTTGGCTAAGAATTCTAATTTCAAATTAATTTTATTTTAAAAACATGGAATTCTTTTTCCAAAAGTAGTCATTTGTTTATTGATTAGTGTTACATTTTCATCGCATTTCAATCTTTTTCGTCATCATGGATACGTTAAAAATTCGAGTAATTATGGACTATGAGTACCGTCGTGGCAGCAACGCGGCACAAGCGGCACGCAACATCAACGACGTTTACGGAGCTAACACTACAAACCAACGCACCACCTGTTATTGGTTTGCTCGCTTCCGTTCTGGAAATTTCGACCTGAAAAATGAACCTCGCGGTCGTCCGAAGACTGGTCGACAATGAAGAATTAAAGGCGATTGTGGAAGCTGATGATACACAATCTACGGCTGAATTAGCAACAGCTTTCGACGTTAGGGTCAAACAATATTGGTACATTTGCGTCAAATTGGCAAGGTAAAAAAGCTTGACAAATGGGTGCCCCACGAAGTCAATGATCGCCAGCGCGAAGTACGCGTCGAGACGTGCCTTGCACTGCTCAACAGACACACAACTGAAGGAATTTTGAACCGCATTGTTACCTGCGATGAAAAATGGATTCTGTTTGATAACCGCAAGCGCTCAGCAAGTTGGTTGGATCCTGGTTCAGCACCTAAACAATTCCCTAAACGAAAACTTACCCCTAGTGAGCCAGTGTGATTCATCACAGCTTCTTACGAAACGGGGTGAGCATTACTGCAGATGTGTACTGTGAAGAGCTGAATACAATGATGGAGAAGCTGGCACATCTCCAACCAGCATTGGTCAATCGCTCGTCTCCGCTGCTCCTGCACGACAACGCGCGACCTCATACTGCATAGCAGACGGTCTCCAAGTTGCAAGAACTGGGGTTGGAAGCTCTCCATCATCCGCCCTACTCACCAGACCTTGCGCCTACAGACTACTACTTTTTCCAGAATTTGGATAACTTCTTGGCGGGAAAAAAATTTAATACCCGAGCCTAATATATATATATATATATATATATATATATATATATATATATATATATATATATATATATATATATATATATATATATATATATATATATATATATATATATATATATATATATATATATATATATATATATATATATATATATATATATATATATATATATATATATATATATATATATATATATATATATATATATATATATATATATATATATATATATATATATATATATATATATTTAAGGGCCCATACAAAAATTTTTTCGCTGTTTTTGCTCGATATCTCAGTCCAAATAAAAAAGTTGTCTTCACGTTTTTCTGGGGTTAGTTCGAACGGATCGAACCACAAAGTGAGGTCGATCTTAAATATTGAACTACCTCTCGCCGTGTAATGACACAGTTACACGAACACACATGTAACGAAACTACGCCTTACCTTATAAGGCGTAGTTGCCTTTCATGTGTGAAATGCGTAGCCATCCGCGCACTACATACATAATAACCTAACCAAGAACATGTCAGGACATGTCTAAGGAGGGTTCCGTAACTATAACCGCGTAAAAAGTTTTTTTCAAATTACTTCAAAAGTTACTGTCCGATTTCGTTCAAAATAATTTTCCTAAGGAGTTTTTAGCATGATCTATCAGCATGGAAAATTTAAAAAAAGCATGGAAAGTTTCTAAGTCTTATTGTTTAGAAATGCCGGGGGGGGGGGGGGGGGGGGGGGCAACTTATAAATCACTTTGGAGGGCGATAACTCGTAAATGGTTGACTTTGTAAAAAAATTATGTATGAAACGTTGCCTTTATTTTTAAATACCTATTCAGCGTTATTATACTAAAAAACTATAAGGGTTCCTTATGTATTACGGAACCCTAAAAACCGGCCATAGTTTTTGTTTGGCACTTGACCGGTTTTTCGTATAATTATAAACTTTATAATTTTAACCCCGCTTGAGGCAAAGTTTATAAGAAAACCTTACTTTACTTGTCACCTTTTCTATTAGGAATAAAGCACACTCCAGCTTCCGGATTCCTACACTCTGTTCATATCCAATTTAATCTTAACGTAAACATAAAGATTGTTAAAATGTATATTTCTTTATTGCACGGTAAATAAGACTGGGACTATAATATATTTTCAACTCTATTTGTAGCGACGCAGAGTTCTATTTTCAATGATCAGAATTTTCTACGGCGTTCCGGATTCCGGAGCATATAAACTCCCAGCCTAAGTGACATTTAAATTGGTAGCAATAATATACTAGGGTCCTCTTGTCTTTTGGTTTACAATAGTCAATAAACCTTAAACGTGGCAGAGCCATGCTTCGGCACGAATGGGACGGCTCGACCGGATAACTACGTGTGGGCGACGCGCGTTAGCGGAAGGAAGGTTAAGGATTTTACGGAACTCAAGTGCGCCACACCAGAGGAGTTACAACTTACAATTAGTGTCACTCCTCTGGTGTTGCGAGTGTCCATGGGCGGCGGTAATCGCTTACCATCAGGCGATCCGTCTGCTCGTAATTCTTGGTCTATTTCATAAAAAAAGAACAAAGTATAGTACATTTGACAGACCGCGATATACGTATGACCGACTTTTAACAATCGTATAATTATAGGACAATCAAGTGATCAGCTTAATGGGGTTGCCAGTTGCCACACCTGAAAATACTGTTGGTTGACATCGAACCCGCAGTCACGACCTCTGTGGTCGGGGGACAAAAGGTTTACCATTGTCATCGGACATTTCAATTATTTCAGCTGCTGAATCAGCTCCACGCGTTCGTTCGCAGACTCGCGAGGAGCGTCTATTCGTATTTCGTAGATATGAACTCTAATTATTATTATTATTTTCTGGGAAGAGGTATCAAATATGTATTTTTATCCGAATGAAATATTTAAACCAACATACATAGGCTACAATATGGGTACTTCGCCTGTTCGTCCCACGAGTTTCGTCCTAATATCGGACGAAATGGCGATTTTCAATTTTTATTACTTTTTGCATTCGTCAGTTCGTCCAATGTAATTAATTTTACGACTTTGAAATTTTAGTGATATAATTTACGGTTTGCAAATTACTGGTAGTTTTCCAAATAAAAGAATATTTATTTAAAAACATCCATGATGCAATAAGTATGTTTAATGTTTGATTAGGTTTATTAGGTATTACATATTTATTTGTACACAGTTTACATAATACTTCTTTGTTAAAATCATACTTATAATCACAAAATTAAACAGTAATACTACACAAACCCTAAAAATAAATTAGTATAACAGAATAATATTTCTTCTATAGCATGTTTAAATTTTTTCAATTTTTAGTTATTAAAAATATTAATTCTTATATATGAAAATGGATTACAATTACAATGTCTCGCTAAAACTCGACCGGGGAGGCTGGACCGATTTGGCTAATTTTGGTCTTGAAATAATTGTGGAGGTTCAGGGAAGGTCTAAACGTTGTTCTGTCTTAACATCTTACCGATGTTCAACAACGAAGAACAACGTGTGTCGGGACAACTAAGTAGTCACGTATAAAAATGCTAAACATCAGTCTTATAGAAAGTAACAATGACTAAAATCAATCGCAAATATAACCAAATTAAATGCAACCTTATATTATATCACTAAAAATAAAGTAAGTAGGTTTGACTAAATCAACTTTACCTTAAACTAGATGTTTCCCGCGACTTTGTACGCGCAAGCTGCGGAACCGTAGGTACATTTTTCCTCAATAAAAATTAGTCCTCTTCTGTGGTCTACTAAATCTGTCCATTAGTTTCGGAGCCTATTCAATGCAAAGAAACAAACATACAAAAAAAAATTATATTATAATATATCTATATAATAATTATAAAAAAGGCAAAGCTGATTGACTGATGTATCAACACACAGGCCAAACCCTTATGGCTAGAAAATTTAAATTTTGCACACGTATTTTTTATATGACAAAGGCATCCACTAAGAGAGGATTTTTGTAAAATTCAACCCTCAAGGGCGTAAAATAGGTGACAAAAGTTTGTACGAAACTTTTTATTTCTTGGAGATATTTGCCTGATATTTAGTATGAATTGAGTATGGCAAAAATAACGAGTTACGTATTTAGTATGAATAGTTATACAATTAAAATGGATGATACGTATTCGACTAAAACAGAAAATATAAACGCGTGCACAAAGTTTAAACAAATGACAAGTATAAAAATACAATCGATTGCTTTTGCCTGCGGCTACGCCCGCGTGGAGTTCTTGGAGAAAAATTTCTTAAGCAAATAACTCTACTCACTGTAATATACAATATTGAAAATGTTTTTATGGTTTCGTACCCAATGGGTAAAAACGGGACCCTATCACCTCGATCCCGGCTGGTCCGGATGTCCCTGCATTTTAAATCTGTAATATCTTCGAAAATATTCATTTAAATTACATGCTGTCCATATTAATCTATATTAAATGCACAATGTATTTAAGGCACTTGATTAGTTTGTATTGATTAATGTTGAATTGCTTAAAATAGCTTCGTAAATAAGCCATTATTTCTTGTAAAAAGTGAAGGATAAAAAATGGTTATTGTGTGGTATCCCTAAGAGATAGACATATACCATCGCGGACTTATTTGTAAACCTTTTAAAGATGTAGAATACTGTAGTTATTTTAAACCTGTATCTCGTTGGGTACAGCCGCGTTTGCAATGTAAACGCAAAAAAATGTGTTTATTTACGAGATTAGAAACCTCTAAAATTATCAGTGTTACTCTACTATATTATGCATGTTATATACATATAAACCTTCCTAGAATCACTCTATCTATTAAAAAACCAGCATCAAAATCCGTTGCGTAGTATTAAAGATCTAAGCTTAAATAGGGACAGACACATAAAGCAACTTTGTGTTATATTATGTAGTGATAGTGATTATTGAACTACTGTTAAAACTGATTATATTTTTTTGGTCATATTACTTCATATGTTTTTGTTAGAAAACAATAGAAAATAAAAATGGGACGAACTGACGAATGAAAAAATCACAAATAATTAAATTCGTCTTTTCTTCTCATTAGGACGAAACTTTGTGTGACGAACAGACGAACGACCCCACAATATTACGTAAGTAATGACAGTACGCATGACTAAAAAATTTCGTAATTAATAGAAAAATAACATGGTAACATTTCCTGACAACTCTCATAAGTATGGACACTCTCGCACTGCTGTACTCCGCGCCGGCTTTGAAGGTCACGCGCCCGCCGCCAGTATGGGTTCACGCGGTGTGAGTCAAAGAACAAGTTTCCAATTTTTTTAAGTTTGCTATACATGTTGGCCCAGTGTAGGATAGGGGTGTCCACTTTGAAAAAACATCGATGTTTTTTTCGATTTGATAAATCAGAACTGTACATCGATGTCTTTCGATGTATCGGGTAAAAACATCAATATTTTGTACGCATCGACAAAGGGTTTTTTAGGGTTTTTAGGGTTTCGTAACCAGAGGGTAAAAACAGAACCCTATTACTAAGATTTCGCTGTCCGTCTGTCACCAGGTTGTATATCATGAACCGTGATATTTAGACAGTTGAAATATTCACAGATTATGTATTTCCGTTGCCGCTACAACAAAAAATACTAAGAAATAGAATTCACAGAACACAGACCAGACATCCTACTTCAACACAACTTTTCATGCAAACCATCACTAATTCAAACATTGTTTTATTCAAAAAAGTAAAAGCCACGCTCCTCCGGATACCGTACAGCGCTAATTTGTGAAAGACAGATACTTCGGACTTTTTTGTGTGTGTATTTAATATTTAGATAAATGATGAATAATTTTAGACTTTTATGTGCTAAGTGCTTACTTTATATACTTATTTACTTTAGGCTAGTTAATTAGATTAGTTGCCGACGCTCGCATTGTCCTACACTCTAGGACAATGCGAGCGTCGGCAAAAAGGTACAGGGCAAGTGCTAATGTCCACACGCTGGACAAGTTCCTTGAATGCCAATGCAGGCGGCCAATGTAGACGAGTGTTTTGTCGAGCTGCCCACACATTGGCCGAGCGCGGACGAGCCGCCTATGATTTGTGCACAAAAACCGACACCGGTCCGAACTCCGAAGTAAGGCAAATGATCACGAGTGGCGGCGAGCGAAGACAAGTTGCGGCAATTGGCGCTGGGCTTCACTCGGCCAGCTAGGCCAGCGACATCGAGCGGTGACAAGGCAAGGCAAATCGGCTGTCCCGTTATAAGTGTTATTTATTAACCTATTTAGAAAAAAATGAGACTTGAGTTTGTGTGAAAATGAGAAAATGACATTCCCGTACTAGAAATCCAAACGGGATCTAACCGATATATGTAATATATCTTGAATATTGAATTGCCAACATTTAAAGCAAATGAAGTCTTCGAACCGTAGTAGGTTCCACCTACCTAAATTTTGATAGTTTTTATAGTTTAACACAGAAAAATGTTTGCTCGCTCGCGTTTAACATAAAAATATATTTTTTCAATCTAATTGTGTAGAAGTCAAAAGTTTTTGCTCGCTCGCATTACGAGCTAAGACTATTTACTTAATAAGAATTAAATATGTGTATTATACATAATCTTAAATATATGTATAGTATAAAATTATTAAATATATTTCCGTTGTCTGGTACACGTAACACAAGCTCTTCGAGAATATACCTCGGGACCGGATTGACGTGGCGTGGAAGCGTCCATATATATATTATATTAAAAATATTCCGCCACTGTTTTGTGGAGCGCCAATCATTTTATTGCTAATGAGAAATTAACTATGAGCGGAGCAAGTGAGTGATTTGCGCTTGCGGGAGAACGGTCAGCGACAAGACCGCTACACGAAAGTGTGCGGCCCGCAGTGCAGTGATACTTCACAATTTACATTGTCCTATATGTGGCCCTTGACGAGAAAAGTGTGACGATCACTGGTTTAGATGTTAAATCATTGCTCTCACAACAATCAACATAGCAGGAGGAAGCGTACGTGCCAAGAACAACAATTCTTCGGCACGTACTCTGTTTTCTCCAAATGGATTATTGTTATAAATAGTTAACACTGCGTCGTTGTACCTATAAGGATTTCTCTTAGGCTTTTCTGTCCAACCCTTACCTCAAGTTGGAGCTACCAAAGCTCGGAGCTTTGGAGCTTGGGTGCTTCTGAAAATGCTTCATATCCTTAAGAAGTAGCTGTACTGAAGCTGGTATGACTGAAAAGCCGCCACTAACTCGTTGCCAAATCGATGGTGTTGACTATTCTCACACCACACATAAAAGCCAACAATCCCGATCTTTATCGATCGCATATTTTCTTCGAATAATAATAATTAAACTATTCGCTTATTTATAGAACACAATTTCCGTATCGTGGACTCTGCCAATTTTAACCCAACTATTTTTATTGTGACAAAAATGTGTAAGAATGGATTCGCGTGTTTATCGTGTTTATTTATATATTTAATTAACAAAATATCTGGCGGGCTGCCACCGCATATTATGTACTCGATGATGCCACTGCGCGAGTCGATGAGTGCGACGACTGTCAGTCACCCGCGAGCCAAAAACAGCAGGAGTTTAATGCTGATGGTGAATTATTAAAGCCAGGTGATCAAATTTCTGAAATTGTTTGCCCAGGATAGAAGTAATAAGAAACCTTTGTTAAGCAAGGACATCTAGTGTGTTGAAGCGACGAAGACGAAATGCAAGTCACTCGCTGTATTATATACCCACCAGAAACATATTCATGTCAAAGTATTGCCAAGACTCGCACTGTCAAAACGTTATCAGATCTCATGTAAAACCAAGCTTCTGACTCTATACGCCCTAACTCTACAAGACCAACTTCACAAACTCTATACCTTAGTCAAAATATGTGTTCTGGCCATTTCGCTACATTTAGGTACTTGGGCGTAAGGTGAAAAAAAAAAACATTAATAATGCCGAATGCATAACCACCTCCTTTTCTCTCCTCCTTTAATTAATAAAGTCGGTTAAAAATTCACTGACTGTTTTTCTGTTAAACTACTCTTGTAGGAACGAACGAATAAACTACGTGAGTTATGTCGTCGTTCGTCGCTTGGATTGGAAACTAACTGCCGTAATATTGAAATAATTATTTCTTGAGTATTCTATAGTAATTTTAACGGAGAATTATACATAAAGGTAGCATTCAAATTGTTAAAGGGACGTTCGCACACTACTATTTAAGATGAAGTACTTTAAAATATGTCGATAAAGATTAAAAATACTTATAGTGTTTTTTGTTGTCAATAAAGGGTTACTTGGCTATTTTATTACATTTTATTGTTATTATTTATAACTCGGATTCCTACAACAATTTTCAGACCTCTAGCGGCAAATTTTGCGGCAGTCTCATACAAACTTCCATCCCCTAGTTTAAGGGGTCGGAGGATAAATTTTCCAATTTTCACAATTAAAGGAACATAAGTTAGTTGTGTACTAATACAAGCTTACGTACCAACTGGGCATGGGCAACTCATGCTACATTAACAGCGTTGTACAGGTACTAATATTCACTGAAAAAATCCTCTTACTAATATAAAAGTATTAAATATATTTTCGTTGTCTGGTACCCGTAACACAAGTTCTTCGATAGATATTATTTTTATAAACAAGCTTTTTTAGATTTTTAGACTTTGCTTAGCTAGCGCTTTACTCGCGGCTCCGCCCACGTAAGTACAGTATCGCACGGGAATACTGTACTTTTTCGGGATAAAAAGTAACCTATGTTTAGCCGTTCAGTAGTTTTTTATGGATGTTTGTTACTCGTTTACGCAAACGAGTAACAAACATCCATAAATCCATACATCCAACCATCTGTACAAACTTTAGGTACCATATTATAATTTTGTTGATCATTAGTAAATCAGTGACGAAATCACGGGTTTTTAGATATCAATAAAATCTAAATTATAAGACCTATGCAATCAAAACTTTACATGTTTAATAAGTCCGCTGAAAATTTCATTCATCTGGTATAATCCAAACCCAAGTTATGAGGGTTCAAAAAATCGACGAAACGCTTCGAGAAAAGGTGGTCCGGTAGTGCTGCCCTTATTAGGTTAGGCGCTTAGCTCGTCTTGGCGGGGGCACTGCCGTGCCCCCAGATTTGTGTCTGCTTCTTAATCCAGAAAGATCACTTCAGCAGCCGTCAGGGTTAAGTTAAATAACGGATTATGGGTATTTACGTTAAGTGACATAACCAAAAGATTGAAGACTTTTACGTAATAGATACCCAAACGTATAAATGGGTACAATAAACGTAGGCGTAGCAAGAAACTGCAAGAATTAGGCTGGGACTATAATACGATCAGGGGGTCTAAAAAGGCCACTTTAGGTGTTTCATATTATGATACATTTATATTTTTTTCAACTTATATTATGTGCGCCATTTTACGTTTTTTTTTATGAAAAAAAATTTATGAAACACCTAACGTTTCCCTTTTAGACCCCCAGGAATCCAGTAAGGCCGGTGAATATTCAGAGCATTGAAAATAAAACTGCGATACTACAATAGAGCTGAAACTCGAGAACTTAAGTGTCTTCGATTTTCAACTTTATTGTATTAGTGCAGAGTTCTATTTTCAGTGTTCTGACTTTTCTCAGGCCCGCCGGATTAGATATTGTTTTCGGCAACGCAGCCAACACACACTATTGTCTATTTTATTATCGACTCTACGCTGTTCTGCTGCTTTCTACAAAAGTGTATTTTTCGTAATTTTTTGTGGGATCAAGACAAATGACCTGTACGATGTGAAGTTTATATTACAACTAGCTTTTTCCCGCCACTTCGCCATGCGGGCGAAATACAGTATCCCACGATATTGTATTTACGCGGTATTCCCGCAATAAATAGTAGCCCATGTCCTTCCCGTACTCCGTAGTCCACTTTATATTATCTGTGCCAAATTTCATGATGATCGGTTAACTAGATTTTACGTAAAAGCGTAACAATCAAACAAACAAACTCACATTCACATTTATAATATTAGCAAGGATAATTTTCAAAGGCGACTTTTAAATTTCTTCTGACCTTAGAGATAACGTCACCTTGTAAGAAAACCAGCACCATACAAAATTTTGAGGAGCGATTAAACAGTACAAGACAAGTATTTATTAATCTGTGACAAGCCTAGAAGAAGACAAGTGCACCATTGATTTTTCATTTGCACGACGAGCGAGACGGCGAACGGGGTGCGAGAGGGAGGGCGGAATTATTATTATTAATAAGGGTGCGTGCCGCGCGCGGGTGTATCCCTACGTTCGTGAATGGAGCGTGTGTAGTGCGTGGTACGGCCGCTGACAAGTGTACCACTTGTGAACCTTATCACTATAGTAATAAGGTCGACAAGTGGTACACCGGCGACGCGACTGTACCCCCTGCTCAAGTGAACTGCTACTTGCGAGGCCGACTTCAGTAAGCTGACGAACTTTGATGGAGTCAAAAACTTTCGCTCTAGCCACGACCACGACCAATTCTTTTGTTAACACATAAGATGTTTTAATTGATATTTTGTTGCCCATTAGAAACTTAACCGGGCTTTTATTACTTTCAACGTCTTATTTGTACTGTAAATAAATAATGTTATTCATAACAATATTTTACTTCAAACGCGACGGTCCTGTACACACATACCCCCTTACTAATAAAAATATTTACACAACGGATAGTAACTTATGCAACGTTGCAATATTTTTCTATCGTGTGACATTTCCAACGTATCAGACAAAGACAGCAACTTAGTGTAAGTTATCCGTTGTGTGAATAGTAACAACGGCTACAAAAGTATTACCATGAAATTTAGTATGCAGGGAGTTTTGGAGGAGAAAAATCGATCCAGCCAGGTCTTATCCCTTAGAAACTGCGCATTTTTAAGCAATGTTATATATGTTGTTTTTATTCCGCCGTGTATATCAATAATTTCGACTCTCTTACGTCTGATTGGCAGCTTGGTATGTATACCTACGTATAATTTTTGCATTGTTTGGAAATTCGGAATGTGGTGGGTTCGAATCCCGGTAAGATAAATATTTTTGTGATTCTTATTGTTTCTTTTTCTTTTTGTATTTTTATAAATTTTTCGTTCGTTCTACTAAAACACCGCGCAATGTTCGGCGAACCAGGTACTTACTATTATGTAGCATCATAATAATATTTTAATATTATTATTTTTTAGTTACTTAATTAGCACTTAATTTATCTTGTTAAGAGGCCGCCCTACAAATACTATACAGACTACAGTAAAGCTATAATATGCCATCAGGTACACATCAGGTACAGTAAGTAATATGTAATTATGTATTGTATTATATATACGTACTGGTCTTTAGAGAATAGCATCTTGTTTTATTTGTAAGTTGGAACTTGTGAAGTATAACATTGCCAATTAACTATGCATTATTTAATATCAAATAGAGTTTAATTATATGATAACGGTTCACAAATTTCTACTAAAGAAAAAACCATTTTAAGACTGTATACAAAACAGTATCATGGAGGAATTATTAGTTATATTATATTGGTGGAATAATTAATCACTATTTACTAAAGTACACTACACTATGTCAATTGGATATTTTCCTACATGTAAAAATTTAGTTTTTTTTTAAATAAATTGCGGAATAATTAGGTATTACAACTTCATACAAGTAAAAAAAAAAAATTAGGGTTTTATGTGCGGTTTTGTAATTAAATGCATTTCGAAGTCACAAAAAAGTTGATATATTCTTTTTAAAACATTAGTGTAAAAAACCTACACAATTGTTTTACTTACATCAAATACAAAAATATTTACTATGGTATTTATGAGCATGATCGCGCATTATTATATATTTCGCATACATTTCGTAGCAACTAGCGACATTAGTAGCGTGTGACGTCACCTACTTGTACGACTTTTATGTGGGGCGTTTTCACGAGACTCGCAAAAGTGCTTCAAACAATCCGCAATATCTTTGAAAATATTGATTTTTAGTATACTATTCCTTTTGTAAACTGTCTTATTTTTCAGTGCACTTTTCATTTATGTAATAAAAAAAAAATAGGAAAATACCGTATTGTCAAGCAACAGCTAAGACAAGATGGACGTCAAAATATACAAAGGCTAACTTTTGATTATTCCGAAGAATTAACATTCGTGATCGCGATGGAACGGTTGGCGGTTAAAAGTTCCTCAACTATTTAATATTTTTGGATAATTTTGATTAAAATCTTGGGAATGTAGGTAAACAGCTAATAAACTCATGGCGTGTACAGAATACAGAGTACACGTGGCAGAAGTGAAAACTAATTAGTCATCATTTAAAATAAAAAAAATACTCTCATCATCACTAAAATTAAAATTTGTACCCCTCATCTGTGTATAGAGTCGTACTTTAGAAAGTTAAGTTGTTATGTAAGAAGTATAAGTGGCTTCCGACAGATGGCGTTATATCGATGGCATTATATCTAAAATCGTGACGTGGCGTGACCTTGAAACTTCACTCTCAACATCGTTGAAGCAGTTTTATTTTAAATAATTAAAATTGGCCCACTAAGCTGGAATTCTGTGTTTTTTTAGGAAAGTTTTTTTTAGAAAGGCATTTTAAGTTAAGATTACATGTACATATTAAATTGCAAGCAATTTCTATTACAGGCTAGTGTGCCTACGGGAAAAATATTGTAGTAAATGTGATTAACATAATAATAATTAATTTACCGATTCGATGAATAGATATGCTGACTATGTAGGGACTTCTTTGAGCCTGAGGAAGCCTCATTATATTATGGCAATAATTATTGTTATGTATCACTTCGTAGTTCATACTTCATGTACATAATAATAATAATAATAAAACATTTATTCGACAAAATAGACATTACATTACATACATAGATTTACTCTGTAAGACACAATAACATGAAACAAACTAACATAATACAAGAAAAAAAACAAAACAGATATTACGCAATAAACAGAAATAGGTAGGTATTATATAATAGTATTTTGCTTTGTTTTCCGTTCAATGAGTAGGTACCTACTCATTGAACAAAAAACAAAACAAAATATAACGCACGCCAAGATGCGTGCAGATAGGAAGGTAGGTAGCGTAATGTGAAATGTCCTATTGCCGAAATGGAGATCACTCAGGCGTATCACCGTGGTGTGAACACCACAGTGCCTGGTATTACATAAAGGATTATAGAGGCTTTAGCCATGGATGAATATTCAATGTCAACCAAAAATCAGGCAGAATAGGTAGTTATTAGAAGTTGAACTCAAATGAAAATCGAAAATTACATTATGCGGTAAAGATCAATTAGTGGTAACTTAAACTCTTATCTATTAACTAGCTGATCAAACAAACGTTATTCTGCCACATAAATTATTACCAAGGGCCCAGGGGTATAAAAATAGTTTACGGCCTATAGCCATTATCAGATTATACCTAAAAAAATTCATAGAAATCTGTCAAGCCGTTTCGGAGGAGTTTGATTACAAATACTGTGACACGAGAATTTTAAACACTGAACGAGGAAAGTTAACGTCTGAGATGTAATGAACAATAATTTTTCAGTTTAGATACTTACGACGAACTCTATTGCAGTATGCAAGTGAAAATTAAAAACGAAAAAAAATCAAGAAAACGTCAAAGCATTTCGAATGATTTTGATCGGAGCGCGGGCAGACGACACTCGAGCGACCGAGTGGTCTATAGTCTTTGGTTATGTACGGCGACCAGTGGCGGCTGAGCCCCGGCAACGTCAGGCTCTACGGACGGCGGGTACAGCGCGCGGGCGCGGGCGGAGGACGCGGGGGATCAGCGTACGCTGGTCCAGCGGTGCCGCGGTACGCAGCGGTGGATAGGTAGGTGGTGCTCGGGGTGGGCGCGTACTGTCGCCTACACAACCACATTACGCAAGTTAATTAAATATTATTATATTCTTTTTATATTTTAATTAAACCCATTTCTATACACACTTAACACAACATAATAATATCTACTTCTGCATCTGTCCAAAACTCAATTAAGTGCACAGACACACACACAGAGGACAGCAAATGGATAATTAATTTTACTATGTTAATTTTTATATTACGCTAAATGAGGACTGTGACGTTCCGCAGCGGGAAAGCGATACAATTTTGAGGTAATTTTTCTACGATTCAATTTACGTGACGGATTATAGCCGGGTCAAAAAACTAAGGATGGGCTATGACGTACAATTGATACACAAAACCTTCATTCGTAAAATAATTAAACTGCGGAAAGCAAATGTCAAAATGAAAAATGTCAAACCTCAACTGCCCTACAACACTTTTTGCCTTGACATGCCTCTTCCATAATAGAGGCTATAAGCCTGATAGACAACACGATCATTTTATTAAAAATTGTTTCGATTTCATAATTATGTAAATAATCACATTTTGAACTAATTATTTTGACATATTGTAATATGAATTTATAATCTCTAATAGTTTTTATTTTAGTAGTTAATTGTCATTTATATTTATTAATTGCATTGTATTTTGTAGTAGTCACTAATCGTATATAGTTTTACTTTAAACTGTCAAATAAAAACTGAAGTTTAATTAGGTTCTTTTATTTTAGAAATAGATAGTCCAGAACTGTAGACCCTAGATTCTCGGCTTATGGGGCCTATTCTTCATCTCTATTCCCTAGAAAGAGACAAATTCTTATTCTATATTTTGGAAAAAAGTACATAAACAAGTGCAACGAGATAAAACCACTCTTAATACCCGTCCAAGATCTGGCAAAGAATACAAGACCTCAAAATATAATTACGTATCACTTGTCACGGCAAGTGTACATCGCTTCGGCACAAAATATATACCTACACAGCGCGGCGTTCACCTACATTTATTTGTGCACACACACAGGCGCAGTTTATAGCTCGAGCGCACACACACACACACACTGACAGCACACTCACACACAACTAATTTCACCGGGAGGATAATTTTGCGATTTTACCGTCTCTCAGCTCACTTTTCTTATGTATAAAATTTAAATTCAATTAGAATTCATAAACTAAAACTATGTTTTCAATTATTTTTTAAATTAATATTTTTGCATCACATTTTTATACAAAAAATCATAATTCATAATGCATTTGATTAGTTACTCTATGTCAAATAATATACAATGTAATGTAAAATGTTAATGCAGATTCCACAAAAAATATTTTTAATAATTTAATATTCTTCAAGCCAAGGTATAGGGATTATAACCCCTACCATCCAGCCTCTAGACAAAGTCACAGAAGCTATCAGTTGCCACAGTTTACAAGGGACAAGGGTATTAGTGAACTACCGCACCGCACTCCCGCGCCCGCGCCCGGGGCCGGGGCCGGGTTAACCGCTGACCGCGCGGGATGTGTTTGGAGGTATTGCCATTGTTTTGTATTGTCGCGAACAACCTCTATCCCCAAAAATATTTAAACTTTTCATCAAAGCCAAGTAGAGCATCTGCCACAGTTTATAAGGGTATTATATAGTGTACCTGCGCGCCGCGACTACCTCCGGGGCTAGCCTCCGGGTTTGGACATTCTGTCTGGGCTGTCTGTTTGTTCAGACTTTTGCTAAGGCTAATCTCTGATTTGCCTCTGCATTTGCAGATAGCTGAGGGGGGAATAAGAGCGGGTAGCGTCTGGTATACACACTATTTATATAGATACCGGAAAAGTTATACACATGTTTTATCTTGTAACAATTTTAACTATGACTTTATTAATCTACAATAGCAGCTACTCAACTAGCAACACTAACAATCAGCAACGCAACGATTAATAATATCTTATACTTTAAACGAGACAATCTTGTATAATATATACAAATCGGTTACTCGACATCGGCTGCAAGTATTGAATGAAAATGAAAGGAGGAAAGGAGACCGGCAAATCGCCATACATTTACTACCTAGTAAATAAAATATGCGGCCACAAAAAAAAAAATTGTAAAAGTTGTACTTTATGAACATAGGAACAAAAAAAAGCAATTATATGCATGAAACTCGGGGGATAAAAGATAATTGATAAAATATAACCTAACCTATTGTTCAATAAATTGCCCTAGTGGCGGTTTGCTGAAAAGCGAAATCTTAAAGGCACACACATCACACACACAGACACACGTGCCCCACAGACGAGAGGCCAATCGAGGAAATCGCATCAGTTCGTTCTGGTTTGATAACCATAGACTATACAGATATGATGACAACGATTACCTAAGTACGTTTTTTGCACATGAATTCTCTGATATTCGGAGATTCATAACTTTTTATCCCCAAGTCCTAAAAATAAAAATATTTTTTTTTATTAATAACTTTTTAAGTACTATAAAACCACATAATATGTTCGAAACTTGGCTACTCTTGATGGAAAATCAGACAGGATTCGCCAGTGTCCTTTTGTATTTAAGGAGTTTTGGGGGAGAAAAATCGATCTAGCTAGGTCTTATCTCTAGGAAACTGCGCATTTTTAAGCTATAAATGTTTTTTCTTTCGTCGTGCAACAATATATCAATAACTTTGACTCAATAATATCAGTCTGATTGGCAGTTTGGAAATGCGTTTGTATACAATTTTTGTTTTGCTCAAAAATTCGGAATGTGGTGGGTTCTAATCCCGGCAAGATAAATACATTGCGATTTATTTTATTTATTTAAATTTATCAGAACTCCGAGCAAAGCTCGGTTACCCAGGTACTGTATATTATATTATGTATACCTTTTTATTTTTATCAAGACAATAATCCTGAGGTAGGTATTCAGCCTACAATTTATATTGAGGAATAGAAACATAATATATTTATTATTAGTCGGAAAACATGTAACATTGTTAATGATTAGACATGAAGGTGTGAAACAATAGAGAAGAGCGACAGGTCTAGTTGTCTATCCAATAGCAATATAATATCAGAAACCATCTTCTTGTCCTAAACCCTGAGTCACGAGTTCACGACCCACGACCAGCAGCAAAGAGTAAACGAAAGAGTACGAATTACAGTTAAAGTTTATGTGGAAGAAGGTGAGCAGATAGCTAATATTTTTAATAATGCATAAAAATACATAAAATTAATAAAAATAAGAACACACACTACCTCAGATTATGAACTCACACTACCGTGCGTTTGAAACATTTTATTTACACGATGAGGTTTGTCAATCTGTCACAAGTCACAACATTTATGTTCAAGATTTATGTAAATAAAAATAAGAAGAGCTGACTAACATGAAAATACCAGATTAGAAAAAACCCCACTATCTCACTATAGTTATATGATAGGCTACAGGCTGCCAAGTGCCACTAGCCATTTGGCTAGATAGTGGAACTTTTCAAAAGAAAACTTTTCCATACCACTCACGTGCTCTACTTATTGGAGTACTAAGTCAAAATATCTTACCTATCAACTGGAGGTGGTAGCGGCGCCATCATGTGTGGATGTGGAGGCATCGGCGGATGTGGAGGGTGCGGATGAAACGGTGAGCCAGGCGGGGCGAACCCCGGGCCCGGGAAATGTGCCTGCTGCGGGGGCCCCGGGGGAAAGCCCCCGCCCGAGCCGGGCCTCGCCGAGGGGCTGCCGAAGGGCCCCGCCGCCGCGTAGGGCCCCGCGAAGCCCGGGCCGGGGCCGGGCGTGGAGGGCGCGGGGGAGGCGGCGAACGCTGGGCCGGCGGGCGAGCCGGCCGGCGGCGCGAACGACGGGAAGGGCGGCTCGCTGGACTTCCACGCTGACGGCACGCCGCCGCCCCCCTCGTCCAGCGCCGGCACGCGCCTTTGGAGCCCCACTGACATCTGCAACACCATCCGCCGTCAGAGGAGAGTCAACGGCTCGCCACTTACACTAGAAGTTGAGCAGGTCCAGTTGACCGACGTACAGTATTGGCTTTTAGTATTGGATTATCAGGAGAGAATGTAAGTATTATTATACAGAATGTAATTTTATATGAATGATAATATATTATACCCAACATTAGGCTACAATATTGAGAAAGTAATGACAGGATGCATAATTAAAAATACTCGTAACTTATGAATCGATATTAATTATTTTATAGGATAATGAACGAGCTATGTCAATACATAGCTCGACTGACTGAAGAAGGAGGCACGCGCAGATGGATATTTCTAAATTGAACGAACTAATCTGCACTGGCAAAATGGTTGGGAAAAGCCTTGCACCTCACTTCATCATGTTCATTGTTGTGGCATGTGTTCATGTCATACATTTTGAAGAGCACAAAAATATACAAAGAGACAGGTTAAATTCTCCACAATACAGTTTTGAGTTAAGTATAAGAATAGACTTAGCTAATACGAATGAAACGTAGTCTCTCGTATTAGCTAAGACTAACACTTAGCACTATATTGAATGATGATGTCTCCAACTGTGATCAAAGGTTAATATTATAATTCTTTGTTCACAATTTGCATCATCCTAAAAAATAATAATCACAGGTACTGGAAGCAGATATCGATAATAATTATTAAGACAATATTTCAAGAGCCTGGGTATGTAATTCAAATAAATATTATTATGATGAATGTCAGGTGCCAACCCCTGTTTGTTTCACTGAGTTTTCTCATTCAGTTTGAATATCTAATCGTAACTAAAAATAAATGTGTTTACCTTCAGTATATTATATAACGTCAGTAACAAAAATGAGTGTGGAGTGGTTAAGAATTAAGATGAACATTACTGATCCCAAGTCCTCCATAGTCTAAAAATGTTGCCAGAATTGGGACAGCCGGGAGCAATCCTCATTTCTGGTGGTATTGCGCTTGCGCAACATACTCGATGGGTTATAGTTTACAGTCAAGCGTGCTTGGTCAGCTGTAGGTCACGGTAGACTGTAGATTAGTATTAATTCCTAATATCGCGAGAAGTTTAGCTGCTAATTTGTTTTGTTTTAAACTTGAGCTAAACGGTCGGTCATGCCGTACGACGTACTGTTGAGAGTGATGTTATGGATATGACATTTTGGATCTGAATTGGGTTTTTTATTTTGTTAACGGATATTTAATTATTTCGGAATATCTGCTAGTTTCGGATAAGGATATTCGATTTTGAAAAAGTAAAATACAATATTTAGACTACCATCTTTATTCAGAACTAGCTGTTGCCCGCGACTCCGCCCGCGTAAATATAGTATCCCTCGGGAACACTGTACTTTTTCGGGATAAAAAGTAGCAAATGTTATAATACAAAGCCTAAACTACTACCATATCAAATTTCATCGAAATTCGTTCAGTAGTTTTTGCGTGAAAGAGTAACAAACATCCATCCATCCATCCACACAAACTTTCACATTTATAATATTACTAGCTGTTGCCCGCAGCTCCGCCCCGGTAAGATACAGTATCCCAAAGGAACACTGTACTTCTTGGGATAAAAATATCCCTATGTTTTAATACAGAGCCTAAACTACTACCAAAGTTCATCGAAATTAGCTTAGTAGTTTTTGCGTGAAAGAGTAACAAACATCCATCCATATATCCATCCTCACAAACTTTCACATTTATAATATTAGTAGAATAGTAATATAATAATTAGTAGGATTTATCTTAAACTTTTATATTTCGGATTCGGTTACGGTTAGATTTTTATTCCGATTATCCGATAGTTTCGGTTACGGTTAGGGAACTCCATTACATCCCTGGACTTGAGGTTTTTGCGAAAGTAGGTCTCAACTTATCCAAACGATTTAAACCTATCTGGAGTCGAGGCTCAAACCGAGAAGCCTCAAAAACGTGAATGAGGACAGTAACCGTTGCCTTTTCCTTGTCCCTCTCGGGCTGAGAGCTCTTTTGTGTCGTGAGAGAGACATCTCGTCAGTATTCCGATACGTGTTTCGTTATGTCAGTAGTAATATTATGTACCTACTTATCAGCTAAGCAAAAAATGTACTCGTTATAATTTGGTATGGCTTAATAAGCTAGTTTATAAACCAATAAGCTAGTCATTTGAGAAAACACAAATGGGTTTTAGCCATGTTTTAGCAAAATCGGTCCTTCCGAAAAAAATATAACAACAATATTAATATTTGGATATCTGTGCAGCCGGCAGCCGGCACTCGGCAGGTAGTCACTGACCACTGTTAGAATAATCACCTGAATGTCATCACGCGTCTCCGGGGTCCAAAGTCCGCGATAACAGATATCAGCATCGTACCAGGGTCGTACGGGGGTCATACTAGGCCATTCTCTAGACGCGTGGAACTCTAGTCTACGTAGACCTAGTACTATCTTTAATCATAGATTGATACCGTATAACAGTGTTTCCTAAACATTGTTCTGCCATGGCCCGGTAAACTGCCCGGTTTTGAAACTGCCCCTTCGTGACCCACTTAACACTTTTAAACACAGTTTTTGTAAACAAACTTTTTGTACAGCCTGAGCTTGGCTCTCGACTCGGAGGTCGTGGGTTCGATTCCCGCATTGGAACAACAAAAAAATGTTGTTTCCAAGTTTGGTTAGGACAATGCAGGCTGATCACCTGATTGTCTAACAATAAAGATGATCCATGCGTCGAATGTGCACGTAAAAGTCGGTCCTGCGCCTGACCTCTCGCCAGTCGAGTCAGTTATCCGTCCCAAGTGAGAGGGCTATTGTGTACTGCCCACACACTTGGGCACTATAAAATAACTCCTGCGTAGCTGGCCTGGTTTCAATAAAACCGGCCACAAAACAAAAACAACAACAACAAACAAAAAAATGTTGTTTCCAAATTTGGTTAGGACAATGCAGGCTGATCACCTGATTGTCTAACAATAAAGATGATCCATGCGTCGAATGTGCACGTAAAAGTCGGTCCTGCGCCTGACCTCTCGCCAGTCGAGTCAGTTATCCGTCCCAAGTGAGAGTGCTATTGTGTACTGCCCACACACTTGGGCACTATAAAATAACTCCTGCCTAGCTGGCCTGGTTTCAATAAAACCGGCCACCGTCACCGAAATCGGCGTGGAGATTATTACTTTTAAACCCAAGCTGGTTCCATTCCGTAAAATATCAAATATACATTTCTTAACAGTAAAAATGTTTTATCAATAATAGACATATTTTGAAATCTTCTATTTAGTCACTGAATATTTACGATGCGTCGATCGAGTTACCGGTGATGAAATACGGAGCCGAAACGTGGTCATTCACAACGGGACTTATCCATAAGCTTCGTATCGCTAAAAGAGCTATGCTCGGAGTCTCTTTATGTGATAGAATCAGAAATGAGGAAATCCGTAGCAGAACCAAAGTTACCGACATAGTCCAGCGCATTAGCAAGGCAAAGTGGCAATGGGCTGGACATATAGCCCGTAGAACCGATGGCCGCTGGGGCCGAAAAGATCTCGAGTGCAGACCACGAACTGGATGTCGATGCGTAGGACGGCCTCCCATCAGGTGGACAGACGACCTGAGAAAAGTCGCAGGGAGTCGGTGGACATAGGCCGGGAGTGACCGGTCGCACTGGATATCTATGGGGGAGGCCTATGCAGTGGACGTCATCAGGCTGAAACGACGATCGATATAATATTCGGTATTGTTTTTAAAACATTTTTGTTCTGTTAGATTCCTGGCCAGGATTATGGATTTATCGAAAACCCAAAGAAGCAGTTTTAGTATTTCTTAAAATCAGGCTAGTGAATAGTGAATCACTTCACCGATTTCTGATGCCCAATTGAATATATCAATCTGAATTATACTCCTATTTTCTAATTTATATATTTTTGGTATTTAAGGCCCGCTTTATCGTAAATTTTCACCTGTTTTAAGGTCCCGGCAGTGATTCATGTACAGTTGCTTACATTAAGCCCGCAGTAAAAGTTTATAATTTGACCTCAGGGACTTTCTAGTGTGGACACTGGACAGCGTAGGATAAGCTACATAGAGGGTTCAACATTATGTTTTGGTTATTATGGTTATGGTTTGGTTTGCAATACTTAATTATAATGTCTGTGAACGCTTCTATGCCACGTCAATCTGGTCCCGTGGTAAGTTTTCGAAGAACGTGTTAGGAATTCCAGACAACGGAAATAAAATATTTGATTCTTTTACACTATGCAAATATTTATTAAAATACACATCCATGGCCCAGGAAAATACGCAACTTTTTTTTCCTTTGGCCGTTGGCGGGACTCGAAGCCTCTTCCGACTTGAGCACTGACGCGCACAACCACTGCGCCACAGAGGTCATCAAAAAGAGTGTTGGTTATAAGTCTGACGAGTTTGTCTGTTTGTGGCATCGTAGACGAAAGGTCCGATTAAGATGCGGTTTTTTGTATGGAAGCTGAGGTGATTGTGATTGAAAGTGTTCTTAGCTATAATTCATCATCATCAGCACGCTCATTATATCAGGATATGGTTTGGGCTGGTACCGACTTTAAAATTATGAAGATTGAGTAGAGAAATAAACACACCGGCATATTTAGCGGAACACAAAAAAAGGTCCATAATTAAAAAAATATGGTTTTATTTTAAAATCTACTTACTACACTTCTTTTGTTATTTAAAGTTTCATTTGTTTTACTTAAAATGAGATCACATTAAGAACAGATTTTGCGAGTAAAGGCTATTTGTAAAAAATGGTACATTTTTGAACTTTTCATGTAACCGGGAAAAGTGAAAATTAATATTTAAATAACAATTAATTAAATTAGAATAATGGTGATTAATATCGCGTATTTCCTCAACGTGCTCTTATTAAAGTTTCTACCCGTCTAGGCATACTGAGAATGATGTTATCGATGGTCTCGTGGGATAATCTCCGCCATTCCTCAACTACGGCGATTCGCAGTTCACCCACGTTGGCAGGAGCTGGAATTCTGGACTTAACTTTTCTTTTCAGCAAGTCCCAAACGTGCTCTATTGGGTTCATATCCGGTGATCTCGCCGGCCACTCCATAACAGTGATATTCATATCATTAAGATAAGCTTGAGTTACCCGAGCGGTATGCGGCCGAGCATTATCCTGCATAAAAACAAAATCGTCACCGATATATGGGGCAAACGGTACGACATTTTCTTCTAAAACTTCTCTGATATGGAGGTCTGCAGTCAGACTCCCTCTGTCAATCAACAAATGCCCGCCCAAACCATTATTGATCCACCACCGTATGCAACTGTAGTTTCAAAATTTGTCTGAATGTATCGTTCTCCTTTGCGTCTGTATATTCTTTGCCTGCCGTCAATTTGATTTAAGAGAATTCTGCACTCATCACTAAACAATACCTTACTCCATTGGTCCGCGTTCCAAAGTCGATGTTCCTGAGCAAAAGTTAACCTGTTTCTACGATGATTTGCCTCGAGCCTTGGAGCCTTGACGGTCACAAATGAACCCAAACCAGCTTCTTCGAACCTTCTTCGTACCGTAGGCTCACTTACGGTTACACTCCGCACTGCTTCTAACTCATGTCGGGCTTGGACGGCCGTCAAATGGACGGACGGAATGGACTACGTACACGAAGCCGAATGAAACGATCATCCCTACTCGAAGTGCGTCTTTTTCTGCCTTGTCCTGCTCTTCTCACATAAGTACCGGTCTCCCTGAACCGTTGGATACTGCGATGGATCCTTGAAACTGGTCGACGAAGTTCTCTGGATATCACTCTGTAGGTTTGACCATTTCTTCGCATTTCGAGTGCCCTGGCAATCTCCGTTGGGGCTAAGTCAGGCATAATTCAGTCCTCAACTCCAAAAAATACGCCATTAAAAAAAAACTAACAAAAAACAGTATTTCAATGAAATTTTAAATCAAACTCAGAAGGAAGAAATACTCGATGTTCGCTCCAGATAAGGTGTATTTGAATAAAATTACAACAATTGCATAAAATTTGATGTTCAGTGTTTTTCTTAATTTGAAAATATTTCTTTTTATATTAAATGACGTATAAACCAGTCAGCAACCTTATATGATACTGATTACTGATATCAAACCAAAAAATTATTTTATGTTCCGCTAAATATGCCGGTGTGTGTAGTTAAAATTTTAGCCGAATTTAAAAGGGGAATTATTTAGAAAATAAGATTTATTTCATACTTTTTTGTGTATTTTTACTTTGGAAGTAGGTTTTTATTTTTTTTATAAATTAAGAGCTTTGTACTAAATCATTATACAATTTTATTTTTTTTAATTGTCTGTCTGCCTGTTTGTTTGTTCCGGCTAATCTCAGAAACCGATTTTGACCAGACTATCACTGGCAGATAGCTGATATTATATGGAGTAACTTAGGCTACTTTTATCTTAGGGGTCCGTTTCCATTAATAGCTCCACGCAAACGAACGCCTAAAGCCCAACGATGTCGGCACGGGACAGCTAGCGTGAATTGTCGTAATAATAATAATAAAAGAAACGAATTCCACATAGTTGCACCTCGCATGCGGCCTTCCTCTTCGTCGGTGTTATGTAAACATCGTTAGTACAACGGTCAGCATATCGCGTGTTCCGTGTTAGAAGCCAGCCCACACCTAACCCCATCGTGCATCGCCTCGCGGGGACAGCACGGACTGCCGCGGTCGCAGGCAGACGCGGATCACTTTTCGACCGTATTACATGGCAATAGGGATCAAAAGTGGTACACCGGTTCTGCGACGGTACGTATAGGTTACTCCCGTAGGTCGTAAACCGTATGGGCTACGATTATTAAGGTCAGCAATCGGCTCACGAGACTCAAGTCCAAATATAAACTCCGTTCAGATACAATAAAATATTATATTCGACTCAATTAATATGTCATTGTCAATCAATCAATCAATATCTTTATTCGCATAAAAAATGTTATTAAAGGTGAATACGTGACATTTAAATTGTTAGCATTATAGTGTACTAGTTTCTTTTTGTTTACGTTTAGATTGGGTCTGTAAAGAATAATACACATACCATATTAATATCATGTACTTATATATTATGTAGTATCTAAATAATTATACTATTTGGTAGCCGTTCGCACTTTGCGTCGCGTAACGCGGTGGCAAGACCGAGAATGAGATTGAAATCATTGCCTCACAGATTGTTAGTGTTAGTACATAAAGTGGAGTCATTTTAATAGGTAACATTTGACAATTCATCAAAATTCAACAACGTAACCTTGTAACGGTGGGCATAAAATAATATATTTTTTCGTTTTGTTAGAACTGCACAATTGCTTAACTTTTTTCAATTACGATTACATATTTATTGTGATAATGACCGATACGAGTAATTTTACGATTTGCTTTCACTAATAAACCATTCTAAACATAATAAACAATTTGTGTTTGCGGAGTTCGAGTTTTTGTCACTACTCACCGTGAAGAAGTTTACTGCAATTTGTATGGCATTGAATTAGTTACCATTGTTTGCCACTAGGGGCGCTGTTTTGATGCCATACAAATTATAGATAACTTCTTCACGGTGAGTAGTGACAAAAACTCGCACAGAGCACACTGATCTAAACTCTACAGAACTGAACGTCGTTACAATGTTGCGTCAGATAACCCTTTTTCTTTTTAAATAAGTACTAGGGATGTTACTCTAAAAATCGAAAGCTGATAAGTAGAATCGAATGCAATGATTACTTGTGAAGAAATATCACCATAAATAATACCACACCACCACACCACCACCACCATCACCATATCTCTGAGTGCTGACAGCAGTTGTTAAGGACAGCGGCCTCGTAACGAAAAACATGAGTGAATTTTAATGTGAACAATAAACGTGTAATTAAAACGGTACGTAAAACTAGAATAATGGACACTCAGTGACTATATGTATAGATTTATATGGCATCAGTGTGGAAAAATAGTGTTAAAATGGTGTTTTATCAAGTGCGGGTTATTTTGATTATATATTTTTAACTAAAGCTAATTTTAACGTAGCTTCTTTTGATTTATATAAATAAACGTAGTACATAACGTGTAGTATAGCGCTTAAGGTTATATAATAAATGGTTAAGAAATTATTACGAAAACAGTGGTAAAAATGTACAACATTTCATATAAGTTGAACCTTAAAATGTAAATAACTTTTCTATAGAATAAGATGTTTAGTATATAAGGGTTTATATGTCTGGTTATGATAATAAAGTATTTCACACAACGCGTTTTGCTTCACCTGGCTCATGGAAAATGGGGAAAATTATGGAAAATAGCCGTATAGAGAGGTAAAAATGAAATGGAAGATCGGCCCGAAAGAGGCGTACGGGCGGGGCTCTCTATACGGCATTGCCATGAGCCAGGTAAGCGAATCGAAAAAGTGAAAAAACGTTCTCCTCAAATAAGTGTTTTATTATCGCCCCGGCTCTGCCCAAATCGGTGTAACCTTGCTATCTTCGAGTCTAATCTGAGCCGGCGGTTGAACCCCTGTGAATTTATACAGTCCTGTACAGTAGTGCGCGGTCCTTCGAGCCGGATTTCAAGATCGAAGAAAAATTCGAAGTCCATATCAAGTTGAAAATAACGAAGACGGCACTTAGAAAAATTTGAACAGCTGTTGTGGACATAGAAAAATTTCCGAAGAATCAAGATAGAAATTTTTACTGAAGACTGGACTTAGAAAATTTTCGTCAGCTGTTCTGAACATAGAAAAATTTCCGAAGAATCAAGATAGAAATTTTTACTGAAGACTGGACTTAGAAAATTTTCGTCAGCTGTTCTGAACATAGAAAAATTTCCGAAGAATCAAGATAGAAATTTTTACTGAAGACTGGACTTGAAAATTTTCGTCAGCTGTTCTGAACATAGAAATTTTTTGAAGATTCAAGTCAGAACATTGGAAACTTTATCAAGATTTATCAACGGGAGTCAACGCCAGGGATTAGATTGGACTCAGAAGATCGGACTCGAGGATACAAGGATACACCGCTGCGAACGGAAGCAAGGATCCGCAGATTTTTCATCGGAAAAACCTCCCGAAAATTCTTGAAAAGGAAGATTAATATGGAAGATTAACATTGAAGATTAACATTGAAGATTAACATTTGAAGATTAACACTGAAGATTAACATTTGAGATTAACATTTGAAGATTAACATTTGAAGATGGTTATAACAAGAAGTCAGAGTGGGGCCGAGGAGAACCAGCAGCAACCACATCGATTTCCGGATCCGCCACGATCGCCGTCCGCTGCCGCTACAAGCCAGCCGCCGCCGACCGAGGGAAGAGCGGATCTGCTTCAAACTATTTTGAAACCGAGACCAGGTACCAGCAAGGCGCCTGCATCCTCGGAAGTACAAACCCTAGCCAGAAAGAAGGCTATTTCAATTAGATCGCGTCGATCGACAGCAAGTGTCGTCGCGCGTATGCATTACGAGGCGGAGGAGAAACTCGCCGCTCTTCGTAAGAAGGAACTGCAGATCGAAGCAGAACTTATAAAGAAGAAGCTCGCCGCTGACGTCGCCGCTGCAGAAGATGGTAGCAGCCCCGACGACGACGAGCCATCAGAACAGGTGGAGCAACGTGTCCGAGCCTGGCTAAGCGAACAGGGTCCCGAACCCGAAGAGGCTAGACAAGAGCCGACATCAATGGAAGAAAGAGAGACGCCGAAGCCAGAAGACATGCCACCGAAGGGAGCCCAGAAGACGAGGTTCGAGTGGCCGCAGCAACGCCGCCCACGCTCACCCACACCGCCCACGTCTAGGGCTAATGGAGTGGAACAACTTGCCGAAACATTGGATAAACTGCTAAACCAACGCCAGTCGCGCCACACTACGGAGTTGCCCATATTCTCGGGCGCTCCCACTGAATGGTTGCCATTCAAAGCAGCCATGGAAGACACCACTGCGTTCTACAAGCTCAAGCCGATCGAGAACTTAGCTCGTCTGAGAAGCTGCCTACGGGGAGAAGCAAGAGAAGCCGTGGCACCACTGCTGAGCGTCGCGACGCCGCCTGAACAAATTATGAAGACCTTGGAACAATGCTTCGGTCGACCCGAGGTTATGGTCGATCGCATGATGGAAGATCTGAAGAAGATACCGAGGCTCGGAGGTTCGGCGGCAGAACTCAACCAATTTGCAGTGAAGATTCAGAACATGGTAACCATCCTGAGGAAGCTGAGGCACGGGTATCTCTTTAACCCATTGCTCACGAGAGACATCCTCGAGAAGCTCAGCCCATACGAGAAGAGCAAGTGGTACGACTACGCAGAAGAGACGTCGCGCTTCAGGAACGAGCCCGATGTCGTCCTTCTCTCTGAATTCTTAATGAGAGAAGCGGACAGGGCGCTGCGCTACGGGTTCAGCACGGCACTGAAGAAGGAAACACCGCGTCCACCTCCTAACAAGAACGAAGCCCGAACGAGAAGGCCAGTCTTCGCGATAGCAGACGAGGGCAGGGATTCGCCGAGTCGCAGCCAGCCAAAGAGAATACGCGAGGAGTCAACGAAGTGCCCGATATGTGCCGAAGATCACGCTCTATTTCGCTGCGCTGCTTTCAAGAAACTGAGCATGCAAAAGAGATGGGACACGGTCAAAAAGGAAGGGCTGTGTTTCCGGTGCATACGAAGCAGGCACAGAAGATACAACTGCAGGGCGAAGCCGTGCGGCGTGAAGGGCTGCAACTTGCCTCATCATGCGCTGCTGCACGAAGACAGGTCCGGCGGCGCCCCACAGACAGAGGACGCCGTGATTACCGCATCGGTCACCTCCGACCGTGCGGTGAAACTTAAGATGAGAAGAATTCAAGTTGTCGGTCCACGGGGCGAAGCGGATATCTTCGCGCTGTTCGACGAGGGCTCGACAGTGACACTACTGGATGAAGACGTCGCGAAGGCTATCGGCGCAGACGGCCCACCGAAGGTGCTGAGAATGCATGGGATCAATGCCGAGAGAAGGGAAGAAAAAAGCCGACTCGTACAACTTGGCGTACGGGGTCACGACGGTACCAGATATGACGTCACTGCGAGAACCGTGGCCGGATTGAACCTACTTACTCAGTCCGTCCCGGAATCACTGTTTCGACTTGCTCACCTGCATGATCTCAAGAACGAAGAGATATGCTATGAAGACAAGAAACCCCAACTTCTCATCGGCACGGACAACTGGCAGCTCATTGTATCCAGGGAGCTGAGGATCGGCAAGAGAAACCAGCCTGCAGCCTCGAAGACGAAGCTTGGCTGGGTAATCCATGGAAGCATCCCCAGACGCCTCATAAAGCAGGAAGAACACGAGAACATCCTGCACGTGTCTACGATCGAGACCCGAGGCGAACGACTGGAGGAAATGGTGAAGAAACACTTCGAAATAGACGCACTGGGAATAGCGTCCAAGGCTAAGCTGAGCGACGAGGAGCAGCGAGCCATCGACCTCTTTGGCAGAACGGCCAAACGAACGGAAGACGGTCGATTCGAAGTGGGACTTCTGTGGCGCACGAACGGCGTCAAGCTACCTCTTAGCTACAATACTGCGCTAAAGAGGCTCAAGAACTTGGAACACAAGCTCAAGAAGAACCCCATGGACGAGGCGCAGTATCATGGACAGATGAAGAATCTCATAAGCAAGGGATATGCGGAAAAATGCGACGGGACAGAGGCCGGAAGTGACATCACATGGTACCTGCCGCACTTCCCGGTTAAAAACCCAAACAAGCCGGGCAAGTTGCGACTGGTTTTCGACGCAGCAGCGAGAACAAACGGCGTGAGCCTCAACGATCACTTGTTAGAGGGGCCTGACCTTCTGACCTCACTGCCGAAGATATTGTTCCGGTTCAGAGAGGAAGCCGTCGCTGTGAAGGCCGATATAGAGGAGATGTTTCTTCGTGTCAAGGTCAGGAAAGAAGACCAACCGGCCCAGCTGTTCCTGTGGAGAGAAGACGAAGGCGAACCGCCGTCCACATACAAGATGGTGGTAATGATCTTCGGAGCATCGTGTTCACCGTTCCTGGCACACTCAGCCCGGAATCGGAACGCGGAAGAGTTTGCCGAATCGCATCCCGAAGCTCATCGCGCTATCACCGAAGCCCACTACATGGATGACTACGTAGACAGCTATCCAGACCACCAGAAGGCCATGCAGACCGTGGAACAAGTGGACCAAATACATAGGAAAGGTGGCTTCCACTTACGAGGCTGGACGAGCAACGACCGGAGGGTGCTAGAGGGACTGCCTGAAGACCGCCTGGCCGAGGACACTACACAGCGTGTCACCAAAGACGAGCAGAAGACCTTGGGCATGCTATGGGACTCCCGAGGCGACAAACTAAGATTCAACACGTCGCTCTCCAGAGTCCATAAGGAGGTTCGCGAGCTACAGCGCGCACCGACAAAGAGAGAGGCCCTCAGCACGGTGATGAGCATCTACGACCCGCTGGGACTGCTGAGCTGCTACACGATCACCGCCAAAGTCATCCTACAAGGCTTGTGGCGTCAGAAGCTGGATTGGGACGAGTCGCTACCCGCTGAGTCAGCCCAAGATTTCGCCCGTTGGCTGACCGACATGGAGTACATCAGTCAGCTCGAGCTACCCCGGAGTTACAACGGGGGGAGTCCGACGAGAGGCCGACAGCTGCACGTGTTCTGCGACGCGAGTAAGGACGCATACGCCGCAGCCGTCTATTGGAGATTGGAACAAGAAAATGGGGAAGTACGAGTCGTGTTGGCCGCCGCCAAGGCCAAGGTGGCGCCGCTGAAGGCACAGACAATACCAAGGATGGAGCTACAGGCTGCCCTGGTCGGAGCGAGGCTGGGAAACGCAGTCGCAGCAGAACACAGGTGGAAAACGGACACGGTTTTCTACTGGATCGACGCACAAGTGGTTCTGTGTTGGATACAGAACGGCAGCCGCAAATACACACCGTACGTCGCGCATCGGCTAGGGGAGATTGCCGAGCTGACGTCCGTTCACCAGTGGAGATGGCTGAGCACGAAGAGCAACGTCGCCGACTTAGCCACCAGAACGGGCTACGTTCCGAAGAGCGACGAGGACCCTTGGTTCCGGGGGCCGGACTTCCTGCGCAGGCCGATGAACGAGTGGCCCGCGGAGAGTCCCGCTAGAATCGAAAATCAAGAAGAATACGTCGCCTTCCACACCACGGAGGCGAGCGAGCTGAGCTGTCTACCAGATGTGACGCGCTTTTCAAACTACGAGCGCCTCGTAAGATGCACGGCGATGGTCTTGCTGTTCGTCGAGAAGTGCCGAGATCGTCGGGCCCACCTCGACGTACGACACCTGGAGAGGGCCGAGAGGTTGTGGTATCAAAAATCACAACGAGACAGCTTCGCACAAGAAATCGAGAAGATGGCAAGTGGCAAGACGGTGCCTAGATGGAGCTCCTTGTACCGGCTCAACCCGGTGTACAAGGACGGGCTGCTCGTACTAGACGGAAGGATCAAAGCGGCGCAGGTGCCGGCCGAAATGAAAAACCCTATCATCCTGGATGGAAGACATCGCTTCACAAGGTTACTGGTGGCAAGGGAGCACGCCAGAGCGGGACACGGGAGCCGCGAGAGAGTCGTGAACGACCTCAGGCAGAAATTCTGGATATTGAAGGTGCGGCCGACGGTGCGTACTATCATGAGCCGATGTGCGTTCTGTCGGCTACGACGGGCACACCCGAGGACCCCGCCAACTGGAGACCTGCCAGCCGAGCGCCTGGGGGCGTTCCAGAGACCATTTTCGTACTGTGGTCTCGACTGTTTCGGCCCGATGACGGTCACCATCGGCCGACGTCACGAGAAGAGGTGGGGAGCTCTCTTCACATGTCTGACGACGCGGGCAGTCCACCTGGAGCTGGTGGCTTCGCTGTCGACGGACTCTGCACTGATGGCAATGAGAAGAATGGCTGCGCGGCGAGGATGGCCGGCAGTCATGTACAGCGACAATGGGACGAATTTTAGAGGCGCGGACGTCGAGCTGCGGCAGGCGTACGCCGAGTGGGCGCCGGCTATGGCTCAGCTGGGCCTCACTCATCGGATGTAGTGGCGTGTTCCGGAGGCCGACGTCGAAGCTGGCGGTGCTGGAGGAGGCGCCACAGTCGCAGTTGCGACCGCTGGCGGAGCAGACGGAGCCGGGAGCGGAGCGGACGACGCCGGGAACGGCGCCGGGCGCGGAACGAGCGTCGGAGCAGCCTACAGCGAGCACGGACAGCTCGCAGTCGCCGGAGCGGCCCGCAGCGAGTTCACACAGCTCGCATTCGCCGGAGCAGTCTGCGGCGGGCGCGGACGGCCCGCAGTCGCCGCCGGAGCAGCCTACAGCGAGCACGAGCAGCTCGCAGTCACCGGAGCAGTCCACGGCGGGATCGGCGAGCCCGCAGTCACCTGAGGAGGCTGCGTAGACCCTGGCTACTGCGCCGGGGGGAGGATGTTAAGGACAGCGGCCTCGTAACGAAAAACATGAGTGAATTTTAATGTGAACAATAAACGTGTAATTAAAACGGTACGTAAAACTAGAATAATGGACACTCAGTGACTATATGTATAGATTTATATGGCATCAGTGTGGAAAAATAGTGTTAAAATGGTGTTTTATCAAGTGCGGGTTATTTTGATTATATATTTTTAACTAAAGCTAATTTTAACGTAGCTTCTTTTGATTTATATAAATAAACGTAGTACATAACGTGTAGTATAGCGCTTAAGGTTATATAATAAATGGTTAAGAAATTATTACGAAAACAGTGGTAAAAATGTACAACATTTCATATAAGTTGAACCTTAAAATGTAAATAACTTTTCTATAGAATAAGATGTTTAGTATATAAGGGTTTATATGTCTGGTTATGATAATAAAGTATTTCACACAACGCGTTTTGCTTCACCTGGCTCATGGAAAATGGGGAAAATTATGGAAAATAGCCGTATAGAGAGGTAAAAATGAAATGGAAGATCGGCCCGAAAGAGGCGTACGGGCGGGGCTCTCTATACGGCATTGCCATGAGCCAGGTAAGCGAATCGAAAAAGTGAAAAAACGTTCTCCTCAAATAAGTGTTTTATTATCGCCCCGGCTCTGCCCAAATCGGTGTAACCTTGCTATCTTCGAGTCTAATCTGAGCCGGCGGTTGAACCCCTGTGAATTTATACAGTCCTGTACAGCAGTGATGAAGATGACAATACTAATAACAGTTCTGATAGTTCAACTGAATAATGCAATTTTTTTGTCTTATTTTGTTCCTTAAAAATACGAAAGAAAAAAAAAATAATGGGACAGGGATTCGCCTAATGATTTTTAAAATACACATATGTTTCAAGTCCGTATAGATTCATTCACTTTAATCGATGTTTTTAAGCAGGTCACCTCACTATGAAGATAAAGGTGTCCCAATAAGAGTGCCCGATTTAATTTTAAGAAAAAAACACATAAAGTACACATGTTCCGTTAAGTATGGAATAGAATATCCTGCATATGGACCCCACGGCTCTGGCGGCAGACCCGTGCTCTTTTCATGAAATTTTCGATGACTTTTTCACAGACTGACGGCTCTATCTCACCGATGACGCGTTGGATCTCGGCCTTTAGCTCGGGAATTGTTCGTGGTTCATTCGCATAGACCTGAGATTTAACAAAAACCCAAAGGAAAAAGTAGCAAGGCGTTAAATCGTAAGATCTCGGTGGCCAGTTGACATCGGAATTTCGGGAGATTATTCGGTCCGGAAATTTTTCCTCCAATAAATGAATTGTTTCATGGGCGGTGTGGCAAGTCGCGCCATCCTGTTGGAATCATATGTCGTCCAGGTCCAGTCCTTCCAATTGGGGCCACAAGAACTCTGTTATCTTGGCCGAATTGATGTTCCCGGGTTTTCGGCGACACTCTCGTTTACAGCAACGACGTTTTCGAGAGATCGACCGGTACGCCGACGCACAGGAGACATGCCTTCCATAATCGACCCAGTTTCCTCAAATTTATTGATCACTCTTCGAATTGTTGACACATTTGGTGCACTTTCACGACCGAAAATTACGCGAAGTTTGCGAGCGGTTTGAGCGTAGCTTTCCCCATTTTTGTAATGGGTTTTCACAATGATAACGCGTTGTTCTTTTGTGTAACGCTCCATATTTAATAATCGGAACAATCATAGATGACAGCTGTCAAGTTTCAGAACTGCCACTTGCTCAGAAAAAAAATGGCGCCAAATTTAAATCGGGCACTCTTATTGGGACACCCGTTACAACTGACAGACGTCAAATGTTACCTATTAAAATGACTCCACTGTAGACATATAGCCAAGTTCTAACCACTAGAGCCTCCGTGGTCAAGTGATTAAAGCTTGGCTCTCGACTCGGAACAAAGAAGCAGAAACGCACCACGCGTTCGAATCCCGCGTTGGATCAACAAAAAAAACAAGTCTGCTTAGGACAATGCAGGCTGACCACCTGATTGTCTGACAAGAAAGATAATCTATGCGTCGGATGGGCATGTAAAAAGTCGGACCTGAACTCCGCCTGATCTCGCCAGTCGTGTCGGTTATCCGTCCCACTGGGTTATGACAGTAAAGGAAGAGAGAGTGCTCTTGTGTACTGCGCACACATTTGGGCACTATAAAAATTACTTCGGCGTAACTGGCATGGTTCATGGTTACCGGCCACCGTCACCGAAACCGATATATATACAAAAGGCATAGATAGCATTTTGTATGTAACAGCTGATTTTTAAAGTAGGAAAGTTGACCCCATATTAAAAGTTGTTTATATTCACTCCTCCTCATATATATATATAGACATACAGGGGCAGGGCAATAGGGTATTATACCTCTTGACGAAGTTTCTCGTAACAAAAAGACAAACCATAAAATAGGAATGTTCATATTTTATGTGTTTGCGTGATATGTCTAGTTCTTTAGTCGTATTTTCATTATTAGATTATTACGATATTTATATACGCTATTGACTATAGCATCGTTTAGGTCGTACATTATCTATGAACTATGTACGAGACTACGAGTACGCCCTAAGCAATACAATGCTATCTATAGTCACTTTTTTACAGATTTTAATCTTTGTCTACTGGGGGCCGAGCAACGACAATTGGCAGCAGCGGCGTAAACGTAACGTTATCGAATGAAATTTGTATGGGCGCTGTCATTATTTTGACAGATTTAAAGACAATTCTATTACGATAACGTTATGTTTACGCCGCTGTCAAATGTTCCTGCTGGCCCACAGAATGTACTATTTCTGCGTTCAGTTTTCGTTGTAGGTCACACGAGGACAAAGACAAGGGTAGTGAGTGTGTTTGATATTTTTTCTGCCGCTAGGGGGCAGACGCAACGCACACAAAGCGTCATCTGGTGGCGTAAAAGGTATAAAAAACGGTCAATAAGAATTTTTGATTATTTTTCTGCCACCAGGCGGCGCTTGGTAGCACGACGGTCCTTGTCGTGTCAAAAAGCTGTTAGATGTCACGAATTTAAAAACCCTCATTGCTAGCGACAAATTTAATTGCTAATATCCTACATTTAACATTAGTAATCTCTTCGGATGACCTCGTAAGCATAGAACGTCTATTTAGTGCAAACACAGACCCTCGTATTATTGAGGTCATGGACTTTCGTTTGTGCTACAGAATTTTTGTTTCAAGATACCTACATTTTATTTGTATTTATTGCAACATGAAATTTTGTACAGTACGACCACGATCCCAATTGGCTTTCGGGAAACGTCGTTTTTCATATTTCGTCTGTAATTTCTATAGAAAAATGAAGATTGCTGAGCGCCATCACCAAAATGGTTTTACTGCACATAATTCTATTTCAATTCAGAAATCAGAATTAAATGTGTGCAGCGGCTTAGGACGCATGTTCAAATTTTACATAAATTTGTTGGGTTTTCGGTTGATTTTGCGATCAAATGTAACAAAATCTTACTAAACCAACAATCGTCAAAATTAGAGCACCTACGACTTTACCTAAGCATTCAATTTTCCAGAACCTCATCACCCAAAATTTAAAAAAAGAGATCACGTTTATGATCATTTTTCTGCTCTTATGTGTGTTAATAAAGGTAACAAACTAGTAAGTTTAGGCCTACATATGGACTACATACAGGAAAAGACCGAGTTACCAGTTTTTAATTATTTGTTAACGTTTCTCAATTATTTCTTCAAAAAATAAGATAGAACAACTATAACCCGACTACGTAATAAAAAAGGGGTCTAAAAAAGGCCGTAACAAGAAAATAATTCAGATAGAAATCCTGAAATGCATAGGCACAAAAATGGTCAAGCTAGAGCTCGCACCCACCGAGACGCTAAGGCTTAGAGAAGTTTCTAGAATTATACCCCAAGATAGATACCGACGGCTGCGATTTGACATCGACTCTGCCGAACCTTATAAAGTAGGTACGACCACGGCTCTACCTTAACCGTTTTTGTACCTACGCATTTCTGAATCAGAATCAGAATCGTTTATTCCAAGAAATTGGTTACATAGATGTTACATATTTATAATTGATTACAATTTCGGCCCTAATGGGCATGTAATAATATTAGTACATAACAACTATGTACAAAAAAATAAATAGAATCATATTAGTGAACAAAACATTTCAATTGTCATTAAAATCCCAGTACCATAACAGTCAATTAGTAATAATAATGTATGCAAATAATTAAACATTAAAATATTCCCCAACGGCCAACAGTCATGAAATATAAGATTATACACACATAAAAAGTCCACTTCTAAACTACTTATACTTATAGCTATTATGTCTTTCTCATTAAAAAAACGGTATAGTTTACGGGTTATAGTTTTTTTTAACTTATTTTTCCGTTTCCCAATCGAACATGTTATTGAAATAATATTAATAAGTACTTAATCAAAACACTTGAAATTAAAATAATACTATTATCTTCACGAGCGCGAAGCGAGCCAATTTTTTTCTATATTTTAAGAAAGATAATAATAATATTATAATATTTTCGGGTTTGTACGAAAGCATTTCAAACGTGTAATTTGACATATTTGTGCAAGCACGCCACAAATATTTATAATATATATACATATCTGTGATGTGCTTGCCAAGACCTTTGTTTTGATACCAAGCACGTGATGACTCTCTCGGTTTAATTTTTTTATGTTAGAATTTGAGGTTCAATTTTCGAAATAAAAAATAATAATTATATAGCCTATGTTACCCGCGGCATCATTACGAATCTATTGACACCTCACTCATTAAAATCGGACCAGTAGTTTAGACGCTTCGAAGTAACAAACATCCATACATAGACTGCCAAAATCATTCGCACACACTTAGCCGTAGTCGGGTAAAAAAGTCATGATTCTAGCAAGCAGACGTGCAAAAGTAAACAAAGAATTTTAGACGTTATATTGAATCAAAAAAAAAAACACACAAAATAGACTCGAGTTCAGTCTAAAAAGGCCACTTTAAGGCCTCCACAGACGAGAGGCCGATCGTTTCGGTTAGAACTGACGTCAGTTCGGCCTGAACGGATTCGAGCACATGCACGGAGAAAATCGAATACGACCGAACTGACGTCAGTTCGGCCCTTAGATTGATAATACCTAGGATAGTCTTCAAACAAACGCATCGTACAAAGTGAAGCAAGCAAAAGATAGATGTAGACGTAAGCATTACATACTTTAAAGTTGTGTAGTGTGTACTCTTAAAATTGGGATTATTGTATTTGCTTTCTTAATATCGTGCGATGTAAAAATATAACTTATATTTCATTTTAAACCATTTAAATACAATTTGTGAACTTTATTTATATTAAACTGGTATTAAGGATTATCTTAATACTGGTAATACTTTAAATTGATAGTTAAAAAATCAGAAAATATTAAAAAACTTTAACTCAGTTGCAACTATTAGTTAGCCATGAAAATTTTGAAATAAATTATTTTTACTAGTATCACACACAATTCACAATAGGACAGCAAGATGGCGACATAATATGATTTTATTTTAAAATGTTTTAAATATTTGACTTATTTATTTATATATTTTACTAACAATTTGACTTGTACTTAAATACAAGTCATATTGTTCGGACGTAACATTTCATACTTACATATGAAATGCCGAATGTCCGATGCTTTTTTAATTCTTCTCCGATGCATTGTGACACCCAATAACGACACAAACTGTCATAAAGTTTTTAATGGTCGGAGATGTTATACACTAGTGCTTGACCTTCACAATTGACGGGTCGTTCGAACAAACTGAGCCGATATGGCTCAGTATGATTTATTTCACTTTTCATGCGCCCGAGTACGCGCATTTCTAGGCGTTTTAATCTAAGGTTCGGCCTGAACGGATTCGAGCACATACACGGAAAATTGCCGCGAGCTTCGGTCGTGTTTTAGGGTTCCGTAATACTTAAGGAACCCTTATAATTTCACTCTGCCCTTCCGTCTGTCTGTCTGTCCGCCGCTCTCCTAGCTTCTGTAAGAACTTTATGACAATAACTTTTGTAGTAATTCAAAGAAAACCTATTGCGCGTTGAAAGTTACGGAAACCTCCATAGACATGTCGTGACATGCTCTTGGTCAGTTTAGGCTATTATTTTATTTATTAATTGTATTTTGCTGCAATTGTAATCACGCTATCGACGAAACCAAACTATGGTGTCATAGATTTTTCCAGTAATATGATAAAGAAATAATTTCTCTTTGTTTTATAGTAATAGTCTTTAGATTTTATCAACCATAGTGGCTCTAAAGTTTTAAATACTTCAATAAACTTTAATAAACTTCTTTAGACCACGTGCCATTTATAGGGCTCCGTACCCAAATGGTAAAAAAGGGACCCTATTACTGAGACTTTGCTGTTCGTCCGTCTGTCGCCAGGCTGTATCATAACCTTCTTATACCGTGATAGCTCGACAGTTAAAATTTTCACAAATGTATGGTGTAGGCATTTCTATTGCCGTTATAACAACAAATAAAAAAAACAGAATAAAATAAAAATTTGAGGCTTACATACAACAAACGTGATTTTATCCGTTTTGTACGGAACTCATCTTGCCGACTCGCACTTGACCAGTTTTATTATACACTCGAATTTTATTACCGTTCAGTCCAATTTTATTGCCGTTCCGTCCATCCCTACAGTTCAGAATTAATGTTGCCAACTTAGTTGTTTTACAAAGTTTTAATACTAAATTTTGTATTTTATTCCCTCCTTACTAAGAATTTAGTTGTTAGTAGTGGTTTTGTACAAAATAGCTAGACAGTAATCATAATATTATGCAAAATAGCCTGCTTCTATGTCCTATTATGACACCTTATCATAATAGCACATAGTAGCACGCATCCGTAAGTCGCTTAAAACTACCGATTTAATTTCTATATACGTAATATTTCCTACTATATACGTAATATTTCCTACTATATTTTTTTTATTTAACGGTTAAATATTAAAACTGAAAATGTATGAATGTTTGTAAACACAAAATCCCTAAAAAAACTTTTAGGGATTCCTAAGTTTAGTAGGTTTTTTATAGTGATCGGTACTCTTTTAGTAGTTTTTAGTAGAAAACGACGCGAGTTTAGTAGTTTCGCCAAAACAGAGTTGGCAATACTGGATAGAATCGCTTCATTCCATACGGCCGACTGATGCGATCTCGAAATTGCACACAGACGATACGATTTTGCATCCGTTCAGGCCAAATTTAAGAAAAACCGGACCGTGTATGTGTATTAGGTGTTTCATATTATGTTTCATTATTTTTTTTACTCATATTATTTGCGCCATTTTACGCATTTCTATTTAAATCTGTCAAAATTGATGTTTTCTAATATGATGAAATCAGATAATCATGTAGCTATTTTACAATTTCACGATTTTTGTATGGAAAAAATATATAAAATATAATATTATGAAACATCTATAGTGGCCTTTTAGACCCCCTGGCAGTCATTATCGCCTTTTATCACAAGAATTCCCGAATTCTGCTGTTGACAGATTTATGTCTCGACAGATCTAGGTAGGTATATACAACTTGGAGTAACATGGTCAAGGATTTTGTCTCAATCAGTACGGTGTCGACAATAATATTTTATATACATCGGTATACTAATATTATCATGACGTGCTACAGATTAGTTGTCGCTAGCCAATGCACAATATTCAATGGATTACCATACTCCGTAGCTCGTACGTAAGGATGCATGCATATTGCATAATAGTCATGTCCATTAGAACTGTGGTGTTTACACGCATTTCGGATCCGAGTAGATAACGAGCATTTTGTGAAGCGATGGCGTTCGAACTTAACTTGACTAGTACTTTCGATCGGTGTATTATAAACACATATTTTTTTGATCCTATGTAAGTATGTACATCCTTCAATTACCTTTTGGCTTTTAGGGAGTTTTCACACCACACCGATGCGGCTGGGTTCTTTGCCGCCGCGGTGCCGCAGTAGCTGCGGCGTTTCACCGCAGAGCCAGCGACACAAACACAAGATTTGTCCCACAAGACTGGTCTTTCACGAACCAGTGCAGTGCGATTAAAAATTTAGGTATATCCATTCTGCAAAATACCCTTTGACACGGTGCCGCGGCGACGTTCTTCCCTCTCCGTGTGTAAACGACCAACTAAACTCGTACAAGTTCAGAGAACTACGGCACAGCTCGCCACTGTCGCCGCGGCACAGAGACTCGTCGCCGCCGCGGCGCCATGTGTAAGGCTCCATATAAATCGTAGGGTGATTAATGCAGCGGCGCGGCGCCGCGGCGGCGACTGTGCCGCTGCCGCCGCGGTGTCGTGTGAATTCTGCCTTACTATCGGCTTTGACAATGTCGCTGCATCCTCCACGACCATGAACTGATGTAGGTTATTGGACATTTAATAATTTTAAACGTCCCGACCCCGAATGAATATAAATCACAGGTGATGGTGGTGACTAATCGCTAGAAGGAAAAGACCTAACCGCTCTCGGCTTTAAAATACCCTTTTGTTCCCATTCGGCACCTTGATCGGTCTAGATTTCTAGAATAGAAATAAACGAGTAAATGCTGGCAATGCACTTGCGAGTGTCCATAGGCAGCAATAATCGCTTAACATCAGGCGTGCATGCTCGTTCGCCTGGGCTATACGAGGAAATGCATTCCTTAGGCCGACTTGCGCAGATCTGGGTTAAAGTTAACTCTGGGTAAAAATATCATGCCATCTCTTTTATAAACACGAAGAACGAGAGGGACAACCTGATATTTAACCCAGATCTGCAGAAGTGGGCCTAAGGAATGCAAGCGATTATTGCTGCCTATGGACACTCGCAAGTGCATTGCCAGCATTTACTCGTTTATTTCTATTCTAGAAATCTAGACCGATCAAGGTGCCGAATGGGAACCCTCTAACTAAGCAGCTTGCTCCCGATTAATAATACACACTACCACAGGAACGCGCAAGCGCACTATGAACTTCCAAGTTGCAACTCATAATAATATGACTGCTAGTGTCGATGCATGTAATTTAGTCTTGTAATTTAGTCGATAAACACTGTGTGTCAGATAGCATATTTGCACGTTTTGTCCCTGTCGCTCGATATAAAGTTTGTTACATCCGAATAGGCTATCCGACACTTAATAGAACATTGTTAAACAGGCCCTCTGTCTTCTACCCTTACTCTCGTCTCGTCCGAAGGGTTTTGGTTTTGTTTTCGATAAAAATTTAAAGTACGAATTTTATTACAAACTCTAGTACATAGAGCGTTTTACATACTCATTGTTTTCATTGAGACATTCAGTGCATGTTCACTGGTTTCTCACTCGACACTCCCTCTTCTCATTCGACACGAAAGACATTCATGATTTATAGTTAGACGCAAGACGGTAGAGTCGTAGGGATTGTGTTGCATTGGCGTGGGGTTCCTATACCTCCATTCCTATCGGCTTCACTTACCACTTACCTTTTGAAGACCCTCATCCACATTCCTACCTATTATACAGGTTAGGGCTTCCCTATGAAGTAGAACCAGTCTTCTCCACTGCTGGGTTGTATTTATATTATTATGGATATTATCATGGATACCCATAATAATATAGACATATTATTATGGATATTATCTCTCCTTCTCCTTAATATTATACAGAGAGACAATTGTCGCGACTCGTGAGCCTGGATGCAACAATAACAAGTGAATTATGGATGTTTACTTGTTTGAAGGTGAGACCTGTCACCTGTTCAATGTGAGTGTGATCATTTGGGCAAACGTCGTACGTTTTCTGCAGTACCCAACTGATTGTACTATACAGTCGGAATCTTCCATTATGATATGAAAGGCAGGTGCCATTCAAAGCCTGCCACATTCGCGGTCCAGTTAGGAACAGTTGCAGGTGTAAAAGTTAAACTTAAACCAAAAACAGCAGAGGGTCGCAATAATATTCCGCTGATTTTCGTAAAAATAAAACATTTTTAGACTTTTAAAGGGGATCAACAGGTTCTTTGCTTGTCAATCTAGAAGTTTAGGGTTACAAGTTCAATTCTATAATAACCTTGACAGATACTTCAGTGAAACTAATGAAGGACTTGCGACGATTTAGCAAGAATTCAGCTGTAGCTTATTTGTGAATTCGAGCCTCAGATTGAATAAACTGAGCTTCGAGCATAGAATCACGTTATACAACGACTAAATTGTACTAGAAAAAATGTTTATATCTATAGAGGTGTGTACGAATAGGTAAAGACAGGGATCCAGTAAATATTGATAAACTGAGCATTATCATCAAAAACATAAATTATTGATAACATTAGTCGAAGGTTTAGGCCACAGTTTTACTCTTTTTACAATTACCTACTAGGGTATAACTTTTCACAGTTTACAAACACATAGGTACTTTCCTTATCCCAGGTACCTATTTGTTGTCTCAGATTGTTAAATCATATAAAAGCAATAAAAGGTTTGTTACTTAACATAATATTAAATAAAAGGTTGGCACCTGTACAATAAAAGTAAACCTAAAAAATGTATTCATACAATTTTAGACTAGTGGAATTACATTTTGTACAAAATAAAGTTACGTTTTTACGCTAGTTGGACAGTATGTACTCGTACATAAACCAGTTTTGGAGTTAGCTAAACAAGCAGTAGTTCCAGTTTTTTTTAGTCAGCGATTGTTGTTACTGTTTTATTTATATGATACAACTTGTCCAAGCGTCTGCATTTTTTAAATCGTGAAATACATAGAATGTTTACGTATATAGTTCTGATCTATAACCTAAAATTCTCACAATACAAACATTCCCTCCAAAAAAGTGCAACTCGAAGGGGTTAGGGTCTAGAGACCTGCTCGAATAAAAAAATGAGAATACGAGGGATAGACCTCCGTACCTCTGTGGTTCGATCAGCCGCCCCACACGTATACACGCTTCGGGCAGGGCGAGCCACCCTGCATATCTTTACTAACAAATAACACTCTCTTCACTTACTATGGTCCGATTGCTTTTCTTCCTCATACGAACATTGCACGACGTTTATACATTTAACTATTTTAATCACACTGCACAAGCACTTGAATCCTCACGCTCACTGACATCAAGATTTCGAGTTTCTTTTTTTTAGAAGCCGTGTCGCGTGCCGCGTCGCCGGCCGGCTGGAAGGATATCGAAGATACGGGACGACAGCCGGGGCGAAAACGAAATTATATTTTATATTATTTTACATAATTTCACTTAGTATTTCTTAAAAGTATAGCGTTCGACTCATGACAGCCGCGTAGCGTCGCACATAATACAAACCGCGAAAAATACACACAACACGTCCCGCTCGATCATACTGGCCGAGTAGCGCCGAGCGCGTCAGGATTCGGGGCGGGTCGGGTTAGCGGCCGCGGGGTGATGCGCCGCGGGGGGGTTTCATCTGTTTTATCGACAGCTGTCAGCTCTACAAACCTGCTTTACCAAAAACATTGCTCATTCGAGCGACTCTCATTTCTGATTTATTTCTATTTATTTCATGAAATAACAACTGCTTTCTTAAGGCAATAATTTAGAAAAGTATAAATTAATTTAATAACCAATCGTTAATCGAAAAATCAGTCCAAATTATATTAAAAATGTGAAAAAAGAAGGTAAAGAAATAGGACTTCAGCTATTTTAACAGTTGCTAGATCCATCTGTTTTTGAATATTGTCAACTTTTGAAACCTACGGTATAAAGTAGTATGATATTGTTTGTGAAAGAGGGCGCTAGTAGTTATTATTTTTATACTGTTTTTAATTTTATTGCACAATATTTATAAAAAGTAAAATTTTATTTCAAAATTCATGAAGTTTGTTAAACTATTTCCTAAATATTTTAAATAAAAAAATTTGTTTGTAAATTGCAGGCAAATTAGAGTAGTTTGACATTTTGACACGGTTTCACTTTTGACTGTTTGACATTTTGAGATATTGCACCTGTCAAATATTCCAAATACAGAGGAAAGCCGATAGGTACCTATTGAAAATTTATGAATTTATTCAAAGTTTTATAGCGAGCACTTCAAATGACTCGTAATATGCCCCGGCAAAGAAAGTCTAATTCACAAAATAAAAGTAGTCACAATGAATCCAGCAGCAGTTCTGGTGCCGACGATAACACCTCGACCACTCACACATTCAAGGCACTGTCGATGTGCAAAACGTTTGTTGGGGTGTTTTTCTTAGCGGTCGCCGTATACGTTGGGACTATAGGATACCTAGAAACTAGAGTCAACACGCCGCTGGACGAGGAGAAGGTTTAAGCTAATTTTATAACTTTTATGATATTCATTTCGTTTACTCTGTTTTTAAGGTCTTTAGATGCAATTCAAATAGACACCTAAGTATAGTCGGTATTTTTGAATTAACTTAGCATCATAGTTTTACCTAAACCAATTTTCTAGTCTTACTCTTGTGCAACAAATAAGTTTGTTTTATAATAACTCTGAGGCGAATGGATTAAATAATTTGAGCAACTGTAGATTAGTACAATTAATTTTCTTAATACAGTAACTGTGAGAGAAGTAATCATTTCTTTCTTTCTAGGCTGTGCAAGCCACAGGACTTAATGTTCCTGAAAGGTATTGGGGCACTTACAGACCCGGTGTGTACTTTGGCCTCAAAAGCAGAGAGCCAAAGTCCCCAGTATTTGGGATGATGTGGTATGAGCTCTCTGCAAGTGTTCATAAGGGAATAAGGTAAGAATTTTTATGTTTAGCATCCCTACATAAAGTTGTTTGTGTGTAATGTGACTAAAACACATGAATAATCCCAAAAGAATATCTAAGTTGACTCATTTTTAATCACCGAAGCAAACTTTAGAACAATATGAAGGCATACTGTTTTATTTTCCAGACATTGGTGTGAGCAGAATGACAACCTGCAGACTTACACTTGGCTGTACCATGACGGTGTCAGATTTGGTGAGCAGGTGATCTCTGACTCTCCCCACACATTATACACATCATTCATCAAGACGCCAGGCGGAGGACATGGGGGTCAGTGGACATCTAGAATTAATGTTACAAGCAAAGTAAGTGCTTGCATCTGTTTGCCTGAAAAAAATATTTGTAAAACCATAATCTGTGCACAGAAATAATTTCTGAGATAGCATGATATATTCTGCTGATATTGAGAATCATTACATTATAACATATAATGTATAAATTTTATAATATAAAAACCAGCCAAATGCAAATCTCGCACACAACGGGTTTCCTACAAAAAAGCTAAAAATTCTGTTTGTTATATACAAATATATATGGGTCTTACTTAAATATTTATGTTATTCTGTTTTTAATTTGTTGTTATACCAGCAACCGAAATACACCTTCTTTGAAAATTTCACCTCTCTAGATATCACGGTTCATGAGATACAGCCTGACAGACAGAAGGATGGATGGACTGACATACAGCAAAGTCTCATTAATAGGCTCCCGTTTTTACCCTTTGGGTACGAAACCCTAAAAATGGTTTTTTTAGATTAAGTATTAAATGCTGTAACAGTCTCAAGGTGTTATAGTATTTTAGTTTTAAGTTGTAGTACCTGGGAAACCAAGCTTTGCTTGGTGTTTTCGTAGAACGATAAAATAATAAAAAAATATATAAAAGAAAAAGAAATAATAAGAATCACAAAAATATTTATCTTACCGGGATTCGAACCCACCACATTCCAATTTCCAAAAAATGCAAAAATTATACGGAGGTACTAGTAGTCAAAAAACAATTTTTTTTATTTTCAAGTTCTATTGTCTAAATAGCATCTCTTTGGTATAAAAAAAAAATCCCTCCAAAGCGCAGCTTGATATCTCAATTATGCATGAAGCTCAATGAATTTTATTCCATTTAAATAACACAATTTTTTTTTAAGTTTTCATAAATTTTTTATCTGAAATTTTTTTTTTGTGCTATTTAAACGGGAAAATAGAAAGTAATTGAGCTTCGTAGAGAATTGAGATATCAAACTGCGCTTTGAAGGGATTTTTTTATACCTTAGAGAAGCTTTTGAGATGATAGGCAAAATACTTTTTTTTGGACCACTCTAGTAGGTACGCATACTAAACTGCCAATCAGACTGACGTAAGAGAGACGAAATTATTGATATATTGTTTCACGACAAAATAATAAAACATATATTGCTTAAAAATGCGCAGTTTCTGAGGGACTTAAGACCTAGTTAGATCGATTTTTCTCCCCCAAAATTCCCTGCATACTAAATTTCATGGTAATACTTGTAGCCGTTGTCGAGATACTGATTATATATATACAAGATCGTCTCTTCTTATCTTCTTCAGCTGTCCTATAAAATCTTTCTTTATACGACTTCCTTCCTACACCCATTCCTCGACCCATTAATCTTAAGACTATTTTATCATACGTATTTGCTCCATTTGTAGACACTCTATGTTCATTTATAGCTTCAAATCACATAAAAATTTGATTATATATATTTAATTAATGTATAACTAATTTTCATTAGTTTTTTATTTTTTTTATTTGTACTGTATAATATGTAGGGCTTAATAAAAAAAAGGCTAAGAAACAGGCTTTGTATATTATTCTGCTTTTATACTAGTAATTACAACTTGTATCTGCATGAGGTATGCATGAAGTCATTGCATTAGTCATTCCCTGCACTGTACGCCATCAGATTTTCACTGAACATCTGCTCCATCACTCTGAAGTTGGCAACTCCTTTTACAGGGGAGGCTATGCCAAAAGAAGAAGAAGAAAGATCGTCTCATTTAAAGTATAAGATACATCTTAGCTTATAATTTAAATTTTAGAGCTATAAAATTTTTAATGCAGGCATCAAACAAGTCACCATTTGTGCTGGTGTGGTACGCAGCACTTGATGACTCTCTGGGCCCAGAGCCCGAGGCCAGGATATGGATAGAGCAGGGAGCTATTGTTGGCTACACTTCTGCACTCAAAAACTTTAAAATACAAATTGTGCCTTACAAGGGTAAATGTTAAAAATATTATATTGTTAAAATTACATTTCTCGTAAGAAAAGAACACATCAAATTAAAAGCAGTTAAAATTACTACATCTACTACGAACTTGTAGTTATAAATTTCATACAATCATACTTTTACTAGTGTGAATATATTATAATACACAAAGAATTTGTGTACATTTCAGGTGCACCCTTACATACATCCTATGCTGAAGCCCATTCACCTGGGCTTCATCAGCTGAAGGAGAAGTTTTATTCTCTACTCCGAGTGGAGCGCCACCCCAAACTCGGTCGTTTGGCAGTCTTGGACATGGATGATGCTCTTGTTGATAAGGTAATGCTTTTTAAATCGTCAGTCACTTAAGATAAGTTACAATATTTCAATATCAATAAAATTAGTTTTTTGCATTATAAATATTGCATGAAAGTAATATTATAAATGCAAATGTTTCTAAGAATGATGGCTGTACTTTTATTCAATCTTTATATGCATAAAAATGAACATCACCATCAAAACCTTTGATTCCTCCCATGACATCGGCACATTTTTGTTAGACATGTGACACATCAAAAGTATACATATAAATGGTAGCCTTTGTTTTTCCACAGGAGAAGAGTGTGAACTTTATTCCAATACAGATGCTGGTGGAAGCTCCATTTGTAGTGGATATTGTGTACAGCACGGAGGAGCAGGCGTCACCACCCCTCATCGGTGACCTCTATACTAATGAATTGGAGAACAAAAAAAGAGTGTTTGAGGAGCGGTTTGAAGATGAGTTCAAGTTGACGGAGAAGGGGTGAGCGTGGATAATGATTATGTTTTTTGACAGATATCGATAATTCTTATGATATTTTATGATGCTGTAAATGTCTCACAAAACTTAATTAACTTGTAAGTGTGCATATGTCTGTGTTCTTAAGATTATTATTAAATTGAAAAACCCCAGTCTTAATTGAGACTGGAGGATTTATTCAATTTAATAACTAGTTACTCTATGTGGGATTTTTTGCCCTGGCTACACAAGTGACTGGTCACAATTGCCTCTGATTTCGGATTTGCACTTCTTTCCGCACGGCAAACAAAGCTAGGCTCGCTTTATAGCACTTATCGGGTGCCATGCGTAAAGATAATTAATTCTTCATATTGTTGTTCCAAAACGATTGTGAATAGCTCTGCTGAAAGTTCCCTAAAGCATCTCCTTCTCTTAGCTCCTCGAAGTCTTCTCCTATGGAACATAAGAGCGACATCTAGACAAATGTACACATCTAGACAAATGCCTTCCAGCTACAAATCGGAGGACGTGTCTATCGGCCGCGCCGCGCTGTCCAACATGTTGGGCGGCATAGGGTACTTCTACGGCGCGGGGCGCGTGCAGTCCCCGTACACTCGCGAGCCCGTCCCGTACTGGCGCGCGGCGCTCTACACCGCCGTGCCGAGCAGGTAACTCAGCCTATGTAATCCTGGTAAATTAGCGTACATCGTCTGATAATACATGATTACTAATGCCCAACGTTAGAAAACCAATGAAAACATTCATTGGTTTTCTAACATTGGGCACTACATAGGCAACAGCCTATGTAGTGTCGAATATCACATTTTTACAAATTAATTTCAAAATTGTTGAATAGAGATACATAATTCTAATAGAAATAGTTATTTAGGTTGACGCGATTAAAAATTAAAAAATTAGAAGCAATTAGAAAATATTGCCTATCTCTTTCTCCTAAAACGATTGTCGATTTGTTACGTTCCAAATGTGCTACCGTCAGAAACAACTGCCGTACAAATTTTAGTGACAAATGTATGGCGGTAGCAACTCGTGACGTCACAGGGCGATAAATCGCTCTCTTTCTTATTGTAAATTTAAATTATTGTTTGTATCTTCGTTATTTTTTAAGTCAATAAAAATGGGTTCTAGATTGTTTATTGACATGATGTCCAACATCAAATACACGAAATAAAATGTAGGCAACATGCTTATTTTCTGGGAGCTTGTGGTAGGTACCGCTCTAGACGAGTCCGCTCAATAGTGCATAAGTTGTCCTTTAAATTTTGTGTGGGTGTCTCCTACATGTACCAAAACCAGTGACATTCTGACTGAAGCTCCATAAAAATAATTACTCCATAAAATGTTTTCTCCAGGCCATTCTTCCCGCGCGGGTTCCTGTGGGACGAGGGCTTCCACGGTCTGCTGGTCGGGCGCTGGTCGCTGGACATACAGCTGGACATAGCAGCGCACTGGCTCGACCTCATCAACGTTGAGGGCTGGATCCCGCGCGAGCAGATACTGGGTGAGCTGATATTAGCTAGTACAAACCTATGTGCGAAGAAAGTGTCTTAAATTAGAACGAGTAGGAAGTTATTTCGAAATGTTAAAAACTAGGTATTTGTAGTTAACAAGTTCTCAAAAAAATAATTTACATATGGTCAAATAAATTGGACGAGTTCATTAAATTTACAGTTACTAACTGATTTGATCAAATATTGATGACATTTAAAAGTAAGATTAGACCATCATCATATCACCATATCATAATAAATCATAAATGATAAGTGTAATACGTAATGATTACACATTGATACTACTTTGTGTATTGTGTACTTTAGGTGTGGAGGCGCTGGCCCGCGTGCCCAAGGAGTTCGTGGTGCAGAGCAACGCGGCCGCCAACCCGCCCATGTTGCTGCTGCAGGTCGCGCAGCTGGTGAAGCGACACGCGCGCGAGTTCCGCGTCCCGCACCGCCGCGCCGCGCTGCACCGCCTGTTCCCGCGCCTGCAGGTCTATAGTGCATAGAGTATAGACCATACACACCATGTATTCGCGTTAAGAAGTCTTCTTAACGCGAATAGAATAAGAAGCAATGACAGTCGAGTAGGTTCAATGAAAGTGATCCTTATGTCGTTGGCATAAAGTCAGAGGTAAAATAAAACTGAACGAACTATGTGTTCAACATAGGTAGCTAATAAGACTTGCATAATATGAATTGATTAACTCCGTAATACTTCGGATACAGACTAACTTTTAAAATATAATATGATTAATGTTTTTAAGTTAGTTTAGTTAACAATATTAAATTACTGAAATTATATTATACTGTTTATTTAATTTACTGAAACCACAAACGATTTGCAGGCGTGGTATCAGTGGTTCCAGAGCACGCAAAAGGGCGAGGAGCCGACCGCGTACCGCTGGCGAGGCCGCGAGGACGACGGCCTGCAGCTCAACCCCAAAACGCTCACCTCCGGCATCGACGACTATCCCAGGTGAATTGCAGCTGCGGACAGATGGCTCGGATCGATGTCACGGACTCGGCTGTATGTTGTACGTGAATACGTTAACGGGTTTTCCTCCACCGCATTGTCCTTACTTTGCGTAATAAATTCTTTGATCTTTTAGCTATCCGTCATCATTATTTACGTTATAGCAGCACCTTTAAAGATTTTTTGCTTCAAAATCATTGACCATGCACGGCGGATTATACATTGTGAAGAGCTGGCCCGTACCCACTATGTTGAGTGTTAAACATTTTTACTTGCGATGATGAGGATGAAGAGTAGCATAAGTTACTCATTATAACATCAGCTACCTGCCAGTGAAAGTCTAGTCAAAATCGGTCCAGCCGTTTCAAAGATTAGCCGGACATACAATAAGACAGAAAGAATTTTTTTAAAATATTTAAGTACCATATATACTTTTATATGTATTTCTTAAAAATGCTGCTAATTTGTTACAAACAGACACTTAAATTTTATTTATTTGTATGTAATAATTGTATAGATATGTGGGGACTGGGGAATAATCGAATGTGTCTTTTTCAGGGCGTCGCATCCGTCCCACATAGAGCGGCACGTGGACCTGCGCTGCTGGATGTTCGCGGCGGCCGACGCCATGGCCACCTTAGCCAAGGCGCTCGACAGGGAGAGCGACAAGTGAGGGCTCTATAGTTTATACATCGCAGCTGCTAAAACTGTCGCGAAAAGTCGGATTGTGAATGGCTCGCTGGGTTCAATTGGACGAGAATGACTGTCTTCATAATTTTTTTATGAAATGAAGTAGGAAACGATCAGACGGATCGCCTGATGGTAAGCGATTTCCGCCGCCCATGAACACTTTCAACACTAGAGGAATTTTTAAGTTCGATCGATAAATTGGTTGCTTCGACACGAATACCACGGCATCACAGTAAACCGGCGTCAAATAAAGTTTGCATTGTGTTTCGCCGAGTTACCAGAGGCCCAAGGGGGGTTAGGGATATTAATGGCCAGGGACGCAAATTACAAGTACCTCTTTTAATGCCGAATGCCTACGTCATAATAGCTATCGGTACGCTAGCAATGTGTTTAAACTTTAAATAATTTACTACTTACTTTAAATAATTTGTGTGTTAAAAATATTGTTCTTAATATTTGTTCAAGTTGAAATATTGTGTTGTAGATACGAGGCGACCCGCGACCAGCTCGCGGATGAAGATCTGCTTAACGAGCTGCACTGGTCGCGCCACACGCACACATACGCCGACTACGGTACACACAAAACTATTTTATTCGTCTTTGAATCAAATAGAACTGTTATATTCAAAGTGATCAGCATATTAAAATAGCACCATAATGAATTTGAACTGTTTTAAAACTGGTGTAGCTTTAAAGAACAAGGGCATTTTTGTATGGAGCCCGTCCCCACCATTCTAGCACCACCACACATATAAGAGATTCTGATTATTTACAAGAATTGCTCGTTTAAATATATCAAATGAAAGGGCTTGAAAAGTGTATCATTTCATTTTATGACGAAAAATGTCTAAACCATGGAAGAAAAAAGTTATGAGCGTTAAAAAAAAAATGCACCATTTCATACATTACATATTTCAACACTTACGCGTCACTCAAATTATAACGGTAACTTTACACAAAATGTAGCATACGAATTTTTATTTTAGACTGTCGAACCTTTCTGCGTTTAAAATGGCTTCATTGTCGTCACCAAAATGCATTCCACAGGTCTCCATACGGACGCGGTACGACTGGAGAAGCAGGCGCCGAAGAACAAGCAGGAGCAGCCCAAGATGGTGCGAGTTGTGTCCGCGCCGCCGCAGCCGCGCCTCGTCACCTCCGCCTTCGGTACCTGTCCCCTAAGGCTTTGACTATGTTGTCCGGAATCCGGAAGGCAGGAGTTGTATCCAAGTTTGGTTAGGACAATGCAGGCTGATCACCTGCTTGTCTGACAAGTAAGATGATCCATGCGTCGGATGGGCATGTAAAAAGTCGGACCTGCGCCTGATCTCTCGCCAGTCGTGTCGGTTATTCGTCCTACTGGCTTATGAGAGTAAAGGAAGAGAGAGTGTGTTTTTGTATACTGCGCATACACTTGGGCACAATAAAATTACTCCTGCGTTTACAGCCTGGTTTCAATTGAAACTGGTCACTGTAACCGGTGATACCGGGGAGTTATATTTATATGTTTTATGCGTATTCCCTATTGATCGTCATTTTAGGTGGCTCGCATAATTTGAGAGCGCGGTCCGACTTCCCGTTCTCTCGTGGTTTCGTTCGGCTTAGATCTGATTGAAGAAAAATTTAAACATCATAGGAGGTATTGTTTACCGTGTGTTGCGTCCTTGTGTGAATAATGTGTGTTATTTTTCCTCCTCAGGATACGTGTCTCTATTCCCGATGCTGATGAAGGTGCTCAAGCCCAGCAGCCCCAAGCTGGGCAAGATCCTGGACATGCTGGACAAACCCGAGCTGCTGTGGTCACCATATGGACTGAGGTACTACTTGAAATTGACAATCTTTATATTTATTCTTGATTGGGCGTAAGAGTTCTAACCGTGTGTACGATCGTTATTCTATATTTGCAATAAGACTGCTCATCAGTGCAAACATCGAAATTGACCGTATACCATAGACGTATATATTTTAAACGACGCTTGTTGATGCAAAACCTGTCCCCACTTAAATGGCCCCATTTTTGGGGTTGTTTCGGACCATTTTGACGTTTGAGATATTGTGAAATCAACATGACTGCCATTTGAGGTATGGTGAAATCAAGTTGGCGTAACTTTTTACCCGTCTACGGTGAAGCCAAAAGGAAGGCTAATGATTTTGGCAGTCTATGTATGTATGTATGTTTGTTTCATGTAGCGTCTCATCTACTAGTCCAATTTTAATAAAGTAGGCTATATATTTTTTTAAAAATTTTGTACTTCGAAAATTGAACCAAGATCTAACATCTCAAAAAATTTTACCGAGATAATCATCACATGCTTGGTATCAAAAGAAAGGTCTTGTCGAGCACATTACAAATATGTATATATATTATATTAAATCATATCGTTTAAAACTTAAACGATATTATTTAATAAACGACCACTGCTCTACCTTGACCAATTTTGTACCTATGCATTTCTGGATTTCTATCTGAATTATTTATTCTTGTTTCGGCCTTTTTAGACCCCTTTTTTACGTAGTCGGGTTATAGTTTTTTTCTTGTATGAAGATTTGTTCTGTCAAATGTACGTCATTGTACTGTACAGTCATATAAATAGGCTTATCTTTAGTTTTGAAATATTTACCGTATACGCATAGCATAGGCGTAAGCGTAAACGCCGTGCGTACACATTTTAGTGTGAACGTACATATACATAATATACGCGTGTACGGCGCGTACGTATACGCTTGACGTATACGGACGCGTCATGCGTATACAGACCACGCCCTTCCCCCACAGATCGCTGTCCAAGTCCTCCCCCCTGCACATGGCGCGCAACACGGAGCACGACCCGCCGTACTGGCGCGGGCAGGTCTGGCTCAACATCAACTACCTCGCGCTGCACGCGCTCAAGCACTACGCGCTCGCGCCCGGCCCGCACGCCGCGCGCGCCGCCGCTCTGCACGCCGCGCTCAGGGAGAACATCGTCCGTGAGTTTACCTGTCTCTGTTCCTCTAAAAAAACTCGTCAAAATCTGTTCATACGTTTAGGAGCTACGATGCCACAGACTAACACACAGATTCACAGACACGTCAAACTTATAACACCCAACTTTCTGCGTGGATTAAAATGCGTGAGACTTACATTCATAGAATCGTTTCGTATCGGGGTTCAAGCTGACATTGCTGTGCGTGTCTATTATGCGGGATTTACATGGGTGACTAAAGCCGCGCGGCTAAATATTTACCGTTTAAACGGCAAATCGGCGAGGTCGAAAATGACTTAATTGCCGTTAGACGGTCGATTTTCTCCGTGTGGCAAAAGCCCGGCTTAGGTCACCCGTGTAGATCCCACAAAACGGTACAAGATAGTGACGTCATATCTCGGTATCTAGCTATCTTTCTAATTGCGATTGTTATAATAGGCGTCCGTTTTTATTCAATTCATAAATCGGTTCATGTTATTAACATCTCGTAGAGCATTGATAGGAGTAATAATATTTGTCCCAGGCAACGTGTTATCGGAGTACAAGCGCACGGGCTACTTGTGGGAGCAGTACAGTGGCGAGGACGGCCGAGGCTCCGGCTGCCGACCCTTCACGGGCTGGACCGCACTTCTCGTACTCATCATGGCCGAGGACTACTGAGCTGTGAGTACAGATCCGCAGTTTATGCAGTCGACTATACACACCAGTTCGCAGTTTATGTAGACGACTGTACACACCGGGTTGTGACACAGGTCCACCATTTATGTAGTCGACTATACACACCGGGTTGTGAGTACACACACAGGTCGGCAGTTTATGTAATCGAGACAAGTATGAGCCTATGGCTATTACTTATTATGGAAAATAGTGATCAGTATTTTAATTTATTTTGAGCGATGTTTGTTAACTTATAATCATACTGTAACTTACTAGATGTTTTCCGCGACTTCGTACGCGCAAAAGTTTATCTTGCTAAATAAACCGTACATATTTCAGCGAAAAAGTAGCCTATGTCCTTACCCGTGGTCTACTCTATATGTCTGACAAATTTCATCAAAAAAGGGCGTCATACACAATGTAAGGCTTATGCATCTGTAGTTAATGAGATTTGCTTAAATATTTTATTGTTATTCAATTGGTAGAATTTATTACATAATATTATGAATGTAGTTTCACGAATGTAGTAATATTTTAAATAGAGTTATCCTTATGTCGTAGACATAAGGCTGGGACTATATGATCCCGATTCCGGAACGCCGGTGAAAATTCAGAGCATGAAAATAGAACTCTGCGCTAATACAATACAGTTGAAAATCGAAGTGTTGATCTATCATTTGTGACATTGTTATTTAACTTGACACTTGTGTGTTTGACTTTCAGCTCTATTGAATTAGTGCAGAGTTCTATTTTCAGTGCTCTGAATTTTCTCCGGCCTTACGTATTCCGGATCATACTCCCAGCCTAAAGCCTGTAGCTTGGTATAAGAATTTCTTATGCGTATACAAATATCACTTTTGTAGACAACAAACACATTCAGGATTTTAGTGTTACCGTTTTAAAATATATGAGAAATAAATTTGCTAGCTCTAATATGTTATAATAGGATCGACCACAATGGTCTAACACTATGAATGTGTACATTTTCTAGGGAATTACAACTTAGAGCTAACATGATATAGTCAATTATTACTATTATTAACGTAATGTTTGAAACTTGACTATGAAACCTGTATAGATCAAACTTAATGGCAACGACTTTTGGTGTCTAAAAGCGATTCTTGTAAGTAACAATAATATGTTAGGTGCAGCGATGTATGCAGTGTAAGTGTAGCCATACACCATAATGCCTATCGTCCAATCGGCATGACGCTACCGAATGGATCAGTTAGAACTGACCGTGTAGAACGAAGAAGAACTGCAGATTCGATCAAGTCTGCAGCGTCATGCCGATTGGACAATAGGCAGAATGGTGTTTCGCTACTGTAAATGTTACGTGCTAAAATATTAGTCTTTGTGTCACAAAAGCTGCACAGAACTAAGTATCATATGAAACATGATTATGTAAAGTTAAATAGAGTAATTTTCAGGTCAAGTCTTGTGAAAAAATAAACATAGATTCATAAGTTGAAAAATTCTGAGAATGGTCATGTCTAAGGCTCGGATTACATCCATCCAGAATCTTTTCGAACGGAAAAAACAACGATGAAAATAGAACTCTGCGCTGATACAATAGCGCAGGTTTTTCCGGCCGAAGAGATTCGAGATGCATGTAGACCGAGGCTTATAGAGTGAATGTATGACTTGTATGAGTCTGAAAGGTTCTTTGAACTTTCCTTGGGTGCCATTAAAAATTAAGAGAGTCAACCACAAGGAGACAACCCCTGTATAAAAAATGTTTTTACTTACAAAATGATTTTTGTCTGCGTTTACTAATTTACCTTTAGGTTGTGGTAGGCACACGTTACTTGTTACTTTGTCTTGCAATTACCAAAAGCGCCATTCTCATGGTCCAGCTTGTACGTCTAGTAGCCGGTCAAGCTCCGCTTCAAGGCCGCGACGCTGGACTTTCAGGCTGGACCGTGAGTGTGACGCGATAAGGGTTGTCCTAAATAGTGTATGATATGGACTGGTTGAAATCTTGTTTTAACATACCAATGTTGGCTGTGGATTTTTCTTGGTTATTTTAGTTTATTTTTCTATTTTATGTTTGAGACATTTTATGTAATCTTTTTTAAAATAAATATTATATTTTTTAATAGTTCTTTTATCTATTTTTCCCACTCTATGGAAAATCCGTTTTTTTTATTACCCGACTGGGTTATGTTTTTCGCGCGTATCTTGTTTGTAAATTCCTTTATTCCCACGTATCTTCAAAACGGCTGGATGGATTTACTCGAGTAGGGTATCAAAATAAAGGAAATTAACATGAGATTTCTAAAATATACATATGTCATGTATTTAAATTAAATTAGTAATAATTACAACTATTTTAATTAAATAATTCGAATAAATTTGTAATCAATGCATGCACTTGGTAAATAGTCATATTTACCAGGTATGTGTTGGATAAAGTAAAAAATCTTAAAATAATTAATAAAATTAAAGAAACCCGACTACAAAAAAACATACGCAAGGCACTAAAAAGACCGAAACAAGATTGAGCTGAAAGCAATTATGTGAAATAATTGACATTATGTTTGGTAGCAGGCGAAACCCATTTATTTTTGTACGATTTATAATTTGCAAATGGGTCCAGCCTGCTACCAAACATAATATCAATTATTTCACATACGCTTGCAGCTCGAGCTTGTTTCAGTCTTTTTAGTGCGATGCTTATTTCCTATTTTACTTGAATTATAGATTTTTCGGTATACCCTTGGAACGGTACATGACTAACGAAAACAATCCACGGGTCGAATACATTTTAGACTGGCTCTTTATGACCCGGAAACCGTTAGGCCGCGCAAAATTCAGATTAATGAAAGTAGAACTCTGTGCTAAAACAATAGAGTTGAAATTCGAAGTATCGAGTGTCGAGCTGTTATATTAAATATATGGCATTGACCTTTGACTCGACACTTGTGTGTTCGTCATTAGATCTATTGTTAAGCGCTGAGTTCTATTTTCAGTGATCTGAATTTTCTGCGGTCTTCTGCGGATTCCGGACATTATAGTCCCAGCCATGACCTGGAGGTTTTGGAAGTCGGAAATAAAAAAAGCTTGTGGAGTTTTGCCGGAAATGTCAATGTACGACATTGTTGTTTTTGTATTTCCTGCAAAAATCGTATTAACTCGGTTCTTAATTTGTAATATTGGTAGTATTAGCGGAATATATTGGCAACACATGGAACTGTCATAATCATCTGGCAAATTCGCCCTATAAAAGACGTTACATTGTGTCATTCAATCCTTTTGCTCGTTCATCGACATTCAGGTGATATCGGAAACCGGTAGTGCGTATAAGATAGGACTTGTGAGCCATTGTGCTTATTTTATTTCGGTGTAATAATTATATCTTTGTTCGTAAGCGTTAGTTGGGTAGATTTTATAACATTTGTAAATAAGTGATAATTGCTGTTGTATAATTTTGATTGTAAGTTTCGTGTAGTTAAATAAAATAATTTTCCTTCTTAATTTTTTTTTAACAAACCATTACTTTAAGGCTTATATTAGAATATTATCAATTAGTTGTTCGTTGACATGTACAAGTGTGGGCAAGTGGTACAACTTCAAAAAGCGTGACTACTTATTTGGTCTTTGACTAGACTTAGGTCTTGACGATTTAGAAATACGGTGTTGAACTTATACGAGAATTCTAATTACCCGCCTTTAAAACCGAAGAAGATGCTAAGATTTAATTATACGTTTAAAATTTGTCGCTTTACTCCCGTCTGCGTCTGTAGCGCCCCCTATTTAACGCTATTTTACGGACACTTCATGTATGGAGATGGTAGTCGTTAATTCTATTCTCCATGAGTCGAACGCCTAAATAAAAAAAAGCTTGTTTTTTCAACTGTAAATGTCAAATTTATTTTTTTATGTCAAAATCTTAGACAAGTGTAAGTTTTGTTTTGATGTTGAGATTATTTAAAGATAAATAAGAAAAAAGGGTTTCGGGTGAAGTGCGTGATACAAGTTTTTGAAGTTATTTAAGTATTTCTTTTTCCTTTCCATTCAATTTTTCTTGTTTCTTTTCCTTCTTATTAGTTAATTTTATGTTATTAATAGAATAATTATTTTTAGTATAATAATTAGTATATTTAGTGTTGTTAGTTTAATAGTATATTAATATGAACTCTGATCCACCGGATCCCGGTGGCGGGGATGGGCTTTCGCCGGATTTATCCGTCGTCGGGACGGAATCCTCAAGGAGTGGAAAGAGACGTAATCCTGTCAATATTATTCCAATTAAACCCAAAAAAAATACGATAACTAATCCGTCTATTCAGTTAGTTTTCAACCACCCAGACTTTTTGGCTGCAAAAAAATATTCTGACATCGACTCTGGTCCATTTACGGTCCAGGTGTCGAGAATTGAACCAGACAATACTTCCGGGGCTGTTTTAAAGCCAATAAATTTTGGACAATTCCTTTTTAAAAATAATGTCAAACGCATTGTAGCTGATGGTATTAAAATATCAGGCCGCAATAGGGTGGCCATCGAGTTAGACAGTGCTGAGAGTGCTAACTCTTTTGTTAGTAATTCTATTTTAACGGACAATGGATGGGGCCTTCCCTCCGGACAGCGTTTGTGTTTGGCCGTGCCCACTGTGTTTCTTTAATTAATTCGATTTTTTCATAAAATAAAATCATTGAAGTACCAGGATAACATAAACGTAAGAGAGTGTATAACGAGTGCGAAAGGGACAAAATTAGTGAGACAGCCATATTTTGTTCGGCTGCGTTGTCTAGTTTTATAGTTCAACCACTGAAACTACGGACTTAACTTCATTTCAATAGCCAAACTACAAAGGACACCCCCAGAATCGGGTAATGTTTTGCAAATTAGCTCGGAAAACGACATACCCAACCTAGATCCCAATACTCCCTTTGACTATGTCGGGAGGAGACCGAAAAAGCAGAAACGTGCAGGAGATGAAGATCAACAGTTTGAAGAAAATTCATTAAAAGATGAGTTGCTCGTGATGTTGACAGACTGGAAAAAAGACCAAGATAAAACCCTTAAGACACTATGTGCAGATATGGCGGTATTGAAGCAACAAAACTCTAATATTCAAAGTACCACTTACGAACTCGAAAAGTCTATACAATTTATTTCAAAACAATACGAAGTTATGAAGGAAAAACTAATTTCAATGGAAATTGAACGTAAGGAAAATCTCACTTCTATAAAAACTTTAGAAAATAAAATCGAAGAGTTTGAGAAAAGGTCCAAGTCCACAGTTATCGAGTTCCGCAATCTGCCTACAACGTCACAAATAAAGCTGGAGACACAAAAGGATCTTAGCTCATCTGTTCAAAAAATATGCGGAACTTTAGATGTAAATATTACCCCTGCTGATATCAAAGATATATATCGGATTACTATAATATTATAATACATATAGGATTACTATATTATAAACTAGAACTGGAACCTCAACCGTAGTAACAGAGTTTTCTTCGACTATTATGAAAAATAAAATACTGAGCCATGCAAAGGAATTTAATAAGAAAAATATATCTAATAAGCTCTCCACTGCAACCATAGGGTTACCAGCTCCTGTCTTCCCGATCTATGTAGCCGAAAGACTAACAAACAAAAACCGTAAGTTATTCGCGATGCCTCGGGAAAAAGCTAAAAACCTTGGGTTTAAATATTGCTGGACCCACAATGGCAGAGTATTTATGAAGAAAAATGATGGCGATCAGCGTCTGAAAATCAAGCACGAAAACGAACTTGCGGTATTGAGGGGTGACTGACTAGAAGTTTTTTCTATAACTATTATAATACTCATTAACATTTCTCTTCCATCCTGTTATTTTGTATCAATTTATTTTTCTCGATGTGTCACTAGCCTAAAATTGTACCAAGCATTTTATTTCGTGCTACCCACATTTTTTTGGTTCTACTTTATGGACGATAAAAATGAATTATTTACGCATGCAAACTCACACAACAATTATTATTATATTATAAGCATAATATACAAGATTTACTCAAAAAACTACACATATTATATCACACACATAACAGACAATTCAACCTTTAACAAAACACACTACGCTAAACATTACTTATCACTTTCATTAATTCATCTTACACAATACACTATACATAGTACACAAATTTATAATCAGGGAGTCTCAATGATCTGTAACAAGATTGTTTTACACATAATATATAAATGGCTAATAATATTCATGATTTAATTGATAGTATTGATCAACTGACTACATCAGATGTTTATTCTTGCATACCCGAAGAAACGTCGCATCTGTTAAAACACCCAAACAATTACCTAAAAGTTTTTACACAACACATTCGATCTATAAATCGCAACTTTTTAAGTCTACAAACCTTTCTACATCGTTTTTCCTTTGATTGCGATCTGGTAATCCTGACTGAATGCTGGTTACCATGCTCTAGCAATATTAGCATACCACTTCTCTAAAATTATACTACCTTCAAAACAACTACCCATATTAATAAAAATGACGGCGTGGTCGTTTATGCCAAATCGGCTTTATCACCTAAATACATGGAGCTTGATTTTAATCATGTTGCTTCTGGAATATGTGTTCAAATCGATGAAGATATCGCAGTTTTATGCATTTATCGTCCACCGTCTAATGACAATATTGCTGATTTTCTTGCAACTCTTTGCCAAATTTTACTACTTGTAAGTCCGTCGTCATAACCGGTGATCTAAACATAGATATCAAGCCCAATTCACTTGACTCACGAGCAGATGAATACCTCAATACACTCGCGTTTTATGGATATCTGCCTGCTCACATCCTACCAACAAGAGAAAATAACTGTCTAGACCACACTATTATAAGAACAAAGTACCCAACACTCTCTTTTGTCTACAAATCTACAATAACAGATCATTACTAAACACTATTATGTATCAGTCATCCTATCGATAGAAATGCTTTTGCCAACGTCGCTAGTAAATGTATTAATGTAAATTAATTATTAATGTAATCACTTGACGAAGCAATTTCACAGCTAAAGCTGGACGATTATTTCTTAATCAATGATCCCAACATATTGGCGTCTGCAATAATAGAGTTATTAATTTTTACCGTAAACAAAAACTCCACACCGAAAAAAGTACCATCTAATAAAAGAATTCTAAAACCCTGGATTACCCCTGGTCTCCTGCGGTGTATGAAAAACAGGGATACCCTTCACAAGAAATGTAAACAGTCTCCAACAAATGAAATACTCACCAATACCTACAAGCGTTATAGAAGGTTTTGTACCAATATATTACAGAATGCAAAGAGAAGATACGATGCACATCATTTTTCAAAAGTTGGTAACAACCCTAAGCTACTATGGGACACTATTAGGCAGGTTACAAATACAACAAAACCAAAAAATCCTTCCTTGCAACTACTTAAAGCTTCCTCCACAAATACTCAATCTTGTAACGATGTTAATACATTTTTCGTGAATATTGGGAAAGATCTTGCAGATAATATATCTATTAACCAATCAACTCACCTTACCGCTAACACAAAATCTCCGTCTACTCCTATATGTACTTCTTTTACCCTGCAACATACAGATCCCGATGAAATAATTTCAACTATTAATTCCCTACGAACAAATGCAGCTGGATGGGATGGAATTCCTCCTTCCATTTTGAAAATGTACTCTGCCACCCTAGCACCGTTACTAAGTCATTTATTTAACCTCTGCTATGACGCTGGTATTTTCCCCAATGCTTTCAAGAAAGCCATCATTCACCCTATTTTCAAAGGAGGAGAAGGAACACTACCAAATAACTATCGCCCAATTGCAGTTCTTAGTGCTTTATCTAAAGTCCTTAAAAATTTGGTAAACAAGCGGTTAGTCACTTACCTAGAACGATTTAGTCTGTTATCTACACAACAATTTGGCTTTCGCAAAAACAAATCTACTTATGATGCTATACACGAGCTCTGTAACTTCTTGGTTGACAATTTAAATAAAAATAAGAAGGTCCTTACCATACTTTTAGATCTCACGAAAGCTTTCGATACAGTTCCAGTTGCCTCACTCATAAATAAACTCGAAATCATGGGTATCAGAGGATTGCAACTGGAATTTTTCAAAAGCTATCTTACGGATCGTTCACAGTTAGTTAGTATCGGTGGGCATAAAGGTGATGAATTACCTATTTATTACGGCGTACGACAAGGTAGTATTCTTGGGCCTACTTTATTCCTCGTCTTTGTGAATGATCTCTGTCAACTCGATATCCCAAATTTAAAAGTTATCAGTTATGCAGATGACACTGCACTTACCTTTGTAGCGGATTCGTGGCAAGATCTGGAACACAGGGTACAAAATGGATTCACATTAGCTGAAACGTGGCTCAAATCTCATACCTTAACGCTAAATACTGACAAAACTAAGTTTATCACGTTTTCTGTAAGCCCAAATTCTCAGCCAGCAACTTCACTAACTTTAAAATCGCACTCCTGCACTTCTCCCCTCAGTATATTTCAACCTTCCTGTAACTGCCGTGTATTATCCTCCGTCGATCATATTAAATATTTAGGTGTGACTATTGACAGATTTCTTAACTTTAGGATGCATATAAACGCACTGGTAGCTCGCGTTCGTAAGCTGATCTACATATTTAAAAATCTACGACATATTACAAACCAAGCTATAATACGTAAAGTCTATTACGCCGTATGTTTGCCCGTTATTACCTACTGTATCTCCTGCTGGGGTGGAGCCTCAAAAAATATCTTGAAGCCACTTGAAATTGCCCACAGAGCAGTTTTAAAGGTTGCAACTTTTCGCCCTATTAGATACTCAACCACTGTATTATACGAAAGTTGTAATGTGCTGAATATTCGGAAATTATTTATTCATTGAATAATTAATTATTTATCCTGCAACACCTAAACATCTCTTTCATTACGATTACGAGACGTCGTAAGGACAAAATATGCCAAATTCCCAAACCAATATTGTCTTTTACAAAACGATTCTTTTACTTTCTAGGCCCATTTCTCTACAATAAAATTAACCGAAGTCTGCCAATATACGAGTCGTCATATTTCACCTGCAAAAAGTTAATCCAATCTTACCTTCAAAATAAAACCTATGATGAAACGGAACATTTCATGCCATAACATATTATCGTTTCATATTATGAAAACTAATATATTTACCATGCAGTCAGTAGACTCGCATATGCATTCGGTCACACACATGCCACACATACACTCACCCACTCACACACACACGTACGCACGAACGCACACACATACACACATACACACACACACACACACATACACACATGTATGCATGCACTACCTAATAACATTATAATTACAACCGTTATATTTTTAAACCATGACCAAGCAGAACCCCTGTAAACAGTAACTTCAGTGAAATTGCTATGTAATATCCAGAGGGATAGGGACTGTTAACCCTTACTACAGGTTTATCAACCTATCAAGGGTAACAGGACTTCACCCACAGTGACTGATTGTATGTAAAATTGTGCCTAGCTATAAGTTAATTTGTACCAACTACAATCTGCTTTTTTTTTGCACCAAATAAATTATTATTATTATTATTATACAGCGACGATTCCCGCCTACAATGTGTCCCGTATGGGCATTATCCGGGAAGTTCCCGTTGAATGGTCCATGCAGGAACTGGTGGAAAATTTAGAAGTTCCAAGTGGTTGTGGACAAGTTGTAAGGGCTCGGAGGCTGAGCTGTAAATCATTCATTGAAAATTCTCCGACGTGGATTCCCACCCAGTCAGTTGTGCTTACGTTTTCTGGGCAAAAGCTACCATCACGTGTTTTTTGTTTCTATAATTCATTGCCAGTTGAAATATATAGCCTTCCGACCATACAATGCAACAAATGTTGTAGATTCGGACATATAAAGGCACAGTGTAGATCTTAGCCGAGATGCTTTAAATGTTCTGGAACACACGAGGGCGAGACTTGTACAGTGGAGAGCCCGTTTTGCCTTTTTTGTTCTGGCCTCCATCAAGCTAACTCCCAAGTCTTGTACTGAACATTCAAGACAAAAATCTATTAAATTGTTAATGTCTAAGGAAAGCATTTCGTATATAGAGGCTACTGCAAGATTCCCTCAAGTGAGGCGCTTATTTGCTGACGCTTCCAAAACCTACCGATCCTCTCTAGCTCCTCTTCTCTCTTCCAATACCTCTTCCAACTCCCACCAGTACAGCATTCATACCGAAAAACTGTAACATCTCCTTGTCGGACTCCTCCTCCAATAATTCTAGGTTATGACCATCATGCCCATCAACAAATAATTGAAAATCCTCGTTCGTCGTCTCCAAATGGGAGTGCTTGTCCCCAAGAACAAGCAACTTAAATGTCCCCTTATGGTTTAATGTCTCCAAATGAAAATATGCTAGAATTCATGTTTTCCTTTCTTACTAATTTTATCTCCCGTTTTAGCTGTTTAGTTTTAGATGGGTTACCAAACAATATTTTACCCACTTGACTAAGCTTTCTTCTTTTATTCCTCAAAATGGCACACAAAATAATTCAATGGAATTGTCGTAGCTTAAAAAATAAAAATCAAGAAATTAGATTGCTAATTAAAAAATTTAATCCTTTTGTTTTGGCCATCCAGGAAACATGGTTGAGGCCTGGTTTTCGCTTTAGAATTCCTGGTTTTTCATGTTTCCGGGATGACCGGAGTGATGGGAAGGCTGGCTCAGCAATTTTGGTCGCAATAATTGTAATTATTCATATATCCCTACCCCCTCTCATAGCGGAGGGTTAAACATTGCTATTGCCCGTGTAATTAATACTATATATGTTTCAGTGTATATTCCGGATCCTAATCCTTTCTTACTATTAGAATTTTCCCTTATCCTCCATGCCTCCCCCTGTTGTGATTCTGGGTGATTTCAACCTTCACAATATGTCATGGGGTTCTTATTATAATGACAATTTATCTTGTTCTTTACTGGATTTTATAGATGACCGTAACTATGTCATACTTAATGACGGCTCTCCAACCCGTAGGGTTTCGCCATTACAGAATCCTAGAAGCGCCGTAGATTTGTCATTTGTTTCTTCTACCCTTTCCTCTCAATGCTCCTGGTCCATTTTACCTAACTCGTATGGAAGTGATCATTTTCCAATTATTATTTCTTACCAAAATTACAATAGACCCGTTACATTTGACTCCCCTCCTAGGCAAAAATTTTATCTGGCAAAAGCTGGTTGGGATCTGTACTCTTCTGCAACGAATGAGGAGTTTCAATCTTTTCCTTTGATTACTCCGGATAACATCTTTAACATTTATCCTTCCATAAAGTCGGCTCTATTACGAAGTGCTGAAAGAACTTTGCCCATAAAAAAACACAGTGCATTTAGCATGTCGTTCCCTCCGTGGTGGGATTCTGATTGTACAGAGATTTGTAATAGACGAAAGGAAGCAGAACGAGCTTATTCATCGTCGATGTCTATGACAAATTTCCTTTCATAAAAGCGAATTGCTGCACAGGCTAAGAAACTTTTCTCCAAAAAAAAAAGACTTGGGTGGCAACTTTTCTGTGAGAGTCTATCCCCCCGCTCTCATCCTTCTCTTGTGTGGCAGAATATTAAAAGGATTCGTGGGTCATTATCAAGTGATAACCGACTTTCAAATAATCCCTCATGTTGGATTGATTCGTTTGCGGAAAGACTGACTTCACCTTTAGTCCCGTCACAAGAAGAATTAACAACTTAGAAAATTCTGGTTCGGTTACAAGTGACCTCGAGGCTCCATTCTCGTGGGAGGAATTTCAGTTGGTGCTGGGAGCCCTAAAGGATTCAGCCCCTGGAATTGATGGGACACCTTACTAGTTTATAGTTAAAAGCAGTATTACCGCACAAAAAATTATCCTTCAGGCTCTTAACGCTATATTTCAGTCAGGTCTTCCTCCGTCGGAATGGAAGACTCAGATTATTATACCTGTATTAAAGCCAGGAAAACCTGATGGTGTTCCATCTTCATATCGTCCTATTGCTCTCTCTTCAACACTGGCAAAAATTATGGAACATTTAATTAAAAATCGACTGGAATGGAATATTCTCCCTCATACCCAGTTTGGCTTTCGTAAAAATGTAAGTACTATGGACTGTTTAGGTATCTTTGTGACTGATGTCCGTTTAGCATTTTCCAAAAATGAGTCGATGGTAGGTGTTTTCCTAGACATGCATCTGCATATGATAATGTCCTACCAGTGCTTAGACAAAAATATTTAGATTAGGTGTACCAGAGAAGATGGTCAACTACATTTCTAACTTCTTATCATCTCGATCCGTTATTATCAATCATCAAAATTTGTTTCTACCTCCTATATCCGTTTGGAAAGGACTTCCACAAGGTTCTCTTCTCAGTCCTATTTTATACAACATTTATACCAGTGACCTTGAACTCTCTGTCGGTTGCTTTTGTAGTATACTGCAGTATGCGGATGATCTGACTTTGTATATTTCATGTATAGATATTATTCAAGATGTCAATCGACTTAGCTCTGCTGTACTCTACTTAAGTGACTGGCTGGAGGATCATGGTCTTTCTATTTCTATTGAAAAGAGCTGTGTAGTGGTTTTCTCTCGTATTAGAAATTTTCCTAATGTTTCTATAACTTACAACAATATTTTTTTTCCAGTTAGGGATAGTGTTAAGTATTTGGGCGTATATTTGGATTCCAGATTGTCTGGTTCATACCACATTAATAATTGTCTTAAAAAGGCGGAAAGAAATTTAAATGTCCTCCGCCCCTTATCGGGAATTTAGTGGGGCTCACACCCATATGTTCAGAGACTTGTGTATAATGCATTGATTCGTAGTCAATTGGATTACGAGTCTTATCTATTAGAACTGTGTAATAAAACAAATTTGAAAATGTTTGATAAACTTCAGGCAAAATGTTTACGGTTAATTATAGGTGCAATGAAATCGTTCCCAATTAATGCACTTCAGGTAGAGTGTGTGGAGCCTCCTTTGGCTCTTCATGGACAGTATTTATCTGATAGGTTTATGTTTAAAGCCTATCAGTGGACCTCTCACTCTCTTATTAATAAACTTTCTTCTCTACTACAACTTTCATCTATTAAGTATTGGACACATAAAAGTTTGCCTTGTCTTTTGAAAAGTTATCAAAAACTCGTATTCTTGCCTTGTCCAGTAGCTCAATTCCCCATTAATCCACTGTTCGACTCTTCATTCTCCTCTCTTATATTTTCTCCAAATGTTATTTTAAATTTTCACATTACAAAAGGTTCTCCTTTTGCTCTGAACATATGGGTGTGAGCCCCACCAAATTCCCGATAAGGAGCGGAGGACATTTAAATTTCTTTCCGCCTTTTTAAGACAATTATTATTAATGTGGTATGAACCAGACAATCTGGAATCCAAATATACACCCAAATACTTAACACTAACCCTAACTGGAAAAAAAATATTGTTGTAAATTATAGAAACATTAGGAAGATTTCTAATACGAGAGAAAACCACTACACAGCTCTTTTCAATAGAAATAGAAAGACCATGATCCTCCAGCCAGTCACTTAAGTAGAGCACAGCAGAGCTAAGTCTTCGTAATAGAGCCGACTTTATGGAAGGATAAATGTTAAAGATGTTATCAATATGTGATTTGAAGCTATAAATGAACATAGTGTCTACAAATGGAGTAAAGACAAAATATATATATATATATATATTTTCATTAATTTTATTTTATTTATACTAGTAATTATAACTTGTATCTGCATGAGGTACCCATGAAGTCATTGCATGAGCCATTCCCTACACTGTACGCCATCAGCTTTTCACTGAACATCTGCTGCATCACTCTGACGTTGGCAACTCCTATTACAGGGAAGGCTATGCCAAAAGAAGAAGAAGAAGATTATTTAAATAGAGGAATGGAAAATTCGAAAACGCAAGCAAAAATCAAAATACTGTAAAACCGTAAGTTACACTTAAAACTGCTGTATTTGTAAAACTTTTCTCCTGAGTAAGACGATGTATTGCTACGTTGCACCTACTTTTAATACGTCTCCTCTATCTTCATTTTATTTAGTGCTTGTTCGTTGTCGTATCCTAGTTCTACATTAATATAGTTGATTAAACTAATAATAATTGTAATTAAATCAAATTTCGTAACTTTGTTCAAGTAAAACCCATAATCAATTTACAAAGCACATCAGAAAATGGTTGATAATAACAATTATTATTCTTCCAAAGGAAACACAAAGAGATTCATGTTGGAATCACTGAACAGACTAATGGACGACTTGAGTGCGATGGATAAAGATCATTGTGATCAATTTGTATGTGAGTATTTTAAGTGTTATAAGTTTCACCCCACCCCACTAGTTAAAGTGTTGTGGACTGATATTTGTGGATTTTATGTTCTATAAATATGATTCAGTTAGAAATACATTTGGTGGGAGTTTTGCCGGGGAGTTCAATGGGTGACGTTGTGGACTCTGTATTCTTCATAAATTTGTGTTATTTCGGTTCTTAATGTGTAATATTGGTAGAATATTAACCGTTAAATATACGTTAACATGCACAAGTGTGGGCAAGCGGTACAACTTCTAAAAACGTGCTATTTTGTGTTTCCCCAAAACTCCCTAGGAACTTTTAGTAAAGCTTCTACCACTTAACTGAATCGATTGACATGACTCATGGACTGCACTGACTATTTATTTAGACTTTGACTAGACTTTAGACTTGACGATTTAGGAATACGGTGTTGAAAATTGAAACGAAAGTTCTATTTCCCGCCATTTTTATCTTGACACTGGCAAATGGTTATAAGCCGATGCCATATATAAATAATAAAAAAATACATTTGGTGTTATAGGTTGAATACTATGTTACATATTGGTAGCATATTTATAATATGTACTAAGTTTTGTAGCAAAATAAATCAGAAAAAAAAAACAGCAGGAATTATGTTGTCTAATAATATGTGGTAAGATAATGTTTTCTTTTCAGCGGATATTGTTGTTAAGAAGGAACCCAAAGATTTTATTTATGTAGAAGAAATATCACATCATGTTAAGCAGCAACAAAATATAGTAGGACTTGACAGATTTACATCTGAAGTACCTATAAAACAGGAATTGGATGAATTTACTATCATAGGCTATGGTAATATTTTGCCTAAAGAGAATTATGATAAACCACAACTGCATTTCATGACAGACATTATTATAAAGAAGGAAGACGAAAACTTGGATTGCCAGTTTCTTAATTGGTAAAAAATTTAACTATTTAACTTTTAAGCTTTGTCTGTCAAGTGACTTAAGCTTTTTCTGCAAAAATATCAGAAAAAAAGAGCAAAATTGAATAGCTTATCCATTCTTTTTAGTAAATGGGGAAAATGTAGAAATCTAACTCAAAATATGATTTCCTTGATGTTCATATAAGATCTTATGTAAACAAACATAATATATTATGTAAACTATAATATACAATTATAGATATAACTATATATTATAGTTATATTTGTTATGTTTCAGCTTAGAAGATTTCAAGAATAAAAATCTGAGAGTAGTTTTAAGGAGATTCAAATGTTTCATGTGTGACCATTGTCCATGGTTTTATAAAACAAAAAGAAACTTAGTGAGGCACATTCACTCAAAACATTTTTTGTTGTTTCAAAACCCCCACAATGTTTCAAAATCATTGATCTCCTGTATAATTTGCAACAAGAAATTGCTTTACAAAAGTTGGCATGAACATATGACTATAGTTCATTCCGTCAATAATTTTCTGTGCAAACTTTGTCACAAGGTATTCAAACATAAAAAATATCTTAAGAGGCATGTGCTGCGCATACATGAGAACATCAAACCCACATGGATACTTTCAATTAGTCCTGTGGAATGTCCCTTGTGCCTTAAGATGTTTTCTAACAAGCATGCTCTTCACACGCACAACAAAACATGCCATAGCGAACAGACATACACTTGTAAAGTGTGCTACTCAACATTAAAGTGCAAAACATACCTCAATGTGCACATGAGAAGAGTTCATTATGATGATGGGAAGATGCATGTCTGTGATATTTGTACCAAAAATTTCAAGTCCCCACGGTATCTAAAAATTCATAAGAAAAATTCACATTATTCATTATAATTTTTACTGATACCTAGGCTGTATTAATACTGAGTACTCCATATTGTGCCTTTTAGTGATTTAAGGGGCTATTTATCTTTCCCCAAATTTATCGAAGAGAGAGATTTATAAGATTGTTGATATACTATTAATTTTTTTACTTCAAGATGTTTATAGAAAAATAAAATTAATTTATTACTTTAGTAAAAATGTTTCTTCACTAATGCAATGTATTTTATTTATCAAATATTTCTAACACCAACAAGCAGTAACGGTTTTGTCCTTTAGCTAATTTTCTGTTAGTAATTTTCGAGTTACCTGATGAATGTGAATGGATGATGAATGAAAAACCTTGCTATTGAATTTTGTTGCAAAGTATTCTAGTTTGAAGTCTATATTTTGTAGGCAAAGTAACAAGTATTAGTTTTGGTTATAATTTTATTGACAGCAATTACAACTAAACTATATTACTTATTTTACATACAGTCATACCACGTGATCACATTCTCAACAATATCTAGTTTAATTAAAGGTATTTATTCATTTGTTTTAACTTCTTTTTCATTAATCTTTTGTTTTTCGAATAAGATCCTTAACTTTTCACTGGCAGACATAGGGAGCCTGTTGTTGGCACCAAACTCGGCGTCAGGTAGTGAGGCTGTGTTGAGCTCGGGGTTTTTGAATGTGAACGGAGTCCAAGGTCCCTGGACTGAGGGGTAGTCTGTGTACTGGTACTTCCTTAGCCGGGCAGCGGCAACATCCCCCTGCTGTGTCCTCAACACCTCAATCCATTTTGTTATTTCTGAATTGGTTTTGTTGTGCATGTTCATCCATACTCTGTCACCATTCACTGCAAGTGTTAAAGTTTATTGAAAATATGGCAGCTGTTCATAGTTTTGAGTTATCACATTCAATTTATGTAATGAGAGAAATTAGCTATAACCATAGTGGCTGTCAGCTGATATAATTTTATGAAGGAAAAAGGGGTCGCAATTTGAAAAAAACGTGTTTAAAAAATATTTTATAGCTCCAAAAGGTTAGATTTAATAAAATCTACTTACAATATTCACCAACAACAACTGGGCTGCGGTGTCTTCTTGGCTTAAGATATACAACTACACCAGGATTTTCTTTGGCAAATTCAACCAAGTCTTGTTCTATGAAGTCTCTGGAATAATTAATTATTTATTTTACAAAACATTTGTGATGAAGTAATGAATGAGACATAGTAATAAATTATTTAACTATTTCTTACCGTAATCCTCTACTACCACCATGGCTTTTACAGAATTTGAGGACAATTCTTTGTAACTGACATACATATCGACCAACTCCATTTTGAAGAGGCGCCCTAACGAACGCCGAATTCATAAAAAGGTTTTTATTAGACATTTTGGTTATTAAATTATTTTTTCAAAATACTAAATATTTCTAGGTTATCTGTCTCTTAGATGAAATTTCAAATTTGACGTTTGTGTATTTTCTCCATAGACAAATTTAATTTTTTATGAATCTTTATTTAGAAGCGTTGCACTAATAGGCATGTTGCCTAAAAAAATTTTTTTCGTTTATTCGATATTTGACATGTTAATAAACAATCTAGAACCCATTTTCGTGTGTCTTATAAAATAACGAGGATACAAACAATTTAAATTTACAATATGAAAGCGAGCGATATATCGACCTGTGACGTCACGAGTTGCACCGCCATACATTTGTCATTACAAAATGTATGGCGGTGGCAACTTGTGACGTGTTCGCGCCAACCCTAGCGCGACGTTTAGAATAAACACAAAGGACATCACTACGTGATGTATGGCCGACCGACTCAGGGGCGCTGTCAGAGAGTGACGAACACTTGCATTGAGATCTCCTTCCGCGCCGGATGCATTTTCAGCTCATCCCGAAACCTAGTGAACGCGAACGCGTGTGCGCATATTTATTTGTGCTCGTTAATATAATACCAAATTCGCCGGCGAACCGCGATAAATCTATCGATAATCCGCTCAGCTGCTGTGTAGTGTAGTGAGAAGAAACCTCCGCCCAGATACAGAACCACCAGCTCAACAATAAGCTCCGCCCATCGTTTACAAACATTTGAATCAAATAGAGTAACAAAAATTAACTCAAATTCACTCACACTTAAGTGGCGTCATGTACCTTCCCAATTAAATCCTGCTGACTGTGCAAGCAGAGGATTATCAGCTCAAGCTCTCTCCGCTCATGATTTATGGTGGTCTCCTCCTTGGCTCAAATTGCCAGAGGATGCCTGGCCCAAGATGCCCTCAGCTCATACTCGACAAGACTTGCCAGGGCTCAAACCAAAAAATACCAGATGTTGTACAAGACTCAGCTCATCAGCTCATTCCATTGGCGGATCAAGCTTATCATACTCCTGCGCCCATTGATCTCATTTTAGGCTCAGACGTTTTGGGTCACGTTTTGGATGGTACTAAGATTGCTTTGGGCCCGGGGAAGCCCATAGCCTTCGGCACGATTTTTGATTTTGCACTCATAGGACTCGTTGAGCACTCATGCGATTCACCTGTAGCTCAAGTTGGCTCTGCTCATGTTACTCATACTCATTATACTCAGTCGGCTCACTCTACACATTCTGCTCATTCTACTCACGATATTTGCAAAAGCCTGGAAAGATTCTGGGAGTCGGAAGAACCCCAGCCTCGTTCTGCTCATTCAAACCCGCTACACGAGCAATGTGAACACATATTCAGCTCAACCACCATTCGTGACGATTCAGGCCGTTACATGGTGACTCTTCCCTTCTTATCAGATGCACCCGTATTAGGTAGTACTCATGCTATTGCTCTACGTAGATTTCTCAATCTAGAAAAACGGTTGCAATCCGATCACACACTGCGACAAAAATATATAGAATTCATGAATGAATACATAAACTTAGGACACATGACACCGTGTCATCCGTCTACATTTACTCATAAACCTCATTATTATATTCCTCATCATGGCGTGTTCAAATCAGGTACTGACAAACTCCGCACAGTATTTGATGGCAGTTGTAAGTCATCCAATGGAGTCAGTTTAAACGATTGCCTGCACACAGGTCCAGCACTTCAACGAGACATTGTAGATATTATTATATCATTCCGCGCACATCGTATAGTATTCAGCACTGACATAAAAATGATGTTTAGAAATATTCTCTTAAGACCTCATAATAGATCACTATCATCGCATACATTGCCACCCTGGCACGGACACGCTACATGCTATTTTACGTCAGCAATTTTGGATATTATCTGCCCGCCGCATTATAAGGCACAGAACGTTTAAATGCATAAGATGTTTCCGTTGCCGCGCTCAGCCCGAAGTACCTGTCATGGCTGACCTGCCAGCTGATAGAGTCATACCTCAGCCCGTATTTAGTCACGTATCAACGGATTTCGCCGGACCGTATCTGCTCTAATCAAGTCAATTACGTAATGCTAAGTTAATTAAGGGATATTTTTGCATATTTGTTTGCCTCACTACAAAGGCGGTTCACTTAGAACCAGTCTCATCGCTCACTGCCGAAGCGTTTATTGCAACATTACAAAGGTTCTGCTCACGTCGCGGACTTCCGGTATTGATACGTTCGGATTGTGGCACAAATTATGTAGGAGCTAGGAATCATCTACTAGAGGTACAACAATTTCTCAATGACAATAACGACGCCATTTCTCATAAACTCTCAACTCAAAATATAACTTGGTTACTCAATCCGCCTAAAGCCCCATGGATGGGAGGTATCCATGAGATTAATGTTAAATCCACAAAGCAACTTCTATACCGTGTTATTGGTGAGCAACACCTCACTTTCGACGAATTCTTAACTCTGCTCACTAGAATCGAAGCTGTGTTAAACTCTCGGCCCATCAGTCCACTTTCGTCCGATCCCACGGACTATCAGCCCCTTACTGCTGGCCACTTTCTCATTGGCCGTCCGCTCACAGCTCTCCCCGAGCTGACTCTAGATGAAAGAGTAATATCTCCGCTCAAACGCTTTCAGCTCATTCAATCACTCTCTCAGCGCTTTTGGAACCTTTGGACCAAGTCCTACCTCCATACCCTTCAAATCCGCTCCAAATGGCTTTCCTCTTCCTCTCCACCCAAAATTGGAGAACTGGTTCTGCTCAAGGAGGACAATTTGCCTCCTCTACAATGGAAGATGGGAAGAATCTCACGTCTGCTACCTGGGAAGGATGGAGTCATCAGAGTTGTGGACTTGGACACGACTCAAGGCCAGCTGCGGAGGCCTGTCGGCAAGATTGCCCGGCTCCCACTGGATTCTGCTCAGGATGGGGCTCAGCTCGCCGCCTGTGCGGGCCCCCCAGGATGTTCGCGCCAACCCTAGCGCGACGTTTAGAATAAACACAAAGGACATCACTACGTGATGTATGGCCGACCGACTCAGGGGCGCTGTCAGAGAGTGACGAACACTTGCATTGAGATCTCCTTCCGCGCCGGATGCATTTTCAGCTCATCCCGAAACCTAGTGAACGCGAACGCGTGTGCGCATATTTATTTGTGCTCGTTAATATAATACCAAATTCGCCGGCGAACCGCGATAAATCTATCGATAATCCGCTCAGCTGCTGTGTAGTGTAGTGAGAAGAAACCTCCGCCCAGATACAGAACCACCAGCTCAACAATAAGGTCAGTCCCAGATTTCTCCAGCCCTCACATTAACCTATATACCTACTTCCCTCAGCTCAAAGTCGTATGTGTAAGTTCCTAGCTTACACATGACGTAACAAATCGTTTTGCGAGAAAGATATTGGCAATATTTTTTATTTGCATATAATTTTTAATCGCTTCAATCTAAATACCTATTTCTTTAAGATTGAATAAAGATACATAAATCTAAAAGAAACAGGTATTTATATTGGGTATAACATCGAATAAACGAAAAAAAATTTTTTAGGCAACATGCTGTTGCATAATAACAACAGTAAGTTTAAGAGATGTAATTGTCAATGTCATTTTTGACATTGACAGGTGTCACGAGTAAAGCCTATTTTCGTATAACATAAAGGCTATTCTCATTTCTCAGTGTAGAATGTAGACGTATTTGTGTTAGACATATCTCATAATATGTAATACGTATCTGTGTTAAGCACCAATAAAGGAGAATATAAGTATTGTTGCTGTATTATTATCATCACCACTCAAGCGTAAGAAGGACATACATATCAAGAGGTCGTAGCCCGCTACACATGCCTATTTTTGTAAACATATTAAAGGCATCGTACACAGCTATTTAAACTAAAACCAATAATATTATTTTGAAACGTGCTAAGGATAAAGATACCATTCGAAAATACAAAATCTTTAAGCAAGGATTGAAAATGATAAGATAAACAAAATATTTTCTATTTTTACATACAATTAATATTCGGTTCCTCGGTCCTTCAATTCCTTAATTTTTTTTTATAGCGATTATTTTATTGTGCAATTTTGATTTTTATACAGTTTTAATTTGAAAACTAGAAAAAATTTAATCTCATCTATTTGGCCATAGATCACCTTTTCAAGTCGGTTTTACTTTCTACAATAGATGAGTCTGCACTAAGAAAATAGCCCACTGGCCAACCCTCATCATAAATTTTACCCAAACAATATGCATTGGTAAATAAAAGTTTTATTGTTATTAAAATTTTATTACACAAAATTAATATTTACATCACATTGTTCTTATACCTATTTCTCTTATAAAAAATTGCACCTAGAATAATTATGTAAGTACGAAAACTGAGAATATCAATCAGCAGTAGTAACTAGAAACTAGAAACAATACCCAATAGCACTGACCTGAGTCCAAGATATTTAAAGGGACAAACAAGTCAAAGAGCTTATCCATTTGTTGTTGATTTCTAAAAAAAGGTGGCAAAATCGAAACCATTTAGCCCTCGTTCAGCATTATTTTCAGAATTTAGAGTGCCCGCATATGTTAAAGTACTTATATAAAATGCATTTTCCTAGCCTCAACTAGAGTTTCATATAATTCAAAATTAAAACATACTCTAACTACTTCCATTTTAAACACAATATTAGGTATATTGTGTTCTTCTACTTCTACTATACATTTTTTCTACTATACATTTTTTTCCAACTTAAACAGAAACTAAACAAAAGAGAAAATACGATTTTTACACAGTTCTTGATTGAGTAAGTATTTTGCTAAATTATGTATTAAGTACCAAACATATTTATCCTTAAATGCTCTTCATCTTCATTATTTTTGAATGGCAAAGATCATTAAGCATAACATTCGATATACTTGTAGCAAAAGCACACATTGACATAAGGCCATACACGTTTATACTTAAACTAGTACAATACGTTTATGCATATCACTTATTATGGCACTGTAAGTTGAGTTATTATTTAAAATATATGTAGTGAGGGACCGGGGCGTAGCTCCTTCTGTATCAATTATAATATGGGGACCCCGGCAATTTTCTACTCACCACTCGGGCGGGGGGCCCCCTTTTATGATATGGGGCCCCCGAAGGCTCGCTACGCTACTGGTAAGGGATTAATATATTACACATCTAAATACACATTTAATCATTCAAGTATTACAACTCTTTCCATTTGTATTTAACAAGGACAATCTTCAATAACATGAAAAAGGGCAATGTTCATTCTCTGCAGATCTAAAATTGCCTAATGTGTTTGATAGTTTTTTCCTCGCCTACTGCCTGTCGAACATATCAATTTTCTCCTTCAGCTGTTTAATTTTGCCGGGCACCTGTACTGCGGGTAGTTCGATACTCTGCGACCGGCGGCGGCCTTTTTGTAAGTCGTCCGTGGGCCGCTTGCTGTCAGGCGGCAGCGGCTCAAGTTGCGGCAGTGTCGGTCGGCGCTTCGATTCGTGCGCACGCGAGCACTCCCCTAAAATTTAACGTCTATCTGTAGGCAGAATGAGAAGCTGTTGGTATAAGCGAGAAAATGTTAAGCGATAGTAAAGCTAAGTGCAACGTATTTACATTTCTTTATTGGGTGTTGCTTGCATTATAAGCTATAGACACAGTGCAGAGCTAAACACAAAACAAACGTTAATTTCGTGTGTAGCAGTAGTGGTGTTTGGTTCTACTGTGTCAATACTACTTGGAGAAAATTGTGAGTGTAGTTTTTGTATTAAGTAATTTTATTAGAATAATTAAGTTCTCCTCGATAACGTTTCAGTACACCTACGGCTTCTTCAACAGTCTCAATACATATTTGTATTTTTCCCATTCTCTATTATGTGGTAATTAAGTATGTATGAGTAATTTTGTTACGGTACCTTCTTATGTCTTGTGAATATATGGTGGTTACTAGTAGTGTGCTTTGTAGGTACAAGCATTACGAAAGAAACAAGAAGTAGAAGCTCATACGAAAACAAAGTAACTACAGTCGAAACTGAATATAACATCGTTTACAAGGACCAATCGGTTATTACAACCGAATAGCAAGGGTTCGGCCGATTCCCTACGTAAACTATTAAGTAAACATACCACCCGTAATAACATCGGATATAGCGACAATCGCTTATAACAGCGAAACTTTGACATTCATCGGCAATAACGACCAACCGCTTACTTGTACCAGTAAAACAAAACAATACGGACAATATTCATACTTATTACTTATTTGTGAAGGAACATTGACTTATTGTTAGCTACGCATTTTCTCCCACTCCATCCGTTTTTCTTCCATACTCTGTGCACTTTGACTTTGTATTTTTCACGACTGAAATTATAATTTCAATCGTGAAAATTTTGTGAATACTGCGATTCTTCACTGTGCGAATGACAGGGTGAATTTTTTTGGCAACAAGTTCTTATTACGCCATAGTATATAGTTAGTGTATATTGCTTATAACAACTATCGAACATAAAGTCCGAAATTATAGGGTCCCATCGATGTCGTTATATTCGGTTTCCACTGTAACTGTATAGGTATGCTGGTCTGCACGCAGCGGTCCCGAATTCAAAAGGAGATCACATCCAATAACGACTTACGAAGTATTTTTACCTTGGCAATTGGCTTACGTTGGGATGTTCCGGTACGTAACTTCTAAAGAATACAACTTCTTAATACTTTACCTTTTCGCCTGGAGGCGTTCATCTCATCAGTGACTAGCTGCTCGCAGCCGTCCGCGCGCGTCCGAGCACCCAAGTTTTGGCACCTGTAAATATAAAATCCTATGGATAGAAATCTCTTTGCAGTTTCCACTCGAAGGTATCTATTTTTTGAGTCTTTAACAACGAGGGTGTTTGATATTTTTTCTGCCGCTAGGGGGCAGACCCAACGCAGACAAAATGTCATCTGGTGGAGTAAGTGGTATCAAAAACGGTCAATAAGAATTTTCGATTCCAGGCGGCGCTCGGTAGCCCGACGGTCCTTGTCGTGTCAAAAAGCTGTCAGATGTCACAAATTTAAAAACCCTCATTGGCTGTCCTTCCTTGACTTGATAAGGCGCTTATTTTTTCTGATTTTTGAACCATTGTAACTGGATTGTGGACCTTGCGTTTTTGTCAAAGTAAAAATTCATATAAAGATTTGTCATGGGATGATTCAGACGATTTTGGAGGGAAATTAGTTCTTGGCACTTAGATGCCTTACCCCTGGATATATACCGTATCCTTTCGACAGGGGTTCTTGAGACCCTACGACCCCCTGGATCCACTACCTACCCCTGTTCGACGAGCAGCTTGGTGAGCCTGGCGACCTCGGCCCGCAGCAAAGCAATCTCCATGTCCCGCTTCAGGATCTCCTGCTCCGCCGCGCTCTCCCGCGCCGCCAGACGCGCGCGCATGTCGTCAAAACTGCAAGTTGCAAATATTATAGAATGTGTGAAAGTGACAACCAGTTAATGACAGCGTAAGATATTATCATCATATCATAAAATGTAAGAGACATCTCTTGGAAAATAATCATGATGATTATTATATTACTGACGTTTTTAGCAATACATGTAATAGGTACCTACATCAAATTCTTCAAGTTTTCATAGTGTTTAATTTCTGCCACTATCGAAATGAAGAAGCATTAAGACTGTTACGATACTAATGCCTATAGATTCTTACAGTAGGAGGAAGTTGGTGCGGTGTATAAAATTTAAATTTAAAATGTTCAAAATAAAAGTATCAATGTGATACGGATTTCACTGATTCGTTACCAATGTTGCAATAATTAAAAAGTTAAACTTAAGTAGTAATTTAATATATGAAAATAACTTTTCGAATGAACTTACAGTTTCCTCAGACACGCACACTTCCTCTGCAAATGCTCGATCTGTTCCTTCAGGCCCTTCTCCAACTTGCTCATCTTCTCCGCGTCTTCTCCCGCCTTCTCTCTCAACTTTCTCTCCCTCTCCAAAGCCTCTCTATTCATTAGTTAGTTAAGGGTAAAACTTGTTAAACAACTTGTAAAGTGTATTTTTTTAATGTTGGCCAAATATTTGTATTTTTCTTATTTTTTTTCTTTAGCTTACTTCACTTTTAGGGTAATTTATTTATTTTATGTAAAATTTATTTAATCGGTAGTCGGTACTAGAATTTCATGGATTTGTTTTGAACTTCACTAGGCTTCAATAAAAAGAAGTTGTTATGTAATTAATATTTAACTTTAATAATTATTAAAACAAATAATACATGATTTAGGTATACCTAAATTAAGAGGTGGCACACAGAACTCATTTTGATAAATGTTTTAAATGAAATGAATTTTGAACGTTAACTCAAACGGTAAATGAATTTTATGTGCTTACGTGAATTTTTTGGTCCTTCAATGAGATTCTCAGTCTGACAAATTATCTTATTAAACAAAATGATACGAATGAATTTAATGTTTGAGATGCTTTTTATTCCTCATATAAAAGTACAAAAGTAAAAATTTGGAACAATGACTAGATAAAAATATTTATTCTTAATATAAATTTGTATAATAGAAGCATTAAAAAGTCCTGGGCAGTTACATTTCAATAGGTTATATAATAATATATTGCACACGTTAATAAAAGCTTGTTAAAGCAACATCACAAAAAACAGTTAAAAAAAATTTGGTCCTTAAATTTCAATTTCTAGACATATCTCTAAAACTGTTTTAAGAGTATTTCATTATAAAATATTTTTTGGTGTTTTTTAATTATTATATTTTTTAACTGGGTTAAAAAACATGCAAAAGCTATTTTCTTTCTTCCTTATTCATACAGTAAGACCACGACCTCAATGTCTTTCGGCAAGTTGTTTTCCGTTAAATGTCATTTCCATAGAAAAAACTAAGATTGCCGAGGGCCATTAGTAACATGGTTTTACTATAATATGTGTAAATTATTATTTGGCATACAAACATACCTACTGTTTTAAGAAACATTATTTCTATAACTCTCAACATTTTAATACAAACAATCAAACTAAAGTAAAAAACTTAATTAATCTAATTAATTGGAGCACGTGTCTACAGAAACCACTACTATGTGGCTCTTTTATTTTATTTGTTATTATTATTATGCGACTAGACTTTATATCTTCTATATATCTTGATATAGAAGTAGAGTGCGAGTGAGAGGAGAAACGTTGCGAGAGCGAGACGGAGCGAGCCCATGAGTGCGCACGCGCAGCTCGCCGCCAGTACGCCGACGCAGCTGCAGCTGTCGACAAGCGACGATCGGTGATTCCCCGCGTCAGGGTTGCAATTTTTATATGGGAAAATATGTCAAGTGAGAAACTAAGTGCACTTTTTTCAACTTTAACGTTGTTTCGTGCTATTATGTTATTTTACCTTTACTGTTTTGTTCATCATCTCTGCGCCATTGTTAACACAGCACACTAACTTTGTTAATTTTAAATTACATAAATTGTTTAATCGTACAGAATTGTACATTTACTGTATTGAAATGTAAATACTGCCTTTTGGACTTTTAAGAAAAATTTATTAAATATAATAATAATTGTTCATTTATCAGAATAATTTAATTTTTGATATGGTTATGGTATGTAGTGATTTTTCAATAAATTCCTCTTAGCTGTAAAATAACTATTTTAATGATAAAATAAATACTCATCATTATCAAGTCTTAAAGAGGATTTTATAGATTTTTGAATAACGATGGGTTAAATTGTTCGCAATGTGTGAAAATGTTAACGAATGTATTAGAATATTGGTATGTTTAGAAATTTCTTGTGACTTTTGGTTAGCAATAAATAAAATACTAAAAATGATAGATAATAAAATACTAAACGTGTTCTAGTTAATTAACCCATTAGTAACAAATATATCGACAATTTCGTCATGCGACGGGTAGCCAAATTACTCCAAAAGACAATATTTTTGTGTAAATAAATATATTTTATGTAAATTGTACTTTATTCGTACCTAAAGGACAAATTTTGCTACCATTTATGTTATGATTGTTAGAATTATAAGGTATTAATGATAAATTGGAATTTACATGAAATTAGTTTATTAATATACCTACTTTTTTCGGTAACTCATTTTAGGATGTATCGCAATCTATAAATGAGTATTCTTGAAAGCTTTCGAGACCGAATTTCATGGATTTTCTCAAACATGCGATAAAATATCATCCACGTAAACTACTGTGGCACGCAATACGAATATATCTTACCTCAGCTCCTGTTCAGTGACTGCTAAGGTACGTCCGATTGCAGCGGTCTCCAACTTCAGTCGATCCAAGTCCGATCCACCCAGCTTCAATTGTGATTGCAGCTCTGAAAGAAAATTATTAATTGAAACCATGCGATACATCATGGCTATATCTGGAAGTATCAATTTGCCAAGATGTAATGTAGCTTTAACAATGTCAACTTCAAAAAAATAATTTCCAATTTCCAATAATAATTACAGCTTTATTATATTATAAACTATTAAGAAATAAACGCGTGCATATACAATAGAAACTTCTCATTATTTGTTGAACAATTTTTTAACACCTACAAACATGTTGCAGTATTTACCTTCAATTTCAACCAGCAAGTCCTTCTCTCTCTTGGACCTCTCCTCTTGCCCTTCCTGCTGACACTCAGACTTCATTCGCTCTAAGCAATGCTCTTTATCAGCCATAAATTGCTCCCATTGCTCCTCTGCAATAAATATAAATATCATGTTTAGTTCCGTGCTCGAAGCGTTTCTTTATTACAGTATACATGTTGTATTTTTGTCAAAATATCTAAAAATCAATCAAGTTCAGCTTCTGTTAGAAGTGCGTCAATATTGAAATGTAACAAATAAACAACATTGACTATCATCAACGCTTTACCCATTTCCAGTCGATGTTTTTCTTTAAGTTTATTGATTTGGTCATTTTTCTCAGCGATGAGGTTTCTTTTCGTAACATCTAACAGTTTTTGGGCTTCGACGGCTGCATTTTTTGCTTCTTCTTCTAGTAAGCTAAATCTTTCCGCCCATTCTTCTATTATTTTCTCTGAAAATTTTATGCAATCAACATTTTAATTATTTTTAAAACATCATATATTATTTCCAACTCAAACAGGATTAACGTCACAGTTAAAAGGTAAATTAACTTTTTATATACCTTTTTCTTTTTCGTATCTTTCTGTTAACGCTTCAATGTTATTGGCGTAGTTTATATCTGCCTTATCCAGTAGGTGCCGCAGCTGGAGGATGTCCCAGTCAGCTTTACTGTTGGCTTCTGCTATTGATTTCTCAAACTGAGATTCTTTGGACGCTAAAACTTCTTTGAGATTTTCAAACTAAAAGGCAGATTTATAAGAATTTTTTATTATACGTGAAATGCAATAATGTGCGAAAAGAAATCATTTTAGAGAGTACATTTATGCAGTAATATGATTTAGTATTATTTCTTCTAGAATAGCGCAAAAGGTATATGACTATTTATGATATTATTTTTGGTAAAATAAATCTGTAAACATACCCTCGTCGATAGCTCCCTTAGTTTTCGCTCAGCATTCCTGCTGTCTTTTTCGTGCTCGGCTCTCAACTGCGCAAGAGCAGCGCGCGTGCGCTCAGCCTGTACTCGCTCTAGTGCCGCACGCGCGCTCGCTGCACTCGCGAGCGCCTCTGTGTGTTCGGCGCGCAGGGCGGTCACCTTTGCATCGTGTTGGTGCTCTAGCCGCTGTAACGCCTAGGGACAGTACTGGTTGAATAAAATTTAACATTGATCAATCGTCATCACAATCAACATTATGATGACGATTGATATTATGACCCTCCGTCTTTTCTCTAGCTGTAGTCTGTAATCATCTGAACTACCGAGTACCGCGGATTATAAATAACGCGAAATAATACTTTATCGACAAAATATATATAATGTAACTAGGATATCGATCAACCTGTAAATGCTGTTCCTCTTTATTTTTCCTTAGCTGTGCTTCTCTTTCGAGAAGGTCTTTGAGTCTATGTACTTCTAACTTGAGAGTCTCTTCTCTAGTTTCAATCTGCTGCAGCTGTAGTGTAAGAGATTGAACTGATCTCTGCTGTTCAGAAGCCAGGCCCCGTAGCTGCTGGAGCTCAGCCACGTGGGACGGGGTTGGGGGAGCCACCTTCAGTTGTTCCACTGACTCTGTGAGCTGGAATGTGTTTATTACCTTAATTATTAAAAATCTTTTATAATATATAATTTCTACGACATTATCTAGAAAAAGGCAAGCTCTCGCGCGTATATTCTTGATAGTTACGTCCAAAAGAATTGTTTATTCGCGAAATGTATATTTCCAACTTTGGTTTAAAAGATCAGAAGTATGATTTTAAATCCTATATACAACCAATTGAGATTTGTTACCTCTCTGTTGTGTTTCTCGGCGTCGCGCGCGCGCTTCTCCAGCTCGCGCATCTTCCACTCGCAGTCTGCGAGCATGCGCTCGGCGCGCGCGGACGCCTGCGAGCGCGCCGCCTCATGCGCCGCGCGCCATTTGTTCGTATTCGCCTCGGCCGCTTCTAGCGCCTATTTCAAAATATATTCTTTTATTTGCCCCATAATTCACACATTCGTAAGGGTCAGCTCACACCCAGACGTGACGCTGCGCGTACATTTTAAGATCGCGATTCAAAATTGAACTTTAATCACTATACAAAAAGATACATATTTTATTGCAAGAGCGCTGCAATTTTGAATTGCTACCTTAAAAAGTGCATGCAGCGTCGCGTCTAGGTGTGAGTTGATGCTACCTGTAGCGTAAAGTACCTAATTAAGTATCCTCGAGCACATTTTTAAGATTTTATTAGTACTTTTCCTATTACTTCTTTTTTTTGGTTATTTAGTTTAATATGTATTTTCTTATGGCACTAGTCACTAGACACCTAAACGCTTACCTCCTTTGCCTTCTGTTCCTGTACTAGCTTTTCTTGCAACAATTGCTGCTTCTCCTTTATCAAGGCCTCTGTCCTCGACTGCAGCTCAGCCCGGTGTGTGTTCGAGTCCTCGAGCTCCGCCCGCAACTGACGTATTGTTTCATCTGGAAACAGTGCCTAACATTTAAGTTTCGCGTATTGTCGACTTCACAGAAAAGATGACACTTCACGGAACATCAGGTAGATGTATAACATCGTAACTATTTAGTACATTATAATATGAATGGGGCTGCGATGTTACATCTCGTCACGCCAGTAGCACTGTCTGAGGACAAGCCCGGGACATGCCTACTTAATTTGACATCCTTCAAAGTTTAAGGATGTCAAATTCAGTTCGAAATACAGGTTTCTATACACAACACGCATGTCCCACACGCGCGATGAATCGTTCACATCCTGAATATGTCAGATCGACTTGACACTTTCGTACAATTTCGTGAATTCGATATCCATAAACGATTCCCAGGCTATCTGAATTACATTGATATCAAAAACTTATTTTCTCATCTAGTTTTAACTTCTAACTAAGCTTCTTAGTGTGTCCTACCATTTCGCCTCTCTAGTTCGTCGGCGAGATCCGCGGAACAGTTCTTGGCGGCGTTGAGTTCCTCCTCCAGCGCCCGCGCCCTCTGCCGCACCAGCTCCGACTCCTTGTACGCGGCTGCCAATTCGCATTTTATTTCTGTAACGAAGACACATCAAACTTTCATTATGAAATCCTGTTTTGTTGATGATCGATACCTACGGAACAGTTAAAGGACAGGGATTGGTTTTTTTTGTTCCAATTGAAATGGGTTTCGGAAATAATGAGGTAAAGAATGAAGGAATATAATAATTTTTTTTGTTACGGGTGCGAATCACAGACGTAGGTATATATTATTTCGAGGCATGTCGAGGTAAAAGCTGTCCCCACTTTTCGGGTTGTTTGGGGCCATTTTGACATTTGAGGTATGGTGAAATGAAGATAGCGTAACTTTTTATTGTATGAAGATTTGTTCTGTTAAATGTGTACGTCATAGCCCATCCGTAGTTTTTAAATCATTGGTGTGAGTAATTTGCGCAATGTTGACAAAGAAGCTGGCTGGTGGCCAGGAAACACACGGTAGAGACCTGAGCCTTTAGCCCAGTTAGCATCGCTAATTACGACAACGAATCTCGAAAACAAAAATGTACGTTATCAGTCAATTAAATCCCATTGCCCTTTGACGAGGTTGGAAATCAAAAATCTATGATAATATTGACGTATCGCGCGCTACGTCACTTAGCAAACTTTAATTTCGAAGATTGTCATTGTAATTAACAGTGGTATGTTGGCTAACCCATCACACATTTTAGTTTTATTTATTTATTTTATTTATTGAAACTTAATGCACAAACATGTACAAAGGCGGACTTAATGCCTTATGGCTTATGATATGTTATTGATTGTACTGTAGGTTCGTGGTGGAAATTCATGTTTCACAGTAATAACACACAGGACTTCTTGCACTATTTCCACTTTAATAAGTATTTTACATTAATTTTAATATATTACACGACCGGTTTCGACAAAGTCATCATCAGGTGTTATGGCTTATGGCATTATCTACCAGTCAACCTTTGGGCGTTACAGGAGCAAAATTATATAGGTGCCGGTAAAGTAAAAAAAAAATGCTGAGAAGAAGAAATCAAAAAATCCTTAGATTAAATAGGGATACAATCATGATACAATACAATAATATAAATACAATGAAGATAGATAACACAAATTCGAAGTTTTCGAACTTCGTCGTGGTCATTAGCGATGGCAACTTGTCTAAAGGCTCTGACGTCAGGTGCAAGAAGTAGGTTGATCTTGAAATTCGTAAATAAGGATTATAATTCCAGAGAAAATAAGGATTATACTTAATAGTAAAATAAATAGAACTTGTTACAAGTTTTAAATAAGTATATGTTATCTCATTAATTATAATTTATATAAGTTAATGAGAAGTTAATCAATTTATAACCTACATAGGAAAGGAAAGAAGACTAGATAGGAAAAAAAAGAGGACCATGGGAAAGAGTAAATAAGAATAATAAAATGTCCTCATAGTGAGTTTTCTCATCTAGTTGTTTCTAAACTCAATTATATTGCAGACTTTTTCATAGTTTCTAACCGACTTCGAAAAAAGGAGGCGGTTATACCTACGTTCGTCTATATTTTTTTTATGTTGGTACTATCTATCTATCGTACAAGATTTATCTTTTTCTAGTCGGTTTACTTCGATATATTTATGTGATGCTCTGACTTGCACTATAAATTTTCCAGCCTTCGTCACTGGTGCCTATATCTGGCCGTCGCGGTATCGCATCGTTTCCTAACTTTCAGCACTAATTAAATATTAATTTATGCGTTAATGATCTAATATGTTGTGGTGTTGATGCCAAAACCTTAATTAAAACGTCACTCGAAACACGTGTTGTAAATAAAAATACAGACGCACGGACCGCAACAGCATATATCATGCCCACGAAATATTAATAATAATTTCCTCGTTCCTACGATTTCTTCACCTGGACCCGCGCCAGGGCTGGACAGACGACCAGCGAGTGGCGACCTTCTCAGTTTCTTGACTCTGTTTACCCTGTGTAGAAAGTGACAACTGTTATTCTGCACTACAAGGTTTTGGCGGAATGTCAACGCGGGATTACCAAGGCGGTTAAGTGGGATTGTTTACGTGTTGGGTTTCGTGGCAGCAGCAAAATGTTGCGAGAGTATTCAGCATCTACTCTTATGCTCGCTTTATTTACCTCTAACTTTTATTAAAGAGCACATAAAATCATTGATTGATTGATTGAGTCCATAAATGACATACCTATTGTCTTAATTTTAATTTATCTTTTATTGGAAACAAAAGTCCTATTATTATAGCCTTAACTTAGTAACTTTTCATTTTCACATTAAAGTCCCCCATAGCCAAAGTTCTGTGGAACATCTGAACTAAAACGTTTTTAAATGAAATGGACCAGGAAACGAGCAGACGGATCGCCTGATGGTAAGCGATTACCGCTGCCCCTGACCGCTCGCAACACCAGAGGAGCTACACTTGTAACACTGGTGTTGCGACTTGCGTTCCCGCTCCTTAAAATCCCCAACCCCCCTTGGGCCTCCGGTAACCTCACTCACGCAGCGAGATAAAACGCAAGCGTTATTTAACGCCGATTTTCTGTGAGGCTGTGGTATTTGTCCGGTCGAGCCGGCCCATTCGAGCGGATGCGTGGCTCCCCACGTAAAATTATTACTATTTTTGAAAATTAGATACCTACTTACGTAGCACGTACTACATTTCGTAATTCATTTACTTGAATACAATAAAAAGGACGCAGAATCCTAAAAATATCGTTTTGAAGAAGTGTTTTCTGGAAAACATGACAGGTCACATCGAAAACAGCTGCGCAGAAAACTGTTTCCCACGAAATTGCTGTTTATAAGAGGATGCACGAATATACTCACGACCTTGTTGGAGAAATTCTTGCTTATTTATTCTAGATATCTAATATATAAAAATCTCGTGTTCGGGGACACACTCCTCCGAAATGGCTTGACCGGTTCTTATGGTTTTTTTTTGCATATTCGGTAGGTCTGTGAATCGGTTGTAATCTACTTTTTCAACCCCTAAATGATAAACCCGCCCCTAAATATTTTTATTTATTTTTTCGACAATTTTTTTTTATTTTTATATGATATGACATTGAAAAATACAACCCTAAAATTACGCAGGCGGAGCCGCGGGCAACAGCTAGTTATAATATTATAACTAGATGTCGCATAAAGAAATCCTTCAGGAACCGTACGTCAGGTATGTACCGTACAGTAACCGTTGATCCAGAGTCTAAACTACTACATAACAAATTTTATCAAAATCGCAAAGTTCTATTTTCAATGCTCTGAGTTTCCCCCGCAGCCGGATTCCGGTTCATATAGCCCCAGCCGTAGGTACCTTGACCTACTTTTGTCAAGTGTAGACTGTAGCTGTTCAGTTTACTAACGTTCTATCTCCTGGTCCTTGGCCTCGATGTCCTTCCTGCAGGCGGCGATGAGCTCCCTGGTCCGCGCCGCTTCGTCACACCTGGAGTCCGCTAGCTCCGTCAGCGCCGCCACCTGGCTCTGGAACTTGCTCTCCTGGGAGACCAGGGTCTTCCTGAAATTGATCAACAGGGGATATTAGACTCTGAAGTCCATTGTTGCGAAGAAAGCAAGTTCTTTGGTCTTTCTTGGTGTTTTACAAACAAACGAACATAAATAGTCACATATTATAACTTATGGACGTTTGTTTGTAAAACACCATGAAAACCAGTTCAAATCCAATTTAATTAAAACTCAATAAATAAATTATTATTTATTTTTATATATTATGTAAGAATATTTGGGTTCGACAAGATCCCGGAAAATTAGACCGCTCCTTTCAATTGATAAAAATAAAATATGTAATAAAAAAAAAAAAAAAAAAACCTGACTGGCGATAGCAAGAAAAGACATAACTACTATCTAAGCAACGGGTTTTTTTAAATTATTTATTTTATTTTAGATGTTTTAGTTTATCCAACATACACTTGGACGATTAAAAGCAAAAATAAGACTATTCGAATGCATTGATTACAAATTTATTCGAATGATTTAATTTTTATTTATAATAAATTTAAATACATGACATATGTATATTTTTGAAATCTCTTTTTAATTTCCTTTAATTATTTAAAATTCTAATTTTCCATAAAATTTTGATACTCTACTTGATAGATTTGGTTAAAAAAAAATTGAACTGCTTACAATTTGGCACCAAAATCCACCATTTTGTATTTTTTCTTTGAACTAGCTATCTAAGGACACTTGGGTTTTTGAGACAAATCTAACGATACCTCAATTGCCGAAGTCCATCCAGCCGTTTGGAAGATACGTGGGAATAAAGGAATTTACAAACATACAAGATACGCGCGAAAAACATAACCCAGTCGGTAAAAAAAATAATCTCATAATGATTTAATATTCAATATCTAAAACAAGATAAGAGATGACCAGCATGAGCGAAATGACGTCACAATAGCCATTGTAGTGTGCGAGCGTGAGTCGTGACGTCAGAGCTGACATTGGCGGATTTTGTGTCGTCATCGTGTCGTTGTTCCTTTCCTCATTTCAATTTTATTTCGGGAACAAAATAAACAAAATCAAATCAGCAGTTCTTACGGCCGAATACTGGAACGATAGTTAAATTAAGTGACGCTCAAGTCACATGCTGTCCTTGTCATTTCGGCTAGTAGATACAGCGACAGCCTGTGAATAGGAGGGCTCTTAATTTTGATTAGCGTTTCAGTATTCAGCCGTAAGAAAGAAAAAAAAAATTACCACCAGCTGAATATAACAAGTTGTAACTTCAGCAGCTGCAGACTCGAGGAGACTTACCCAGTACCAACTTCTCTGCAGTCTGCAGAGAAGTTGGTACTGGGACCTTGGGTAGATCTTTTTGCCTATGTTATCATCGCTACAAAAATTCTGCGTCAAGAATTAGAGATTCAAGTGAGTTTTCACATTTATCCGATATCAGACCGAATTAAGAAAGGCAGGTATATATTTTATTATGGAAACATACAACTGTCTTTTATTTATTTTCGTTCCGACACCGGATATCTATTTATACGCAGCTCAGTGGAAAACATTGTAATCGATGCAAATAACAAACGTGTAAATGTAAATACATAATGTTTGGTTTCTAATGTTTTTATGTAACTTATTGTTTTTGGAGCGTATCAGCTGTTAGTTGTTACAGGTTTTTAGAAAACCTTTTAATTACAGCTGGCATTACCATAATCTGTATAGGTGTTGGTGCGTGTCGCAGCCGGTCGCCGCAACCCGCAACACCATACACGGTGAACCGGAGTAACCACCGGCATAAGAAGTGACGCAATGGAAGTGATGAGTTATGTTAGTGGTCATAGCTTCATAGTTCATTTAAATCAATTTATTCAGACACACATAAAAATAGATACAAAACAAATATACATAATTATAAAATATATAATAATATATTATATTAAGTACGTTAATCCGATCCCGTGCTAAGTTGAACTTGTGTTACTGCCTACGGGTATCAGAACGGATATATATTTTTATACTATACAATACTATACATTTAATATCTTATTTTCTATTTTACTCGCATTCTCTCTTACACACACACACACACACACACACACTGTAGTTTGTCACGTATTCTTTGTTTGTCTTGTATAAAATATGTTGCAGTATGTAGCAATAAAGATTATCAGCTAATATTGCTCGTAGACAGATCGAACTACGATGTAAGCGATCGAACTATGCTTGTAATGGCTTTCGTAGTATGTGATAACAGGCTTTAATTTTGAAATTATAATGAAATACCGTATGTACTTTAAAGTTTAATTACAACAATCTCGATTGAAGGTTCAATGCCCTGTGTACAATTTTATTTGGGTGTTTCATAAAAGAGACAAAGCGTGATACGATTTCAATTTCATCTGACGTATTATTTTGACGCGAAAAATATTTCTTCCGAAATCTCTTCCCGAATTTTTTTGTACCATTGTCCATTGACCATCAACCACTAGGAGGTAATTATATGATACAATCGCTGTACAATTAACACCAGCCTCTTGTATTATCAGGGAATCTAATTCATAAGCAGAGCGTTAATTATCATAATTTATTTGTATATTATTGACGGCATTCAGTCACAATTGTATTTGACATGTCAGTTTGACATCATATTAATTGTCATATTAATAACATAATATATGTTAATACGAACAAATTATGACAATAGTCAACCTACTTAGTGCTTATGAATTAGATTCCCTGATCATCAATCCAGATTTCATCAGTAATCACTATTCACTATGTTATCTAAGATGTATGTACATTGTCCCCCTAATTAATGACAACATTTACGCAACGGATACGCTTATCTATGTCGCTGTCTTTGTCTTTCCAACGTATCGGACAAAGACAGCAAAATTACACATTACAAGGGACTACTTAAGGATGTAGAATACACTTTCTATTAGTTCTGATTTCTGAACGAGTAAACTTAAAAACTCTACAATATTATCCAACAATCTGCTAATCGCTCCATTTAGAATGCTTTTTTTTTTGTTTTGGCTGGTGATCACCTGTATGTGAGTCACGGTTTTAAATGATGTATTGCCAATACACCTGCCAGATGACAATTCATCACTAATTACTTTCCGCAAAATACTGCGTATTGATAAAACTTTTCTTTGTTAGGATACAGACTATGTTGAAGATCGTCGACCCAATATTCTAATTTCTAAATTCTAATCACTGTACGTAGAATCAATGTTGGTCAGTGGAATTAGTTTGAAGTTTTTCAAACGATCTTTTTATCGTTTGTTCACATGCTAATGACGCATTGCGTGCTCTATGAATATTTCACGTAACTAAGTTAATACTCGTATTTATTGAATGAACTAAATTGGAAGCACCATTTTTATAATTTTTGTATACATCTCTCCATTTGAGGTTTATGGAAAACTCAAAACAATACTAATACTAAACGGAAAATGTTTGAACGCATCAAGTGGTAGTCAGTCATATTTATGATACCCAGAATTCAACAATTTGATATTTACGTATGTAGTTCAAGCGGTTTATTTAAATACAGATGCATTTGATTCTGATAGCATTTGAAGTCATAGCACAGAATACGTAATGTACTTACAAGTAGTCATAGTTCAAACGGAAGCTGCTAGGTATGCACCATTGAAATGTATACGACCGCAATATGATTCTAATAGCTTCGAGTACTTTCATTGACATAACATCCTACTACTATTATAATGCGAAAGTTTGTGAGGATGGATGGATGTTTGTTACTCTTCCACGCAAAAACTACTGAACGGATTTTGATGAAATTTGGTATGATAGTAGTTTAAGCTCTGGAATAACAAATATGCTACTTTTATCCCGAAAAAGTACAGCGGTACTGTGGGATGGGAAACAGCTAGTAATATATACTCACAAGTCATCATTCTCCTCCTCATCGGTGACTTCGGAGCCACTCTCCTCCTCGATCTCTTCTATCTCCACCTCCTCGTCCTCACTGTCACATTCAACTATACTCTTGACGTCACTAGTTTCGTCCCCTGACTCATTTCGCTCGCACTCTATGAACCCACTATCACTACTGTCACTGGTAATCCTCCTCAAGTCGTCCACGCACTCCACTTTAATGATCGGCTCATTGACGTTGATGATAGTCGTGTTGTCCTTGACCACGTAGCCGCCCAGCAGCTCGTCGTTGTCGGGCACGTCGTCCAGGTACTCCGCCTCCTCCGACGTGAGCGACTCGAACGAGGAGTCGTCGCCGTCGTCGGTCTGCTCCTCTCCGTCGTCGAAGATAATTCTTTTCCGGAACGTGACGCGCTTCTTCCCGTTGTCGGAGCGGTCATCGTCTGAGCAGCCCTCGTTGTCGGACCGCGGCGGCTTCAGGTTGGACTTCCTCGGCTCCTCCATCATCTCATCGTGGAGTTTAATCTTCTCCAGCTCCTTTTTAACTTCATCCTCCACGGTCTCGTATATCGGTTCGTTCTTTCCCGGTCTCTTGCTGTTGTCAGCACCCATCTGATTCACATTTAATCTGTCTATCTCGCAGTCGATGCTCTTGGCGATCTCCCGCAGCAGCGCCTCGGCATGCTTCTTATCGTCGATGAGCGGCTCGTCGCTCACATATACGAGTGACACGTGCTGTTGTTTGGGCTCGGGCTTGGCGTACTTTTGCAACACGAGCGCTTTGATGCAGTCCGCGGGATCACTGGGCGGTTCGGCCGCTTGTATATTTTCGGCGGGCGTAGGCGGCGCGCGTACGGATTCTTCAACGTGAGCCGTCTCTTTCTGTTGCCTGCTCTTACGTCTATTTCGTTTTCTTTTTCCCATGATGTTGAAGAGTGCGCTAACTCTCGTATTTTTTTGACTGTAATCTGTTTCCGGTATCAGAAGGTTAATCACGTCCTTGCGAAGAGTCCCGGTCTTTTCGTTCGTTACGTCATTGTCGTTTCGCGACGCACGAGGCTCGACTGACATTGGCTCGCCGTCGCTCGGCTGTTTCCGCCCGACCTCGGGCGTTCCCGGCTCGGCCTTCCCGCCTTTTCTTTTAAAAAAGTTAAACATGACTCTCGCGGGCGACGCGTCCGTAAAGAGAGTCCAGTGAGTGATTTAAAAATAAACTTGAAACAAAAAAATATTTTTTGTGATGCCACTTTTACGAACCACTAACGATGTTTACACGAGTTATCACTAATTTACGCATTTACGCATCATCCTCACGATTCATTATCTGAAGATAGTGCGATATTCCTACATATAGTAATAATAAAGGGACAAGTAAATTAATTAGGAAATTAAATGCTTTAAAATTACATAGCTAATAAAAACTAAAACTTCTTTGTTACGTTTACCGTCGAGCTAAAACTAAGCGCAACTCCGCAATTCAATAAGGAATTCTGTACCAAAACAACGTTTAATGTGTATCTCGTTTAATTATTCATTCATATACAAAAAAACACTTAGAAATTTGGAGGAAAAATGATGACTTTAACACTCGTTGTTTCGTACCGTGTAGTAAAGTTTACTGTAGATTTGGCTCGGGTTCAAAACATCGTTTGTACCTATACAGCTAAACTGAACAGATAGTTTTATTGCGCTCATATAAAACAATAAATTGGATAATAACATTTTAGCGGTGAATGTTTTTTCCACTTTTATAGAATCTTTTTATTTTAGTTCAAAACATTGCATATCTTAACTTGGACGAAATTGTTTTTCAAAAACTTTCAAATGGAAATGACAGTACCTATCTAAACTAACCTTACCAAGAGTGTGTCAATTGTCGACATGCCTAAGGAGGGTTCCATAGCTATCAACGCGCATTGCGCAATATGTTTCTTTCAATTACTTCAAAAGATACTGTCCGATATCGCTGTAAATAATGTTCCTAAAGAGTTTTTTGCATGACTCGAGCAGCATGGAAACTTACGAGTTTCTATTTCTCGTATTTTAGAAATGCCAAGTCAACTTATAAATTACTTTGGAGGCCGATAACTCAAAACTAGTTGACTTTAAAAAAGAGTCATGTTTGAAAAATTTACTTTATTTAGAAATGTGTTTTTATTTTATCATTCCAAAACCGAGATCATATATATTATAATAATATATATGATAATACTGACTATGCACAATCTATAAACTATACGAAATTACATCCATTTATATTCATAATTACAGAAGCTAGAAGGGCGGAACGACAGGACAGACAGACAGAGCGAAACTATAAGGGTGCATTGAGTACTACGGAACCTTAAAAACGATACCTAGAGCCAAGTAGACTTTTAAAAATTCTAAGGAAGTAAATAACTATATCTCGTCATTATGTCTTCTATGAACATTACGTATAGTGTATTGTGTACGATATCTCATAAGAAAGTTCCCACCATTAAGAAAGACAATGCACTGAAAGTTTGACATGTGAAGTCAAGGGTGCAGCTGCTACTCTTGACCGACTCTGTCCCAGTATAAATAACTCGAACGCAACCGTTTTCCAACTTAACAGTTAACTAGACAACAGTGTTGTAACTACGTCGATACATTCAAAACTTTATTGTAATTTATTGTCGTACAAGCGAAATGTTTAAGTGTTAGGCTCATAATATAAATCAATGGAGAAAAAAGTATTGTATCATAATTCATAAATCTTAACACATTAATGTGTAGAACAAAGTTTGCCAAGTAATTGGAAAGAGACGATTTGTGTTGTCATTTTAGAGTAATAAAAATTTCATGTTTTTTTTTGCTTTAACGATATCGTCATTTTACGTATGAGACAAAATAATGTAATAAATATGTTATTATTAGATAATAAATTTACTGTTGGTTATACGACTTTGTTACAAGCCCCCGACGTTATACGTTTGTCGTGTGTGTGTGTGCTCATAGCTCCCAAATGAATGAACCGACTTTGATTTAGTTTTTTGTTTGAAAGCTGACCTGACGACTGTTCTTAGCTATAATACGTCATCATCAGCTCGCTTACCGCTTGACAATGATGATACTGCTTAACATATTTAATTCTGTTTTTTTTTACTTCAGTTTCACTTTTCTTGAAGCTTGTCCCAAATATGAGTAGTTTTCGCTTTTCATACACGCCAGCGGTAGTACTAGGCTGACATGATGACATACAACATTCATAAGTCCATCGACACTTTTCCTATATACGCATAACATTTTTTCTCCCTGCCAAGTCGGGTGTTCTATGTTTACCTGTCACATGCTTCACGCATTATTTGTTTCACGTGATCGGCCAATATTGAAATATAATTGCGCAATTTAAGGAGTGTGCGACTATTTTAAGATATCGATCGAACATAAGAGTTAAGTAAACAACAATACATATTAAACGGCGAGGTACTTCTACATACTGTCATGATCGTACACCTCGATAGTTTTATCGGACCAACAAAGTCGCAAGCGTGTAATGCCTAGTGCATTGATCTTGGATTTTACATAAGCTCTAGATAAACTAAGTTTAACTGGCGCCGGGTTTCCGAATCCCGAAAGATCCACCTAGTGGTCACTAGATGAATCTTTTTTAAATTCGTGGATATAGTCATTTTATTTTTCTATAATAATTCGGCAGTGTGAATGGTTTTATGAAAAACATTTGTTACTTTTGTAACTAAGAAAATAATAATATTTTCCTGATTTTTTTTGTAATTCCTTTCTGTGTCAGCGCCATCTATCAGTATCAAAGTCAATTGCGATTTATGAAATCGATAAATGGACCACATTAGTCATCTAAAGATAAAAAAGTGCATATTATATATTTTTGTTCTGTGGTTAGTTTATATTGGCACTTTTTTCTTCAGAAACACAATTTATACAAGCTATCAAATAAAAAGTGCTAATGAATAGATAAAATACGAAAAAAATACCACAGAACCCTATAAAGTAAAAAAATAATAAATTTAATCTACAAGTTAATAAACCTATGACGTAAAACAACAAAATACAAATGCTATACCTTAGGTTGGTATACCATTATTACCAATAGACGATTTCTACAAAATTATTTCGCCATCCTGCGACAATCTTATCGAATATCGATAAACAAATTGCGCATCCCTAGAGCGCTTCCCCGCGATATATTTAGCGGAGGCGAGGACCGCGCGTCGTTCCTTTGTAGTCTTCTCTTTATCGAGAATATCGAGCATGTGCATCGTGCGTCACGCCACGTCACTATACTGTGTCCCCCTCCTTTATACTAAATATGGGTAAAGACTGAGGAATGTTCGAGACGCGGGAGGAATGTGCGTCAAGATTTCAGGTTCCAGGCCGTTTAGTGCACAAAGAAACTTCAGTAACTGTTATCGTACTATCATATTATATTTCTTTAATATTGCCATATATCTATTGCAAGTCCACAAATATTTAATACAAAGGGGGCTCGGATTAAGTATCAGGGAATCTAATTCATAAGCAGGTACCTAGGGTGCTCTCATAATTTATGTAGGTATTTGTTTTATAATGCCGAAATGCAGCAACGACATGCCAGTTTGGTGTCAAATTAATCATACCACTTTTATCTATGTGAAAGTTTGTAAGGATGTATGGATGGATATCATATCTAGATCATAGATGGATGGATGGATGTTTGTGACTCTTTCACGCAAAAACTACCCAACGGATAATAATGAAATTTTGTATGGTAGTTGTACAGGACTGTATAAATTCACAGGGGTTCAACCGCCGGCTCAGATTAGACTCGAAGATAGCAAGGTTACACCGATTTGGGCAGAGCCGGGGCGATAATAAAACACTTATTTGAGGAGAACGTTTTTTCACTTTTTCGATTCGCTTACCTGGCTCATGGCAATGCCGTATAGAGAGCCCCGCCCGTACGCCTCTTTCGGGCCGATCTTCCATTTCATTTTTACCTCTCTATACGGCTATTTTCCATAATTTTCCCCATTTTCCATGAGCCAGGTGAAGCAAAACGCGTTGTGTGAAATACTTTATTATCATAACCAGACATATAAACCCTTATATACTAAACATCTTATTCTATAGAAAAGTTATTTACATTTTAAGGTTCAACTTATATGAAATGTTGTACATTTTTACCACTGTTTTCGTAATAATTTCTTAACCATTTATTATATAACCTTAAGCGCTATACTACACGTTATGTACTACGTTTATTTATATAAATCAAAAGAAGCTACGTTAAAATTAGCTTTAGTTAAAAATATATAATCAAAATAACCCGCACTTGATAAAACACCATTTTAACACTATTTTTCCACACTGATGCCATATAAATCTATACATATAGTCACTGAGTGTCCACTATTCTAGTTTTACGTACCGTTTTAATTACACGTTTATTGTTCACATTAAAATTCACTCATGTTTTCCGTTACGAGGCCGCTGTCCTTAACATCCTCCCCCCGGCGCAGTAGCCAGGGTCTACGCAGCCTCCTCAGGTGACTGCGGGCTCGCCGATCCCGCCGTGGACTGCTCCGGTGACTGCGAGCTGGTCGAGCTCGCTATAGGCTGCTCCGGCGGCGGCTGCGGGCCGTCCGCGCCCGCCGCAGACTGCTCCGGCGAATGCGAGCTGTGTGGACTCGCTGCGGGCCGCTCCGGCGACTGCGAGCTGTCCGTGCTCGCTGTAGGCTGCTCCGACGCTCGTTCCGCGCCCGGCGCCGTCCCCGGCGTCGTCCGCTCCGCTCCCGGCTCCGTCTGCTCCGCCAGCGGTCGCAACTGCGACTGCGGCGCCTCCTCCAGCACCGCCAGCTTCGACGTCGGCCTCCGGAACACGCCACTGCGCGTGCGAACGTCCGCACAGCGCACTTGTCCGTCCTGGCCGGGGTAGACTCGGTGCACGACCCCCCGCGGCCACGTATTACGCGGCAGCGTCGGGTCGACCACGACAACCAGGTCCCCTGGTACAAGGACTCGGTTGCTCAGCGGGGCCCCGTAGCGTGGTGTGAGCGTGGGAAGGTATTCCTTCACCCAGCGCCTCCAGAACTCGTCGGCAAGGGCTTGCGCGACCCTCCATGTTTTTTTGTCCGCCGGCACACACGGTCCGACGTACGGCAGTCCGGTGGACGACCCGAGGAGGAAATGATTCGGTGTAATCGCCTCCGGGTCGTTGGGGTCCACCGATACGTGCACAAGCGGTCGAGCGTTCACTGAGTACTCCGCCTCGGCCATCAGTGTCTGGAGTACCTCTTCCCTGGGCGACTTCTCGTTCAGCGTGGCTAGCAGGGCGGTTTTCACCGACCTCACCAGTCTTTCCCAGGCACCTCCTTGACTCGGCCCCCCGGGCGGTGTAAACTTCCACTGCATCCGATGAGTGAGGCCCAGCTGAGCCATAGCCGGCGCCCACTCGGCGTACGCCTGCCGCAGCTCGACGTCCGCGCCTCTAAAATTTGTCCCATTGTCGCTGTACATGACTGCCGGCCATCCTCGCCGCGCAGCCATTCTTCTCATTGCCATCAGTGCAGAGTCCGTCGACAGCGAAGCCACCAGCTCCAGGTGGACCGCCCGCGTCGTCAGACATGTGAAGAGAGCTCCCCACCTCTTCTCGTGACGTCGGCCGATGGTGACCGTCATCGGGCCGAAACAGTCGAGACCACAGTACGAAAATGGTCTCTGGAACGCCCCCAGGCGCTCGGCTGGCAGGTCTCCAGTTGGCGGGGTCCTCGGGTGTGCCCGTCGTAGCCGACAGAACGCACATCGGCTCATGATAGTACGCACCGTCGGCCGCACCTTCAATATCCAGAATTTCTGCCTGAGGTCGTTCACGACTCTCTCGCGGCTCCCGTGTCCCGCTCTGGCGTGCTCCCTTGCCACCAGTAACCTTGTGAAGCGATGTCTTCCATCCAGGATGATAGGGTTTTTCATTTCGGCCGGCACCTGCGCCGCTTTGATCCTTCCGTCTAGTACGAGCAGCCCGTCCTTGTACACCGGGTTGAGCCGGTACAAGGAGCTCCATCTAGGCACCGTCTTGCCACTTGCCATCTTCTCGATTTCTTGTGCGAAGCTGTCTCGTTGTGATTTTTGATACCACAACCTCTCGGCCCTCTCCAGGTGTCGTACGTCGAGGTGGGCCCGACGATCTCGGCACTTCTCGACGAACAGCAAGACCATCGCCGTGCATCTTACGAGGCGCTCGTAGTTTGAAAAGCGCGTCACATCTGGTAGACAGCTCAGCTCGCTCGCCTCCGTGGTGTGGAAGGCGACGTATTCTTCTTGATTTTCGATTCTAGCGGGACTCTCCGCGGGCCACTCGTTCATCGGCCTGCGCAGGAAGTCCGGCCCCCGGAACCAAGGGTCCTCGTCGCTCTTCGGAACGTAGCCCGTTCTGGTGGCTAAGTCGGCGACGTTGCTCTTCGTGCTCAGCCATCTCCACTGGTGAACGGACGTCAGCTCGGCAATCTCCCCTAGCCGATGCGCGACGTACGGTGTGTATTTGCGGCTGCCGTTCTGTATCCAACACAGAACCACTTGTGCGTCGATCCAGTAGAAAACCGTGTCCGTTTTCCACCTGTGTTCTGCTGCGACTGCGTTTCCCAGCCTCGCTCCGACCAGGGCAGCCTGTAGCTCCATCCTTGGTATTGTCTGTGCCTTCAGCGGCGCCACCTTGGCCTTGGCGGCGGCCAACACGACTCGTACTTCCCCATTTTCTTGTTCCAATCTCCAATAGACGGCTGCGGCGTATGCGTCCTTACTCGCGTCGCAGAACACGTGCAGCTGTCGGCCTCTCGTCGGACTCCCCCCGTTGTAACTCCGGGGTAGCTCGAGCTGACTGATGTACTCCATGTCGGTCAGCCAACGGGCGAAATCTTGGGCTGACTCAGCGGGTAGCGACTCGTCCCAATCCAGCTTCTGACGCCACAAGCCTTGTAGGATGACTTTGGCGGTGATCGTGTAGCAGCTCAGCAGTCCCAGCGGGTCGTAGATGCTCATCACCGTGCTGAGGGCCTCTCTCTTTGTCGGTGCGCGCTGTAGCTCGCGAACCTCCTTATGGACTCTGGAGAGCGACGTGTTGAATCTTAGTTTGTCGCCTCGGGAGTCCCATAGCATGCCCAAGGTCTTCTGCTCGTCTTTGGTGACACGCTGTGTAGTGTCCTCGGCCAGGCGGTCTTCAGGCAGTCCCTCTAGCACCCTCCGGTCGTTGCTCGTCCAGCCTCGTAAGTGGAAGCCACCTTTCCTATGTATTTGGTCCACTTGTTCCACGGTCTGCATGGCCTTCTGGTGGTCTGGATAGCTGTCTACGTAGTCATCCATGTAGTGGGCTTCGGTGATAGCGCGATGAGCTTCGGGATGCGATTCGGCAAACTCTTCCGCGTTCCGATTCCGGGCTGAGTGTGCCAGGAACGGTGAACACGATGCTCCGAAGATCATTACCACCATCTTGTATGTGGACGGCGGTTCGCCTTCGTCTTCTCTCCACAGGAACAGCTGGGCCGGTTGGTCTTCTTTCCTGACCTTGACACGAAGAAACATCTCCTCTATATCGGCCTTCACAGCGACGGCTTCCTCTCTGAACCGGAACAATATCTTCGGCAGTGAGGTCAGAAGGTCAGGCCCCTCTAACAAGTGATCGTTGAGGCTCACGCCGTTTGTTCTCGCTGCTGCGTCGAAAACCAGTCGCAACTTGCCCGGCTTGTTTGGGTTTTTAACCGGGAAGTGCGGCAGGTACCATGTGATGTCACTTCCGGCCTCTGTCCCGTCGCATTTTTCCGCATATCCCTTGCTTATGAGATTCTTCATCTGTCCATGATACTGCGCCTCGTCCATGGGGTTCTTCTTGAGCTTGTGTTCCAAGTTCTTGAGCCTCTTTAGCGCAGTATTGTAGCTAAGAGGTAGCTTGACGCCGTTCGTGCGCCACAGAAGTCCCACTTCGAATCGACCGTCTTCCGTTCGTTTGGCCGTTCTGCCAAAGAGGTCGATGGCTCGCTGCTCCTCGTCGCTCAGCTTAGCCTTGGACGCTATTCCCAGTGCGTCTATTTCGAAGTGTTTCTTCACCATTTCCTCCAGTCGTTCGCCTCGGGTCTCGATCGTAGACACGTGCAGGATGTTCTCGTGTTCTTCCTGCTTTATGAGGCGTCTGGGGATGCTTCCATGGATTACCCAGCCAAGCTTCGTCTTCGAGGCTGCAGGCTGGTTTCTCTTGCCGATCCTCAGCTCCCTGGATACAATGAGCTGCCAGTTGTCCGTGCCGATGAGAAGTTGGGGTTTCTTGTCTTCATAGCATATCTCTTCGTTCTTGAGATCATGCAGGTGAGCAAGTCGAAACAGTGATTCCGGGACGGACTGAGTAAGTAGGTTCAATCCGGCCACGGTTCTCGCAGTGACGTCATATCTGGTACCGTCGTGACCCCGTACGCCAAGTTGTACGAGTCGGCTTTTTTCTTCCCTTCTCTCGGCATTGATCCCATGCATTCTCAGCACCTTCGGTGGGCCGTCTGCGCCGATAGCCTTCGCGACGTCTTCATCCAGTAGTGTCACTGTCGAGCCCTCGTCGAACAGCGCGAAGATATCCGCTTCGCCCCGTGGACCGACAACTTGAATTCTTCTCATCTTAAGTTTCACCGCACGGTCGGAGGTGACCGATGCGGTAATCACGGCGTCCTCTGTCTGTGGGGCGCTGCCGGACCTGTCTTCGTGCAGCAGCGCATGATGAGGCAAGTTGCAGCCCTTCACGCCGCACGGCTTCGCCCTGCAGTTGTATCTTCTGTGTCTGCTTCGTATGCACCGGAAACACAGCCCTTCCTTTTTGACCGTGTCCCATCTCTTTTGCATGCTCAGTTTCTTGAAAGCAGCGCAGCGAAATAGAGCGTGATCTTCGGCACATATCGGGCACTTCGTTGACTCCTTGCGTATTCTCTTTGGCTGGCTGCGACTCGGCGAATCCCTGCCCTCGTCTGCTATCGCGAAGACTGGCTTCCTCGTTCGGGCTTCGTTCTTGTTAGGAGGTGGACGCGGTGTTTCCTTCTTCAGTGCCGTGCTGAACCCGTAGCGCAGCGCCCTGTCCGCTTCTCTCATTAAGAATTCAGAGAGAAGGACGACATCGGGCTCGTTCCTGAAGCGCGACGTCTCTTCTGCGTAGTCGTACCACTTGCTCTTCTCGTATGGGCTGAGCTTCTCGAGGATGTCTCTCGTGAGCAATGGGTTAAAGAGATACCCGTGCCTCAGCTTCCTCAGGATGGTTACCATGTTCTGAATCTTCACTGCAAATTGGTTGAGTTCTGCCGCCGAACCTCCGAGCCTCGGTATCTTCTTCAGATCTTCCATCATGCGATCGACCATAACCTCGGGTCGACCGAAGCATTGTTCCAAGGTCTTCATAATTTGTTCAGGCGGCGTCGCGACGCTCAGCAGTGGTGCCACGGCTTCTCTCGCTTCTCCCCGTAGGCAGCTTCTCAGACGAGCTAAGTTCTCGATCGGCTTGAGCTTGTAGAACGCAGTGGTGTCTTCCATGGCTGCTTTGAATGGCAACCATTCAGTGGGAGCGCCCGAGAATATGGGCAACTCCGTAGTGTGGCGCGGCTGGCGTTGGTTCAGCAGTTTATCCAATGTTTCGGCAAGTTGTTCCACTCCATTAGCCCTAGACGTGGGTGGTGTGGGTGAGCGTGGGCGGCGTTGCTGCGGCCACTCGAACCTCGTCTTCTGGGCTCCCTTCGGTGGCATGTCTTCTGGCTTCGGCGTCTCTCTTTCTTCCATTGATGTCGGCTCTTGTCTAGCCTCTTCGGGTTCGGGACCCTGTTCGCTTAGCCAGGCTCGGACACGTTGCTCCACCTGTTCTGATGGCTCGTCGTCGTCGGGGCTGCTACCATCTTCTGCAGCGGCGACGTCAGCGGCGAGCTTCTTCTTTATAAGTTCTGCTTCGATCTGCAGTTCCTTCTTACGAAGAGCGGCGAGTTTCTCCTCCGCCTCGTAATGCATACGCGCGACGACACTTGCTGTCGATCGACGCGATCTAATTGAAATAGCCTTCTTTCTGGCTAGGGTTCGTACTTCCGAGGATGCAGGCGCCTTGCTGGTACCTGGTCTCGGTTTCAAAATAGTTTGAAGCAGATCCGCTCTTCCCTCGGTCGGCGGCGGCTGGCTTGTAGCGGCAGCGGACGGCGATCGTGGCGGATCCGGAAATCGATGTGGTTGCTGCTGGTTCTCCTCGGCCCCACTCTGACTTCTTGTTATAACCATCTTCAAATGTTAATCTTCAAATGTTAATCTCAAATGTTAATCTTCAATGTTAATCTTCAATGTTAATCTTCCATAATAATCTTCCTTTTCAAGAATCTTCGGGAGGTTTTTCCGATGAAAAATCTGCGAATCCTTGCTTCCGTTCGCAGCGGTGTATCCTTGTATCCTCGAGTCCGATCTTCTGAGTCCAATCTAATCCCTGGCGTTGACTCCCGTTGATAAATCTTGATAAAGTTTCCAATGTTCTGACTTGAATCTTCAAAAATTTCTATGTTCAGAACAGCTGACGAAAATTTTCAAGTCCAGTCTTCAGTAAAAATTTCTATCTTGATTCTTCGGTAATTTTTCTATGTTCAGAACAGCTGACGAAAATTTTCTAAGTCCAGTCTTCAGTAAAAATTTCTATCTTGATTCTTCGGAAATTTTTCTATGTTCAGAACAGCTGACGAAAATTTTCTAAGTGCCGTCTTCGTTATTTTCAACTTGATATGGACTTCAAATTTTTCTTCGATCTTGAAATCCGGCTCGAAGGACCACGCACTACTGTACAGGACTGTATAAATTCACAGGGGTTCAACCGCCGGCTCAGATTAGACTCGAAGATAGCAAGGTTACACCGATTTGGGCAGAGCCGGGGCGATAATAAAACACTTATTTGAGGAGAACGTTTTTTCACTTTTTCGATTCGCTTACCTGGCTCATGGCAATGCCGTATAGAGAGCCCCGCCCGTACGCCTCTTTCGGGCCGATCTTCCATTTCATTTTTACCTCTCTATACGGCTATTTTCCATAATTTTCCCCATTTTCCATGAGCCAGGTGAAGCAAAACGCGTTGTGTGAAATACTTTATTATCATAACCAGACATATAAACCCTTATATACTAAACATCTTATTCTATAGAAAAGTTATTTACATTTTAAGGTTCAACTTATATGAAATGTTGTACATTTTTACCACTGTTTTCGTAATAATTTCTTAACCATTTATTATATAACCTTAAGCGCTATACTACACGTTATGTACTACGTTTATTTATATAAATCAAAAGAAGCTACGTTAAAATTAGCTTTAGTTAAAAATATATAATCAAAATAACCCGCACTTGATAAAACACCATTTTAACACTATTTTTCCACACTGATGCCATATAAATCTATACATATAGTCACTGAGTGTCCACTATTCTAGTTTTACGTACCGTTTTAATTACACGTTTATTGTTCACATTAAAATTCACTCATGTTTTCCGTTACGAGGCCGCTGTCCTTAACAGTAGTAGTTTAGAATCTGGTCTAAAACATAGGCTACTTTTTATCCCGAAAAAGTACAGTGTTCCCCTGGGATACTGTATTAACGGGAAAAGCTAGTTACATAATACGAACAAAATAAGACAACAGTCAACAGCTTATGAATAGGATTCCCTGATAGTAACTATAATGAAACTGAAAATCAATGAAGTATGCAATGAGATCCATCAAAATCTTTTTTTCGCGGTTCTTTGTCAGCGTTTTTATGTCAAGCGCTTTTCAGTGTTTTGTATCGTGTTTATACAGAACCAGTCTTCAAACCAAAAATATATTATTCAAGGAGCGTACGTAATCGGTATTTGATTCTCGTTCCAAAAAATATATAATATGTGACCTTAGATTTGACCACATTATCCTATAAAATATTTAATTCGATTTATAACCGTGCGGCCGAAACTGCGCAACGAACTAGTGACCTTGAAAGTCGGCACGACGTACGACACTACGAGATGCCCATGCGAAGTAACTAGTAAGGCTACGAACTCACGAAGCAGTTTTCACTCGCGCCCGCCGCTGTTGCGGGCCCGCAGCTTCTGAGGAATGCAGATATGTAAAAAATTAAAGCACACGGCGGGTCCCGCTGGGACCGCACGTCGGCGACGTGCGATTCTACTAGTTGCCCACCGGCGGGCAACTAGTAGAATCGCACGGGCCGCGGTCACCCGCAGCCTCTGCGTTCGGTTTGCGGGCGAAATTCAGAAATTCTATTGTAAATATGTGTTCGCCTTTTTACTACATCGCGTCCCGCGATCTTCGCCCGCTACGTTTGCGGGCGATAATCTTAACCGGGACGGCTGCCTCACCGCGCATAACCGCAGTCTCGTGAGTTTAGAATTAAAACAGCAGTTCGACGACCGCGGCGGGCACGGGAAAAAACCGCTCCGTGAGTTCTTAGCGTAAGAGGTGTCGGGGAATATTAATTATGTTATTTTTCTGCAAACTTTTTGTTGAAACTGCAGCATACTGTTAGTTAAGCCTAATGTTGGGTTAATTATTTCATTCGGATAAAAATATGATAAGTTAAATTCGGTCGAAACACAAGGTCAGCCGTAACACTAAACTCTCCAGGCTCCCGTCCGTCGTTCTGGAACATTTCCAAATTGAACTGAAGACCTTTATGTCCAGATTACTTCGAGTGCTCGGCTCATCATACATTTCGGACGCGAATCAAATTCCGCGGACCGATAAGGGTCAATTCATACGAGGGGAGAGACAGAGCGTATCGATACGTTAGTAATAATAGGTCTTTACCTATGAAATTGCCGTTCAGCAGTACTGGCCATTTCAAATCAAAATAATTTTTATTTGGCTAAGAATTCTAATTTCATAATTAATTTTATTTTAAAAACATGGAATTCTCTTTTCAAAAGTAGTCATTTGTTTATTGATTAGTGTTACATTTTCATCTCATTTCAATCTTTTTCGTCATCATGGATACGTTAAAAATTCGAGTAATTATGGAATATGAGTACCGTCGTGGCAGCAACGCGGCACAAGCGGCACGCAACATCAACGACGTTTACGGAGCTAACACTACAAACCAACGCACCACCTGTTATTGGTTTGCTCGCTTCCGTTCTGGTAATTTCGACCTGAAAAATGAACCTCGCGGTCGTCCGTAGACTTTGGTCGACAATGACGAATTAAAGGCGATTGCGGAAGCTGATGGTACACAATCTACGGCTGAATTAGCAGCAGCTTTCGACGTTAGCGTCAAAACAATATTGGTCCATTTGCGTCAAATTGGCAAGGTTAAAAAGCTTGATAAATGGGTGCCACGAACTCAATGATCGCCAGCGCGAAGTACGCGTCGAGACGTGCCTTGCACTGCTCAACAGACACACAAATGAAGAATTTTGAACCGCATTGTTACCTGCGATGAAAAATGGATTCTGTTTGATAACCGCAAACGCTCAGCAAGTTGGTTGGATCCTGGTTCAGCACCTAAACAATGCCCTAAACGAAAACTTACCCCTAGAAAAGTGATGGTCACTGTTTGGTGGTCTAGCGCCGGTGTGATTAATTACAGCTTCTTACCAAACGGGGTGAGCATTACTGCAGATGTATACTGTGAAGAACTGAACACAATGATGGAGAAGCTGGCACATCTCCAACCAGCATTGGTCAATCGCTCGTCTCCGCTACTCCTGCACGACAACGCGCGACCTCATACTGCACAGCAGACGGTCTCCAAGTTGCAAGAACTGGGGTTGGAAGCTCTCCGTCATCCGCCCTACTCACCAGACCTTGCGCCTACAGACTACTACTTTTTCCAGAATTTGGATAACTTCTTGGCGGAAAAAAAATTCAATACCCGAGAGGCAGTACAAAATGCCTTTGAAGAATTTGTTGCCTCCCGTCCAACTGATTTCTTCAAGAAGGGCATCAATAAGCTGCCACTGCGTTGGCAAAGATGCATTGATTGCATGGGTGATTACTTCGATTAATACAAATAAAAACTACATGAAAAAAATTCGTTTAAATTTTTTCATACAAAACGGCAACTTCATAGGTAAAGACCTAATATATAATTCTATTCTTTGGCATCGATGCATCAATCTGAGTTTTAATAGGCATTGCAAATTTACCCTTATATTCATACATACAATTACAAAGTAATACACAATACTGTAGTATAGTACGCGGGAATCTATTAATTAAAGGAATATGAATATTGCATTATATTATATATGTAATTGTATATGTATTCATATATGTAATAGGCCGAGGTTTACCATCTAAGTTTATCGGATCACGAAACTCGTCAAATTCTCACAGTAAGGGTAAAAAATAAACTGGTTTCCTGGACCAGGTCTGTTAGAGACTTTAACAAAGAAAATATATTGAAATTTCGTAAATGTTTATCATCAATTAAATTTTCCGAAATATACGGAACAAACAACTCAAATTATGCCTTCAAGGAATTTCATGAAATATTAGTTTTATTTTTTAATTTATGTTTTCCTGTAATAATATGCAAGAAAACTAATAAAAAATCAAATAAATCTTGGCTTACTAAGGGTTTAATAAAATCATGCATCGAAAAAAGAACACTATATCTAAAATATAAAAGGACAGGCGACAATAAATCTGAAAATTATACAAAATATATTACTTATCATAGAACTCTAAAAAGATGTATTTATAAATCAAGACAACTTCAAAATAAAAAATATATACATAGCAAAAAAAAAATGTAAAGCAGTTTGGGACATTATAAATAGTAATATTAATGACATAAAACCCAATATGGACATAAGTACAATTTCTCATAATGACAAAGTTCTAACGGCTCCTAATGACATATGCAAAGCTTTTAATGAATATTATAATATAGAATTGACTAATAAAGGGTTTACATTTAAAACAAGTGACATTGCCAAAACATTAAGTACACAAAATTTTAATACGATTTTTTTAATACCAACCGACCAGAATGAAGTACTTCAAATAATAAATAATCTTAACAACACAAATTCGGTAGGAATCGATGATCTGAATACAAAAATTATTAAAGCCTGTGCTAAGCATATATGTAGTCCCTTAAGCCATATTATAAATCTTTCTTTTGAAGAAGGCGCATTTTCCGAAATATTAAAAAAATCTATAGTTAAACCTCTATTTAAAAAAGGAGATACAAATGATACGAGCAATTATAGACCAGTCACATTAATTCCAGTGATATCAAAAATATACGAGAAAATCTTGGTAAATAGACTATACACATTTGTCACCAGAAACAATATACTTAGGCCAGAACAATTCGGTTTCCGTAAAAATAGCAACACAACTTTAGCTTGTTTTAATCTGATAAAATATGTAACAGAAGCTATAAATAATAAAGAGCCTGTAGTCGCCATATTCCTAGATATGAGCAAAGCTTTTGACTTCGTAGATCATAAGCTTCTACTACATAAGCTCGAAATATGTGGCATACGTGGCAAAGCTTTGGATTGGATTAAAAGTTACCTATCTGGACGACAACAATGTGTACAAATATCAAAAATTGACAAAGGGAAACAAATTATTTACAGGTCGGACTTTTTGTGCAACGATTTCGGAGTCCCACAAGGCAGTATTAGTATACTGCCTTGTGGGACTCCGAAATCGTTGCACAAAAAGTCCGACCTGTAAATAATTTGTTATAAAATTATAAAATAGCAATGGACCTAGTGGTCCATTGCTATTTTTGCTTTATATAAACGATCTCCCTAACGTGACGGATCAAAAAATTATTTTATTTGCAGACGACACAACGGCTATAATTAAATGTGAGAATGTAAATTCGTTCCAAAATGACATTTCTATTACAATCAATAAAATTATGACTTGGCTTAATTACAATAATTTAAAAATTAATCTAACTAAAACTAAAATAATTCAATTTAGAGATTATAGGACACGACCAATTGAATTAAATATTACTATTGACGGAATCAAAATGGTAGAAGTGAATTCCGCAAAATTTTTAGGAAATATTGTAGATAGGCACTGTAACTGGAAGGATCACATAAACCACGTGTGTGAGTAACTCGACAAGTTTGTATACGCAATTAAAGTGTTACGCTTAAAAGTCTCGACCGAAGCCGCACTATGCGCATACCACGGATATGTGTCGTCTGTGCTCTCGTATGGGCTATTGCTGTGGGGGAACTCTGTTGAAATTGATAAGGCATTTAAGGTTCAGAAGAAGTGTGTAAGAGCCATTTGCGGAACATGGCCTTTGGATAGTTGCAAATCATTGTTTGTGAAATTGCGGATTCTACCTTTGATATGCTTATATATTAGAGACATTTGTGTTTTTGTAAAGCAACATCCGCACTACTTTCCAAAAAATGCTGATGTTAATAATAGAAGTGCTAAACCAAGACATTTGTATAAATTGTATCTGCCACAGTGCCGCTTTGATGTCTATAAGAACAATGTGTACATCAACGCCATTATCATTTTTAATAAGTTACCCGACCATTTTAAAACTTTAAATGGAAATAATTTTAAAAGAGAAATAACAAATTGGCTCTTAAATAATTGCTTTTACACATTAAATGAATATATGACATTTAAATAAATAAAAAAATAATATATAACATTTAAATAATTAATTATAATGTAATGAATTTGACTTATAATACAAAAATTTGACATGACATTACAACAATAAATACCAATTTAATAACACAAATTATTATAAAAATTATACGACATTAATAAAGTTGATACTCTACTAAGCTATATTGTAAAAAAAATTAAATAATTCATAATTTCTTGCGTTTTAATTTCATTTTTAGTTTTATTTTGTAGTAATATTGCATATTGCACGCCATTGTGATGGCGGAATGTTAGAATAATAAGTAATTTTGTAAGACCACTGTACCTACAACATTTTTGCAATAAAAGGATTTGATTTGATATGTGCATTACGTTGTATCATGTATTTATGTGAAGGGTAGATTTGCAATGCCCTCGTTGCCCTCGTTATCTTCTTGATCGATTCAATTTTTCTCGACCCCTCGATGTTCCTTGCAGGTCCACTGTCAGGACAAATCTCTCTCTCCCCTCCCATCGCTCCAACTTCTACTCCTACTCATTCACTGTTCATGCAGTTAGATTGTAGAACTCCCTTCCTCACACCATTCGCGACAGTCCCAACATCGATGTATTTAAAAGACGCTTGAAAGAGCATTACCTCAAATCTGAATCCATACAGATACCGATATTATGTATACATATAGTATTTATAGATTATAGTTATAATAATATATTAGTATTTATATATATTAACTAGCTATAATTTTTAATTTATTTATTTAGCTTATTTACTATATTTTATTTTATTATAGATATAAATATTTGAATTATTATTTCTACAATAATTGTAGAAATAATATTGTGCACGTCCTAACTGCTATATTTCATCCCATTTCTCTCCATAGGGCTGCTGGAAGAAATTTCTAATTAGAAATAAGCAGTCCTTTGTGTCATCTTTCTTTGTTAATTGTATTGTCATAATTTTCTGTGTGTACAATAAATTGTTAAATAAAAATAAATAAAATAAAATAAATGCCTATTAAAATTCAGATTGACGCATCAGTAGGTATACACCTCCGACCAACGGTCTTTTTAGGATCCCGTAGTTCAAGTCTCGGAACTCTTATGGTTTCGTCATATCCGTCCTTAATCAATCAGGCGGCCGATCGGCTTACCGTCCATACGGTAATTGCTAGAAAGATGAATCTTTGCATGGATATGTGTATATGTCGACATAGTGCTAAAAAACAATTACGAAAAAAAAATATTTTTAATTACCTCCCACAATTAATATAATTAATTAATGTAATTACACGTACAGTGGGGATGATTTTTTTTCTAGCGTCTACTCTATAGCGTGGGGTATCATTAGATATATATTTTAACAACATTAAGAGGTTGCTAAAACGATGTTTTGATTTATTCAAGTTTGCGAGATATTCAAGCTTAATGAAATTTTTTTGTTAAAACCGCCTGCTTTTTTTGAAAGTCGGTTTAAAAATAGTGCCCCCCTCTAAAAGCTAAACGGCTGGCTCGAAAAATCTGAAAAAAATCATGATGGTGACCATGTGATGAACTTTGAAGGACAACTATGACGGCATATATAACTTTGTTAGTTTAAGAGTTATAGAGACTTATTTTGTAAAATGCGCTTACTTGGAAAATTTTGTACAAAAATAACGAAATAATAAGTAAACATGAAAAAATAATGGCACGGAACCTACATGCGAGTGTCCGACTCGCACTTGACCGGTTTTTATCCCAGATAAATTGCGTTGTGGATACATCAGTAAGGCTAGTATGTAGTCAGGCGTGCCTGGGGTCTCTTTCTATAGTATGAATTGACCCTAACCAAGGCGATGACGGATGATTCGGCCATCTTGAAAAATACTTTTCAGTATCCATTCTATTTATGAACTCGGCGATCAGGATGAGTCTTGGCTGAGTAGGTACTACAGTATTTAAATCCATTCAAGACGAAAGCAAAATTATTATTTATATTACGGGGAAGATAATGTCCGGAAGACAGAATATTCATTAAAAATAAATTTTGAAAAGCGGAAATATTTACCGATTTAGCTAGTAGAGATAAATACCACTTTCCGGAAAACAAAAAAAGAAACGACTTCAGTGGAAACGAGCAGGATGCGCCCGGTGCCGTCAAAGAATTTTTCATGACAGGATACAAAGATTGATTCTGGAAGCTTCCAAGATGGCGGGTGTCATTCGTTTTATGGATATTTTTATAAATTGTGTTTTTCCTGTTAGAAGACTATGTAATGAAAAAAAAAGGTAAGAATATAAAAGCTCTTTGTGCACTCCAAGTTCTATGAGGTGTTTATAATGTACTGAATACCTAACAATGAATATTATGTTTTTTATTGATATGATTTCCCAATTGAATAATAATTTACTAAAAACGGTTTTGAAAATTGACGTTGCATAGAGCAAAAACAAAATGATTTTTTAACGCCGGCTTTCACGGTAGCGCTACATTTCAAGTACGAGTATTTAGAATTTTTGATAGATTTGATACGACAAAGAACTTATTTTAACCGACTTCCTTTTTGAACTTATTTAACCGACTTCCAAAAAAGGAGGCGTTATGCATTCGGCTGTATACAGAATGTTTTTCCAGTCAGTGTCCAAACTTTCAGGAGTGAATATACTCTTGAATATAAGCAACTTTTGCTATGGGATCAACTTTCCTAGTTGAAAAAAAATCAGCTCTTTCCTACAGAATGCTATCTACGCCGTATAAAATGTATGCCTTTTGTATAAAGCAGCTGTTTTTTTTATACTCAAAGTAAAACATCATATTGTAATGTATGGGTGACTCTCCGCTAAACACAAACTCGCCCATATAAAGAAATAATATTTTGTTTTTGCCTAAACGTCTTCAAATAAGCAGTAAATCATGTGCCTGAAATATCCGTAATTGATTTTCTAGACCTTATATTTTTTTTGTATGTTAAACGATAATTCCGCCATCTATAGGGCGATTTTCATAATCGTTTTTTGATGTAAAGGGTATAATCTCAAGTTGGTCCCGTTTTCACCAAAGTGGTGACTTGATGATGGGATCCATGAGGAATCGAGGGAACTCCTCGAAATTTATATGGACACATGGTGATTTCAACTTTTTCTGAAGTAGTCTAAGCATATGCTACCAAAAAGTAAGAACTGCAAGCATATGCCACTATGTCAATTACGGTAATCATCATCATCATCACCACCACCTTCACAAGAAACACCAACATATTATTATGATGACATAGGTACTCACTACTCATCAGAGTTTTGTGCACCGATATCAATGTCTTTGTAATTTTGCTATTGCTAAAATTTTATTCGTGATCATCATCATCACATTTTTCACAATCTCTTATGACATAATAGTTATTATTACTATTACATTATTATTACTATTTGATTGTTATGGTACTGGGATTTTGATGACAATTGAAATGTTTTGTTCACTAATATGATTCTATTTTTTTTATGTACTAATATTATTGCCCATAAGGGCCGAAATTGTGATAAATTATAAAAATGTAACATCTATGTAACCGATTTCTTGGAATAAACGATTCTGATTCTGCTCCAGACCAAATGGGTGTGTAAGCAACATAAGATGTTAGAAATGCAATATTTTTGTCTGAGATTTGAGGATTTTATATGCGTTTAGCTAGTTGCATTCAGGCAGACACAGCGGCTGTGCAGTCCTAGTGTTATCCGTTACTAGCTGTTGCTCGCGGCTCCGCCCGCGTAAAAATAGTATTCCACGGGATACTGTACTTTTTCGGGATGAAAAGTAGCCTAAGTATGTTTTAATCCAGAGTCTAAACTCTACTACCATTACAAATTTCATCGAAATCCGTTCTGTAGTTTTTGCGTGAAAGAGTAACAAACATTCATCCATCCCATTCATACATCCATCCTCACAAACTTTCACATTTATAGCTGTATGCGAATGTTTACGTAATGCTCGCGTACTTACTTAGTGCTTACGAGTGGACAAGTAATTTCCTCTGCAGATCCTGCAAGGCTTCTGGAGCTCACGAATTATGTGAAGTGCCAATTTCACCAACGCCTGTTAAAGTTAATCGTTGATTAAATAACATGATATCTATCTCGTTCTTCGTATTAAGGAAAGAGAAGGCATGATATTTACACAAACTATTAACACTAACATTCGTCGGTGAAATCGGGACTAAATCTAGAATTTAGACAATCAATTAAGCGTAGTGTTATTAAGTATATACTATAATACTATACAAGTTGCTTGTGAGTTTGTATGTCAATAAACTTCATTGCTATTTAAACTCTCAACAATTTAAGAAGAATTTTTAGATTGCAACTACAAAGCTGAAGCATCCTCATCCTAATTTGTTATTTAAAACTAGCATCGAAAGACTTATTTAAAAAAATACCGCATGAAAAGTAGTTGGTAGTTATACTCAACTAAATATATCATCGCTTCTCGTTAATTACTGCATAACAGGCTAGATGGTTGATTTTTTATTGCATAAATGAATAGTACTCTAAATAAATTATGAGTGAATTCTCAGAAGAAGCAGTATATTAAAAATCAATATTTTCAAAGGTACAGCTATTTATTTACAATTCTTACAAAGTTAGCAATAAAATGAGAACCTTTGATGTGCGTAGGTCATACATATAATTATTTAGTTTTATTCAACGTAAGTTATTATGTATATGTATTATATATTTAATATTCAACTATGTATAATATTTAATATACAACGTATATTCAACTGCTTGTAGCTCGTTTAAGGGTTGCAACCCCCAAAAGGGGGGTGTTATGTCGATTAAATAAAGTAGGCTTATTCTTCTATTAAATTCACTTTACTCGAGACGACACACACTGTAGATTCAACTTAATATTTTACATATAGTCATATTATCTACTCTAATATTAAATCAGGACACTATATTATAAAAATTGAATTATGATATGTAAAAATAATAATAAAAAAAATTGTGACTATATATAATATAAAGTAATATTTCTTAAGAACCAATACGCTATGAAAGGACTAATTTAATTTTTATGTTTGGTGGAAATCTAAAATATTGGTAAGGAAAAATCGTATTATGACAAAATACTAGAAAAAAATAAAAACCCAATAAACATCGTCAATGGTTTCAAAAAACGAACATCACATGTCACTGTCACTCGGCGCGAATTTTGACAGATCCGCCATCTTGAAAGTGCACGGAACTTTCGGCGATCGCTATAAATTCGGCCGTCGCGTCCGCGCGACCGTCAGCCGTTGGTGAGACTGGTTCGGATTACGAATGTAAATAGAAAACGTATTTACAGACTGTTCCGTTTTCGTTCCTTTTTTCGTTACTTTCACAGTTATTGCGTTAGTGCGATTTGTAACGAATAAGCTTAGATGGTAAAAAATATGCATCCACCGTCCAGCCACGTTTGGCACGAACTGCATGACGACAAACCCTTTTCTATTCCTGTGTATAATGATGCTGTGTAGTTGAAACATTGAATAAAGTAAGAATCGAAAATAAATTATTAAAAAAAAATCATATATTATGTAAGTACCTAGTCATTGAAAAATGAAATTTTAGGTATGATAAAAAAATTGTATATTTTTTTATTAAAAAAATATTATTTTGAAAAAGTTTGGAGTTTAGTGTTTATAGGTATTAAAATAAGTAATTCAAAAGCTTTCGTTTTGTCCCTTTGAAACATTGAACGCGCATGGATCTCTACGAGTCTGCTACGCCGTAGCTGGTCCGTACTACGCCGTAGTACACACACAATTATTGAATCTTATCCCGTCTCTCATTTTCCATTTGATACTTTTTGCAGTTATCAATATTATTTACATTACTAGTATAAGCCAAGCGAAGCGCGAAAGGCAATACCTAAACTACCTTTTCTCGAAGTGCTTCGTCATCATTTAATAAAAAAAAATATGTTTTTTGTGGGATAAAACTTACAAAATGCAATCAATTGTAGACCTAAAGAATGTTCTTTATTATTATGTCATACGTTTGGCCTCTAATCAATCCTAACTCCAAGAAACCGCAGCGTCGCTAAACGTATGAAGCGCCACCACTTAGTTATTAATGGTTATAAGTCAATAATTACACTCAGTGTTATTTATGGCTCCATAAGATTTACACTCACTTGAAAGAAGAATGATTTATACTTCCATGTGTAATGAATACTGCGGCATACCGGTCAGAGAAAATTGATAAAACCTATATAGTTGTTTTATTAAAATTATTTTTAAAAGTTTGTTATACACGTTTGATTTAGCTTCCGTCGCTTTATAAAAATAAACCGGCCAAGTGCGAGTTGGACTCGCGCACTCAGGGTTCCCTACGAAACGGCCAGAATATCACGTTTGTTGTATGGGAGCTTAATATTTATTTTATTCTTTTAGTATTTGTTATTTAGCGGCAACAAAAATAAATCAACAACTTGAAAATTTCAACTCTAGCTAATCACGCTTTAGGAGGTCCGGGGCCTGGTGACGCTGAAGAGTTTTATTCAAAATGTTATGAAGGTGGAAGAAAAGCGGTTACTAAGTACCTAAATACTTATTAAATAGTAAGCTCTTAGTTACAATTAATAATAATAATAATATCTCCCCACACCGATTTCGGTGACGGTGGCCGGTTTCATCGAACCCGGGCCAGCTAAGCGCTGTTTTACAGTGCCCAGGTGTGTGCGCAGTACACAAGAGCAGCTCTCTCTTCCTTTACTATCGAAGCCCAGTGGGACGGACGGACCGACACGACTGGCGAGAGATCAGGCGCAGGACCGACTTTTTACATGCCCATCCGACGCATGGATCATCTTTCTTGTCAGACAATCAGTTTATCAGCCTGCATTGTCCTAACCAAACATGTAAACAACATTTTTTTAGTCACAATTAGTTACTAGCTAACCCTCCAACAAACTTTGTTAGTTCCTATCACAGATTAAAGAAAGCTAGGTCCAGATAAACAGCTACATACTTAACTTTCGGTTAGATTGCACTACTACAAGCATACGACGTGTGAACAATTCTCCAATCGCGTACACGGCAATAGTATCAAAAATGCGTCAAGATTGTGCGCCGTCGAAAGGACGTCTAAATTTTCTAATTTCGTGTTTGAGTTTTTATGTCATGTGTTGTTGGTTGTCACGACGACAAACAACATTTTTTAAAATATTATATCTGTGTCCAATGAGTGTTTAAACTTCACGATATAAGAATATTAAATACAAATAAAATCAAACAAAAAATATGTAGGCATGTGGTTAATAATATGTATTGTACTGTGTGTATGCAAAATAATGGAATAAATAAAAATATATCTTATTTTATCTATCAAATATTTCATTCTCTAGGCGATGTCTTGCCTCATTATAAGAGCGTCCATGACCTAATGAATCTACCGTATACTAACGCTAGATTTAGTTTAATTTACACCCAGCTTCTGTGACAACCCTGACAAATTTAGGCTCGTTCTATGAGAGGTGTAAGTATCCTCCTAGAGGTGTAAGTAGGTGTAAGTAGGTGTAAGTAGTGTAGTAGTCCTCTGTACATAAGTATTTTTACTCTGTGGTTGCTATAACATATCATATCACAATAAAGACCTTTTCTTAGACGTAACATATAAATACAATATATTTTTTTAATCTGTCAATTTTCTTAGGAGTTCCCCGTTTCTTAGGAGTTCTATAACAAATATGAGATTTTTACATAATAAATCAGGTAAAATTTTCTAACTTTTCGAAACCACGGGAGCGCCAAGTATATGTTACGACGGCATTTGTCATACTATTTACTACTAAGTTATATCACAGGGGCGACACTACGAATGACAGCTCGAGCACCGGCGAATGTCGGCCATGTTGCCGTAAGCCTAAGGTTGACACCAAAATATTTTTAAACGTCGCATCAGACAAATCTATCATAGACATTATGAAACTATATTGCAAATTATGTCAAAGCACACTGAGCGACCAGCGGCTATCCCCGTGAGCCATAGACCAGGCTGGGAAAAAGGTCCTCCCTGCCCGCCTCCGCATTCGCCCAGCCACGCACACACAGCCACGAGATGTAATTCGTGCAAATCGGCGGAATGACGATTCTTTACGTTAGTAATATACTGTCATGCAGTCGGTCACCCACCGCAAGCCGCACCTCCTCACTGTTGCTTAACCTGTGACCGTGCGTTACTTTCTTGTTCCGCCTCGCTACCTCTAGCGTGTCGGGTATTCCGCCAGGCAAATGTATACATACGGTATAACATACATTAATAAATTACCATAACTTTAAGTCACTGCTAACCAATTTTCCAGCACGCGACTCGTCACATGGCGGCAAGGATTTCTTTCTAAAATACAGGGAGCACTTGCGAGACTCAGGGTGGTATAACAACTTACATCTATCAAAGATCTTTGTCCAGTATGCATTTGATTAAAGGAATTGGACGACTGCATCTAAATATCATTGCCAAATAAACAGGGAAAGGAGATACAGATACTAACGAAAGAGGAAGAGACAAGAAATTTGATCAAAAATTGAATATCCAAGATGTTTGATCGAATCTTTTATCCAATCTGTTTTCCTTTTCCCTTTCGTTTGTATCTGTATCTCCATTCCTTGTTCATTTGATGAAGAGAATGTCTAACGTCTTGGATGACCTTATGTACATTGTACAGTTGAGAGCAGATCCGCTCTACTGCTTTTGAACCTTATTGCCGAGTAGTGACTTCGAAAAGTTGTACACCGGATGTGTATTAGACTGCACATTGGATAAAGTTCTTAGATAGATGTGATACCACCTATATAAAGATTTAAACGTTAAATATTCAAAGAAATATGAAGGGAAAGCTGTTGCACCCCCGTGGGGGATAAATTTAGGAAAATCCTTTTAATAACGGATGTCCACGGCATAATAAATATCTGCGTGCCAAAGTTCTAATCAATAGGTACGACCAGTTGTTGATATTATGAATTACTAGCAGTTGCCCGCGGCTCCGCCCGCGTACATACAGTATCCCTCGGGAACACTGTACTTTTTCGGGATAAAAAGCCTATGTTTTAATCCAGAGCCTAAACTACTACCATACCAAATTTCATCGAAATCCTTTCAGTAGTTATTGCATGAAAATGTCAAATAATTATAGTATGTAAATATCTTATTTCTACATTGTTTTAACGCCTTTCTTATTTCAACGCATAATTATGTGCGTTGCATGCCGGCACGACCGGCAGTGAGTTTGTTGATTACACTTTTGTTTGCACAACTGTACCCAAAAGTGTATCTATTAGGAAACTCTACATTGGTTTTAAAAAGTGGATCTTTAAGAAATAAAGGTGAACTTTTTTCAATAATGTATCTACGAGGAAAGTGAACCTACGAGGAATAATTCGATATGTACACACACTTTAGACCCCTATTTCACCCTTCAGAGGACGAATTAAAAAAAAAACTACAAACCACACTCAATTATTTGTATTAGCTCAGATATTGAATTTGATGAAAATTGGTACAGATTTTAAATATTTTTCATACAAACTTTCAACCCTTTTATTACCATTAACGATGTGTTGTTTATATCTGTTAATCTAAATAAAATTACAATCGTCACAGCGTATCCAATTAAACTCCTCCGAAACTGCTTGAGCGATTTTTATGTTTTTTTTGTATATTCGGTGGATTTTTTGACTATTTTTTACCCGACTACGGCAAAGCTAAAAGGAAGGGTAATGGTTTTGGCAGTCTTTTTATGTACATAAATATGTAATCAATGATTATGTATGTTTCACTGTAGCGCCTAAGTTACTGATCCGATTTCACTTAATAAGGCGTCAATAGATTCGTAATAATAGCCTGGTTATCTCTAAGGCTATATATACATCATGTGTTTTTATCCGAATAAATATTTAACCCAATATTAGGCTACAATATAGTTAGTGCAAGTGATAATTTTGATGACAGAACAACATTTGCCGGGTCAGCTAGTTTTACTCAGAATCAGTTTGTTTCGCCGCAGAAATATGTATCTGTAATGTTAAATGCTATATTAAGTAAACACACCGGCATATTTAGCGGAACACAAAAAAAAGGTTCATAATTAAAAAAATATGGTTTTATTTTAAAATCTAGTTAATACACTTCTTTTGTTATTTAAAGTTTCATTTGTTTTACTTAGAATTAGATCACATTAAGAACAGATTTTGCGAGTAAGGGCTATCTGTGAAAAATGGTACATTTTTGAACTTTTCATGTAACCGGGAAAAGTGAAACTTAATATTTAAATAACAATTAATTAAATTAGAAAAATGGACATTAATATCGCGTATTTCCTCCACGTGCTCTTATTAAAGTTTCTACCCGTCTAGGCATACTGAGAATGATGTTATCGATGGTCTCCTGGGATAGTCTCCGCCATTCGTCAACTACGGCGATTCGCAGTTCACCCACGTTGGCAGGAGCTGGAATTCTGGACTAAACTTTTCTTTTCAGCAAGTCCCAAACATGCTCTATTGGGTTCATATCCAGTGATCTCGCTGGCCACTCCATAACAGTGATATTCATATCATTAAGATAAGCTTGAGTTACCCGAGCGGTATGCGGCCGGACATTATCCTGCATAAAAACAAAATCGTCACCGATATATGGGGCAAACGGTACGACATTTTCTTCTAAAACTTCTCTGATATAGAGGTCTGCAGTCAGACTCCCTCTGTCAATCACTACCAAGTCTGTGCGAGCTCCCAAACAAATGCCCGCCCAAACCATTATTGATCCACCACCGTATGCAACTGTAGTTTCAAAATTTGTCTGAATGTATCGTTCTCCTTTGCGTCTGTATATTCTTTGCCTGCCGTCAATTTGATTTAAGAGAATTCTGCACTCATCACTAAACAATACCTTACTCCACTGGTCCGCGTTCCAAAGTCGATGTTCCTGAGCAAAAGTTAACCTGTTTCTACGATGATTTACCTCGAGCCTTGGAGCCTTGGCGGGCACAAATGAACCCAAACCAGCTTCTTCGAACCTTCTTCGTACCGTACGCTCACTTACGGTTACACTCCGCACTGCTTCTAACTCATGTCGGGCTTGGACGGACGTCAAACGGGGGTTCCTACGTACACGAAGCCGAATGAAACGATCTGGCCCAGTTCTAAGTATCCGAGGAACTTGTGTTACGGGAACCACACAACGGGATAATTAAGGGATAGTATAAAGTATATATAAGTATATATATATATCTATAGTATATATAACTATATACTATCCCCCTTACCAATAAAAATATTTACACAACGGATAACTTAAACAACGTTGCTATCTTTTTCTATCAAATGACATTTCCAACGTATCAGACAAAGACAGCAACGTTGTTTAAGTTATCCGTTGTGTAAATAGTTTTATTAGTAAGGGGAATAATATTTAAGATTTTAATTTTATGCTACATCCATGACCCAGGAACATAGAAAACTTTTTGTTCCTCCGGCGAGATTAGAACATGCCACCTCCGGCTTGAGCATCGACACGCTCAATCACTAAGCCACAGAGATCGTCAAACTCGTCAAATGTAAATTATCACTTTTGCTTGCAAGTGAACCGCGTAAAACGAAAAGTTATATGTCCCACAGAAACCGTACATTTTGCCGAGAGTTTCTACTTGCATGGTCATATTTTGTCATGGAATAATATTGCAATTCAAATTGCAACTTACACCTGTCCTACGTATTATTAAATTTTGTTCAATCACAGAATGAGGTAAATACTTAGTTGAGCTACAAATGAGATAAGATAAGATAGCAGAAAATAGTACCTACATAAACACTAAATGGCCCCAAATCCTGTAATCAGTAACTAGATAAAGTGGACGATTAACTAGTAAAGTTATGCTGGAGTTGTTTAATCAATTGTTTAAAATAGACTACATAATTTTTGAACTCGATCCGAAAAATAAAAATCCAAGACACAATATGTTATGAAGAATAAACTAAGCAGTATAATATTCTTAAAAATTCTTATAACGCCGCAAAAACTTTATTTACTGGTTATTCTTTCTGTAACGAGTATTTTAGTCACAGTTGGAGGTAAGCAATTAGCTTATTTAAAGTTTTTTTTGTAGTAAAATATATTTTTCTTAAAATATTTGTATGCCTCTTATCTATAGAAGTCGTATACGTCTATCTAAGAATACTAATATTATAAAAAGATAAAGTTTGTGACTTTGTGAGGTTGCGATGCTGTCGGGGGTAATCCCTGGATCTACTGATGATACATTTAGAAAATTATTTTACTAATAGAAAGCCACAGTATTTGTAAATGTCATATAACTAGTAACTACCATTGTAAATGTGAAAGTTTGTTGGCGATCTATAGATGAATGGATGTTTGTTCTTTGCCGCAAAAACTACTGAACGGATTTTGTTGGGTATGGTAGTTGTTTAAGCTCTGGACTAACTGGACAATCTGGAGGGATATAGGGATAAGGTCGTATTAACTCGCGCGGTCGACTAAGGACGCAGCGGACTTTGAGGAAATGGAAATTTTCTAATATAATATTATAGCCCAATTGGCATTCAAAATACATACATATTATGCAGTAATTTAAAAGACACTTTGGGCAGTCAGGAAATAAATCATATCTCTCAGCAGGCAGAACTAACCGAATCACATCTCAATCATCACAACATCACAATTTCATCATAAGTGAAAAATGTTTAACGCCCAACGAAGTGGGCACGGCCCCACGGCACATCCATTGTTTTTTCGCAAGTCCATAGTTTTCGTGATGAAGGCGTGTTATCAGGCAGATAAGGTTACGCCCCGGTCCTGCCCGGCGGCTGGCAGTATTTTGCTGTTAGTCAATAATGGATGACGTACACGTAATGGACGGTGATGTAAGTTTGTTTGTTTCTGAGATTACTCAAACGCTTGTTAAGAGAGGCTTTCTAGTCGCTTTGTTATTCTGCCCATGGTTTAAGTTATAAGTACTCGTAGTCCTTATAATAAGTTTTTGAGAATTCTGATTTCTGTCGTAAGTCACCGAGATTTTAGAGCGTAAGAATAGACTCAAAAGTGGAAAAAAATATTTTTCTTCACATAATAATAGTATACTTTCATTCTAAAGGTAACAATGCACGTAAGGATGTAGCGAAAACAATTTTATATCATTATACGAATCTTGATCTTACATGGACCTTACGCTAACCATACACGTGGGGGAATTTTGTATGTATGTATGTTTGTTCCATCGTAGGCCGCAGCGCCTTAAAATTGTACAGATATACTTAACTAATTTATTGCGCAACCCCTACACTAAGAATCTCCTGTGCTGTAGTGGTTGCCTGCTCTTCAATGTACACTGGTCCTTTAATGAATGAGGGTCAATAGATTCGGGCTTTTATTGATTGCCCGGGTAACATAGGCTATATAATTTACGTAGTAGTTATAGTTTTTCACTTTTGATAATAAATAACAAGAACTTAACATATTTCAGGGTGGTGGTGTTCACGTAGTGGACGGCGATGGTGGTGGTGTCCACATCGTGGATGGAGGCGGAGGCGGTGTCCACGTCGTAGACGGTGACAGCGGCGGTGTGCATGTCGTGGATGGAGATGGTGGCGGTGTACACGTCGTGGATGGAGGCGGTGGCGGTGTACACTTCGTGGACGGTGGACTCGCAGGCGGTGTACATGTGGTGGACGGAGATGGTGGCGGTGTACACGTCGTGGACGGAGGCGGTGGCGGTGTACACTTCGTGGACGGTGGACCCGCAGGCGGTGTACATGTGGTGGACGGAGATGGTGGCGGTGTACACGTCGTGGACGGTGGCGATGGCGGTGTGCATTTCGTGGATGGAGGCGGTGGCGGTGTACACATAGTGGGCTGAGGACCCGACAGGTATGTACTTATGACTTAAAATCTTGTTGACATATCGGACTTAATTTGTCTTGTTATCCTACTACTAATATAAATGTGAAAGTTTGTGAGGATGGATGGATGGATGTTTGTCATCTTTCACGCAAAAACTACTGAACGGAAATTGATAAAATTCGGTTGTAGTTTATACTCTAGATTAACACATTGGTTACTTTATATCCCGAAAAAGTGTTTCCGTAGGATATTGTACTTATACAGGCGGAGCCGCGGGCAAAAGCTAGTTTGTGAATACTTTAAGTTTCTATTTTGTTAAATGCTCCTTTATATCTTTTTTAGTTTATAATCGAAGCGTTGCTATTTAATTAGTGTAGGCATATTGCATAACTCATGGAAAACCTTGAGATTATGAAAGTAATCTTTTTCTTATTTTCTTTTTCTTTATTATATTTATTAAACTTGACTTAATTATTTAGAATTAAATTTAGAATTAAACTAGACTTCCAAAGTAAAAATACACAAAAAAGTATGAAATAAATCTTATTTTCTAAATAATGCCCCTTTTAAATTCGGTGAAAATTTATACTATTTCCCAACTAGACGATAACTACGGATTATATATATATATATATATATACGGATAATATTATTCATTAAAATGGTAATAAAATATATTAATAATATTAACTAAAATCTATTTAAAATATTTAAAAACTATAAAAGTAGGTAAGGTCTAAAAAATTATAACTACTCCAAAACTTAAAATGCTACAAAACAAAGAAATCACCCAGGTCGTCCCCACCAGGCAGAGTACCTAGAAGGCTCAAAGAGTTTCCTCGCTGGATTGCGATACTTATTCTCTGGGCCAGGTAGGTGCCGGCTCTGGGGTCTCGGGTGGCCTCAATGAGTTTTTTGGAGATTTCTCTGAAAAGTTTGTGCGCACCCAGACCCCATGTACCTAAGGTATCAACCACAAACGGTTCAAATATGAGATCCCCACTAAGGTTCTCATATTTGCGCCACTTGAGGTTTTCCGCCTGATATTTTATATTATATTTTCCTTTTCTCTACTCAATCTTCTTAATTTTGAAATCGGTACCAGCCCAAACAATATCCTACAATATTTTATAGAACTCACGTTCATATTTTCTGGTACCGACTTCAAAATCGAAATCTTCAGAAAAAGTCGAAATCACCATAATATTATGTGTCCATATAAATTTCGAGGAGTTTCCTCTATTCCTCATGGATCCCATCATCAGATCACCACTTTGATGTCAAAAGGACCAATTTGGGATTATACCCTATACATCAAAAAAATAACACAGCCAGTTAACAATAAAAAAACATTAAAGTATAATACAGTTATACCTATAACCCCCTTACTTAATAAAAATATTTAAACAGTGGATAAGTTATACAATGTTTTGTCTTTGTCTGTGATACGTGGAGAAAGTAGCTTGGCAGACAAGGACAAAACATTGTATTGCTTATCCGTTGTGTAAATATTTTTATTAGTAAGGGGGATTATGTAAAAACAAAAAAATACATTTTGCATTAAGCGCCAAACTCACCGTCCAGCCTGCAAATCACATACCGCAAGTCCGGTTCAAGACCGCGCTATTGGATTTGCAGGCTGGACGGTGAGTAAAGTGCGCCGGCGCTTTAAATTAATAAAAATAATTTAAAAAATCGATCGCGCTCATGAGTATGAACTCTTCGAGGCCATGGAGCCGGAGGTTGTAATGCGAGTTGCGACAGAAATCACAATAGCCAGATTAGCCATACATCGTAACGGGATTATTTTTGACACTAATGGTTAAATGGTAGAATATAGGTTCGATGTGACAGATCAAAGAGCTGCGGATTACAGACAATAACATAGTGTAAGGGCGCAGCTCTCGTGTATTCAGGCCAAGAGTTTGGCTTGGGAGTGCACTCGCGTCATCGATGTTTATTAAAAATGTATATTGACATTTCACTCAGTAGGTACTTCTCATTATAATTAAGGCCGGCAAAAGTGACGGTTAAACTCCATGAGGCGGTTCGTTTGCTCGTTTACCCCCTATATCATAACGTTCCGGATTACTTAATTTTTTTTTAATGAAGCCGTTTAATTTCAGGTGGCATTTCATCATTGCGGGTAAAAAGTAATGAAGATCGTAAAAGCTCTCAAAACCTATTTAATATATTATAATATATTCATAAGCTTTTTTTACTGTGTTTGTTTCCCAATATAATAGCGTACTATATTGTATTTATTATTAGCAGTAGTAAAGTGCGGACTTTAGATAGCACAAACCTGCTACAAACCAAAAGAGTACCGAGTACCTATGTACCTATATAATATTTCTAATACTAGGATGATACTAAGCGAAACTCCACATATATTGTTGCTATTTTGAATGTTGTATACATAAGTTCATCGTTAAATGTGATGTATTGAGATGCAAAGTCGAAAATCGACTTTAGCCATAGACCAATCAGTTATCTATGACTTTAGCCATTAGTGTGGCCCCAGTTGCAGCATTTCACAATAAATAAGCGGTTAACTCACCAGTAAGTGAAGGACTCTGCGAGATCCATGCAGTCCTTCGGTCTCTCGTGGGTTTCCTCAGCTGTCTCGTCTACGATGCCGGAGTCGAGATCCTCCTCCGAGCTACATTCGGCATCGGTATCCGAACGCGGGTCACTCATCGCAAATCGTTCGTCACTTTGTAAGTTCAGTGTTGCCACTTGACATCTCATGAATCTACCATATGATATTGGTAATATTAGCGTAAGTATATTTTTTGTATATCTAGGTATAATTAAGACTAAAAAATCTTAAACTAAAAGCTTAAAAAATCTTAAATAAAATATAAAACATCATTAGACATAATATACGTATGCATGACGAGTTAAAAGAAATATAATTTTCTTTTTCAAATCTCGACATGCTTTATTTTGGTAGGTACGTACAGAGTTTGAGTCCTTTACATGCACTAACCATAATTTTCGACGGGGAGTACTTAGATGTTTTTGTAAAGTGAAATTACGTGCGGCATCTTAAGTTCACTAATTGTAAAAGCATTTTAAGTAGTTGGTGACGTTGGGTTTAAATGTGGAAATAATTTGTTTTTACAAGTAATTACAAGATAAATTAGACCCAGTTTTCGACATTTTAAAATTTGGTCTCTAGAAATACCAATAATAGCATACATATTAACAATGGCAGAGGGGTCAAATATTAGTTACTGTTTTTCCTAAGGTCATAAGGGAAGGTGAGGGCACACTTAAGGCTGTAGGAGATCGATGAATTGACAAGTATTGTTATACGGAAGTGCGACATTCGACCTGGATTCACGCACTTTTGGGTCATTATAAATAGTGTATAGCTCGATGTAAGCAAATGTCATGCGCCTGCGCGCGCTGCCAGCAGTGAACACAATAATCGGTAGATTGTATTTCGCAATTAAAAGAATTTATCAATCTTGTTTTGATGATGCGAACTTATTATCACTTTATCCTATTTTGAATAGTCTTTGTCCTCTATATGTTCATCGAAGGTATCAAGAAGCTCAAACCTGTTCACATACCTAGGTAGGGAGGGACACTTGAGCATAATGGGAGACTAGGTACACTCTATTTACAGTCTGTATGGGCAATATCTATTTTTAAAGTGACTATTTCGTTAGTATATGATACCAGCTTACCAGCCATTACCAGCTTTTTAAAGTGAATAGAGCCGTCAGATGACTTTTTTGGATGGTGGGCAACAAAATGTTGCATTTATCTTTTATTATGTATGTTTTTATTCTGATATAATGGTTATTTTGGAACAAAAGAGGGGACCAGGTGTCCCCAGTTTCCCCTACCAGTTTAACGAGCTTTTCTCTAGCATAAAACACATTCTAAAGCATCTAACTTCGTAACTATTGTTATCGATAAGGTAGTTATAATAATTATTATACTACATTTAATATTGTGTAATATCTATTTATGGCACTGCACTGTAGTAAATCTATATTTATCGTTTGCTTCGCATCGCCATATTTAATTTGTTGTCAATACGTAATTGAAGCAATAAATCAATGAACAGTGCTAACAGATTATTTGGCAAATTAAATGTGTCTATAACACAAGTGTGTTTGGGTGCCGACAGGTCTGCTTGGTGCTGGTGAATGATGACTGCCAATAAAAAGAAATAAGGAGCCAGCTATGATATTTATATTTCATGGGAAAGGAGAATTTATTTCTTCTTTTCGAAGGTTCGTAAAAACGTTTTATTCAAATGTTGAACATTCAGTTCAAGTGTGTCCAAGCCCTCTAGCGCTCGTCGTGCGTTGCGCGGGCTTTTGCGAGTAAGTATTTAAATACTTTTTTTGGCTGTATAGCCAATTGTTACTTTGTTATTCATCTTAACATTTGCTTATGCCAACTTTACGTAATTTTAATTTTTACATAATAAAACACCTTGGTATTTCTATTCAGCCTTTTCGAAGGTATAAATCGTCACGTCTAAAACGACATGCGCTCTCCGGCCCAGGCTTCGTCCATCAACACTTACAGCTGTTACAATTGGCAATATATCAATAGTCTGTCACAAACGACGAATACGTATAATATTATAATATACGTCTGTAAGCAATTTGTTCAAACAAAACACAGGTAAACCACATACTTAGTTTCCTACTGTCTACAATAGTCCCTACTATCTATTAGGCAACTATTTTGTATTAATAGATTGGACTAGTCACCAGAAAATAGGAACAAGTAACACGCAAGAGAACTACGCTGATATTCTTAAATAAATGCCCAAAGATCTTATTATCATATAAGTACCACATTGTACTTATTAGTTTAAATAAAAACTTAAATAACACTTGTGATAAATAAACTCAATCTGCAAATAACATTAGTTTCACTTTTCTAGTTTTAATTGGCCTCTGCTTATTATAATGTCGTTCTGTATACACAACCTGCTCTTTATAAGACGTTAAATACGTTAAAAATTTATTGGGTAAAGGTACGAGCTGTTCCGAGTGCTCTCCTAAGTTTATGAATAAATGAGAATTTACTTCATTATTTACATAATATTACTATACTGATGCAAGTACAAAGTATTATCATTACAAAATAAGTGATATGAATTTTAAGAAAATTTAAATGATACGAAATGAACAAAAAAAACTAGTAATCTCGATTTTATAATGTTAAACACCATACCTAATAAAAAATTAATTAATAAAATTCACACTTAAATACAAAAAAAATCACCTTAAATCCAAGTGACAACACTGTTTTGCACTTTTAAATTTCGAACGCAAATCACAACACGTGTCAATATTTCAAATTTAGAACGTTGATTTGGTCCCCTTTTTTTGCGTTTTGATTTACGTACAATTTAGTTGTAATTTTTTTGCGCGATGAAATGTAGCGAGTGCGAGCGGACACAAACTAGTGAGTTTTATTCGTGACTGACTAAAAGGAATTGGGAACATAAAGAGCTGCTCCAAATCTGATTGCATCTTAGCACACAGATTTTTAATATGAAACTCAAACGGGTCCACTGAGGCCACGGTTGTCTTTTATTTAACACCAATCATCATATTTTAGTAAAACTACCGTTGAAAGATAATTATTCAAGTAGTACGTAAATATAGTTATACTTAATGTTTAAACTACCTAATGTTGTTAATTAGGTAGGTACTAAGGAAGTTTATATTAAACTTCTAAAATATCTTTTTTAAGAGGGCCATCGACTCTAACTTCCAGTAAAAATTTACTATTTTTACCTCTTCTAGCAAGGTTGTAACTTGGCACTTGTTTCATTGTAATAATTTATAAATAGCAAAACCAGGAACTACTTACCCACTTTTTATGAAACTAATTTAGGTAACTCGACTGTGACACCAATCAGGCACCCGGCATGTCATGGAGCCTTTTCGGAATTCTGTTAGGTGACAGAACTAAGAACAAACTTTCGGAATACCATCTAAATCTTACTAAGTACCGAGCCCACTCTTCACAATTTTTTTCAGACAAACAAACTTATTTAAGATATGTCCAGAGTCTTTAGCAAGTACTGACAACAAGGGATCAGCCTGTAATAGAGGCGTTTCATCTCATTTCATCATTTTCATCGACTCGTGGACCCCAGATAGACCACGGTAAAACTGGTAGAAGAGTCCACTTTTTCTGTTTTACAAAAAAAACCGATAGTAGGTACCATTAGGCAAAAGACAAGGAGGGCCTCTGTACTATTAGCATACTTCTCAGCATAATTTAGTGACTCGTTTCGGCTGCGTATTGTAAGATCAGTCGCATTATGATAATATTTTATGTTTACCGACTCACAGAATTTGCTCCACCTCAGACATTACGACTATCCGAACAAAAAATACGAGTTACGACGTATTATTTGCACACTCGTAAGCACTAAGTAAGCAAGCATTATGAAAACATAATATCTAATAATAATGGAGTAAGCAGCTACGCATGCCAAATCGTTAATTGTTATATCTATTGGGCGCTTTTGTGGACGTGCGTCGCGCGGGATGCCAACACAAATGTACTCGACTTTGCGATGGAGTATTAAAATGATCGACGGGCCCCTCCATTGGTCATCGATCAAATTGTTGTTTAATCTTATTGTACGACGTGAACCATTCTTTAAATCAATAGTACTTACAATAATACTTGTCTCAGTAATCGATCACAGGATTCAGGAACACATCAGTGAACTAGGAGCGAAGACATGGGCGGTATATTATACTGTGTACCTACAGTACTTGAGTATACTGCAAATTGCAGTCTGCAACTGAAAAACAGTTATGATAATAGACTACTTGACTCATATTTAATTTCATACATTGAAGGAGTATTTCCTTTAGTACTTGGCTTAGGAAAACGTATTGTAGCGATATCATAAATTAAAAACTTAAGATTGATAAATAAAGTTGATTTAAAAATATGTACCTATTTTTGTTTTTTAATATCTACTGATGAAAACACCTCGAAGTAACTTCCGGCAAGGATGTGACGACACAAACACACTAAACACATATGTATTGGTGAAACGGAACGTTTCTGTAAATAAATAATTCATGACATCGTATAGAGTTATATATGTCAAAACGTCAAACGGAACGCAACACCACCAGTTTACTACGGACTATAGCACAGATTACAAATAGTACTAGTATGATGTCACATCACAGATAATCTATCAACCAACATGGCGAATAGTGTTTTCGGTGGTTTTTAAAAAGTGTATTTTTAAAATATTTTTTTTTAGGTTTTTAGGTTTCAAAATAATGTTATATTATTTTTCTGTGTAATGAAACAATAATTATGAAGCGTTTAGGACATAAATAAAAACAAGGTCAAGTAGCCTATTGTCTTAAGTATGCGTACTCATAACGGTAGGATATATTTATTTAATTACTTGTTGACATATTCACACACCATTGTTATGGTAGGATGTGTAAGAACTGATGTACCTACCTATTGTATCCACCATTGTTAACCACATTCTGTGAAATAAATGATTGAATGATTGATTGATTACAATAATGTATTAAAAACTCAGCATGTATCTTGAAATCAGTTTGCTTGAAATTAAATTTACAATAAAAACTATCCTGGCGGGTAACGCCTTCGACCATGCATGTGTACATATTTTAAGTAAACAGTATACGAAATATCCTTATTATCGAAGGGATTTTAGGGATAACGCCTACATTATTATCCTCGAGCTCCTAAATAAAAAAATATAAAACCCTAAAGTAGTATAACTATTTAAATTTAGTAGGCGTATTTTATATAATCTACGCAGTATTATCCTTTTAAATTAATAATACGTTTGAATAATAAATTACCCAGTAATTAAACTTTTAATTACTGGGTAATTTATTATTCAGACAATTTTATTACCTAATCAGATCTAACTAGTTAGTCGTAAGATAGAAAATTAGATTTTTTATCAAATAACAATATAAGTACCATTTCACATTTGCATTAGGTTGAACATTGTGTTACCATATTCTAGCAATAAAGATTATGATTGTCATAATATTATAAGTATGGGGATACTATATATAATAAGCTGTTATTTGCATCACAGATTAAAACAAAACATCACATTTTACTCAATATATTTAATTTCTTCAACCTCATTCTTATATTCTTTAACCTATCCTTATTAGACAGAGGTTTGTCTTGAACATACCAACATTGATATTTAGATTGGATTTTACAGCTCAGTTTTACACTAATTATTTCATTTACTTTTCTATCACACTTTTTACAGACTTGTAACACACCTTTCATGTGCTTAATGCCTAGTGTCATGCATTTAAAATTATCGTCTTCTTTTAAAACTATATAGCACTGCCTGCATACAGACAGAATGTGCGTGTGGCAAAGACACTTGTCTAGGTGGTTCTTAAAGTGATTGTCCGTTACAAATTTGTTTATTTTGCAACATTTTGTAAAGTGATAATTGTGTATGTGATGCTTGTAGCTTCGGTACTGCAGTCCACATTTTTTACAAACACTAGTGCAGTACACCTTGTACTTGTCCTTGACGTGTTTTGAGTCAATGTGTTTAGAGAGGTTGGCATAGTTACCTGCTATGTATTTATCACAGTGTAAACACAGCATGCCCAGTATTTTCTGTTTGAACTTTATATGCTTCTGTTCATGGATAATTAAACTATACCTGAAATAAAAAGAACTAATTTATAAATCAAAAATAGAGTTTAACAAAAAACAAAAATACAAATCAGTCTGTTTTACACAATCTAATAAGAAAAAAATTAAGCTTTAATTAGCTTTAATAAAGCTTTAGGGATGTGTTTACGAAAAGTTGTTTGACAGGTCCCAGAGAATGGAAAGCAAAGATATTAGAAATGTTTTGTGTAATAAATCTAGACAGTGACCAAATAAAATAAACTTTTTTTGCCATGCATAAGATTCATGCATACAAGCAGAGCATGTCAAAATTTTGAGTAGCCTTTTTATGCTTTTTCCAAAAAATTTTATTTAATTTTTGGATTCTTGTTTAATCGAATTTAAGGTGAATTTATCCACTATCTTTGGCTATTTTTAACCAATCAAAATAAGCTACTTATGAGCATAAACATTATTCTAGACACAGATGATTGATTCTCTTTTTGTAAATTTTGGGTGTAGAGGTTCTGGAAAATTGTTTAATAGCTATACTAAAAATCATATATATTTTATAGGTACTACTTTTTATCCGCTTTCTAGATAGAGAAGTACTCTATTTGTGAAATTGTTGGTTTTATAGAATTTGGTTTTATTTAGTCACAAAATCTACTGCCAAAAACAGCCAATTTATGTCAAATTTGTAAACTCACCCTTAATGTGTTGGTTATGCAAATATTATGGGAGAAATTCTCAAATTTCACTTATTGAGGATCCCCACCGAGAAGTGTAGTTGAAAGAAGAAAAATAAATACCTTGTAAGAAACATAGCAGAACAATATCTACAGAATAATGTTTTTGGTCTCATCAAACTGTGGTAATGTGATTCATCAGTTTGGTTATCCACTTGTTGATTTGTAAAGAGTGTTAAAGGAGTTGCAATATCATCATCTGGCACTCCAACAGTTAAATTAAAGGATACATGCTTTTTTGCCGCTGTGTTTGTAGGTTCATACTCTTCTATGCAGCCAGAGTCTGATAAATCGTTGTAGTCATCATCTTCAAACACCAGTCTGTCTTTAAACGATGGCATTTTTGTGCTGGTTGCATTATTAATAGTTGCGGATATCACTATGTCATCATCTAGACTAAAATCGGTTTCATTTGTGATAATTAGGTCAGAGCTTGTCTCTGAAAAGTCATCTGCATTTTGCAATTCAATAGAGGTGTGATTACTTGTAAACTTAACATAATTGTCATCAAAATCACCATTGTCTATGTCATTTCCATTCTGGAGATCATTCTCCTCCTCAAGGTCCCATAAATTTAGTTTTTCTGTTTTTATAATCAGAGGATGTTCAGTAATAATATGTTGATGCAGGACATTTTGTGATGAACACTGATAGTCACATTTACTACACTTTAAGAAGTTTTGCTTCAATAATGGAATTATTATGTGAGTTGCATTATGTATTATGCTGTCATACCTGTAAACAGATGCAAGCATTTCCATATTAAAACACCCAATACACATGAAATTAAAAACATATTTACAAGTAAAAGATCATGGCCAAATTTATATGGAGCTTAGGTTCAATCTGAATACTTTTAAAGTGTAACCAAATGTTACATGTTTATGATGTAATTTATACTTAACCATGCATATAAATTTATTAAGTTTAGTTTTAAAAATATCTAAAACTCCATTCTCGAGCTGGATTTCTATTGATGATTGATGAGTGTTGGGAGTGAACGCAAAATGACCATAACCTGTTTATGGTAAAAATATACATTATACCCAGTGTATAATGTATAATTTTGTTTTAGGGATAAGAATTATGTAATTAATAAATGATAAAGCAATTTCAATCAAATTAATAAAGCTGATTTTATTTTGGGAAGTCAAACAAAGTTGACGGGAGGTTGGATCGAAAAAAAATAATTACCTAGTGAAACTTTCACAAGGACTTATCTAAGTAATTGTGCTTACCTGTTCGTAAAGGCCTCTTCACAAAACTCACAGACTTCTAAACTGTTTTTCTGGAGCATCTGTTTTGTAACTATGGGATACATTTTACCATTCATTTTGACAGTCAAATTCTGAATTGCTGGTTACAAAAGTTTGGTTGTCTGTGAAACCTTTGTGTTATTGGTGAAATCTATTAAACTTATGCATTGTTTTAAATTGAAATAAATAATTCTCCTTCCTTTCATACTAGGACACTTTTAAATTTTAAATAAATGAACTGTGATGAAAATTAAATATAGTGTTAGTATTCATTGATTAATTAATATTTAATAATTTTTTATTGTAAATTTTCATTTCTAATGTATTTATATGACTAAAATTTAAATCTAATTTATTTTGAGCAGCACACGCCACAACTTATATTCAATGTACTACTTCTTCTTCTTTTTATATTTGGCTCCGTAGTGATTCGCCAATGTCAGAGTGACGGAAACTGCTATTTGAGGAGGTCATAAGAAAAAAGAAGGATACGGAAGCAGATAGCGGAGTTTGTTGAAAAAACCTAAAACAAAATTTTAACATGTCAATTTTTGACAAATTGAAAATTGACATTTGTGTTTTTTTTAAATATTTATTGATGGCGTTGGCGATGACCGCTTAAAACCATTTACCAAGGCGATAGAAGGAGTTTTGCCGGAGAGATCAATGGGTGACGTTGAGGGTTTTGTATGGCCTCATAAATTTGTGTTATTTCGGTTATGAATCGTCAAGTATTTCAAAATTTCAAGTCTAAAGTCTAGTCAAAGTCCAAATAAAAAGTCAGTGCAGTCAATGAGTCAAGTCAGTTGATTCTGTAAAGTGGTAGAAGCTTTTGCTGAAAGTTCCTAGGGGGTTTTGGAGGAAAACACAAAATAGCACGTTGTTTGAAGTTATACCACTTGCCCACACTTGTACACGTTATCGAATATTTAATGGTTAATGTTCTACCAATATTACACAGTAATAACCGAAATAACACAAATTTATAGAAACAATACAAAAACAACAATATCACACGTTGAATTTCCCGTCAAAACTCCACATTTGTGATGTTATTCACCTTTTTTATCGCCATCTTCATTTCTATGAAACTATAGTTTATTCTTAAGGGCCTCCGAGTTGACCAAACGGTTTGACTCAAACTTTACGTGTTTTATGCAACCGTTTGACGTCGGTTTGTCAAACTGTCACTTCACAGTCAAACAAAACAAAAATATGTAATTCCATCAAACGAGCTTCAAACCCGTAAATGTTTCACAAGCCGTTCAAACGAGCTTTGTGAATGATCAAATATATATATACGTTTATTAAACTCACTAATACTACAATATGATATACATTTAATCAGTTATGATAACAAAATCAATTGTACCATAAAAGTAGGTAAGTACTAAAAAAAAAATAATAACTACTCCAAAACTTAAAATGCTACAAAAAAAAGAAATCTCCCAGGTCATCCCCACCAGGCAGAGTACCTAGAAGGCTCAAAGAGTTTCCTCGCTGGATTGCGATACTTATTCTCTGGGCCAGGTAGGTGCCGGCTCTGGGGTCTCGGGTGGCCTCAATGAGTTTTTTGGAGATTTCTCCGAAAAGTTTGTGCGCACCCAGACCCCATGTACCTAAGGTTTCAACCCCAAACGGTTCAAATATGAGATCCCCACTAAGGTTCTCATATTTGCGCCGCTTGAGGTTTTCCGCCTGATTGGCGGCCGCACCTGCAGAACTCGAGGTGCCCTGGACATGGGACGGAGCAAGTGTATCGACGCAAGTAGCGTCCCATACAAGAGCCCGTCCCACTCTCCAAGGGACCAGGGTCATACCGTCTGGTCTCTTGCCATCGTCGCGCGCCAAACCAGAGGGTTCCAGCTCAGCTGGCACTCCGGCGGTGACAAGAGCCCGACGGATGAGATCGTTCAGACAGTGATGTCGGAAGATGCGGCCGGCGCTTCGTTGACAGGACAGCCCGTGGTGTCCGAGGCTGTCCACATTTGCACCACAAACACAGCGATGGGGGACGACGTGGGGGGTGCCAAGACGCAGGGAAGTAGCTAACCGGAAAGCTGTTCGATCCAGCAATGTGCCCGTATTGGGTGACGGTAATGCTTGTAGCCAAAGGCCCGACTCCCACTTCTCCGCAGCTAAGAGGCGAGCCTGCTCCACAGGACTGGAGGACGTATTAAGAAGATTATTCCGTACCAGTCTGCAGAGTGGCTCGTCCCAGAGCCTTTGGGAAAAAGTATTGTCAGGCAATTCGCTACAAGCACTAGTTACGCTCCAGGCGTCCTTGGATTAACGATCAAATTGGTTTGACTCAAACCAAAATTTATGTGTTTGAGTCAAACCGATTGGTCGTCTCGGGGGCTCTTTATGTTTACGCGCTTCTATCAAACATAAAATATTAATTCCAATATATCAAAGACAAAAGATGATACAAGCTCTTTTGAATTTACATCTTTTTAATAGAATACATCTTTTTATTATAATACATCTATGATACAATCGAAAATATTTTTACTTCCTGCTGTCACCGCGTCATACTCTTTTTTTTCAAGCTGTACCCTCGTTGGAATTCATGTAAATGCTGTATGTTAGAATTACGCAATTATGTACTTATCTATGAAACTATGTTGGTCATGAAGAGTGAACTATTATTGTATTGAAAAATGCGTTTTGTTGTGAGTATTAGCATTATGTAATCTATTTTACTTTTATACCATTAATTAATTATAAAAACTATTATGGACCTACAAAGAGCATTTCAAATGAATTGTGTAGGCACTTCAAAACACCGCCGATGTTTTAATTTCATATTTAAAACAATTTATATACTTTTCGAAAAAAGCTATCATGTTTAATATCGAAACGCAATATTGTCACTTTACTTCAAAATTATAAACCATGTCAAACAACTTACAACCTTTTGAGAGGAGACCTACTACAATAATGTGATTAGTGAGCTGAAAATGGCGGACCGTGCCACAATTTGTTATTCGTGAGTCGTGATAGTATCAAAGCAAAAATGTTTCTAAAATGAGGACCAACAAAACTATTGCTATCTCTTTTATCACTGCAAATTATTGCATTAGATAGAATGTGACCAGATCACAGATGGTGAAATGATATTTCACCATCTGTGTCATATTTACATCATATTTGTTTAAGCGATAGTATGTAGAATAGAATAGAATAGAAAACTCTTTATTTGCACAAAAAACACACACACACACACATAACAATAATTAAATAAAGGAACTGTACAAAAAGGCGGTCTTAATGCTTATAGCATTTTCTGCCATAGAACTATTAGGGCATCTCCATAAACTCAAACTCGAAAGTTTTATTTCCTACATGGAAATAATACCTACCAAGTAACTCTTATAGAATTGTCCTACATGAAGCCTACCACCGGTTCGGAAACTATCCCGACGTAAGAAACTGGTACGAGGGCCGGGGCCAGTATGTAGTAACATAATCTATCAAAAGTCAAGATACATAATACATATAATACATAATACATAGGTACATAGAAGCAGCCATGTAGGTTGTTAATGAAAACATTGGATTTTTAATAAGCTTTAGCACAAAAACGTTCTTTACCAACTTTTTTGTAAAGTCGTATACATTGACCTGTAAAAGATTTACTTAAGCTCATTTCATACAACTATATATATAATACAGTAGACTATTGTGCTATATAGTATAGCAGAGAAGGACCTAATGCTATACTATATAGCATGGCGTTAACATTACGCGATATTATCGCAAGCATTTATAGTATAAAGCAAGCTCAGTAGACCTGGAACTGTGCACACTCTGTGCACAGTTGCACAGCACACATCACGATCGACACAATGGATTTCATACTGTATAGTCTTGAAAGCTCATCGAGCGATGATAGATGATAGGTGATGATCTTGTTATAGCTACGAAAGAAGAAAAATGCCAGACCCTCTCATCTACAATAGAGAAAAACTACGACAAAAACAATCATTTGGCGCCAGCGCAAATCCGTCTCAGGCACTGTGCCTGACTATACTACGCTACACATCTGATCGTATCCAGACGTGTAGTGTAGTATAGTCTTGTGTAGTGTCGCTCGTTTCGCTTGCGCGACGGCCGGGGGTGAGGGAGGAGGGAGTGGGCGGCGCGCGATTTAACACAGCAAGAACTCAGCGCATCGCATCATTTTATAGCGTATAGAAAGCCAATAACATATAGTACAGTACAGCATGTCCATAACAATGTAAAGTGCGCGAGGTATTGTTGTACTATGAGCTATATACTATAATATGCTACTAAATTATAGCGTAGTCTGAATGCCGTTTTACTTTGATATGCTATGGTCATAAATAATTTACACCTCTACGGTTCCTTGGTCTGTCAATAATTTGACAACTTACAATCATATTTCTTTTTATTTATTTATATATGGCATCGGTTTATAAACATTTGCCAGTGTCAAGTTAAAAAGGCGGGAAATAGAACTTTCGTTTCAATTTTCAACACCGTATTCCTATATATATATTCCTATAGTCAAGTCTAAAGTCTAGTCAAAGTCCAAATATATAGTCAATACAGTCCATGAGTCATGTCAGTCGATTCAGTAAAGTGGTAGAAGCTTTACTGAAAGTTCCTAGACAGTTTTGGCGGGAAACACAAAGTAACACGTTTTTAGAAGTTGTACCACTTGCCCACACTTGTGCACACACATCACATTACACATCAAGAACCGAGATAACACAAATTTATTAAATATTACAAATTCCACAACGTCACCCATTGAACTCCCCGGCAAAACTCCAATCATATGTTCACCGAGTATTCACGTCGAAATGTCAAAATCTATTTTATTTACCTTCAGTAGTATTACCTAACATCTATGTTATTTACATTTCACAAAATTTTGTTTTGTGGACTGTGGTCTACCGTCAAAGAGAATGTAACTACACTACGTAATAGTCTACCGTAGTACTTATTATCGTCTATGGGTCTACCGTCTACCTACCGTCTAGTTAAAAAGTAACAAATTATTTTATTTCCTAAATAAAGTCCCTTTTTAAATAAAAAAGTTGTTCTTCGAAAATACTAACATATTTATTCAATTAGTAGCTGGCTATGAAACAATATGGTATTAATATCTATTTGATTATTAATTGTAATAATCACAGAAATCTCCAATACTTAAATCATCAAAATTCTTTACAGGACCTTAAAACTTTTAGTGGCGATGATTTTGATCCAAAGAAATGGATCAATAAAGCTTGGAGTACAAGCGGGAATCAGGAAAAGGAGGTTTGTTAATAAGATTTAAGTTCTGTAATATAAATACATCAAGTTTTAATTGTACCAAAGGTTTTGCTTGCATTACTGAAGATTTGTTACATTAAAAATAATGAACCATCATGTCATGGAGAATAGAGTATAGGGAGTACCTTCTCTCTAAGGCAGAAAAGCTTAAAAGTGTCCGGCAAAAGTAAATAAATAATAGTTTAAAAACTGACCATAATGGCACTAGAGTGAACGGTGTGTCGTATGAAGTTAGCAATAAGAGGTGGACTGAAGTTCACCATCACCGAGATTGGTGTGGGGAGCTATTATTATTATTATAGATTTATATATTTTATGTACAATATTATAACTAAAATTGACTACAGTCAGTAGTCAAGAGTATAATATGCTGTATTATTAGTAGCGAAGTGAGCCTTAATAGTATGTTTATAGGCCACATGTCAAAAATAGTTTTGGTGATGTGATGTGTAAAAATTTGCCGGGGGCCCATTATAATTGATACGGCTGATACAGTGGTACACCCCTGTGTATTATACATTTCTCCAAAATTAGATGTTGCCAGTGTTTTAATTTTCACATAGCAAATTAACCTACATTTAGTAATTTTGTAAGTAATTGTTTTTTCTATTTACAGGCATTTGTGGCCAGTACTGTAGCAAGATTGCATCTGTATATGAAACAATTGACTAATTCCCTAGATGAAACCACTACTCAGGTATATTATCTCGAGCACAGTGCTCTTTCATTTAGAAAGAAATATAAAATATTCTTGGCTCATATTTTAATTACCTAACTTATTTTCATGTTACAGTATTTGTAACCACTAGCCACTAAATAAGTCCTCAAAAACGGCATGACCGATTTTTTGTGTATTATCGGTAAGTCTGAGAGTAGGTCGTAAACTAGTTTTTACACCAACAAGTGATAATTTAGTTGGCAGAACAACATTTGCTGAGTCAGCTACTATTTAACTAAAACATTACTATGCCGATACATTACACTGGTTTTCTGTATGAAATATGACTCTCTTCAAACTGGCCTCTTTGTGTCAGAATATACTATCCCAGACAAGACTTCACCTGTACGAAATTTCAGATAGTCACCTCCGTACCCAAAGTGCTGCAAGATGCGTCAATGCTGCAGATGGAGGGAGAACTGTTGCAGCAGAAACTGTCGACGCTGGAGCGGCAGGTCGAGGGTGTGGAGGAGCAGACTGGCCAGTCCATCAAGAGCCTTCAGAAGATTGACCAGCTCAAAACGAGATTAGAGGTACAAATGACATTTTGCTAATTCAAAACATAAATTGCATTGTCTACAGTCTACACTATCTACACTAATATAATAAAGAGGTAGTATTTGTTTGTTTGCATTGAATAGGACCTGAAACTACTGCACCGATTTTGACGAAATTTAGCATATATATAGAGTAGGCCACGGAGAAGGACATAGACTATTTTTTATCTCGGGAAAATGTAGGTCCCGCGGGATTTTCTTCGTACGCACGAAGTCGCTGGTAACATCCATTCAGTATATCAACAATACAGGAATTGGTAAATAAAAAAATTACAGTTCTCTTAACTTGATTTTATTGCTGTAAAATTTCTTTAACAAAATTGTTTCGACGATTTCTGTGGCTCAGTGGTTCGCGCGTCGGCGCTCCAGCCGGAGGTCGCGGGTTCGAATTCCGCCGAGGTAACAAAAACTTTTCAATGTTCCTGGGTCATGGATGTGTATTAAATATGTTTATAAATAATAAAAATCTTAATTATATGTATAGTATAAGAGTATTAAATATACTTCCCGTTGTCTGGTCCCATATCACAAGTTCTTCGGATACTTACCACGGGGCCAGATTGATGTGGTGTGAATCATCCGTAGATATTATTATTATACAATGTATCCAACAAAGTCAGTACAGTCAAAGAAACTTGATTGTAACAGAACGCAGCGTCAACCCTGCGCGAGGCAGACAAGTGGGCGGCGCTGGCGTCGGCGCTGGAGGACGTGCTCGAGACCGGCGTCCCCACGCAGAAGGACAAGTTGGCCGAGCTGGCCGAGCAGGTGGCAGCCATGACGGCCAGTCTAGAGGTGAGAAATTGTTTGGTCTCGTCAATGCTTTTGTTGTGAGCAATTTAAAAATAATACGGCTGGGACTATATGATCCGGAATCCGGCGGGCCCAGGAAAATTCAGAGCACTGAAAATAGAACTCTGGCCTAATACAATAGAGTTGAAAATCGAACATACGAGTGTCGAGTTGTCAGATTTGACATTGACATTTGACTTGACGCTCGTGTGTTCGATTTTAAGCTCTATTGTATTAGCATAGAGTTATATTTTCAATGCTCAGGATGTTCCCCGGTCTTGCGGATTCCAGATCATATATTTTGGATAAATTGGAATTTGGAACGAACGTACAAAATACCGAGTTGTGACGTCACGTCTCTGTGCCGTCAACGAAGAAACGATTGAACGAACGAGTACCTACTGCAAGTGAAGACCTGAACTATGTATTTCACTAAATTAATTTAAATTGCTGGCCGCAGGTGTTGAGCGACTCCCCGGACTACGACCTGAAGCGCGTGCAGTTGGAGACGCTGTATAACCGACTGGAGGCCGCCGTCGCGCCGCCGCTGCTGCAGGCGCTCACCGACATGGACGCCGGTATCTTTTTATTTTTGTATTATTTGTATTATTAGGTGTTCAATGTGTTACTATATGTGAGCGTGGTCCTAAGTTTTATTATTTATTTTTATGAAATGAACCAGGAAACGAGCAGGCGGATCGCTTGATGGTAAGCGATAACCGCCGCCCATGGACACTCAACACCAGAGGAGTTATACTTGTAACTCCTTTGGTATTCCTGGTTCATAAAATCCCCAATCCGGGGATCCGCTCGGCGAAACACAACGCAAGCGTTATTTCACGCCGGTTTTCTGTGAGGTCGTGGTTTTTGTCCGGTCCAGTCGGCCTATTCGTGCCGAAGTGTGGCTCTCCCACAGTTACTATTAGTTGTGTTTTCGTACAGAACGCACGGGCGTATACGTGGTGGTGCTGCGCGGAATGGGGCGCGGCGCAGGCGCCAGTCGCCTGTGGGCGCGGGCGGCCTCCGCGCGCCGCGCTGCCGCCTGGGCGCGCGCCGAGCCGCCCGAACTGCGCGCGCTCACGCGTACCATAGCCGCAGACGCCGATAGACAGGTTAGTTTTTACTACACCTACTACTATTATGAATGTGAAAGTTTGTGAGGATGTTTATTACTCTTTCACGCAAAAAAATGTAAACGGATATGGATGATGTAGATCTTCACATTTTTAAAAATTACATTTTAAAATTTGTTGAATAGAGATACATAAATCTAAAAGTAATAGACATTTCAGTTGATGCGATTAAAAATTATAAGCAAATAAAAATATTCCCCATCTCTTTCTCGCAAAACGATTTGTTACGTTCAAGCAGCTACCGCCATACGTTTTTAAATGACAAAATGTGTATGGCGGCAGCAACTCGTAACGTCACAGGCGGATCTATCGCTCTTTGTTCCTACTTCTTCTTTCTTTACAATAAGAAATATTGTAAAGAAAGAAGAACAAGGAACAAAACGTCGCCACTCTTGTTGTCAAGATATATATCAAATGAAAGGGCTTAAAAAGTGTGTAATTTTATTGTACGACAAAAAATCTCTATACCATGGGAGAAAAAAGTTAGTGAGGGTTAAGGGTTAAAAAAAAAGTAAAAAAAAAATCCTCTATTATTGCATCATTTCATAGAGTTGCTGGTAAGAAACAATATCTGGGAAGTAATGTTATACAGCAAACTTCAGGAAAATGTTGTATTTCCATAAACCGCCTCATATTTTTAAGAAATCTATGGGAAAATAATAAAATGCTAGAAATAAGCCCTATCTCCCCTACTTCTTTAATTCTTTATATCTCCGTTATTTGTGAGGAAACACAAAAATACGTTTTAGATTGTTCATAAACATGTTGTCTAACATAGAATAGACGAAAAAAATTTTTGGGCAATATGCATATATAGCTTATACATCAGAATAACGAATAGGCTATAAATTACAGATTAAATACAGATATCGAGAAATGCAATGCTCGTAGTAATTATTATATGCTTAGGGCAGGCTTCACAGCTGCCCGGGAGACCCGAAAGCGCAACTCGTACGCGCTCCCGGAACGGAGACACAAGTGAGGCGTTACAACATCGTTTTACAGTCTGTGCACGCTGCGGGTTGAGCCCGTACAGAGTATAGTACTAAATCATCGTTACAGAGCACTGCAGGCGCTACCCCGGTCTCCCGGACAGCTGTGAAACTAGCCTTAACGTATATTGTCCAGGTGGAGTGGCTGACGACGGTGGTGCGCTCGGAGACTCCGCTCGGAGACCTCGTGCGTCTGTTCACGGACCTGCTGCTGTCCCTGGAGCCGTCGCCAGTTAAGGTAAGATTGAGAATTTTCAATGTCACATAATATACCTTTCTCGCTCAGACATACCAATGTATGCAGTTTATCTTATACTTTAAACGAGCTTATCTTGTATATATATAATCGAAATCGCGGAAACAGCGGCAAGTATTTCTATGAATTTAGTATGCAGGGAGCTTTGAGACAGAAAAATCGATCTAGGTCTTATGTCCTGGAGAACTGCGCATTATAATATAATAAGATACGAGTGATTTCGATTTTTAAATGTCAAATCCAGTTGGTGGCTTAGTTAGCTTAGTTAGTTGGACTTGGTTTGGTTCGAAACCTGGTCGGACGAATATCTTTTTGATTCTTTTTCTTTTATATATATTTTTTTATTTTCAATTATTTTATTTTTTACGTTCTACTAAGTTTGTGTAAGCTCAAAGATTGAGCTGTCTATCTTTGTATCTATTTATCTACATATAATATCAAGGTCGGTAACTGTACGAGTTGTTGCCAACCGTACATGGATAATTTTAGCACAGTAAGCATTTTCTGTGCACGCCGCCGCGTGTCATACGCGCTTGCAAATTGTATTAAAGTAGTTATTTTATTTTATTTTATTTTGTTAGGAAGACCAACAGCTATCAGTGATAACAATATAAAGCTATTCTAATCATTAGAAAGCCAGTTACAGGTCCTCACATGTAGAAACCGAATAGGTTAACATGAGTTAAACATAGTGTACACTAATACACGCTAATTAGACACAGTTTATAAATTATAACGAAAGAAACAGTCACAAGTGTAAAATCAACTATCAAGTGGTTAGCTTATATATAGCAATAGTACAATTAGGATAAAAGTTAAAAAAAAAAAAAACTTATTTAGACCCTTTAAAATTTAGAAGTACAAAGATAAAGTCAGCACTACATTACTGGAGCAAATATTGATAAAGTAATCGCTTAGCTGTCGCCGCGCCAGTTGTGAATAAATCTAAGTCCACAGAATTACAGATTTTATTAAAATTGTTACCTGCGCGCAAGACAAACGAGTTCTTCCGATAGTTGGTCGTGACTACAGGTAGAAAAATAAGGGGGTTAGATCTAAAGATTCTTATAGGTGTATTTAAGTTGAGTTTTTCCAAAAGTTCAGGCGAATCGAATCATTCATTATCATTCAGCATTCAACTGGAACGGTTTTATTTATCATCCCCGGTCGTTCTGACTTATCAAATATTCATCATACATCTTTTATATTATTAATGTAGTGAAAGCTGCAACAGTAGCCTACAGCATACAGTACCTTGGTAAAATTCCGTCTTTTGAAAAAGACGCTGAAAGTAACATGAATGTGATTATAAGAAAGAGCTAGTCGATAGATATATGTATAATACTCCTCACCGCCTTTATCGTCAGGTGGTTGTGGCGAACTACAAGCTGTGCCAGACGCCTGAGGAGTGTCTCGCACAGCTGACGGACGTGCGCGCGGACATAGATGACTTCGTCGCCGGAGTGCGCGCGCTCGTCGACGCGCCGAGACAGAACAAGGGTTAGTATACTACCTATATAATGTTACCTACTACTTACTTACTAGGCGTGGTCGCAGCCTGAAATGTTCGAGGGGGTCTCGATTAATAATAGATACAATATGTCGGATAAATATGACTTAATTACACACTTAATTGCCCTCTTCCCCCCGGATCGTCGAAAGACATAGACGTATTGAATCCACGCTAGTTTTATTTTAAATTAATTTTTAAATCAAAAATCAAAATAAATACAAGTGAAATAATAGGACAGCAGAAAGTAGAAGGAGCTATCACAACGCGCAACGTGAGTTTACTTTACTCTATAACTCTCGTACACCTGAGACCCTGGTACTGCGCAAGCAGCCATTGCTCCACCATCTTGGCTGACGTCACTACTAACACTGCCAATACCGGCGCTTGCGCAAGCAGCCATCTTCAAGAAGACTCCTCCCACAACAACCCGGAACCACCCCCTGCTTGCGATTGGCCACCCTTAAAACTGCCATCTTGGGTGACGTATCAAGGACGTCACAAGCTGTTCCTGTCCGTTTATATTACCCTGGTACAATGGAAGGCTTAAACAAGTCACTCTCAGATACGGAGCTAGATGTTTCGATGCAGATGGCGCCGCTGGTGACTCCGCCAAATGTATATGTGACTACTAGGCGTAATAAGAGAATGGAACTAGACTTCAGCGCCGAGGTTTCTGGTTTGAGAGAAGAGATGAAAAGCATGTTTGCATCCTTATTATCGTCACAGAATCGGGATTTTCAAAGATTTGAAACTACCTTAAAGGATATTCAAAAAACAAATCAAAATATTGAAAATTCAGTTGCATTCCTAACAACACAAAATAAAGAATTTCAAGATAAGATATTTCAACTGGAACAACAAATCAAGGAGGATAGAAAAATACATTACCGTTCTTGAGGACAAAATTGAGGATATGCAAAGGAATAGCCGCAAGATGAATATTGAGCTGAAAAATGTTCCAAAAAGGACTGGAGAAAATAAGGATGATCTCGTCGGTATGTTTCTACACCTATCTAAGACTATTGGATGTGATGCTAACAAGTCGGACATAAATGATATTTATAGAGTTGCCACTAAACGAGATGACAAACCCAACTCCCCCATAATAGTAGAAACTTCCTCAACTCTATTAAAAACGCAAGTTTTAAAAATGGCAAAGACATTTAATATTAAAAATAAAAACAAACTCAGCGCTAAACATTTAGGCTGCAACACTGAAATAGATAAACCAATTTTTGTATCAGAACAGCTCACACCAAAAGCTTCTAGGCTCTACTTCCTGGCTCGAGACTTGGTTAAGACACGCTCATATAAAATTTTGCTGGACTGCATACGGAAAAGTCTATGTCAGAAAGGAAGATCACTCCAAAATTATATTAATAACTAATGAAGCACAAGTGCAACATTTGCTAAATGAAAAATGACTATTTAAGTCTGCATGTAATAATTTAAAGTTTTATATTGTCCTTAATTGTGTATTGTATAAATCTAATACTAAAACATGCATCACACTATACACAACGCACACTCCACTTACACTAAATCCATATAAAATAACATTAGTAAATATATATGTTGATATCAATATTAATACTTTATTAGAAACCAGGAAATCCATTATAAAATTAAACATTATTATTTTATACAGAAATTGTAACACGTCATGCCACATTTTTTATATTATCATAATTTCAAAATATGGATAATACACTCAAAACCATAAATGAAATTGACCGTGCTGAGTTCGCTCAAATAATTGACTGCAACTTACAAGATTTATCAAATATTATAAATGATAATAGTATCTCTATAATAGTTCAAAATATTAGGAGCATCTATCGCAACTTTGATGACAACCAAGTTTCTCTCACTTTGTTAGGGATTGATGTTGATATATTGATACTTACCGAGTGCTGGCTGAATGCTGATAAGCCAATCCCGTCTCTTCCCAACTATATTTATATTTCAACGAAATATAATAGTAATAAAAGTGATGGTGTTGCTGTTTATATTAAAAACAATTTACAATTCAAATTTAAAGAGATCAAAGTATCACAAGCTACCTGCATAGAAATATGTCTTTTTGATTATACTATATTATGCGTTTACAGATCTCCTTCAAATTCTAATGCTAGCACTTTTACTAATTCGCTTAATCAGTATCTAGACACCATAAGAACGAATCGTAACACAATAATAACCGGAGACCTAAATATCAACCTCATCCCAGGGCCAAATGAAACCTCTAATGATAGTCACAACAGAACTGACTACTTGAATATGCTTTCATCCCATGGCATACTTCCTGGTCATTGTATTCCAACGAGGCAAGCAAACTGCCTGGACCATGTCATGCTCAAGATGGCTCCTCAATACCCACCAGCTAAAATCGCGATATTAGAAACGTCTATCACGGATCACTACACAATATTTCTCGGCTTATCTAACAAAAAAGACAGTAACAAAACTCTTAATCTAACTAAAAAAATTGATTACGAATTAGTAGCTAATATCTTACGTACTAAAAATATCGAACAATTACTTACTCTGAATGACCCAAATATCCTTACTGATCGACTAATTCTGTTACTCAATGAATGTATTGATGAAGGCACCGTAATTAAGAATAAACCTAGAAAACTACGCAATATCAAGCCTTGGATAACCTCAGGGATCCTTCGCTGTATAAAAACTCGCAACAAAATGCAATTAAAATTAAAACAAGATCCTACTAATGAAATATTAAAAATAACTTTTTTAAGATATCGTAATTTTTGCAACAAATTAATTAAGAAACTGAAAAATAAATATGATAAAAACAAAATTAATGATAATTTAAAAAATACTAAGAAACTTTGGAACATAATAAAAGACGTAACTAATCTAAACTCTAACAAAACCCCCAATATATAAATATAAAACACTCGGCTAACGAATCAGTAGACTACGTTAACGAATATTTTGCAAGTATAGGAAGAAAATTAGCAGAAAAGATAGACGTAACCCATAATTACATACCACTCTCTTGCTCCCACTCTTCTTCATTTGTGCTGCTCGATACTGACCCTGATGAAGTTAGACAAACGATACTAAGCTTAAAATCCGACAGCGCACCGGGCTGGGACAACATTACAACTAAATTATTAAAAGAATGTTTACCCACTCTTTCTCCTATTATCAGCCATCTCGCAAATCTATGCTTTAAAGAAGGTGTCTTCCCTCGTCCTCTTAAAAAAGCTATCATAACTCCAGTGTATAAGAATGGGAAAGGAGATGACGTCGAGAATTATAGGCCTATTTCGGTTCTGCCCAGCATATCTAAGGTAATTGAAAAACTAATAAATAAACGTATACTTAATTACCTTGACGAATTTAACATTATCTCTAGTTCGCAGTTTGGCTTTAGACGTAACAAATCTACAGAGGATGCTGTCTTTAACTTCATTTATCTCTGAACAATTAGATAACAATTTAAAATGCCTTGCAGTATTCCTTGACTTAAAAAAAGCATTTGATACTGTTTCGGTACCTATACTCGTTAAAAAACTAGAGGCTATCGGCATACGAGGTACTAGTCTTAAATTACTGACTAACTACTTACAGGACCGCGTACAAATGGTAAAAATAGACAACCATGTTAGTAATGCAGCTGGTATTACGTATGGTGTATCGCAGGGCAGCGTTTTAGGGCCTACCCTCTTCCTTATTTATATTAATTCCCTAACCAACATGAATTTGAGGAATGGGCGTATTGTTTCATATGCGGACGACACAGCACTAGTCTTTACCGCTGCTTCGTGGGAATCTACATTTGAAGCAGCTAGTGTTGGTCTGTCCAGGGTAGCTGATTGGTTGCGTCTCAATCTTCTCACTCTAAACATTTCAAAAACAAATTACATATGCTTTAGCATAACCGAAAGATCCCAACCAAATTTTAACTTATCCCTAGCCATTCATCATTGCGGACAAACTGACTATTTAAATAATTACTGTACTTGCAGTAGAGTAACGAGAGTCAAGTTTGTAAAATATCTTGGAGTTATGCTGGATCAGGCTCTACGATGGAATTCTCATATTGAGTACACCTGTAGTCGTATTCTGAAACTTAATTGTATATTTAAAAAACTACGACACGTCACAAACAGACAATTATTAAATCAAATTTATCTTTCTTTAGGGCAGTCAATAATTGGATACTGTATTACGGCTTGGGGCGGTGCTAGTGACGATAAATTCATAAACATTGAAAGAAGCCAACGTTGCTTGCTGAAAATAATGTATCGTAAGCCGTATCGTTTCCCTACTGAAGAACTCTACTCCTTGTGCAAACTTTTGTCTATGAGAAAACTCTACGTGCTATCTCTAGTTCTTAGATGTCACAAATACTTACCTCTTGAATCCACAACCAATACTACACGGCGAAAAAAAGGAAAAGTTGCAGCTACGATTAAGACAAACACAACCTTCGCTCAAAGACAGTATAAATCAATCTCGGTCCACATATACAATAAAGTAAATAAAATTCTTGATATCTATTTGGTCTCTTATCAAACCTGTAAAAAAATGGTACAGACATGGCTACTTACTAAAACGTATAAAGAAACTGAAGCACTTCTCAAATACCTGGTAATCTAATTTTTTTCTCTTTTAATTCTCTCTTTTTACACAATTACTTTCACTCACACACACACACACACGCACACACACACACACACACACACACACACACACACACACACACACACACACACACACACACACACACACACACATAAAATTAATATTGTTATAACTTGTAAATCTAATGTCTATCTCTTTCTTTCCTGAAATGTATTTTACACTATAATTGTTATGGAAGGGCGAGTTCACCTGACACAAGTGTCTCAAGACACTTACTAGGTGGATCTCATCTCTTTTGTATATTATGTAACAAAATTGTGGAAAAAGGAAATAAATTATTTATTTATTTATTATTTATTTACATTACATAACAAATGGAAGTATTATAAATTTTTATTGTTAAATAGGCTGACAATATTTGAGACTTCTGGGCACATCTCTGGGTGAATATTAGAAGACCTAAATCTGTCAGCCTCCCTTCTAACATTTTGGGGGGAGGGAGTCATGTCGTCTGTGAGTGTGAGTACAGTATATAATATGTTACAGAGGTGGTGGGCGCGGGCACGCTGCGCGAGCTGGGACGCGCGGCGTACGGGCCGCTGCGCGCGCTGCTGCCGCGTTACACCGACGCGCAGGCGCAGCTGCTGCGGGCACGCCTGTGCCGGGCCCTGTGCGACCAGGTACAGTGTGTTCCCCTATTTAAGGAAACCGTGAAATCAGCTGTTTGAGGTGAATGACCTTCTCACTGACGTAGAGAGTATATATTACTATCTCTTTTTCTGCACAGCTGTCTTTATCATTGCTATTCATATAACATCTTGCAATTTATTTTTTTGTTTTTTTTAGTTTTATAATTATATTATTATTTCTCTGCCTAAACTTCTTTACATGAGCACTACTTAATCATGTGCCCGAAAATTCCGTAATTAATTTTGCGAAATATTTTCTACAAGAGCATCGACTGAGCCTTAATCGACGAAGATACAGAAGACTCATGTTCCTTCGCTCGGTGGCGGCAGCACGATATTTCTGAACGCATCAATTTTACAGCGCTTGTTAGTATTCTGAGATCAAGTACAAAGTACATGAAGCTTGACTTCTGACTCTATTTTGTGTTGTGCGTGTCGCAGGAGGACCTGGCGGAGTATTCGCGCGCGGTGGCGGCGGCGGTGGAGCGCGGCGAGGGCTGGCTGAGCTCCGCCTACAGCTGTGGCCGCAAGATCGCCGGCCCCGCGCTGTACCCGCACCACGCGCCCGCTGTCGACGTGAGTATACTGTGTCGCAGGAGGACCTGGCGGAGTACTCGCGCGCGGTGGCGGCGGCGGTGGAACGCGGCGAGGGCTGGCTGAGCTCCGCCTACAGCTGCGGCCGCAAGATCGCCGGCCCCGCGCTGTACCCGCACCACGCTCCCGTTTCTAGAACTGTCTTCCGCTTGGTCACATGACGGGACTGCCTCCGACGCGGTTGCTTCGCGGTCTGGCGTGGCGACTTCACGCGGCAACGTCGCGCGATCGGTGGGCGCGGCCAGTTCACATTAAGCCGTGGGTTGCGAAACCCGATTTCTCTATGTTTCGTTATCCACAGGCATTCGTTTTAAGCGCAGTCGACGTGGTGAATCAGCACACGCGGCGCATAGAAACGTCATTTCTCGCGGAGGCGTCCGTGGGCGGCGGCGGCGTGCTGAGCAGCGCCTTTCCCGCCGCACTGCTGTTGGGAAGTGCTGCAGACGCGCTGCTGGACCTGCTGGCCGCGCGACATGCTGTGGAACTGCAGGATGAGGGTGAGGAACATATAGTTCAATCCTGGTGACGAGCTCCCAGAATTTATTTTTTATATAATATATAATATAGGAGGCAAACGAGCAGTCGGATCGCCTGATGGAAAGCGATTGCCGTCGTCCTTGGACACCGCAACACCGGAGGAGCAGCAAGTGCGTTGCCAGCATGGGTTTTTTGACTGGGAAGCTAGAAATAGGTGAATGGATACGCTAATGAGGCCATGCGTATGCGCAATGTGCTGACTCATGGAATGTTTGTTTTATGGAAAGCACTGATTGAAAAGCCAAATTAGGAATTCTTGAATAACTACCAATACCGGCGCTCAATGACACTGTGCGAGTGGGACAGATATTCTTTAGTCTTTAATGACAAATACTTAGCAAGTTTTAACTTTATCCAGCTCCGAAAGACCTCCATCCGCTGGAGGACCTGCCTACTCTACTACTGGACGCGGAGGGCCGCGTGGCGTTGGCGAACCGCGCGCCGCCGCCCGCCTGCGCTGCGCTCCGCAAAGCCCGGGACACGCTGAAAGGCCTAGCCAGGACCATACTGCGGAACCCCGTCGACGTGCAACTTGGTAGGATAATCCTTATGCAGGCAAATAAGCAGGAACAATTCTGCTATTAATGTAATCTTCTTTAAGAATGAATACATGTCAATAAAACTTACTCGAAAGGAAACGGTCATCGTATATTCACTTTGCATAACAAATACGATCTTACCCTCCATTGAGGAGATAACCGTATCTCGGCGGTAGTTGGTCATGATGATGATAATGTTTTGCAGAGAAGATCCCCGCGCTGCCGGTGTGGCACAACAACGACACGCTGTCCACCGACCTGCCGGACTTCGCGCTCTCGCCGCAGGAGTACATCACTGAGGTTAGTGTGTTTGGACGTGTATGTACGCGGCATGTACGTACGTGCGTACTTTTACGTAAACATACGCGCGTGCGCATACGTAAAATAGAAGATATTGACGTGTAAGTGTGCGTGCAAGTACGTAAACGTGCCTGTGCACGGGTACGTGTCCGATGTGTGTGTGTTTGTACTTATACTTAGTGGTACGCGTGAAATTGATTTGCAAATCTAATTTAACAAAAAGTGAATAAGTTTTTAAAGTTTTAGTCCGATATGTTTCAGATTGGTCAATACCTCATGACTCTGCCTCAACATCTTGAGATGCATTTATCAGAGAAACAAGCGCCGCTGCAGTTTCTTTCCGAGGTAAATAAAACTGGTCTATAGACGTATTCGACCCGCGCCAAACCAGAATGTTAGCTATTCGATCCATTATACTATATAATATTTCTTTTTTCTGGATTTTATAAACATTGGTGTTTCATGTAAAGGTGTGCACACACACGTGCGAGGTGTACGCGCAGAAGATACTGAACATCCGCAACATGGACGCGCTCGGCACCAAGCGCTGTCTCACTGATATTGGTGAGTATTGTATAACTGTGCTTGATTTGCCAGGCACGAAACGTTAATTAGCGTGAGTTATTATACTAGTAATTTTTGTATTTCTTTAATATTTGGGAGGTTCATAATGACATATTAAAATGCACCCGCTAAAAATATAAGGTTTGGTAAAATCAATTATGGATTATTTGGGCATATGATCTACTATATAAGTAAAGACGTTTAGGTAGAAAGATAGTTTAAAAAATTCGAAAAAGAAAATATTAATTAAAGTTATCTGTGTTACGTTTGTTGCGGCGCTACAGAGGTCTTTGACGTCACACAGCTGACTGAATTGATAATAGTTAGGCAAAGCTTTAGGTTCAAAGTCGTCTGTTTCCGTGAGGTTGAGGTCATTAAGGACCTTAGGAAGCTCAATGAAATTATATAAAGTATAATATATTTTATTCGAAATTTTAAATTATTTTCTGCCTAAACGTCTGTACATAAGCAGTAGATCATATTATGCCCAAAATATCCGTAATTGATTTTACCATACCTTATATAATGTGAAATGTTACTGTATATTACAGGCGAATGCACAATAAGGGCATGTTTCACAATTTATGATGTGTCAGATAGCTTATTTGTGTGTTGTGTTGAAACAGGCCTTTTAATAAAACTTATTAATAAATACAAACGTGGTAAGCTGCTGCATTCGTGTCAATCCCCGTTTTTATTTAAACGAGTTAACTTATGGTGTGATTATTTCAGTGTACCTGTCGAGCGTGGTTGAGGACCTCGGCGGGACCATGACGCCGGCGCTCAGGAACTTGGAGAGGTCGTTACGCGCCACCACGCCCAGTCAACCAGAATAAATATATTGATAATTTTATGGTCTTTAATTTCTATTTATCTAATCGATTACGTCGTTAATAAAAAATGAGATGATTCTGTTAAATACACAGCTGTTAGTTGTACGTTGTACTTACGTTATCACCAGTTTTATTTCGGAAATGGAAAAGTTATGCCCTACCAGAGGCGTAGCTACCGCTGTATCAACCGTATCAATTATATGGGGCTACTGGGCCCTAAATTAAAAGCGAACCATTTTTTTCCTTTTGTTAATTTTTATTCTTGGCCTGGGGGCCCCAGAAAATGTTTTAGAGGGGGTACACATTTTTTTTTTCGTCCCCCTAACATAGGGCTGTTTCTGTTCTTTTTTAATCTTTTCTCTGTTTTTAATCTTTTTCTATTTTTGTTTTACAATTTTCTTATATCTATTTTACACTTTTTCTTTTCTTTTATGATTATTTCTAATATTTACAATACTTTTGTCTCTTCCTTATTCTATTGCGTGCCTTTTTTCTTTTATATTACATAGTAATACAGCTATGTGCTTGTGAGTTATTTACACTAGTAACAGGTCAGTACAGATATATAAAGCAGTCGTTTAAAAACCGCAATAAAGTTCAATAGAATCCAATGAAATGTTTCTAATAGAATACAATTCAATTTACAAGTTTAAAATGTCAATAAAATAATAATCAATAAAATAATTCAAATAAAATTCAATGGAAATACAATTATCGTCAATTAAAAATAAAATAATAATAAAAAGACGGCACAAAGTAAAAGACTAAACTAATATCACAGCGAACACATTATACATAGAACCTAACTATTATCACACAATATATCACAATTTTTCCGGTTAACAAATTTAACTATCCTTACACAGAAAGAAGGCTAGGAAGGTGTCCCTATTTTTGCTCCCCAGGATAGAAGGCAGATTCTCACCCGTCACGGATGTGCCCAATTTTTGCTCAGTATCATATCTATTGCTAGCAAAATTTGGGCACTCCAGTAACAGGTGAGGAACCGTCTCCTCAACTCCTGGTTGACATGAACACGACGGGTCTTCCTTCAACTTGAATCTGTTCAAGTAGAAGGCGAACCCGCCGTGTCCAGTCAGTATCTGTGTAATGTTGTGTGTTATGTCTATTTTATTGACTATCTTGTATGCAGCAGCAGCGCTTGGGAAAAAGAGCTTCGTGGTTCCGGCCGTCCCTCTCACCTCGTATCTCCTGTCCCATTCCTCAACCGTATCCTCTCTTAAGATACGCTTGACGAATGAAACAGGACACAGATCGTAGTCAGGCTTCCTCTTCAATCGCAGCGCGGCCTCCTTGGCTAATTCGTCAACCCTCTCATTCCCTCTCAACCCTGCGTGCGCCTTAATCCAAAACAGGGAGACCTCCCGCCTCTGCCATGCAGCTTTTCGGAGGGCCTCCCTTGTTTGCAATGCCAGGGGATGAGGGGAACTAAGGGTGACTGCCTGGAGAGCCGATCTGGAATCGCTAAGGATACCGACCTTCGCCATTCCACTCTTGCAGGCTATACTGCTCTCTGGAGCGCTAGAAGCTCGGCTTGGTAGACGGTACAATACGGCGGCAACGCAAGCTTGACGGCCTTCGTCTCGACCTCACCCTTCCATACGGAGAGTGCGGCTCCGACTCGACCCTCAATCTTGCTGCCGTCCGTATAGATCCTATGGACGTGGCTGTTAACCACGTCTGCATACGAGTCCTCATCTACCAACCCGAACCTCAGCTCTACCTGCTCTGCCGGATGTGGGTCCTCGATCGCTGGAGCCATTCGCTCCACCTCCCTGTCTTTCAACGCCGGGTGCGGCACTCCCTTCTTGATCTCATAGAGCCTCGAAGCTTCGAGTATCCTGAGATCAAGAGGGAGTATCCCCGCCAACAGCATCGCAGAGTTCAGGGAGACGGTCCGATATGCTCTGCAAATCTTCTGGGCAAAACCCCGTTGGACGGAGTTGAGCCTTTTTTGGACCCCCATCTTTTCCACGGTGGGTGCCCACGCTGCCGATGCATACAAAATAGTCGGCTCTATCACGGCTATATATATTATTTTCACTATCTGGGGGTTAAGCCCCCAACCTACTCTGGCTGCTTTGGCTAATTGCTTATATCTATTAATCGCCTTCTTGCAGACGTTGCCTACGTGGGCGTTAAAAGTGAGGCCGCTGTCAATAGTTAATCCTAATACTTTAAAGCTATCTTGGTACTGGAGGAAAACACCTCCCATAACGAGTCGCGGCCCGTCGTATATTAGCCTCCGTGTGGACACTAATGCACACGTTTTATGGGGAGAGAAATTAAGCTTGTCCATTTCCTAATTTTTTCTAGGACTGTGTTCGCCTTTAGTTCTATTTCTAGAGCTGTGTCCCCCTCGAAAACCAAAACGATCTCGTCGGCGAAAGCTTGATTGAACACATTCATGTCATCTAACATCCATAGCAGGGGGTCCAACAAGAGGTCCCACAGGATTGGTCCGCCTATGGATCCCTGCACGCACCCCTTGTTGGTCTCCCTGCTCACTTCCATACCCGCATACCTTACATTCACTCTTCTTTCACTCAGGTAGCTGCTGATCACCCGCCTCAGGTTCCCCGGACACCCAACCTCAGCTAGCCTAACCTTTATGGCCGGCCACCAAGCACTGTCGAAGGCCACCTCTATGTCCAGTGAAACCACAACAGAAATTTTCTTCTCTCTCCATTTTCTGATGTGGTTCACCAGCCTATAGAGGGCGTCTATAGGCTGGTGCTCCTTTGGGGCATGAAGCCATACTGGTTAGGGCTAATCTTGGGCAGCAGGTAGAACCTGAGTCGGGCGACCAGCATCTTCTCGAAGATTTTGCCGAGAACAGGCAGGAGGCCGATCGGTCGATAGGCTTTTGGTACCTGATATGATTCCCTGCCCGGCTTTCTCAGCACCACCACGGTCGCCTGCTTCCACTGTTTGGGGAAACAGGCGACAGTGAGGCACTTGTTCAGCAGAGCAAGGAACCATTCCGGGTCACATTCCACAGCGTGTTGGCAGATGTCAGACGTGAGTCCGTCCGCCCCGGGGGCCTTTTTGGGGTTGAAGGACCTTACGGCTCTCTTCAACTCCTCCATGATGAAAGGAGGGTCGTCCGGGCCCGGGCCCGGGCGGAGTCCTTGGACACCGAACCGCCGGCGCGTCCGCCGATGTTCCTCACTTTCATCACGTTCCTGGTCCTCGGGGTAGGTCTCCGCCAGCCATTCCGCGGAGCTTTTGGCGTCGAGGGTTTCACCTTCCCTCGTAAGGGGTAGATCCTCCTCCCTCCCGTTTGGCTCTGCTCAACACCCTGTAGATGCCCTCCCAGACCCCCTCCCTATCCTGCTTCCGGCAAAACTCCTTCCAGCTCTCAACTTGTGCATCCTTTACTGCCTTTTCATACTTCTCCTTTTGTTCCAGGTACAGCCCAACCACGCGGTCTCTGCGATCAGGCGCCGCGTTACGGATCCTGCGTCTCCTCGTGGCAACCTACTTCTTCATCTGCGCGAGCTAGACGGGCGGGTACACATTGGGCGCTCGGCGTTGCGTTGAGCGCGCGTACGCGACTGCGCTTAGCACGGCGTTCGAAGAGCGTTAGTAGGGCGAATATACTTTTGGCTCAGTATGAAAATGGACATCGAAGAGATTGCTTGTGTGTGGCTCCTCTACTGTCGTTACAAAAGACGACGACAAAGGCAAAGAGAATATTGGGGGCAGAGATAGACTGACGCATGGAATGTTTGTAACATTGTATCCAAAATTAAGACAATCTGGGCCCAAGTTCTTTAATTATTTTAGAATGTCTTTACAATCATTTGATGAATTACTGGGAATTATAAAGGCTAACATATCGTGTAATTCAACAATATTAAGAGACTCAATTGGACCAGAAGAAAAACTCGTTATAACGTGAAGGTAAGTACGTTTATTCAAATAAGCCAAGGCTATCCGAATCCTAGTTGAAAGGTGACGGTGACGGCATCCACGTCGACGTTGGTGGTGGCGGTGATGGCGTCGCAGAGCATTGCTGTGAAGGAGTTGAGGACTTACCCAACAATTTATTTTTCTCCAAACTATCTCCAGCTTTACAAAAAAATTTTACCAGTTCCTCCCAATTACGTTTTTTAACCACCTTATTCTTATAATCGGGACGTTCCATATCCCAAATAGCTGGTCGCTTTTGGATTTTATCTATAAAGAAATTTTATTTCATTATAGTTGAAAATTTAAATTTTAAATCTATTGCTAAATAGGTATCAAGTTTTACTTACAGTTTGTATATTTCTTCTCTAAGAAGATTCTTCTTATGTACGTAATTTTTTTATTTTTGTAACTTTTTTATTCTTTTCTACCGTCATTATTGCATTTTCTATAGCACAGGGTTTCAAAAGTGTTTTTTTCCTCGTTTTTTCCAACTTGGCGTAAATTCATGAGAACAGAATAACTAGGTAATACTATGGTTTATGGACTGATGCCCTGATTGAGTTTTGCCGTCCCGTTCAATGGGTGACGTTGTGGAATTTAAAATATATATTTTTATAAACAGAAACGAGATAAATATTTAAAAAAAGAAATTATTAACACAACAAAGACCAATCTTATGATTCACAAAATTAAAACACTAAAACAACTTACATTTTCTCGAGCAAATTAAACTAATTTTTAAATAAAATAAATCACAACACCGCGGCGTCTAGACTAAGTCCACACCGAGTGACAGCCGATGAGAAAATGGACGAGTGCAGCCAGAAGAAGAAGTCTTCTCACGCCAGGCCCCTGAAAAGGGCCTTGGGCGGGAGCCAAAACCAAGGGCAAAAGCCCATATATTTGGGGTGGGGATGACGCGCCCAGTACGAGTACTGGGCGCATTTCGTCAATAGGTTTTAGGCGAAGACCCTCCGCGGCAGAACGCGGGGGAAACCCATGGGGGAGCAAGTTAGACAAATGGGAGTGTCGATTGCCAAAACCAAGCACGACCAGGACCGGCGGTCGGCTCCAAACGGGGCGCGTGGGGGTCCCGACCCGGAGGCCGAGAAACGTGTTTGGGTCCACTCCTTCACGCGCCCCGTTTTCCGGACCATGGACACGAGCGACCTGGGGAAAGGGTGGGAATATACTTCCGGTCCCGACTTTTTGTGTCGGGGGGAAGGTGCGCCAAGGAGGCGACGGGGTGCAAGAGGGCTGCCACTACGACAGACCCCAGGCGAGTATTAGAAGGTTGCACCGGTAGATTTTAGTTTTCTACCGGTGCAGGGGAAGGAGGGGGGCTGCAATCCAGCGGTGGATGTAGCGCTATGACATGCGCCTCGGCGGGGCGCACATCATTGCGCCAGGACTCCTCTTTGAGGGCGGGGTGGCGCATCATTGCGCCTGGACTCCTCCTCTTCGAGGGCGGGGTGGCGCATCATTGCGCCTGAGCTCCTCCTCTTCGAGGGCGGTGAAGCGGGCAGCGGAGCTCCGCTGGATCTACCTGAGGGACAGCGTCCCTCGGCAGAATGTGGCGGTCGAGCAGGTGGGCGTGCCACGGCGCCAGGTCGGTCAGCTCGACCAGGCGCGAGGCATCCGCTCGCGCTGTTCGCGGCGAGCCGGGCCACGAGGGCCTCCACACTCTCCATCCTAAGATTCCTCTCAATAGTGGAGTTGCGGACGTACCAAGGGGCGCCCGCAATGTTACGCAGCACCCGGTTCTGGGCTCTCTGCAACGACCTTTTCTAGGGTGCAGAGAGCAAATGGTGCCACGCAGGTGCTGCGTAGGTGAGGCGGGACCTTATGTAAGTCTTGTACAGGGCCAACCGAATGTTGAGGGGGATCTGAGGAGATGAAAAGGCGGGGCGTAATTTGGCAGTAGCCGATTTGGCCTGTGCCACGGCTGACTTACGCTGGGCGACCATGGAGAGACGGCGGTCTATGACGACTCCCAGATACTTCGCCGTTCTCCCCCATGGAATTTCGGCGTCTCCGATCTTCAGAGGAGCTGGAAACCCTCTTCTCGTGATGACGGCGAGCGCTTGGGACTTACCTGCGTTAACGGATAGTCGCTAATCGCTCAGCCAGTCAGGGAGAAGGTCCAGCGTCCTCTGAAGCTTCAAGGCGGCATGGTGGGGTTCAACGAACTGGCTATAAACGCCGTCTCGTCGGCGTATAACGCTGCGGTGGTGCCACGGTCTTTGGGGACGTCGCTGGCGTAGAAGTTGTACAACCCCGGAGAGAGCACACTGCCCTGAGGCACGCCGGAGGTGATGGGGCGCTCTCCGGAGAAGACGCCGTCGACACGCACCTTGAAGGTGCGGCCGGAGAGATAAGATGCCACAAGCCTTACCAGAGAAGTGGGACGTTGGCTCGGATGAGCTTGAAGAGCAGACCTTCATGCCAAACACAGTCGAACGCCTTTTCCATGTCATTGGTTGGTCCTCACGAGGAGGGAGGTGGGGAGCAAGGTGCTTGAGGAGAAGGAGTTCAAACGTTTTGGAGAGGGTTGAGATGAGGGTTATGGGGCGGTAGCCCTCTGCCCTTCTCAGGTTTTTGTGGGGTTTGGGGATATTGGTAATTAACCCCAACTTCCAGGGGGTGGGAAAGTGGCCGGTCCTGACGATTCCGTTATACAGGCGGGTAAGGGCGGCCACCGTCCTAAATGGGAGGTGTCGAAGGGCAGAGTTGGGAATGCCGTCTGCTCCGGGGGCCTTTTTGGGTTTGACGCGCGAGATGACTTTCTGAACCTCCCTCGAAGAGAAGGAGAAGGAAGGGAGGGAGATAGTAGGAACACCTGTACCTCCTCGGAGACCATACGGGCGTGGTCCGTTGCGGTCGTTGGCAGTGGCGAAAACTGGCGTTCGAGGCGTTCAGCATGAATTTCTGCTCTGTCCTCTGCACGGTACCTTAAATTACCATCGGGGTGGAGCAGGGGGTAAACGGGGGCAGTGACTCTGGTAAGACTGCGGCAAAAGCGGTGTAAAGAGGGCCAGTCCCCGCCTGCCTCCTGGATGCGCCGGGTCCAGTTTTGCGCATTGAGGAGCTCTAAATGAGATGCAATGGCAATGGGGCCCGCACGGCGGTTCCGGGCCTCCCGTTTGAAGACCGGGCAGTGCTTACTGTTGGCTGGGTGGGCCCCCTTGCAATTAATGCAGGTGGGCTGTTCGGTGGTCGGGCGGGGGCAGTCAGTTGCAAAGTGCTCTTCGCCACACCTGACGCACGCCAGCCTACGATGGCAGTTCCGGCTGGAGTGCCGGAATTGCTGGCAGCGATAACATTGGGCGGGGCCGTCTTTACCGCGCCAGGCTTCCACCCTAATACCTGGCATGTTGAGTAGCTCCGTCAGCTGGTAAATCCCGGGGACCAGGTCCGGGATGCGTTTTAGCAGTACAAAGTATGAGCACCCGGGGCGATCCTTCCTGGCTAGGATCCGGGACACATGCTCCACTTTGAAGCCCTTCCTGTTGAGTGCGGCGGCTATTGCATCAGTGGGAGTGTTGACCGGCAGGCCGTGGATACCTACCTTGAGTCCACGGTCCTGCGGGAGCGCGTAGGAGAACCAACTGACCTGTTCGTCCAAGTATTTTTGGACGCAACGATACTCCTCTTCTTTTGGGGTAAATTTGACCCCTTGGCCCAGCGGCTACGCGTTGGGAGGGTGGCCAAGGAGCTCCGTGAGGCGGCTGAAATACCTCACCCAGTTCTCTAGCTTTTCCACGATGAGTGGCGGGCAGCGGGGGTGGGGGTGGGGTGAGGTTTTTCTTTGGTCGAAGACACGTTCGGTGCGTGTGTTGCGGTAGTTGTTTTTTTTTTTTCCTCCCCCTAACATTATCAGGGCTGTTTCATTTCTGTTTTTGTTTTTCGTTCATTATAGTTTTATTTCTTTTTTACCCTTTCTTTTTTATATTACTTACATTATTATTTACAATCAATACAACATAATGATTCCTTATTTACATACATTCAGTTATATAGTGGTCAAAATAATAATATACATTTGCTACTTGTCAATAAAAACAATAAAATCAATAAAATAATAATTCAAATAAAAATTCAATGAAAATACAATTATCGTCAATTAAAATAAAATAATAATAATAATAAAAAAGACGGCACAAAGTGAAAAGACTAAACTAATATCACAGCGAACACATACATAGAACCTAACTATTATCACACAATATATCACAGTTTTTCCCATTAACAAATTTCACTATCCTTACACAGAAGGCGAGGAAGGTGTCCCTCTTTTTGCCCCCCAGGATAGAAGGCAGATTCTCACCCGTCATGGATGTGCCCAATTTTTGCTCAATATCATATCTATTGCTAGCAAAAATTGGGCACTCCAGTAACAGGTGAGGAACCGTCTCATCAACTCCTGGCTGACACGAACACGACGGATCCTCCTTCAACTTGAATCTGTTCAAGTAGAAGGCGAACCCGCCGTGTCCGGTCAGAATCTGTGTGGTGTGATGTGCGATGTCTATCTTATTGACTATCTTGTATGCAGCAGCAGCGCTTGGGAAAATGAGCTTTGTGACTCCTGTGTTGCGGTAGTTGCTGTGGTGGTGTCCATCGGCGATGCGGCCCTCGAAGTCGAGGCCGATGGAGATCCGTTCGGGGCAGCAGTAGTCGCTGCGGCGTACGTGGCCGGACGGTCGGCGCGTTTGGCAGGCGGCGAGACGTCGGATGACACCTGTCGCTGCCGTTTGGTAACCTGCACGGGAGGGGCAGGGGGCGGGGGCATGATGCTCGACGAGGGGCCCGGTGCGGGGGCCCTCGGAGCAGGAACACTTACCGCACGGCGTTCCTCTTGCGGCGGTGATGCCGACGAGGCGGTAAAGGTGAGCTTAGCGCTCACTGAGGCGGCTGTTGGGAGGGTGGCGGGGTGTGCACACCTCCGTCGAAAAGCACGCAAGGCGCGGCGGTGAGGCCGAACCCTTTTCGGCTGGGTGGGGCGGGGGCCCAGACTCGCTGCGGGTCGCCGTCGGAGGGCATTGGGGCGGGGGGTGTCAGTACACCCCGGCGAGAATGCTGAAGACGGCCCGGGACGAGCGGTGTCCGTGCCGCTCAAGCTGGGCTCGGTAGGCGTTAAGTAGGCACGCTCAGAGGCGCGCGAACTCTACCTCGACGAGGTGGAGCTGCGCGATGACCCTGAGGTGGCGCGAGAATGGCTGTGACGGTCGCGGCTATGCGGCCGCGAACCACGTATGTATGTACTAAGTACGTGGACATGTCACATATAGTCACGATATGTTCATACATACAGACACAAATGTACATGAATATAAAAAAGTTAATTAAAAAAAGTACTCACACACAAACACAGGTGTCACTAAACACGTATTCAGTGTCAAAAGTAGTCACTATAGTATACTTACTTCGCACGGTTAAAACTGTGAGGGCTGGCTCCCCGTGCCCCAACGTTGGAACGGATTCCAACGGGAGGCCAAAGGCAGGGCAACTCTTCAGCAAGGCGGCAATCCACACTTTATTCTAAACGAATAAGGTGTGAATTGACGGACGCTATGTGGAGTGTATAATGCACTGCACTAAAGATAGGATCGACACGTATGCGGCACGTAGCAGGGCTCGACGCAGGCTACGGAACAACGGCTCAACGTAACGATACGGAACAACTGTATACGCGCGCGCACTGTGGGAGTCAGGACGATCCATGGACGAGTGAAGGGCGTGCCCGTCTTTTTATAGTCTTATTTCAAGGACTCCGCTACATCTCTTATACGGCCTCTCCTGACATGGGGTCGTCCTCGACTACAGGTGGTTGGCACTCTTGGGGCTCCGGAACCAAAGCTTCCGTTTCATGGGCGTCAGTGGAGTGAAGCAACGGCATTGAGAGCGCTTGATGGTCCGGCCGTAGGGAATGGTGAAATTACAGCAGAGTTATCGTCCTCACTGTCTGAAAAATAACAACATCTGTTGAATTTTGTCAGCTAAATAACTGTCACTGATATTATTAATTTTATTATAATATTTATAACAATTATAATATTTCATTTCACACAAAAAGTTTATTTAGTTTTATTGGCGACACATGCCTTTTCAAAACTTCGCGAAGAAGAGCTATTCCTTCGGATATGGAGGGGCTCATGAGGAGCACGTCATCTATATAAACAAGAACTCGCCCCGCATCAAGGAGACTACGTAAAGTTTGGTTGATTATGCGCTGGTAAACTATTGGTGAATTCGTTAGACCGAAGGGCATTTTGAGGAATTCATAATGACCCTTCGGCGTAACGAATCCCGTATAGTGCGAACAGTCTTTTTTAATTTGATAGAAACCTGTAGCCATATCTAGGCTAGTGAAATATTTGTAACCATTTAGCCTGTCTATTTGGTCATCTATTAGGGGAAGTGGGTATCTATCTCTAACAGTTCTTCTGTTAAGGGCACGGAAATCCACACACATACGATCGGACCAGTCTTTCTTTTTTACTAGGATTATGGGGCTTGCATATTCCGACTGAGATTCCCTAATAATCCCTTTATCCAATAGATCTTTAATTATTTCCCTGACCTTTAATTTCTCTAGATGAGAGAGTTTGTAAGGGCGATATACAACTGGGTCTGAGAAAGTTAGTTTAATATTCATCTCACCAGTGTTAACGGTGGTAGATGCCGTTCCAGAAATGAAAAAATCTGAATATTTGTTTATCACCGCTAGTAAAGTGTTATAATTGCAGCCAGATAGTGGCGTGTCTAAGGAAAGTGGCTGAGTACAGCACACCTGGTTAATGTGACTTGGCTGCGAGCGTGAAAGGTATTGCCTATCTCTAGTACGTATGTAAACCACCCCGTCACGATTTAGGATATCTGTCCCAATAATTATGGATGTATTCATATAATACGATGGCACTACCACAAAATCAGCTTCTAATGAAACCTCATCGAGCTCAAGTTTGACGGTCACAAAAGAAGTAGCCACAATTTCTTGACTACCAATTCCTTTCAAAACACAATGAATTTGTTTTGGTTGACAAGATAGATAACGTAAAACATCTGAGGAAATTAAAGAGATATTAAGATCGCCACTGTCTATGAGTACATCCATTGGTACGCCCTCAATAACCGCGGTAGTTACGTCTTTGGAAAAAGAGTCACAATAGTCCTTGCATAAATTTACGTTTCTTCGATTTCGCACGTTATTATCCGATCTATTTTTTTGCGAAACAATTACTTTCTAGATGACCCGTTTTCTTACAAAATGAGCAGAATAGGCGTGGCTGATTAGAGGTTCGGTATTCTATAGCTCCCAAATTTGACCATTTACAATCACGTCCGAGGTGTCCCCAAGGAATCAGCACGAAAAACATTTTATATCTGGCCTTTTCGGTAGATTTTGAAAAGGTCGCTTAATATGTTGGTTATTAATGCGTGACTCATGTTTGCCTTTAGCCGCCTTAACATAAATTGATAAAAATGAAACTAAACCGTTCGCCGTAAGATTCGCGTTTGCTGTGGCAGCACGGATATTCCATATATAATTATTAGGGTACGGAGCTCATCACTTAAGCCTTTAATTACTCGTAATCGTAATAAATATCGCCTAGCATAATCGGCATACGTTGCGTATTTATCACTAGTAGCATTCATAACGTCATAAAGCATATTAGCAAAATCCAGCCGTTGAGGACAAAGAGGTTTAAATTCCTGTTTAAAATTTGACCATGTTCGATGATTTGTGACCCATTCCGATAACCACACCCGCGTGTCCCCCTATAGGCAGGAAGCTACCCGCGACAGGCACTCACAGTCAGACCACCCATTAGCTACACGAGCCCTATCAACCTTGAGGAGGTTGATAGGGCTCGCATCAGGCATCAATATTATTTTTAGCGGGGTCAAAATTCGAAATGAAATAATTGCCGGATCTAAATGGCTGCAAAGTTTTAAGAACTTATAATAATTCCGTTGTAAACGACTCGCGATGGTTAGCAGACACATTATAAATCTCGGACCGTTCCCTATCTTTGTGCACTCGATGCGAAACACTACTTTGAACTCCCGTTGGAGATAAATTATCAACGCGGTTATTACTTTCGCTAGAAACGTTATGAGGATTAAAGTTGCGATTTGAAACTAAATAATCACTAGCACGTTCGACCACACCCTTATTAACATTATCTGGCGCCGGCGTAACAGAAGTGTGCGATTCGTTACTCTCTATAGCGTCTAATCTTTGTATAATCGTGTTTAACATATTTTGCAAACTACCCTCGCTAGCCGTCGCACAGTGATTTTGTGGTCGCACGGGCAAGTTCGAACGCACTTGATATGAGGAACTACGAGACCGATGCCTACCCGAACGCGAGCGACGACGGCGTTGTGATTTATATCGTGACCTACTCGGTAAACCATCACGCTGACGGGAGCACGACCTTGTAACGCGAGATTCATTAGAACGACTTCTACTTCGAGAACTACCACGAGACCGACGCCGTGATTTATAATAACTGCGCGGCATGCTACTTGCAATATTCCTGAATACCCGCAAATTCACACTACAGAAAGTAAATACGTTAAAAAAAGTTGATTAATAAGATTGGCAATCAAATAAGAAACAATGTTAAGCTTAGTTCTTTATCCCACTTCTGATTTTATAAACAGAAACGAGATAAATATTAAAAAAAAGGAATTATTAACAACTACAATTAAGCAAAAATATTTTAATAATTATTTGAGAATTACAAAGACCAATCTTATGTTTCACAAAATTAAAACACTAAAACAACTTACATAAATTTCTCGAGCCAATTAAACTAATTAAATTCTAAAAATTATAAATGGAAAAATAATTATGTATGTTAAGATTTTTTAAATAAAATAAATCACAACACAGCGACGTCTAGACTAAGTCCGCACCGAGTGACAGCCGATGAGAAAATGGACGAGTGAAGGGCGTGCCCGTCTTTTTATAGTCTTATTTCAAGGACTCCGCATCATCTCTTATAATATTATAATAATTTTGTGTTATCTCGGTTCTTAATATATAATTTTGGTAGAATAATAACCATTAAATATTCGTTAACGTGCACAAGTGTGGGCAAGTGGTACAACTTCTCAAAACGTGCTATTTTGTGTTTCTCGCCAAAACTCCCTAGGAACTTTCAGTAAAGCTTCTACCACTTTACTGAATCGACTGACATGACTCATGGACTGTACTGACTATATATTTGGACTTTGACTAGACTTTAGAATTGACGATATAGGAATACGGTGTTGAAAATTGAAACGAAAGTTCTATTTCCCGCCTTTTTAACTTGACACTGGCAAATAGTTACAAGCCGATGCCATATATAAATAATTAAAAAATTGCCCTGATTTTTGCGCGACTACTGTCAAAAGTATTTTGACGTGACGTCAACAGATGTTTTGTTTTGATATTAAATTCTTTTTATTTTGTCTGTTGAAAGAATTTTATTTGTCCTGTGGTTCAATTTTTTAAAATTACTGTAACATAATAAATTGAATCATCAGTTTATTATTATTAAAATATATTTATGCTTTATTGTTAAAACTTTTGTATGTCCCTTCTTAAGTATTATGAGTTCCAACAAAAGAATGAATAAAATGAATGGTAAGTAGGTTTATCTTGTTTAATTAAAGTGAGTAAAAGTGAATAAAGAGAGGGACTGAGACAAATCTAAATACATCAACTGACCATATCAAACTTCATAATTCGATTCTTCTTATTCTGCTTTAATGTTTTTAATGTTTCTTTACTTAACATGGCCCTTTGGCCTTTACTGCTTTAAAAATTACACATATCCTATAGATTTAAAAGTTCTATTAATTGGTTACTAACCAAATATATTTTGACATATTATGAACTACACGAAATAATTATTTTATACCTAGATTGTAGTAATGCCAAAAGAGTGAAGAAAGAATGTAACTACGGAGAATCATGCTACAGACTCAATCCAGCACATTTGAGAGAATACAGTCATCCTCATTGTGAGTAACTAAGCTTGATAAATAATATCATCAAATTGTTATTTTTTATCCAAGATTGATATTACATTTTTAAATGTCTGATCCAAGCATATTAGATTATGTTTGCTACATCTATAATTTCTTGCTCCTGCTATTTTGTAAAAACAATGTCAAGATTTTGTACTATAGAAATATTATGATGGTGCATATTTAAATTAATGTAGCTCCTGGGAATAACATGAAAACGATTTTTTAAATTCTCAACTAGTGGACAACTTAGGTAAAGTTAGCAGACAATATATTTTTTTAAATTTTTGTGTGCACTGGAAGTAACTGATCATCATTATTTTCGGATCAACAGTAGGTAGTACATTTTTTTTTTTGTAGTGGAAGAGATATTGGATAATCACACTGGTTTGGGAAGCTATGAAATACCAGAAAGATTAGCCCTTCAGAGGACAATGATTGTTGATCAACTTAATATTATAGTAGAGAAGCAGTTGTATGAAACTAAAAATAAGGAAAAAAATTCCGAACTGTAAGTGTTATTGTTTAAATGGAAAATAGAATTTAAATATCTAAGCTGAAATTATTACATATTTATTACTTTTTCAAAAACTAACAGCTTATGCTAAAATAAGTCTAAAAACAGAAAAAACTAAAAATTAACAAAAAGCAAATAGTAGGTTCTAGTATAAAATTGTACTTATTGGAAAACTTAACGATCTTGAAACTTATCAGTATTATTACTCTAAGTAATTGTAATTTTTCAGTGTTAAAAAAGAATCATCAAATGGAAATGAAACAAAACACAACAGTGAAATAAAAAATGAACCATCTACATCACAAACTAGTAGTAATGATAAAGTAGAAAAGAAGGATAGCAGTAGTAAGGGTGTAGATTTAGAAATTGCACGAAGAAAAGAGAGATGGGAGAAGATGAAGCGAGAGGAGAAGACAAAACAAGCAGGTGCTGCATCATCTGCTACAATATCTACCTCGGCATCTACAACAGCGCCTGCCTCAGCATCTACAACAGCGCCTGCCTCAGCACCAACAGCACCTGCCACATTACCTGCCACACAACCTGCTAATATTAGGGGTGAGTAAACTCTAAATAGTGATGTGTGTCACTGTGTTCATCACTGTGAATGATGCAAACAGTTGTATGTAACTTTGCATGCATACATGATGCATTACAATCCTCACTTTGCGTACTCCTTTGATCCTTTAAAATATATCTTCTAGATTCAGACTACAAGCCCATCGTGCCACCCACGCGGCGCATCCACGAGTACTTCAAGGTGGTGCGGCCGACGGACCATATGGCGGCCAAGCACGACGCCAGCGCGCCCTACTACGTGTTCTATACGACTATCACGGACAGTAAAGAGACGCACGCGCAGCCCTACTCTATTACGTTTCAAGGTAAGTTTTCAACACTATCTATGTGTATTAAAAAGTAGATAAAGCATTCTAAAAATGCATGCCATTTCATAGACTGAGATCCCAGCCCCGGCAGAAGACAGAGAAGAGTATAAGGTATTCTTACTGATAAAATTTATTTCATATTATAGTATATGTGTGTACAATGAAAGTATGCATACCCGCCACATTATGCCGCTTGGAAACTTACAAGTTTCTATCTCCTATAGCTTAGAAATGGGGGGAACTTGTAAACCACTTTGGAGGCCGATTACACGAAAATGGTTGAATTTGTAGAAAAGTCATGTATGAAACCTTGCCTTAATTTTTTTAAATACCTATTCGACGATACCCTACACGATGGTGTGAAATGAAAAAATATTTTTCATCTCCATTTCACATGTATTATTATGTTATGACGGCAAAACCGAGATTTATGCACATTATATTATAAACTATACCAAAATTCTTTCACTTATATTCATGATTACAATACCTAGAATGGCGGACAGATAGACAGACAGACGAATGGACAGAGCGAAACTATAAATGTAACTTAAGTATAACGGAACCCTAAAAACGATTAATTGATACTAAAACGCTATTTTTTACTCTGTGTTTCAGAGATCCTTGACCGCAGCCTGGGTGAACTAAAGTGCTCGTTGCAGATCAACTTCATGGTGGACGTGACCTGGCTACTGGCGCACTACTACTTCGCTGGATACAGGTTAGACGTTACCTCTGCTCAGTGACCTGCTTATAAAACATAGCTGTTCGGTATGGACTATGGTATTTATATAAACTAGCGTTTTCTATAGGGAAGTTCACACGTGGTACTTACAAGTGTGTAAGTTCGGAGTGTTGCGGATAGATCGCGCTAGGCGCTGGTAAGATCGCGCTATTACTTTTGTCGTCGACATAGTCAGTAGACATAGTCGACAACATAATATGAATAAATTATAACAGTCAACCGGCTTATTAATTAGATTCCTTGATAGTGCATTTTGTAGGTTTCACTTCTATTGCGTTTGTAGTGTGTGTATACACGTGTTTTCTTCTTATAATTCCTTTAACTTAAATAAACTAATAATTATTGACCGCTGATTGAATTAATTATTTTCAAATCAAGCAAATCGAATAGATATAAGTATCATATAACAGAGGACATTTGTATTATTATAATGAATTTTTCAGTGCGAAAAACCTGACGATACTGTACGGCGAGGATTCCCCAGACCTGCGGGACATTAACAAGAAGAAGCCCAACGTGCAGGCCCACCATGTTACCATGGCAACGCCCTTCGGCAAGCACCACACGTGAGCAGCTTCTAGAAACTTAAAGAACACAATTCGTGATACACTTACTGAATGATATTTTATTATTTTATACATGTACTTTTATGGGGCTTTTGCATGAAAATAAATGTGATTTGATTTTGATTTGAATAAGCAAAACAGTTAAAACCTGTGTTTGATAGGTTAGCCGCATAGACGTTTATATTAGAGACGAGGCATGATGAGGCAAAAAGTGTATCCAGTTAAATAGCCCCACTTTTAGAGATTTTTGGGGCCATTTCGACATTTGAAATATGGTGAAAACAAGATGGCTGACATTTGAAGTATGGTGAAAACCAAGATGGCGTAACTTTTTCTTGTATGGAGATTTGCTCTGTCAAATGTACGTCATAGCCCATCTTAAGTTTTGAAATCTTTGGTTAGGCGTCATTAGTCGAGTCAAATTGAACTTTATTCAGTACACAAAAATATACGTTTCATATTATGACATCCTATTTTATACTATTATAAATGTGAAAGTTTGTGAGGATGGATGTTTGTTACACTTTCACGCAAAAACTACTGAACGAATTTCGATGAAATTTGATATGGTAGTTGTTTAGTCTCTGGATTAAAACATAGGCTACGTTTTATCCCGAAAAAGTCTTCCCATGGGATACAGTATAAACGGGCGAAGCCGCGGGCAAAAGCTAGTAATTATTCATATAAAGCCTGATCCCCAAAAGAAATTACATATTTAAGATGCGTGATCAGTATTCGATACTCGTTCCAAGAATATAATATGTAACAGTTGTGATGAGTTTATCC